>CP125978.1:414697131-415897131 GCA_030063025.1 Avena longiglumis | reverse complement strand
CGCCTCAGCGATACTAGTCGGACATGTGTTCCCCTTCTTGGGAAGAATATCATGCCAGAATACAATGTTGTCGTCGAAACATTCGTCGGTCATTTTGTGTTTCGCCTTCATCTCCAGAGCCCTAAGCGTTACATTCGTCGGGCTTTGTTGATCAGTGGTCGGACCATGGCCGTCTGCGTGGTACAAAGAGCAAGAGAATAATTAGAGCATATATGGACGTGGATCGCCAGAAAAATTCGGCATGACCTCCCCTAAAAAGAGGACATCCGCGAGTGCGTAAATTACGGAAAAGAAATAAATCGACATTCCGGCGAAACATTGGCATCTCAAATGAAATCCCTGCACAAAAAGTAGCACCACAACACAATCATATAGTCGGTGTCTCCGACAACGCGCATACATGCAAGCAACGCCTTCACACTTCCTCCAACAACGACTTGCACAAGAGAGCCGGAGGAGAAGTAAATGGACATGTTGTAGATCTAGAGGAGCAAGAGACTTCACTTACATATGGGTGTCAACCAATGGATGTTGAGCAAGCTTCTATGGTGAATCAATGGGGAAAATGAGGTGGGGAGGAGGAGGGGGCGACCAGATTTGTCTTGGTGGAGGAGGAAGAAGTGACACAAGTGAGTGGGGTGGTAGTTGCCTCCATGTGCAAAAAGCTGGAAAAAAGTGGTGCCAGGTTATGCGAGGCGCATATTGCACAATATGCGCCTCCTATAATTCAAACTATAGGAGGCGCATATAGCAATATGGGCCTCGCATATGCAGCCACCTACCACCGCCCGGGCCCGCAGGAGTTACTTGAGGCGCATATGACCATATGCGCCTCACATATTATCAAATATAGGAGGCGCATATAGCCATATGCGCCTCGCATATTCGTGCACCTACCAACACGCGGGCCCATACAGATTATGTGAGGCACATTCTGTCCATATGCGTCTCGCCTATCTGATATATAGGAGGCGCATATGACTAGAATGCGCCTCACATAATATGGGGCTGCTAGATTCTATCCGTACAGGGATTATAGGAGGCGCATTCTTATCATATGCGCCTCGCCTATTTTTATACTAGAGGCGCATGGAGAAGGAGTGTGCCTCGCCTATTTTATAGGAGGCGCATATGGTCTAAATGTGCCTCGCATAAGCATGTCTCCTATAGCCTTTTCTCTAGTAGTGATGGTCACAGGACTAGTTTACCTTGGAGTACAATCAGATTCTAGAGGTGATGTGCAATGTTGCTCTGATTTCGCCAGCCTCCTTATTCTTTAATTGGTGAGCCATCTTTAATTCTGCTATAGAAAGAGGAGAGAATGATGGTGTTCGAGCCAGCCAATCAGCCCTCAGGACAGTAAGTCCTCAATGGGCAGGACAAGTATCTGCCGGTCAAGACTGCAGAACCCGGAAGGGACTTCTAGAAATACGCTAGATCTAGGCATTCGTCCCAGATCCGACACCCTAGCCACACATGGCCAAAGGGTGGGCTCCCAATCATGCTAGGAGCCCCTAAACCCTCTGCGGTGACCCAGCATACCACTGCATGATGTAGTACACTATAGTCGTTGATATAACACCAATAAAATACCGTTCCACTAGTATTAGATCCCTCAGAGTGGTACAATAGAAACATAATAGGTCCAAGACATGACTATAGATTACAACTCGACTATTTACAAAAGATCTAAAGAACACTCTAGGATAGAAGAGAAATCAACTTCTTATAAAGAAGAACCAAAAATAATAACTCATAACTATCATACTAATAGACTAGTATCTAAACTACTTGGCTTGCAAATGCTGCTATTGCATTGCTCAACAAAAGTAGGTTCTATGGCTAGATATTATACTCCTACCTAATCAACAACTTCGTATTTACTTTGGGTGATGTATATATTGACTGCCTTGACTTTATTGAAGAACTTGAGCTTTTGGTGACAATTCCCTTGAGCATAACTTGATGTAAACATCGTCTTTATTGGCTTCAAAATCTAGCAATGGTTAAGAAGGTACGGTTGAGTATACTCAGCAAGTTCACTAAAAAAGAGTGTATGATGCACTATCTACAACCACAGATCGTAGGTCGTAGGCTATGCAGGTTTTCGTAAACATTTTTTTAAAGGTTGCTTTTATTCTGAAAATCTATGTTCGTCATTCTTCACAGGTTTACCAGAACTTAGGTGGAGTTCCTTTCCTGCCGCGTTTGCAGCTCCTTCCCGGAACAGGGAGTAACATATCACAATTTTTACACTCTACAGAGGTGTGTTACTTTACCCATAAGAGATCTTAGCCTTGTTGTACATCCGGGCCGCGAATCCCGTTCACACTTTCTTGGTATGAAGCATGGTCTAATATCCAAGCCATTCGCTACCCTTCTTCGCGACCCCGCTTACCCTACAATTGTTGTACTATCAGACTCATAGCAGACTTCTCCCGATAATACGGCTTTACCCTAGTCTGATATGCACGACAAACATTAACACTAGAAATCTGTATTTTGTATGCCCAGATCCACGGTAGGCTTCTCCCGAATACACGGCTTTACCCATGATCTATGTGGCATCCCGCAAAAACCACTACTAGAAAATCGCGTTGATTTTTGTGCATTGCATCATCATGACCTCAGCATGCATCTGTTTGCCTAAAAGTATTTGCTAAAAGCCTAGTTTTGCTTTGTGCAAATACCCCTCTTTAATTCAAATGCAAAACCCTGATCGTATCGGATATTTTATTTACCTATAAACTAATTGCAAAGTAGTCTTGTTTTAAAACAAACAAAACAAAACAAACAAATATTTTACAAAATGATAAACCAAACCCTACCCCAATCATTTTCTACCCTATCCTAACCTACCCAGCCACTCCCCCTGGACCCCCAATCTTCACCCAACCCCGCCACCTCATCAATCCACCATCCTCCCCGGTCCCACCCCGCAGCCCCCCTCTCTCTCTCTCC
This sequence comes from Avena longiglumis, assembly GCA_030063025.1. Classification (NCBI taxonomy): domain Eukaryota; kingdom Viridiplantae; phylum Streptophyta; class Magnoliopsida; order Poales; family Poaceae; genus Avena; species Avena longiglumis. Next base: position 415,894,170 of record CP125978.1, on the reverse strand, counting down.
CTCTGCCATCCTGGCCCCACCCCAGGTCCCACTCCTGCCCCAAAGACACCCAACTGCTGCCCCACGCCCCGGCCCCACCCCCACAGTCCCCCGCTCGCTCCTCTCTCTCCCTCCTTCCTCCTCCCGTGCGCCGCTCTCCGCCTCCACCCCCTCCTCCGTCCGCCGCCTCGGGTCCCTCCTCCGCCGCCCGCCTCCGGCCGAGGCCTCCCGAGCTCCACCCCCCACCGCATCGCCAAGCTCCGCCCGTCCGTCCCCTCATGCTCCCCAGTGCCCGCCTCACCGCCCAAGCAGAGCCCCGCCTCCTCCCCGCCTGTTCGCCAAGTCAGCCGCTGCCCCAGCCTCTTCAAGGCTGCCACGCGACCTCCTCCGCCTCGGCGTGCCTCCTCCTGGCCACGGCCACGCCGCCGCGGGTCCCCGCCCTGCCCCTCTCGCCATGACCTCCCCGCCCTGCTTTCTCTCGCTGGCCGCGGCACCACCGGCTCAGGAGCTCGCCTTCTCCTCCTTCCGCTGATCGCCGCCTCCTCCGTCCTGGCCGAGCTCGCCACCCGCCCTAAGCTCACATCGACCCACGACCAAGGCCCCGTCCTCGCCACCGAAGCCCGCCTGACGCCCGGCCGCGACGCCTTGCCTCCACCGAGCTCCCCGCCTCGTCTGCCTTTCGCCTCAAGCGCCGACCGCTTCTCAGGCTGCGCCCGGCCTCGAAGGCCCCTGCCGCCTCCCGTCCGGTTCCCGTTCGCACCACCCAGCGAGCCGGTGACCTCGCGTCCGCCGCAGCACAAGCGCATGCACCCCCGAGAACCCTCTCCATCGACCGCTGCCTGTCTACGCGAGCCCCCTTTGGCCCGTGTGCGTATCCCCGTCGGCAACGATCGTGCCCACCTGCTACATCATGCTCCTGTTGGTTTCCTGTCGGCATCATTTTTCATTTGCTGCCACCTGCCGAAGTCCTTCGAGAGACCGAGACCGACCGAGACGAGAACCCGAAGATCCGCACAAGGTCGATGCCTAATTCAAGTTCGCCGTCGACAACGGAACCGTGATACCTCGAGATATCCTTCATGGACACCAAAGCCGGAACATCAAGGCCGCCTACATGGAACATCAAGACCCCGATCCCTCTCGGATCCGAGGACCGAAGATGCCCGGAACGCCAAGATCGCCTTTCGGACCCTTGAAGACCGATCACGGCGTCCTCCTTCCTCTCGGACCACAAGACCGACGCCACGAGAAGTAACCGCCACGATGCCAAGTTCGGCTAACGACCAGACCGACACGAGTCGAGACCCGGAAACTATGCAAGATCGGCGCCAGACCCAGAGAATCCCAGAACGACAAGTTCTTCTACCCGGACCCGACAAGATCTTCGCAACAACAAGATCGACACCGACCAGGGCGAGTCCGATGCGCCCCCGACGCCACACCAAGTCCTTCTTCCCGGAACGCCAAGCTCGTCATCTTGTATCCGACCCTGAGGCCGATCCCGTCGAACCCGGAACCCTGAGACCGAACCCCGAACCCCGGAACCAAGATCGCCTAACCCTAATGTGTGAACCTTTTCCCGAGCCCCTATTTTATAAATGCTAAATATAAAACCTGTTGCATAATAATCATTCATCTCGCATGCATATTTGTGTGGTTTGGGGGCACTATGCCGATTCACCTTATAATTAAATATGGGGCCCATATGCGGGCAAGTCTAGTCTTATATTGGCCTCATTTAATTTGTGTAGCGAACCGGTAACTTATCTCGCCCTGTTAAAACAACATTTAAATTGCGGGGTAGTTAAACAACTTGAACCACTTAATTAATTGTTGGGACCCTGGTTCCGCTTAATATTGCCCAATTGCATCGCACCTTGCCATGTCATACATCATACATGCATCATGCCCGATCTTTTGGCGTAGTATTAAATATTGCATCCGGTGTTTATTCTAGTGTTTTGCTTCTTCGCGGATAAGGCCGTTGAGTTGATGCGAGTGTCGACCCGATCTGCGGTTGAACCTTCAACAATGTTTTCAGGCGAGCATCTCTCCCTTTCTACCTATCTTACTTTTATAGTATTTATTCCCTCCTGTTGATCTATTGCTATTTGTGTTGCGGTGCTCTAGTTTTCGTACCCGTGATATCTCTTGCAGCCTTATATTGCCTTGGATACATCCTATTACCTATTGTTTGGTAGATAATTGGACTTGCGCGTCATAGTCGCTTGCTCAAGTGTTGTTGCGTGTCGTCCAGTACCACAGTTGTTGGAGTCTTGCCGCATGTTTAATGTTGGAGATGATCATGGCTTTAATTATCGTTACTTTAATTATTGTTTAACAACTAAAATTGAAGTAGGTAAGCAGAGGCACAGGTGGGCAATAGATGTTATTTGGTTGTTAACCGTCCACTTGTGTCCCATAGGACCCTGAGTTCTTGACACCTGTTCCGAGATCGAGCGTGCTAACCACAGGTGGGGAGATATGGGCCCCCCATTGATTAGTACCTGATTTCAAATTATTGTACTGGGGGCCACAAACTAGTTTGAGGTTTTATTTACTACCCTGTACTTATGCCATGCTTTACTGCTTTATTTAAATTGTGCGATGGATAGCACCTGTACTGTTTAGGATCGGGACACGTTTTCGCGGTGTCGACAAGCCCAGTTTTGGGTCCCCGATCGTTCTGCTCACCCAAACCCTAAGTCCGTCTCGAGACCGGCCGACTGCTATGGTAGACTTAGTGGGTGGCCCCGTGCTTGCTTGGGTCCGAAACGCTCATGACTTAGGCCCGACATACCGATGGGTGTATGTTAACCGATCCGCAAAATGGTCAAGTGCTTGTGGATACTTTGGTGCACCCTGCAGGTTAAATCTTTTCGAGAAGCCGTGTCCGCGGTTATGGACGACTTGGAGCACAGTGCTTGATCATAGACAACTATAACTAAAGTTTACTGTTATAATTTGACTTGTATCCGATATGACTAGTAACCAGCTTCACTACAACGGAATAGCTAAATAAAAGTACCAACAACTGCTGGGTTTTGGGGTTATCTCATGCTAATTGTATCTGACTAGTAAGTGTTGCAACCATCACGGAATGATTAACTAAAATTGCCCACTGCTTATTATATCAGGATGATTATCTCTACTTGACTAGTAATTTGCTGCAACGATAACTGAATAAATAAAACTGCCAACTGTGTGAGTTCCTCGGTTGACTTCCTCGTTTGGTCTCGAGGGGGAGATACCAGGATGGGTTTGTTTGATGGTAGACTCAGGTTGGTTCCGCATAGGTCTTTCTTATCCCTCTCTGATAGCCGACAGTTGTATCGAGTCCCTATAGGTTGTTTAGTGCATGCTGCCGCTGCCGCTTCAGTCCACCATACCTATGTAGGCGAGGACCGCCGAATTGTAGCCTCGCCGTGTACTGGCCTCAGTACTAACCGCTCTCTCTTTTTCCTTTGCCCTTTGTCGGCACCCCTTTTGTTTAAGCAGGTTTTGAGATGCGTCGTCGTTAGCAGGGTTACCCTTCCGGCTTGGCCTGGGCAGGGTTATGGACGCCATTGTTTATTCTTCAGGGCTCTTAGCTCAATTTGCATCTTGTCCGTAGTCGGACGCTCCATCGTTTTCAAGGTGATATGGATCTTTGTACCGTATATCTGTATTCTTGACTCATTGAGTCATTGTTATATATATATCTGTTCTGTGGGTCCCATCGAGGACTGTTGTGTAATGTTATTACTTCGTTTTCCACCCGCACGAAAGTGCCTGGTGGGCACCTTTGAATCGTTTCTATGCGGGTTTCGGCGGGAATCGCTGAAACTTGCATAGGGCCGATTCTGAGGGTGTTACAATCTACAACTTACAAAACGCCTAGAACAGTGCCCATGGCATGCAAAATGAAGAAGATCCAGATGGCTTTCCCTTCCCATTCCAAGTCTTATGGTTAACGCGTATCACTAGAGATGTTGGTTTTTTAAGTCCTAGGAGTTATGTTCCTTTACCACCAGAAATATAATAGGAGGTTATTACCAAATGGTAGATAACCCATAATCATATCATTATGAACATAGTGTTTTCTGACCTTTTTGAAATGCAGGTGATGACAACATTGGATTTGCAAATACTTGATAGAAAATAATCAAAGAACATGAGCAAGTGTGAACTTGCCTTTTGTGATTGCAAGATTATGCACTCACGGTCTTCGAGACAATAGAAGATCTAATATCTGAAAACAACATCATTGGCCCGGTAAGGACTAACCTTTAAAGAAGCAAAATGCAATTATGCATAAGTAATATAATGCAATTCGATAAACTCGAATCCCCAGAATAAACGTCGATGATCTAGGGGTTTGGGAATTGGAAATAGTTTCTGTAGAATGTGTTGCCCTTTTAGATTTGTTTCAAACGTGTGCTTCTTATAAAGTCTTGTGAGAGTGTGTGAAACAACATGTAAGTATATTAAGTAGTATACACTAACAAAGCATTCAAGTGTAGAATGGTACCAAAAGACTTCTTATATAGAGACTGTTAATCAATTAGAGCCTTTATGGAAATACCTATGTCTTGTTTTATAATGTATCTTAAAATAATAACTTTTGAATAAAATCTTACTTAACTAAAAAAGCATTTAAACTTTAAGTTAACGCTCTTAGGGTTTCTTACTAAATAGTTACCGTGGAAGAAAGAATTACTTCATTTGAATAATCACAATACTTGTAGTGGAGACTTATATGTTTTGAATATGAGATGAAACTATATGTTGTTCACTTCATAATGTTTTATAAAGCTAAATAAAAATAGCATTTATTTTATTTGAGTGGTGGTTTCTTGTTAATAGAGGTGAATGAGGTAATTTTATCCACTTAGGAATTACTTTCTATGATTATAAAAATGGTTTTTCTAAACTACTTAGCACTTCCTTTAGATGTTAAGTGAATTCATTACTTGTAGAAGAAATGTTAATGAGAAGGTCTAAAAAGTTAATAATACTATTGTTGATTGTTTTACAAATGAATATAATCCTTTTGGTAAATAATATACACTTATTTTAGAATCATAATTTAATAAAATGCATTTTAAAATGTTTTAGGATTATTTTAATTTCATATTAGCATTATTTAAGACTAAGACTATTATTATACCTTCAATGGATAATATTAAAAATATTAGTAAGATATATATAGATTTATGGATTGATAATAAAAGAAATGGATTTAAATTTAAGTTATTAGAGTATTAAATTTTTATTTACTTCAAAAGTGTAATATTATATTTTTAACATGTAGGTAGTGATCATTTTGGTATATTATATGTATTTTTATGATTTTTAAATAATAAAATATGTTTTTTACAAGATTTATTCCTTTTTGGATACTTAATAAATAATAAATATTTAGTTAAGTGACATAATAATATATGATTATAGTTTTAAATTTTAGTTCTTATTTATATAAGAATTTTGATATATTATTTGTATTTTTCTAATTTAAAAATATTAAAATATGAATTTTCTAAGTTTTATTTCTTATAAAATTTTATTAAATAATAAATATTCAAACAGATAATGTAATAATGTATGAAGAATATTTAAATTGTAGATTTTATTTTTCAGAAATTTTTCATATATTAAACATATTTTTCTAAATTATAAAACAAAAGATATCGAATTTATAATGTTTATTCATTTCCAAAATTATTAAATACATTTATTGTGTCATGATGACATCAACATGAAAAAATGGGTTGGAAACAAACTTTTTGTACTGAACCTATCCTAGCTCTACATCACTGAATGGTGGGGCATAGGCCATGTCAGCCTCCATCATGGGTTGACTTGACCGAGCGTGTGACGTCATCATGATGTCATGATGATGTCACCCCGAAGGAGATCCTCCCAATCAAGGGCGAACATGAAGATCAAGCGCGCGCAAGGTTTCTTGGTTAGGCGCATGCGATGCGAGAGTGCACTCTGAACGACAAAGGGGCGGCGCCGCTGGTTATTGGCAATGATACGTCGGAAACGTGTCTATAATTTTTTATGCTCCATGCTTGTTTTATATCCACTTTTCTTTCCTTAGTCTACACTTTGATATATTTTTATATGTTTTTCTGGACTAGCCTATTAACAAGATGTCATAATGCCAGTTGCATGTTTTCTTCTGTTTTTGGTTCCAGAAAGGCAGAAAATCAATATTCTCGGAAATGGACGGGACAAAAGCCAAAGTCATTATTTTTCCCGGACCAACACAGAACCACGAAGCAGAGACGGAGTAGGGCACCAGGGTGTCCGCACCCCCCAGGCGTAGGCAAGCCCTGGTGGCGCCTACAGGTGTGTGGGCCCCCTGTCCCCCACCGACCTTGCCTCCTGCGCCTATAAGAAGCCCCCAGGGAGAAAACCCTAAATAATCCATCATACTTCCAGAAAAAGTTCCGCTGCGCCACCGCCACCGAAGGGGAGATTCGGGGGACAGAAAGTCTCTATTCCGGCACCCTGCCGGGACGGGGAAGTGCCCACGGAGCCATCTCCATAGATCTCCACCACCATCTTCATCACCGTTGTTGATTCCCATGATGAGGAGGGAGTAGTTCTTCCTCGAGGATAAGGGCTCTATCGGTAGTTATGTGTTCATCTCTCTCTCTCTATACATGATCTTGTTGTGGTCATAAGCTTTGTAATCAAGTAGATCTACCTTGCTACTCAAGTGCTTCAAAAGATCTCTGTTCTCCCCATGTGTGTAAAAGTAACAGCGTGCACGCCATGGTGGCACTTAGGCTAGAGTCTACATAAATACTCATCGTGCTTTAATAGATCTATGATTTTCCCCATGTTTGTGAAAGTGACAGCGTGCACGCCATGTGTGGCACTTAGGCTAGACTACATATATATTTGTTATGAGTTAATTTGGAGTTGTATGCCTTTATAAAATTGTGGTGTTTGTTGGAACCATCTAGCGCTCAAGGTGACAGTGTGGGGTTATCTAGATTGGGGAAGGCTCTACCATGGATTAGAGTGTCCAACCGGAGAGTAGTTAAGAGTAGTATCATAAAGAGAGGATATTGATATGAGAGAGTGGTCACTAGTGAAAGTATGATCCCTAGGCCTTGTTTCTAAGCATTGAAACACCATTTGCATCTAGATCTGTTGCATGTTTGCTTGCTTCCATCTCTATTTCAGTTTCACACACATTACCCCATGTCAACAACAAGTCAGAAGCTATTTTCTGGAACCGTTACCACTTGTATTTCACTATCTCTTCGCCGAACTAGTGCACCTATACACCTAACAAGTGTATTAGGTGTGTTGGGGACACAAGAGACTTCTTGTATCTTGATTGCAGGGTTGCTTGAGAGAGAACACCTTTGACCACTTCCTCCCTGAGTTCGATAAACCTTGGGTGATCCACTTAAGGGAAACTTGCTGCTGTTCTACAAACCGCTGCACTTGGAGTCCCAACAACTATCTATAAGAATAGAAGTGTGTAGACATCAAGATATTTTCTGGCACCGTTGCCGTGGAGGTTTTGGGACTTTTACCTTTCCTCCATGTCAAGCTCCATCAAAGCTATTTTTTGGCACCGTTGCCGGGGAGGTAAGGTAAAAGTTACTCACATCCTCTAGTGTGAGTGCTCAAAGTTATTTCCTTTAGATTCTGCAATTTTGTCTTTTTGTTTCTTGTTTTCACTAGTTAGGCTTAATGGAAAACAACAACAAAATTAGAGAGCTCTATAGCATTTATCTTGAGTTAGGACATGAAGTGTTTGAAGAGAAAATTAAAAACCTATGGAGCTTTATTTGCATGCTAATAGCAATGTTATTAGTATGAATTTTTTGGACACCATTATTGCTAATGCTATGGAAACTTCTAAGCTTGGGGAAGCTAGTTTTTATGAAATTGATCTTTTTAGTCCCCCAGCTTTGGAAGATAGCTATTCTATTGCTTATAATGATACCAAACCTCCAATATATGATGATTACAATGATGAATATGATATTTTCAGTCCACCTACTATTGAGGAGAAAGTTAATTGTGATTACATATGCCTCCTATATTTGATGATTATGGTGATGAGAATACTAATGATAGCTACTTTGTTGAATTTGCTCCCACTATGATTAATAAGAATGACTATGCTTATGTGGAGAGTAATAATCATTTTATGCATGTGGCTCATGATAAGAATGTTTTATGTGATAGTTATATTTTTAATTTTATTCATGATGCTACTGAAAGTTATTATGAGAGAGGGAAACATGGTTTTATGCATCTCAAAAATATTAAGTTTCCCCTCTTTATGTTGAAAATCTTGAAGTTGCACTTGTTTTGCTTTCCTATGCTTGTTGCTTTGTGCTTTCGTTACTTGTTTCTTTACAAGATTCCTATGCATAGGAAGTAGGTTATACTTAAATGTGTTTTGAATTTTCTTCTTGATGCTCTCTTTTACTTCAATTCATATTTCTTATGTGAGCATCTTCTCAAACTATCAAGCCTAACTTAAAGGCGTTAAAGAAAAGTACTTGTTGGGAGATAACCCAAGAGTTTCATTGAGTCTTGGAAGTTATTACTTCTGTAATAACCTCTCCTTATCCCTTTTGTTTGCTTTTTGTGCCAAGAATGACCTCTAATGAGAGGGAAGTAAGATTTGGGGAGTTGCTGTCCCGAAACAGATTTTTGTACTCCACCGTAAAAATTCGTGAGGAATATCTGTAAGTCAGATAAAGCTGATATTTTACGAATAAATCCCCCAGTATGTTAGATAATTTTCGTTAGTTCAACAATTTTTGATTTGAGCAACATAAAATCTTTGAAAAAATCGGTTTCTACCTGCTGGTCTGTTCTTGCTTATAGTGGTACAAAAGAGGAGCTTGCTTTGACTGTGACTTAGACTTTAGCATGCCATGCTAGGTGTTGTTTTGACCTTATGATTAGTGATTATTGTTGTAGCATAACTTGTTCCAAACAATTGGGATTGCTTAGTGTGCCTTAAAAGAATCATGTGTTGTTTTAGCATACAAAAGCATAGTATTGTGGTTTTCTCCTTTGATGCTTTGTTTGGGTTGACTTGGAATATGCTCACACCATGTTATGACGATGAACAAGTCACCATAGCCTCTATGATCATTTAGTCCTTGACTTGTAGTACCACTTTATGCTTTGATTAGTAATGTTTTGTCGCTCTGCATGATTATGGCCATTATTGCTCTCTTAGTTGGTCGCTCCCAGTCTTTTGCTAGCCTCCACTTGTATGCGTAAGCTCTACTCATGCTTCCAACTCCCAAGAAACCAAGTTATTCCAAGTGTCCACTATAAATTCCTATGCATGGTTTGTTACACCATTCCAAGTATATTCTTGTTTTCAGCTATCATCTAATTAAAAAAGTATTTTGTTATGTGAAAATTAGTGATTAAAGCCCTCACAAACTTGATGGACACTTTATATTCTTTGCCCCTAATAAACTTGAACCATTGTATCATCTATGTTGTATATGCTTGCACTTAGTTTTCTTGTGCTTTCAGCTTAGAACTTTTTAGTTCTTCTTTGTGGATTTGTGAGACAAGCTCACTGATCTTTATTGATTATTATCCTTGTGAGTTGTTTCAAATAAGTTGATTGGTATTGGAAAAGAGTAGAAAGTTCTTTCTTATAGTGGTACAAAAGAGGAGCTTTCTTTGACTATGACTTAGACTTTAGCATGCCATGCCAGGTGTTGTTTTGACCTTATGCTTAGTGATTATTGTTGTAGCATGACTTGTCCCAAACAATTGGGATTGCTTAGTGTGCCTTGAAAGAATCATGCGTTGTTTTAGCATACAACAACATAGTATTGTGGTTTTCTCCTTTGATGCTTTGTTTGGGTTGACTTAGAACATGCTCACACCATGTTATGACTATGAACAAGTCACCATAGCCTCTATGATCATTTAGTCCTTGACTTGTAGTACCACTCTATGCTTTGAGTAATGTTTTGTCGCTCTGCATGATTATGGCCATTATTGCTCTCTTAGTTGGTCGCTCCCAGTCTTTTGCTAGCCTCCACTTGTATGAGTAAGCTCTAATCATGCTTCCAACTCCCAAGAAACCAAGTTATTCCAAAGTGTCCACTATAAATTCCTATGCATGGTGTGTTACACCATTCCAAGTATATTCTTGTTTTCAGCTATCTTCTAATTAAAAAAGGATTTTGTTATGTGAAAATTAGTGATTAAAGCCCTCACAAACTTGATGGCACACTTCATATTCTTTTCCCCTAATAAACTTGAACCATTGTGTCATATATGTTGTATATGCTTGCACTTATACGTTGGAATTAGAAGAACCGTGTTGTCACGGGGAACGTTTTCATCATTGCACTTATACTTTGTACACAGTTGATATCATGCTCTTTTGTCTATGGATGTCACTGGTGTGAAATAAAGAGGGAACTTGTAAGTCCATGGAGTTATGTATTTTGTGTTAGAGAAACGCCTGGGCCGCTAGCCTAAGCCATGCCTAGTCATGGTGGAAACTTGCAGCATCACCATAATGAGTTGTCTATGAAGCATCCTCAATAAAAAGCTATACACATAGTAAATAAAAAGATCGCTGAGATGCTCATTGTCTGCTTGACTTTTCATTTTGGTTATGGGATAGCTCCTGTACCATGTGCAAGGGGTACCCCGTTGGCGGTTCTCTATGATACACATGTACTTACTATGACAAGAACTTACAGGTGACCGAAGTTGAGTAGCATGAGGTGTGACCCTCGTATTCAAGGGACATGAGATTTCCAACTTATACTTTGTCAAGCATATACTCCATCTTTGTTCACTTTAACCTTAATCACTTCAATATGCTTATGATAGTGGCAATGAGGGCTGAAAGCTAACAAGTACCATAATTTTTGGAAGCTCTTTTTGAAACTTGAAATCTCTGCTTCCCTTTATGAAGGGCCTTTCTTCCACTATTATATTGAGTCTCCACCTTCTACCTTTAGGCACCATTAAGAGAGCATAGTTGTCATTCTTAGTTCTATGTGCAGTGTCCTAAAACTTATTGATTGATGCATATTGATGATATTGCTTGTTCTTGTGCTACTTGTATCTAGTCACTCTTATAAACTTTGAAGGTGTCCTATGCATCTACTTTCTACTCTATGAGGGACAAGTTGAATGCCACTATGCCATGTTTTATGTATGTGAAACAAACAAATGTTTTTCAATGCATGTTATTCATGATCTTTGTTTGTAGCCTTTCATATTGCATGCATAGTTACTTTGTATTATTGTTAGAACTCCATCTTTCATGCACATGTTTAGAGTTCTTTGATCCCAGCTTTCAATGCTTGCAAATGGTTTGATCTTGGTTTTGATGGTGCAAGTCACCTCAAAAATTATTCTTTTAACACTTACCTACTCGAGGGCGAGCATGAGTTAAGCTTGGGGATTCTTGATACGTCGGAAACGTATCTATAATTTTTGATGCTCCATGCTTGTTTTATATCCACTTTGCTTTGCTTAGTCTACACTTTGAGGTATTTTTACATGTTTTTCTGGACTAACCTATTAACAAGATGCCACAGTGCCAGTTGCATGTTTTCTTCTATTTTTGGTTCCCAAAAGGCAGAAAATCAATATTATCGGAATTGGACGGGACAAAATCCAAAGTCATTATTTTTCCCGGACCAACACGGAACCACGAAACAGAGACATAGTAGGGCACCAGGGTGGCCGCACCCCCCTAGGCCCGGGCAAGCCCTGGTGGCGCCTACAGGGGTGTGGGCCCCCTGGCCCCCCATCGACCTTGCCTCCTGCGCCTATAAGAAGCCCCCGGGGATAAACCCCTAAATAATCCATCATACTTCTAGAAAAAGTTCCGCTGCACCGCCGCCACCGAAGGGGAGATTCGGGGGACAGAAAGTCTCTGTTCCGGCACCCTGCCGGGACGGGGAAGTGCCCCCGGAGCCATCTCCATCGATCTCCACCACCATCTTCATCGTCGTTGCCGATTCCCATGATGAGGAGGGAGTAGTTCTTCCTCGAGGCTAAGGGATCTACCGGTAGCTATGTGTTCATCTCTCTCTCTATGCATGATCTTGTTGTGGTCATGAGCTTTGTAATCAAGTAGATCTACCTTGCTACTCAAGTAATTCAATAGATCTCATCTCTCCCCATGTGTGTGAAAGTGACAGCGTGCATGCCATGGTGGCACTTAGGCTAGAGTCTACATAAATACTCATCGTGCTTTAATAGATCTATGCTTTTCCCCACGTGTGTGAAAGTGACAGTGTGCACGCCGTGTGTGGCACTTAGGCTAGACTACATATATATTTGTTATGAGTTATATTTGGAGTTGGATGTCTTTATGAAATTGTGGTGTTTGTTGGAACCATCTAGCGCTCAAGGTGACAGTGTGGGGTTATCTAGATTGGGGAAGGCCCTACTATGGATTAGAGTGTCCAACCGGAGAGTAGTTAAGAGTAGTATCATGAAGAGAGGATATTTATATGAGAGAGTGTTCATTAGTTAAAGTATGATCCATAGGCCTTGTTTCTAAGCATTAAAACACTGTTTGCATCTAGATCTGTTTCATGTTTGCTTGCTTCCATCTCTATTTTAGTTTCACACATGTTACCCCACGTCAACAAAAAGTCAGAAGCTATTTTCTGGAACCGTTACCACTTGTATTTCACTATCTCTTCGCCAAACTAGTGCACCTATACACCTGAAAAGTGTATTAGGTGTGTTGGGGACACAAGTGACTTCTTGTATCTTGATTGTAGGGTTGCTTGAGATGGAATACCTTTGACCACTTCCTCCCTGAGTTCGATAAACCTTGGGTGATCAACTTAAGGGAAACTTGATGATGTTCTACAAACCTCTGCACTTGGAGGCCCAACAACTGTCTACAAGAATAGAATTGCGTAGACATCAGGCAACCGGAGAAGCAGAAACGACGAGCTCTTACAGCGGCGGCGGGTGGCACACGACTGAGGAAAAATACTAGAAGCAATTGAGGAAGGGAGGGGCACTGGCATGCTCGGAAGCTCACCAGGGGCATGATAAGACGGTCGGAGAGGCAAGGCGTGGTCGAAAACGACATCAATGTCTGTGATGGTCGGTGGGAAGTCAAGCTTGATTCCAGACCAAAGCTACCTCCCCGACTTGCATGGCTAGGGTACAACGGAGACATCGAGGGGCTTCTTCGGGGCTTCACATCAGAGCGAGGGGAGGCGTGAAGCGACGACATGAGGCGGTGCATGTGGCTAGGGTTCCAACAAAAAAGGGAGAATTTTCAAGAGAGTGAGGGAGGAAGGAAAATGGGAATAGGGAGATAGACGAGGATAAGGGAGTCATCGTGGTGATCTTATCCTCGCAGGATGACCTCGACGGCGGCGGGATTCGCAGCGACAACGGCGGACGGGATCGGCGCTTCCCACGTAGGTGCTTGACTCAGGAGGAGGATGACACACGAAGGGTTACCTGGGCCTGGGCCATGACTAGGTCGTAGTGGAGTGAGCGGAAAGAGAAAAATGTAGCACTGAGCGATGGTTAAGGAAATGTGGGCCACGGGCTAGTTTCCTTTTTTCCTGATTCTTTGTTTTCTATTTCTACTTCTTTTTCAAAACCTTTTTCAACTTGAGTTTCTATAAGATTTAAAATACCAAAATATTTTGTAAGTATCCTAATTATTTCAGAGGTCATTCTTGTCAAGTGATTCCCATACTTTTTGTTATTTTCAAAAAATCATTTTTATTGGAGATATGCATATATGTAATGAGAATACATAGGACTTGGGTTTTTGGTTTATTATTTAGAGAATCATCCAACTAAGGAATTTCATATCTATTTATGATTAATGAAAATTTAAAGTGTTTATAGGGATTAATATTAGACATAAAATCTTTTACACATGACATCCCACCCTGGTGATTTTTTTATATTGTTTTTTTAATATTAGAATCCATCTATTTAAATCCCTCTTGGTTTTAGGTTTACAATTATTCTTTTAGAAATTCTCTAGTGACTTTGTAGAGATAGTAAATGATTTCACTATCAAAGATGTATTAGTAATAGGGTTTTAATAAGGTTTCAAATACATATTCTTGCTAATATGTTAGTCATAACAACCACACTAGAAAACTTAGTGTGATTCAAAGTTAACATTCAATATTAGTAACTCACTACCTTTTTAGGTTTGGTGGATTTCTTGGTAAAAGTTGATCATATAAGGATTTGTAGAAAGTATTACTTAAGTGATCAAGATGATTTAGTGTCATGTATCAAGCCATGGTTTTGAGCTACAAATACTTTCTATGAACTCTAGAGGATTTTCTATCCTCCTGTTTACTCTTGAACATTACTATAGATGAAGGTTTAAGGACACTACATATAAATTTATGATTATCAATGATATCTAACTTAGAGTGAGGTATTAAGATTGCTTTCTAATGTGATCTTCATAGTTCCATGGCACTACGTTTTTGTTAGGGTTTAGAAGAATGAGAGAATTTAATATGATTTTATATAGTCTTGGTTGATAGCTTCTCAGGAATTCCTACCTTCCCTACTTCATAATTCTTGATTCCTACTTCAGGAATTCCTTTCCTAGATATACTATTGCTTCACATCCATCATCATAACTTAACATGGTAAGCTTACTTCACATATATACCCCCACTAATAACTTATCTACTTAAATTCATGTGCAAATCCGATGAGCTTGACACTAAAGCTCTACATAGGCATAACTCCGACTTCTAGAATGCTTCTAATGAACCCCAATCCACTTGAATGGTTACTCTCTTTCTTAATGAATTACTTTGTAATCTTTACTTATGAACCTCAGAAGCTTATCACTGAAGCTTTTCATATACTCATCATAGTTATACTTTCTTAACTCTAGCTACTAATGATGACCTCCAATTCATAAATTAGTTTCTTTTTGACTCCACCCATAATTTCATTTATCATCCATCACTAATATTCCTCCAATAAATGTCTATAACAATCCCTAATTCACCTCAAGTGTTTACTATTCTCTAAGAGGAATAATACTATTTCTATAACTCAATGTTTCTCTAGTATGAGCTTGGTTATACTATCTAATTTTAGTTACCTACAGTAACTCACACTTCCACTTCATCTTACATCATTGTAACTTGTCATGACTAATCTTAAAATAATATATCTACACTAGGGTTTGATCATGTTCTACCCTCCAATGTCACTTATGCATCAAACAATAAATAACTCTTAGTGACTTAAGCATGATCATTATAATCCTTTGATCATTTATGGCTAAGGCTTCTAGTTGGCTAATCAAGGCTTTCATTAATACACCATTACAGTTGTATTATAATTATCTTCTTAGAATTTCCTTTTGACTAAGAGGTATTATTCAATGACTATGTCTACTTGATCTAATAAGATTACTCCTTGGTAACTATATCCTCAAATTCATCCTTATGATTCTCTTTGTTACCACATATATCTTTATTTCAGATAACTCTTCTATCCATTCATGAGTTAGTTAACTCCACCACCTATCTTATTGAATTGATTTCTTCAAACACTCTCATCCTATAGATGATATCTAAAACTATCATAACTACTTATCTCTTCTTACTTCTTCCTTTAAAGGCTTTAAATGAATACTATGTTAATACAATAGTTGATATATCAAGAATTGATAGGTTAAGAATGGATAAATCTATAGTTGATCACTCAACATTGATGTTCATCAAATATTAGAACACGGTTCCATAGATATGATAAGGATTAGTATGGAAAGAAAGATATGTGTTGAATGGTCTTGACTTGCTTTCCGTCCTAGTCAATATAAATAGAGAGTTAGGTTTAAATATTACCATGATGCTCATGGTAGAAATAGATAAGAATAAGGTAGATCAAAATTTAGTTATTGAATTCGTGTTACTTGAGTTATATCCTTAGCTTGGTATCCTTGAGTTATTATATTGAATACCATGATATGATCTATAAAAGATCTGGTATTTATTGATAAGTAATGTGTTGCGTGTTTAGTTTTATTCCATTTGATCTACCTTTAGATCAAATCGTCTTTACCCAAAAATAAGGTTTTAACAAAGGTCATATTGAAACTTGTCGCAATTAACTTGATGATCTACTTCAGTTCAATCACTTTGACAAGTTTTGTTTAAAAGCGCGAAAATAATCCAGATTTTCTATGCATGAATACAATGCACATACCTGAGCTTAGCTTATTTATAAGCTCTAATGATGGGATGTTACACCCTCACAAGACCAGTGTCGTGAACCACTATCCTTGTGCTTGTTGGCCGTCCCAATACACACCACCTCCCACCTGCTAGAGGGAGCCATCCTCGCAACCAACCGTGACATGCTAGTCGAGATCTTCATGATTCAGAGCGTCGTCGTAGATGCCCGGGACGTGCAAGCAGGCATCCACCTACGGCATACATGGGCACTAGCTGGTGCCCGCCTAACCCAGACCAGGCACGAATGAGCCTAGATCTGGGCTTGAACGCCCTAGACACCGAGGAACACATGCTTCCGCATCGTCACCATCGCCGGCCAGGATGCTCCACCACCGTCTGCTCCTTCCATTGTCACCAGAGGCACCCATGACGCTTACCCACGTCGCCTCATCAAGTCATCATGCGTGGAGATCCTCCATCCGCAGGTTGCCGGCCGTCCTATGCCAAATTTCGTCGAGCTCCAGCCGAGATGCACCGCCCCCAGTCCGCGCCGTCCCACGCAACCGACCTAGGAGTCACGAGAATGGAGACCGTTGAGGCGAAGTTTTTTTGTGATCAATACTGAACTGATTGGAGTTACTCTCTATCCAAACATCCAAACAACCAATCATACATAGTATGAGCACATATTTTATGATCAGTCTAATATAATTGTTTGTTGTTATAGGTGTTGATATATTTTCTATAGTTTTGGTTAATTTTAAAAAGTTCAACTTGAGACAAGGCTAGTAGCACTGCAAGTTAGCGAGTTAGTACAAGATCGAATGAAAAACGCTTCGCCTGCGTCGCCCCTCCCCCCGCGGGCGACCGAGCAATGAACCCACCGCCCCTTCAGACCTCCCTCCTCCCGCCCGCCGCGGCAAAGCCGGTGTGCTGGGCCGGCGACGTCCTTACGTGGCCGAGGGCGGTAGGCATCGGCCAGATCTGGGTAGTTGGGCCTAGGTCTAGGCCAACTGGAGGGCTTTTTTGGGCTTTCCAGGTTGTGTGGGTGGCTTGTGGATGGCGTGGAGGCGCCGCGTCCATCGACCTCGTCGTCTTACTACCATGTCCTCCCCTCCATCTGATGCGTTTGGGCTAGATTTGGGCCAGGCGGGCTCAGATCCAGCGTGAACATGTCATCCCGGTCTACTGTGTGGGCTCTGGCCTCTCCTTGCGTGCAGGTCGTGGCGTTGTCGCATGGAGGCCAGCGGTGGTGCTCTCCAGACTGGCGGTGATCCCGCGGGCCTGGGTGAGCACGATGGCGATAACGCTGCTACTTGGCGGCGGGGATCTATGGTGGTGGATCTTCTAGTAGGAGTAGGGACTAGTGTTGGGGTTGGCATGGACGGTAGCACCCTTGCTGCAGTGTGGCGGTGGGGCTTCACGCGCCCATTCAGGCTCGAGTGGACCAGTGAGGGCCTGGTTTGCCCCTGCCACTACATCCGGTCGGTTACCGTTGGAAGGCGGTGGAGGCAGTTCCCTCCCGTGTGTTGTTGTACCACGGACTCTCACCGAAATTCCTCTTTTTCGGTCTTACCAGCCTCACAACATGGGTCGCAGTGAGACAGCGGTGATGACTTCAAGGCCATGGTGGCATATGCTAGTGGACAGCGAGTTTGGTGGAGCCATACGAAGGATCCGGAAGTGGTTTTTTTTAGGGGTCGGGAGAAATCCTTGTCGTCTAGACACCGATGCGGTGACGCCTGTGAGTGTCACCTCCCTTTCTGAAGGGTGTCGGGTGTACCTCATTCCCACCTCCTGCAGGGGGGCAAACCTAAGAATCGTTCGGGCAGCAACATCGTTGTCGTCGCTTCCCTTATTAAATGTGTTGCTTGGTACGCGACACTTTGGAGTGCTAGGACCATGATGGTCATTCTGTTGCGAGTCATTTTCGTTGTTGTCGAGCCATTATTGTCGTTTTTGTTTTCTTTCTGATCTTCTTTTTCTCCTTGTTAGTTCTTTTGGGCTTGATTTCTACTCGGTTTGTTGTTATATTAAATATATAGCTGGGCGCAATTCTGTTCCAAGGAGGGACAGGGTAGGAGTTCAGTTAAAAAATATAGACGGTCAGGCGCGTCAATCGCCCAATTACGGTGCAAAATTTTCGCTCGATTAGAATTTAGATAGGTGCAGTATATTTTAAACGAGGTAAACGTAATCACAAATTTACAGAGTATCTAATCTGCATCTACTAGTTGGGTTTTAAATGGATGTCGGTTAGATTTTTGTCCTTCCTACCCTGTTGCGGTGCCCTAGAGATTAAACGGATCGGACGCACGAAAATCTTGAATAAATTCAGATGCGAATGTTTCCATGGATCCTGAGTAAATTCAGATTCTAACTAAAGGCGACGTGGCGTGGTGGTGCTGCTCTGGTTTCGTCGGCATTCATCTTGATCTGCACAACCCCTAGTTTTCTCGGTTAGCGGCCAGGCTGGTGCCAGTGCCGCCGGTCTCCATGGAAGTCGCTCTCGCGCGGGGCGCGGCGACCGAGATAGACAAGTACGACGCCGATGGCGGCGACGTGGAGTCCGAGCCGGTGTCTGCCGCGGCCGCGGCCGCGCGCGAGCAGCAGCAGCACGAGGAGCGCGTGCCGCCGTGGCGCGAGCAGGTGACGGCGCGGGGCCTGGTGGCGGCGCTGCTCATCGGCTTCGTCTACACCGTCATCATCCTCAAGCTGGCGCTCACCACGGGCATCATCCCCACGCTCAACGTCTCCGCCGCGCTGCTCGCCTTCCTCGCGCTCCGCGGCTGGACGCGCGTGCTGGGGCGCCTCGGCGTCGCGTCCCGCCCCTTCACCCGCCAGGAGAACACCGTCGTCCAGACCTGCGCCGTCGCCTGCTACACCATGGGATTCGGCGGTGCGCCCCCACGCCACGCCCCTGTCTCTCCCCTCTCGGCACTACTCTGCTCATCATTATCCGAGACGAGTCTTTCTTAATTAGTTCATGGCTTGATTTCCGCATCTGAAATACAGAGGAGGGGAATATTTGTGCGCGCAGGTGGGTTCGGATCGTCGTTGCTGGCTCTGGACAAGAAGACGTACGAGCTTGCCGGAGTGAGCACGCCGGGCAATTCGCCGGGGAGCTACAAGGAGCCCGGGTTCGGCTGGATGGCCGGATTCCTACTCTCCATTAGCTTCGTGGGGCTCCTCAACTTGCTTCCGCTCAGAAAGGTGCCTTCTTTGCTAAAAACGTTCAACGGATCAGCTTGTTTTGAGTTGGATTGGGAGTTCTACATACTAATTTAGTACTCTATGTCACGCTTTCGTTATCATTAATCCACTTTTCATCTCTTCGCTTTTTTTAAAGAGTAAAATCTATTCAAATTTTCTCCGATTACCACTATATATAGTAAAATCTATTCAAATTTTCTTCAGTTACCACTAATTTTTCTTCAGTTTTGCACCTGATGATTTGCTGTTACAGGTTTGAAGACATAAATGTTCTTTATGGAATTTTTTTACTGCTTAACTGAACACATACAAGTAACCACCATTTATGCCCCCTTTTTGGTTTTGCATCTGATGATTTGCATGGCATTTCAGGCTTTGGTTATAGATTACAAATTAACTTATCCAAGCGGGACTGCAACCGCTGTACTCATTAACGGATTCCATACCCCTCAAGGAGAAAAGAATGCAAAGTAAAACTTCTTGTCCCAAATATGTTAATTAACCATCCATTTCCAAAAAAAAAATGTTAATTAACCATGTAGTCATGATACATGATGAATTCATGGTCTAACTTCATCTCTCATGTCAGAATGCAAGTTCGTGGGTTTCTGAGGAGCTTTGTGGTCAGCCTTTTGTGGAGCTTCTTTCAGTGGTTCTACACAGGTGGCCAGAGTTGCGGGTTTCTTCAGTTCCCTACTTTTGGTTTAAAGGCTTGGAAACAGACGTATGCCCGATCGCTTGCTCATTGCTCATAGTTATATCCTCATGCTAATTTGTCAGTCACGCCTAATTCTCCTAACTCTCGAGTTTCGACTGTCAGGTTTTTCTTCGATTTTAGCCTCACATATGTCGGCGCGGGGATGATCTGCTCACACCTTGTCAACCTTTCCACACTCGTTGGTGCAGTACTTTCCTGGGGAATAATGTGGCCACTCATCAGCAAGCAAAAGGGTATTTGGTACCCGGCAAATGTGCCAGAAAGCAGCATGACAAGCCTGTTTGGTTACAAGGTCTGGTTGATAAATCAGTTGGTCCTTTTCAGATGTATCTATACAAAACCAAGTATCTGTGCCTGACCTTTTGATATGCTGTGTATGCAGTCCTTCATGTGTGTAGCTCTCATCATGGGGGATGGCCTCTACCACTTCATCAAACTCACAGGTATCACCGCTAAGAGTCTGCATAAACAAGCCAGCCGTAAACATGCTAAAAGAGGTAAATCTGCACTCAGAGTTGACTGCATCGTCATTTCTTCCACATTTTCTTACCAAACCTGAGCTAATGCTGGGTGAATTGCAGCGGCAGCTGAGGATGCAGTTACAATTGATGATATGCAACGCAATGAGGTCTTTACCCGGGAATACATTCCAAACTGGCTGGCATATACCGGATACGCCTCGCTAAGCATCATTGCGATAATTGTCTTACCAATGATGTTCCGACAAGTGAAGTGGTACTATGTCGTTGTAGCTTATGTGCTTGCTCCCGTGCTGGGGTTCTCCAATGCATATGGAACTGGGCTAACTGACATGAACATGAGCTATAATTATGGCAAGATTGCTCTCTTCACCTTTGCTGCCTGGGGAGGCAAGGACGATGGTGTTATTGCTGGCCTTGTTGGCTGCGCAATAGTGAAGCAGCTAGTACAAGTCTCTGCTGATCTGATGCACGACTACAAGACAGGTCATCTGACCTTGACATCGCCAAGATCGATGCTCGTTGGGCAGGCCATTGGTACAGCCATGGGATGCATCATCGCGCCGGCTACGTTTTTGCTCTTCTACAAAGCATTTGATATCGGAAACCCAGATGGATACTGGAAGGCTCCATACGCGCTGATATTCCGAAACATGGCCATTCTCGGCGTCGAGGGCTTCTCTGCACTGCCAAAGCGTTGCCTTGAGCTGTCTGCCGCCTGCTTTGCATTCTCTGTGCTCATCAACCTTATCAGGGACTTCTCGCCGCAAAAGTACCGGAAGTATGTTCCGCTGCCGATGGCGATGGCTGTGCCGTTCCTAGTTGGTGCCAACTTTGCCATTGACATGTGTGTGGGAAGCTTGGTAGTCTTCGTCTGGCACAAGATGAACAGCAGGGAGGCTACGCTGCTGGTCCCTGCAGTTGCCTCTGGCTTTATTTGTGGAGATGGTATATGGATGTTCCCTTCTTCCCTGCTTTCCCTTGCTAAGGTTAGTCCTCCGATCTGCATGAAGTTTACACCGGGAAGCTAGAGAAATGGGCGTCTCATGTCATGGATGGAGAGCTGGATGTACAAATAGGGGAATATAGGAATATCAGTGAGACACTAGATTTGATCGTTGTTGCGCATATATTAATCAGGTTTTTTTTACTGTGGCACCGCTTTGTCTTCGTTATCTATGAACTCGGACTTCCCTATTGGTGTATAAAAACTTGAGTTGCATTTGGGCTTTAGAGTTTAGACGAGTCTAAACAAAAACATCATTTGATATAACTTGTTGTTCTCAAAATTTCTTTTGATATAACTTGTTGTTTCTTTTGCGGACATTTGATGTACTCCCTTCATTTTAAAATATAATGTGTTTTAGCTTTGTGAAGCAAATGTATCTAGACTTGTTTTAGTATGTAGGTTCACTCAACTTTGAGACGAATCTAAACACTAAAAGAAGTTTAGATTTATTTTTTTCACAAACCTAAAATATTTTATATTTTAAAACATGGAGGAAATACTATTCAACTTGTTAGTCAGCAGAGCAGAGCCTCGCGTCTCGCCCCTGCAAGGCGACGAGAATGAGAAACCCTAGCCTCCGCTCCTACCCACCTCTCCCACCCTTCCGCCGCTTGTCAGGATACGTACACAACTAGATAGACTACGACTTTAGATATCATCTTGTATTTTAAGTCATGGGCTTCTTGCTCTTCAAGTTTGTACGTATATATATACTCCCCATGAGGATCAAATCAATACATCGAAATATTAGGGATTTAATCTTTTCCACATGGTATCAGAGCGGTTAGCCTCACGACGCCGATCCTATGTTCCTCTCCACTTTCCGCAACGCGCGCGCCTTGAGGGAGATCAACATCATCCACACGTCAGGCCGGTGTGGAACACTACTACGCCGACTTCTCGACATCAAGGCTTCGACATCATCGCCGCCACGAGGGATGCCTTCGAGCGACGATCATCGCCAACATGCCTACTGATTCATCGCCGACACATCATCGCCAAGGTCTACATCAACGTGGTCTTCATCAACATCTTCGTCGACACAGCCGCCGCCGCTATACCCGTCCACACGATGGACATACAACTACGACGCCCTCTGACAGTACATGTACTGCAAGGCACGACGACGGCATCGCCGCGTCCACGACCCCGACGACAGTATCGACCGCGTCCACGACCCCGACGACTGCATCAACAAACCGACATCACAATTGTGATGTCCCTACGACCGCGCATATGGTTCTGGCAAAAGCTTGTGTGCTTGGTGGGTTCCTCCAATTCTGGCAAAACCGGTGGTCTCACTTATAACCGCGTCTAAGAGACGCCCGACGGTATCTCTGCAAGGTGCAAAACGTCCACAACTGCAGGTTCATCAACAACAACAACAAAAAACCACGCAATTTTTTGCGCCTCTGGCAATGGCGGCCACACCACTATGGCGACTACGACATCGACCACACCTACATCGACCATGGCTACATCACAATCGGCTACCTCGACATCGACATCAAGAACAACGTCTACAACAACTCAAGAACTCCAGTCAACAGCGTCCGCGTCGTTACTTGTGTCCACGCCACTCCCGCTGTGACTGCGGGAGGGAAGAGAGGCACTACAAGGGGACACCGTCACCGCCCATAGGTGCTAGACATGATCATGTCCACGCAGATGATGATGACAAGGAGGAGAAGACAACGAAAGCGCAAGACCTCAAATCCAGTAGCAAGCGTCCACCCGGGCGCAGCCGGGCCATCGTCGACGGTAGGGGGAGGCCTCCTCGTCCCCATGCATGAAGGATCGGCACGGGACGTCTTCTTCGAGCCGGGGTGTGGTGTGTCCGGGCACCATGGCATGGTGGCTCCTCCGATGCGTCTGGAGCAGTTGTGGTGCGGAGAGTCAGCGCAGTGGTTTGAGCTATGGAGGAGCGGCGGCTTCGACCCTGATCTCTAGGCGGCATGGAGGTGGACGGTGCATGTTGCGGGATCGCTGTGGCATCCCGCAAAACCACTACTAGAAAATCGCGTTGAATTTGTGCATTGCATCGTCATCATCATGCATTGTTTGCATAAAAACTATTTTTTCGCAAAGCCCGATTTGTTTTCCAAACGCCCCATCTTAATTCAAATGCAAAGCCCGGTTCTCCGGATTAAGCTATCGGTTTGCACACGGCCCGTTTAAATCAAATAAAAAGTTTCATTGTTTTAGTGGGGGCAGTCGAACGGGCCGTTTCGACCCGAACGACCACCCCCAGGATTTACAAACGGTCCACCTCCTAAATTCCTAAAGCTACCCACTATCCTACCCACCCCTCTGGCCACCTCACCCCCACCTATCCTAGGCCGCCACGTCACCCTGCCCAACCCCCCAGCCAACCATGTGCTGCCACTTGGCTCACCCCTCTCTCCCTCTCCCTTTTCCTCTCTCCACCTGCCCCTCCCGCAGCCACACAGCACGCGCGTTTTCCCCCCCTCCACAACCGATCCCCACCATCCCCTGGCCCGCCCGGTCCCACGCCCGTCCCTCTCTCCCACGCCACCTGCCCGCGTGGCCATCTCCTTCTCCCCCCGCCCCACTTCGCAAGACGCCCACCGCCTCCTCCCTCCCCGGCCAAGCTCCGTCGCTCCCCTCAGGCTTCCACCTCCCCTGGCTCCTCCCGCCGCCGTAGCTCGCCCCCTCCCCCGCAAGCGGCCACCTCCCTGCAAGCTCCCTCCGTCCACCTCGCCGCACCGCTTCGCCTGCTTCCTCCCAGCTCAAGGCTGTCAAGGCCCTCCCGCGTCAAGGCCGCTGCCGGACTCGCCCACGCCTGCCCTCCGCCCGTCCTCCGCGGTCTCCTCCACCGCCTCCCTCCCGATCCGCCAGCCCTCCAACCTCCGTCTCCGCGCCCTCCGCCACCTTCGCTGTGGTCCGCCGTCGCCGGCCTGCCCGCCTCGCCGTCGTCCTTCCGCCGCGTAGCCCCGCCTCAAGCGTCCCTCGTCTCTCGCCGCCTCGGCTTCCCTTCGGCGCCGCCGTCCTCCGCCTCCGCGCGACCTTCCCTTCTCGAGCGCCGGTTTTCCTCGTAGTCTCTTGTGCATGTGTGTAAGAGTTGCAGTGCCGTACGCTGTCATCTGTCCAGCCGGTGCCAATCCAAGCCTCTGCCAAGGGACGGAACGAGCATAATAATGCCAACGACCGGGAACCGAACAAGATCTTCGTCGCGGAAACTAGGGGCGATGACGCCAAGTCAACAAGATCTACCTCACGGAGCGGCGAACCCCGGACCCCGATGAACCATGCTCTACACTACAGCAATGAAGCCCTCGAGTGAAACCAACAAGACCTACCGCCGGACGCCAAGATCGTCAATCGGATCCGAGGACACCGAGACCCCGGTGCGGCAAGTGCTTCATCCCGAACGCCAAGACCGACAACATGGCCGACCATCGCGAATGCGCCAAGACCTACCTCCGATATCCGAGACCGCTTCCGTCGAGCCTCGAACCCCAGATCCGTCGAGCCCCGAGACCGAACCCGAACCCCGGAACCCCAAGATCGTCGAGCCCCCTAATGTGTGAACCCTCTCCCGCAAACCCTATTTTATAATTGAAATACAACTTGTCGCATAATAATTGTCTTGCATGCATACATTCATGTGGTTTGGGGGCCTTATGCCGATTCACCTTATAATTAAATATGGGGCCCATATGCGGGCAAATCTAGCCTTATATTGGCCTCATTTAAATTGGTGTAGCGAACCGGTACCATATCTTGCCATGTTAATACAACGATTAAATTGCGGGGTATCGAAATAACTTGAACCATCTAATTAATTGTCGGGACCCCGGTTCCGCTTAATATGACCTAATCGCGTCGCATCTTTGCCATGTCATACATCATACATGCATCATGCCGATCTTCTGCCGTTGTATTAAATATCGCATCCGGTGTTTCTTCTAGTGTTTTGGTTCTTCGCGGATAAGGCCGTTGAGTTGATGTGAGCTTCGCCCCGATCTTCGGTTGAACCCTTCGACAATGTTTTCAGGCGAGCATCTCCCTCTTTCTACCTATCTTACTTTTATAGTAATTTACTCCTTCCTGTTGATCTATTGCTATCTGTGTTGCGATGCTCTAGTTTTCGTACCCGTGAAATCCCTTGCAGCCCTATATTGCCTTGGACACATCCTATTACCTGTTGTTTGGTAGATAGTGGGACTTGCGCGTCGTAGTCGCTTGCTCAAGTGTTGTTGCGTGTCGTCTAATGCCACAGTTGTTGATGTATTGCCGCATGTTGATGATGGAGATGATCATAGTTTTACTTATCGTCACTTTAATTCATGTTTAACAACTAAAATTGAAATAAGCAGAGGCATCGGTGGGTGATAGATAATATTTGGTTTCCGAACGCCCACTTGTGTCCCGTAAGACCCCGAGTACTTGATACATGTTCCTTGATTTATCGCGCTATCCACATCCGGGAGGTATATGGGACCCCCCTGAGCCAGAGCTTGATTCAGTCTTATTTCTTGGGGCCACAAACTAGTTTGAGGTTTTATTTACAATCCTGTACTTATGCCATGCTACTTATGTATTTAAATTGTGCGAGGAGCACACTGTACTGTTTAGGATCGGGACACGTTTACGCGGTATCGACAAGCCCAGCCACACTTTCGGGTTCCCGATCGTACCGCCCACCCAAACCTTGAGGCGCCCTGAGTCACTAGCTTCTATGGATCTACTTAAGGGGTGGCCCCCTGAAATATTTCTGAATCCTGTGATTGTTCAGTCGTGAAAGCCTCGTTGGGTTTTGAGTTGGTTTTTCCGAGGTTGATCGAGCGTGTGTTGCTATTGGTGCACCCCGGCCGGGTAAAACTTTCTGAAAGCCGTGTCCGCGGATATGGACGACTTGGAGCACAGTATCTCGATCATAGACAAGCATAACTAAAGTTTATTGCTGTAAATTTGACTTATAATGACTAGTAATTAGCTTCACTATAATGGAATGGCTAAATAATACTGCCCACAATTGCTTGTTTGGAGTGTCGCCATAATTTGTACCTGACTAGTAAGTATTGCAACTACAACGGAATGGCTGAGTAAAAGTACCAACCACTGCTGGGTTTTTGGGTTATCTCATGCTAAATGTATCTGACTAGTAATTGTTGCCACTATAACGGAATGGTTAATTAAAAGTGCCTACTGCTTACTTTATCAGGATGAATATCTAAACCTTACTAGTAATTGCTGCAACGATAATTGAATAAATAAAACTGCCAACGGTGTGAGTTCCTCGGTTGACTTCCTTGTTCGGTCTCGAGGGGGAAACACCAGGATGGGTTTGTTTGGTGTTAGCTTCAGGTTGGATCCGGATAGGTCTATCTTACCCCTCTCTGACTGTCGCCAGTTGTATCGAGTCTCTATAGGTTGTTTAGTGCATGCTGCCGCTTGACCACCATACCTATGTAGGCGAGGACCGCAATTCTAGCCTCGCTGTCTTGGCCTCGATCGACGCTCCTCTTTTCCTTTGCCCTTTGTCGGCACCCCTTTGTTTAAGCAGGTTTTGAGATCGACGTTAGCGTGGTTACCCTTCCGGCTTGGCCTGGGCAGGGTTATGGACGCCATTGGTTATTCTTCAGGGCTCTTAGCCCCATTTGCATCTTGTCCGTAGCTGGACGTTCTATCGTTTTCAAGGTGATTTGGATCTTTGTATATTATATCTGTATTTTTGACTCTCTGAGTCGCTGTTATATATATCTGTTCTGTGGGTCCCATCGAGGACTGTTGTGTAATGTTATTACTTCGTTTTCCACCCGCACGAAAGTGCCTGGTGGGCACCTTTGAATCGTTTCTATGCGGGTTTGGCGAATTTTGCTCAAACTTGCATAGGTCCGATTCTGAGGGTGTTACAATCGCTGGCCGCTTTGGTGGCGGCAGTGTTGCGGCGGCATCAAGATCCAATTAGCCGAGTATGGGTTTGTGTGGCTGCCCATGAAAGGCAAGATTGACGATGACGACGCCTCTTTTGGTGTCGTTTTCCTTGTTGGAGACATTGTTTTGCGGTCCATATTCCTTGCTCGGGTGCTTTGGGGAAACCCCTAGAATCAGGTCTCCTGGATCAGACGTTGGCGACTCTATGGTGCTGTTATCCCTATTGGTACTGGGGTCATCGTCTTTGGAGCACTATCTGATGGGAGTGGTTTGGAGATGGAGTGGTATTGCTCTTATCACATCAACGACGATGAGTTTGGAGGTGGAGCGGTATTGCTCCTATTCTTTCAGCTCCTTTAGAACGACCGGAAGATAGGGTCATCGTCAGATTAGTGGCATTCACAACTACTGCAGGAGTATCCGGTTGTTCTCGTCGTCACGGTCACCTCTGTCTCATCACCGACTGACGACTGTCCAGGAGTCGTGTTTAGTCGCCGACGCTGATACTAACACGGCATACCCACTGGATAACACCGCACTGCTTTTAGGATCAATCTCAACTCCAGTGCATTTAGTCCTAGTGCACATCGATGTCAAATACTTGGAAGAGAAGGCAGAGCTGAAAAGGGTGACTTCGACATCATATATTAGATTATTAGTTTTTTTTAACCATCATATATTAAGACTTATTAAAACTTGCAGCCATTAAACAATTATTACATCGTCTATAAGTTTGCCAATGATATAGATAGGGGATTCATCGACCCAATTACAAGAAATTTTGATAACAAAACAATTTCTAGCTAATTCGTAAGCCACTCCATTTGCTTCCCTCAGATAATATTTAAAAGAAATGCTTTCAATCAGCAAACACCGCCGAATTTTCACCCCACCGGGGTCCTTCACCAGCACATGCATCAATAATCTCCATAGCATCCGATTCAGCAACAACATTGTTACATCTAAGACGCTTAGCTAAGAGCATCTCCACTAGCATTCTCAAAAGGGCCTTCCCGGGCCGGGTTTTTTCATTCGAATGGAGAAAATCACTCGGTAGCGTTTCCAGACGCCCAGTTTTTGCCGGATTTAGCCCATTTTATATCCGGGGTTCCCAGGCCGAACCCAAGGTGCCAGGAACCGTCTGGGAACGGCGGATGAAGCGAAAAGAGGGTGGGCCAACCCTGTCGGCGACACAACCTATTCCCTACCGTGATTCAGCTCTCCTATCGCACAGAGCTTTCTCCCAGCTACCCCCTCGCCGCCATGTCGTCGCCTGCGAAGCCCCACCCCGCCCAGCCGAATCCACGCCTATAGAAAGGTTCGTCACCGCCGCATCCTTTCCCCTAGGTGTAGGCCTTGTTTCTCCTTCTCCATCCTTCGTCGTAGCTCGGCTTCATTCCGAGCTCTCGCCCACCTCGCCTGCGAAGTGTCCGGCGTTTTTTTCAATTCGGCCATGGACTTCGACGACAAGGAGATGTCCGCCCTATTGCTGGAGGAAGAGACCGCCGCAGCCGCCAAAGATGAAGAGAACATGCAGATCCTCGGCTCTCAGGCCCGACTGTACACACAGAATGCAGAGCGTGGAGGCTCAACGAAGGGTCGCCGGAAGTGCAAAGCAAGGTAACAGATGGAGGGATACTGCATGTCATACGTCGACTACTTCACCGACGAGCCTCTATATGAAGAGGCCATGATTCGGTGTCGTTTCAGGATGAGCCAGAAACTCTTTCTCGAGATCGTGCATGCCATCCGATAGTTCGACCCCCATTTCGTATGCAAGAAGGACAGTACCAGCATGGTAGGGTTTTCCTCACTGCAGAAGTGCACAGTAGCGATGAGGTTGCTCACATACAGAGCATTAGGTGACAGTACCGATGACTATCTCCGCATGGTCGAGTCCACTGCCATCGATTGCTTGTACAAGTTCTGCGGGGCAGTGATTGTAGTGTTTGGACCATAATACTTGAGAACACCCAATGCTGAAGACACTGATCGGATCCTCGCAGTCAATGAAAGCAGAGAATTTTCTAGGATGCTTGGAAGCATCGACACATGCATTGGCACTATAAGAACTGTCCATCTTCTTGGCAAGGAATGTACAAAGTCCACAAAGGAGGTTGCATTGTGATACTCGAGGCAGTTGCTACACATGATCTTTGGATTTGGCACTCCTTTGGCATGGAAGGATCTGAAAGGGTAAGATGGTTAACCTATAGGGAGGTGAATAGGTTTCTACAAATTTCTTTATAATCTTTTGCAAGTTTTAGGCTTTGCGGAATATAAGTTTGCCCAAATGCAAACTAGGTGAAAGTGCAATGGACGTCGTCTAGAGGGGGATGAATAGGCTTTTAAAAATTATTACGGTTTAGGCTCTAATAAATGCGGAATAAAACTAACATTTAATTTATAGAGCACAAAACCTAAAACCACTAAGTTCACATAAGTACACCAACAACCTATGCTAAGAAAGACGAGAAACAAGGAAATAGCAAGATATAATACTTTAAGCACGAAGGCTATCACAATGTAAAATGCATAAGTAAAGGGCTCGGTTGAGAGATAACCGATGGACGTGGAGACGATGATTTTTTATTCCGAAGTTCACTTCCAAAGAAGATACGTCTCCGTTGGAGAGGTGCGATGGCGCAATGCTTCTCGAGCGCCACAAATGGCTCACCTTGAGGTGTGGTGGCTCGATGCTCACCCAACGCCACACAAGGCCTCACCACAAGATGTGAAGGCACGCAACTCACCGACGCCACAAAAGGCTCACTCTATTATCCCGTGAGCTCGCTACAAAGTCCTACTCACGATCCACTAAGGGCACTTGAGGGTGGTCACCAAACCCATACAAGGATGGGGCTATCTCCACAACTCAATTGGAGACTCCCAACAACAAAGCCACAAAAGTCTACAACGCTACAAAAGGCAAAGAAATCCACAAAAGGCTACAAGACCACAAAAGGTCACAAGAAGTCAACAATCCAACCACACAACCGTCTAGGGTTCCAAGAACCCAAGCGTAATAAGCCCACAAGCTTGAACTTGCTGAATCTCCGAGGAGAACTTAAACCTATGCAACATATGCAAATGCAAGTCCTTCACTCCCAAACTCCAACAAATCTACAAAATCTATTGGAGGAATAAGGGAGAAAGAACACAAGTGGATAACACAAAACTCTCCAAGATCTAGATCCTAATGATTCCTTCACAAAGAAGGGATTTGGCTTGAGGGGATTGTAGATCTAGATATCATCTCTCAAATCCCTCAAAAAGGTGCAAGAATCATAGGAGGGAAAAGGGATAGGGAAATATCTTCAAGGTCAACAATGGAGGAGAGAGAGAAAGCCAAGAACCAAAAAAGAGCTGTCTCCACGAAGGGGGAGAGGAGCCCATTTTAAAGGGCTCCCAGGTATGCCTGTTATGGTAATTTACGACCCTGGCCGGAACATCCGGTGGGAGGCCAGAATTTCCGATGGCACTCAGCCAACAGTCCGAAAACTGTAATGCGAAAGAAAGAAAAAAGAGTCGGCCGGAACTTCCGCCGGTTCACCTGAACTTCTACCGAGAGCGGTATTACCGCTAGAGATTCCGACCGAAGATCCGAAAAATAGAGCACAAAGAACAAAGAGAATATAGTATGTGACAGGAACAAGAGCCGGAATTTCACCCGGTGCTACTGGCGGCATTTATGCCCGAGCGATATTACCGGTCCCTGGCCAAAACTTCCGATGGGGGCGGTATTACCGCCTTAACTTCCGATCCAAATTCCATCAAATACAAAAAACCAAACAGAAGAAGAACCGGATCTTCCACCGAAACTACCGGCGGAAAAATGCCCTAGCGGTACTACCGGTGGCTAGCCTGAACTTCCGGTTAGGGAAACTCCAAAAACCAAAACTGCAATAACTTTCGCATCCGAGCTCCAAATGAGATGAAACCAATTTTGTTGGAAATATTGGGTATCACTAAGGGAGAAAATACCATGAATATACATGTGATGTATCTCACAAGGTGTGGAGCCGGATATACTCGCAAGATCAACAACCACAATAAGATATGCAAGGAAAATCCTTATTTGATGAACTAGAGCTTGTTATGATGATAACCACAGGCTCTAGATCCTCTCATGGACAAGAACCAACTAACAACCAAGAAAGATGATGCTATGAATGCAAAGGTTTGAGCTCTCTCTGAACGATGCGATCGAGATACCTGCTTGAGAGCCCCTCTTGATAGTACGGCTATCTATCCTAAACCCGGTATCCCAACTAACAACATGAGACCGGTAAAAGAGAAACCATATCAAGGTCATACCTTTTCCTTGAGCATTCCAATTGAGCTTGATTTAGACCGTCTTGACCTGCTCAAGATGGAACACATTTCTTGATTGCTCTTGCTTGATGAAGACTTGCAAATTTCTCCCCCATACTCCATGGGGAAACCTCTTCTTTGAACTTGTCTTCATCACTCCATGATCATCGAGGATGGGAAGATTCAAGCATGGGATCTTCTAGAGATGACGCATCATGAGCTTGCCCTTCATCATCCCTTCTTGAGGTTGATCTATCTTGATGCAACTCTTTGCACTTGTGTTGATCAACCTTCAAGCTCCTTCTTTCTTCATGGGCACAAAGCCCTTGGACATTTCTTCAACTTTCAATATTTAGACCAACACATGGCCCAAGCGATGCCAATGGAAAAACCTACAAGTAAAACTCAGTTTACACATTAGTCCATAGAGATTGTCATTAATTACCAAAACTACACATGGGGGCATACATGCCCTTTCACTAGGTGAGGCAACCCAGATGATGCTACAAGATACTTCAAGCATGAAGTCTATTACAAAGTAAACAACACAAGTAAGAGGTTTGGTTTAGGAATAACCGGAGCACACAGAGACGAAGATGTATTCCCGTGTTCACTCCCTTTGGGAAGGGGGCTACGTCATGTTGGAGAGGTGTGAGGTTCCACAAAGGAATATCCAACGCCACAAAGGCTCACATTCTTTTCCGAGACTATTCCACGAAGAAATAGCACACTTACTCGTGGTAGAATTTAGGGTAGTCTCCAAACTCTCACAAACTTTCCACAAGGCAAATCACAAGCTGAATGCCTCCGGGTGACCCTAGCCGCCTAGGGTTTCCCACAAACCCAAGAGTAACAAGCAAACTCGATGAACTCGAGGGGGAATGAACTTTGTCCTGGTGGAAACGTAGATCGGGACCTCCTCTTCCTTTTTACCAAAGGAATTTGGATTTGGTTGGGTACAATGGGAGATCCTCAAGCTTTTGGTGTTTCAACAATGGTGAGAGAGATAGAGAGAGATCTCAAGGTTGAATATGAAATGGAATGCCTAACCTCTCGGTGGAGAAGAAAGGGGTTATATATAGTCCAAGGGAAAAAAGTAGCCATTTAAAGGAAGTTGCGTGCAAGTTGGCAGGAAGTTCGGCGCTGCTGGACCGTGCGCCGGATGAGTCGGCGGCAAGTTTGACGAACCGGAATGTGCGTCGAGTCAAACCGGTGCAGAGCCAAATGAACCTACGCCCAGCCAAAGTAGTCCTCGGACTACCTGTTCGGCATAGAGGCCATTCATTCCGGCGGCCCACGGTTTGATCCAGCGCCATGTCCGGTGGTGCCGATTTGCCCGTCGGTTTGCAAAATCCTTAAACATGGAATTTCTCCTTTTGACTCAAGGCTTTTTATTTGGTGGGTGTGATAACTATATGGTGATAGGATGTGTATATGTCAGAAAAACATCCCCAACAAGCTCATCGAGATAGCCCCTCTTAATAGTGCGGTGTTTTCTATAAGACTCAAATAAAAAGAGAGAGAAATAAAAGAAAACACTTGTTCTTTTCTTGAGTGGCGAATGGGGGGTCTCACACCACGTCTCATCATTACTTGTGGACTAAAACCTGTATACATATTAATAAATAAACATTAGTCCACACTCTAGCATTAGTGTGATCATTTAACCAAAATAATGAATATGGGCATATTGCCCTTTCAGGATCGAACAAACGACATCAACGTCCTCTAGTCCTCAAATGTCTTCGCCAAGCTTGTTGAGGGTCATGCTCCTCTGGTGGACTTTGAGATCAACGGGCACCACTACAACAAAGGATACTATTTTGCAGGTGACATCTATCAAACATGGCCAACATTTGTGAAGACTATCTCAAGCTCCATGCTCCCCAAGCATGCTCAGCTTTTCAAGGAATATGAAGCTTGCAAAAAATACATGGAGTGGAAATTTGGTGTGATCCAACAGAGGTTTGCAGTTGTTCGGTTCCCTACTATGATTGTAACATCCCAGCATTAGAGCTTAGAAATAAGCTGAACACAGATGTGTGCATTGCATTCATGCATAGAAAATCTGAATGATTTTCGCGCTTTTAAATAAAAACCTGTCAAAGTGATTGAAGCTTCTCTTAACTTGATGGAATTGAAGTAGATCATCAAGTTGACTGCGATAAGTTTCAATATGACCTTTGCTAAAACCTTATTTTGGGTAAACATGATTTGATCTAAGGGTAGATCAAATATAATAAAATTAAACCCTAATACATTAGTTAATGATTTATGTTTGATCCTTAGGTGATCATATCATAGTATGCATTACACAACCCATGAATACCAAATTATAAATATAACTTAAGTAATAGGAATTTAACAACTAAATCTTGATCTATCTGAATCTTATCCACTTATACCATGAGTATCATGGTAATATCTAACCTTAACTCTTTAGTGAGATTGAGTAGGAAAGAAACCAATTCAAGACCATTCACCATATATCTTTCTTTCCATATAAATCCTTATCATCTCTATTGAATCCTATCCTTATATTTGTTGTTCATCAATGTTGAGTAATCAACTATTGATTCACCAATTCTTAACCTATCAATTCCTAACCTATCAACTCTTGACCTATCAACTCTTGTCCTTATTATAGCATTCACTTAAGGCCTATAAAGAAAGAAGTAAGAAGAGGTAGATGGTAATGCTAGATTTAGATATCATCTATAGGTTGGGAGTGTTGGAAGAGAATGAGATCAATGTGATAATTGATGGAGTTAACTCACTCCTAAAGTGAATAGAAGAGTTATCTGGAATATATAGTTGTATGGTAACAAAGAGGATTACAAGAATGAATATTGAAGATACTTACAAGGAATAATCCTATTGGATCAAGCGGATATAGTCAATAAGTAATATCTTCTATTTAGTTAGAGGTACTGAGCAGATAATCATAATACAACTGAAATGTTGTATGGATGGAAGCCTTGATTATCCAACTGTAAACCTAAGCCATAAATGATCAAAGGATTCTAATGATCATGATTTAGTCACCAAGATTGAATGCTTATATCATGTATAAGTGACATTGGTGGATAAAACATGACTGAACCCTAGTATAGATCTGTTATTCTAGGTAAGCCATGACAATTCACCATGATATGATGTGAAGTTTGAATATAAGATATTGGAGTTAACTAGATATAAGATTGTATGTCTAAGATGAAGTTAGAGCAACATTGGATTATTGAAGTAGTAGTTCCCTCTTGGGAAATATTAAACACTTGAGGTGAAGTAGGATTTGATATATATATATATATCTACTAGAGTAATGTTGGAGATGGATGTTTAAGGAAGATTATGAATGTAGTTAGAAGTAACCACTTGTTGGATTGGAGGTTATCAGCAGTAGAGTAGTTGATATAACTAAGTATGGATATAGGAAGATTATGAAAGCTTTAATGTCAAGATCATTGGATTTATAAATGGATTAAGAAGAATAAAAGGTGGACAAGTATATTTCTGTGAAGTAAAGCTCATCATGTTAACACATGATGATGGATATGAAGGAGTAGTATATCTAGGAAAGGAATTCCTTAATTAGGAATATTTTTGGTAAACACTCAGATTTAAATCTTGGTAGGAATTCTTGGTAAACACTCAGCTTTAAATCTTAAACCAAACATAATATTCATTTCATATTATGGATCTATCATCTTATTTCCACAATGCTTTATAGGAATATTTTCCTATAGCAAATCACTTAAGAACATCTTTGTCATTTTCAATTATCATAACCACATGTGCTTAGGGGATATATTATTCAATTCTTTTCTATATGATATTCTAGAAAATAACTTTCTATTCTAAAGGGTGATATCATTAAAGATCACAAACATAAAGACAATATGTTTGGCCATTAATCTTTATTCACATCAACAAAATAATATAAATATATTAAGAACCCTAAACCCTAGGGTAAGCATTTACAATTCAAACCCTAACTCTTCTATTAGTTATAATAAAATATATATACATTATTAATCCCTAGATTTATGGGAGTAATATTAACCAGATGATTTCCTTTGTATATCATACATCAAATAATGATTTATGATCATTATATAAAAATTTCTCTCCAAACTATAAGCTAACTAAAATTAAATCCCATAAACAAATAAGGGAATATCCTAATATAAATCCATGGTTTATTGTGAAGAGAAAAATTCATCACAAAACTATTTACAGAATATAAGAAGGATATTTACTTTTTTAAATAAAATAAATAAACTCTAAACAATATATAATAAAATCTCACAAAATGACTTTAAATACATTCATTGTTGCTGCAATTGTTTAACAAATACATTCTATAAAGAAAGATTCCAAAGTAAATGAAAAATACAAATCTTAAAACAAAGGTGTAAATACAAAACAAGAAAGGAAAACGGAAAAGAGTAAAAAAAAATGGATTCAGTCCAGAAACGACCCACGGCCCATTTCCTCTTCGCCTATTCATCACTCGCGAGCTGCAGCTAACCCTCTCCGCTCGCTCCGCATCAGCCCATGTCAGTCCAATGCCGGCCCACGTACCCCTTCGCTTCTTTTCCCTTTTTTCTTCCTCCCGACAGAAGGCAATGCCGACGCAAGCTACTGCCTGGCACATCGTCTGCCGTCGCTTGCCCGCAGACGCCAAGATCTGCGCCGCCGCTGTTCGTGGCCTATAAGAAGACCACTGTCACGCCGAAGAGTCTTATCCTCCCCAACTTGCTCTCTGACCAAAAACCTAGCCTCGCCGGAGCAGCTCATCGTCGTTGTTCCCCGAGCCCCCTGGCCTCCCTGAGGGTGTCGTTGGACTCACCTCGTTGCCCTCGTTCTCCCAAGCTAGGTCATGGAAGCCCGCAAATCTTCTGTCGAGCCAATCGACATCTCATGGTCGCCGCCAGTCACTGATGCTCGTCGTCGATTTTGACCTCGCCTCGCCCTATCGACCGCACCATCGTGTCCCTGGTGAGTCACCGAGTCTCCTCGTATGCTTAAAATCTTCGTTTGCTTCCTAAATCCATACCACCATGATTGTCTGCAATAACAGTCGCATGAGTTCGTCGCCGGCCGTCCTCCAGCGACCAAAATAGGGCGGCGCCACCACCAATAGGTGCCTCGGGACACCCTCTTTCCAACGAGCCTAGGTACTACCCCGCGCACGCATGAAATCGCTCGATAGATCACCAATCTGAGGGTTTTCGGCGGGGTGACGTCAGGATGATCTCATCCTTGACCAAGTCCACGGTTGACTAGTCCACTGCCCGCGTGGCATCCGACGTGGTCCTGACCCCATGGGTCAGTGACCAGGGTAGAGTTGGTCTAGGTAAAAAAAGTAAAGCAGTTATTTAAAAAAATAGAAAATGATTAAATCTAGTAAATTTAATAACTTTTGTTTTATAATTCAGAAAAATATGTGTAATATATGAAAATTTTCAGAAAAATAAAATTTGTAACATTAAACTATTATCAAATATTATTATGTCAACAATTTAAATAATTATTATATAATAAAGATTTTATAAGTTTTAATACTTTGATAAATCATATTTTAATATTACTAAATGTTAAAAATATAAATAAAATACCAAAAATCTTAGAAAATAAGAATTATAATTCAAAACTATAATCATGCATTATTATTTCACTTAATTAAATATTTGTTATTTATTAATTATTTATAAAGTAATGAATATTATCAAAATCATATCTTATTATTTATAAACCACAAAAATAAATGTAATATACCAAAATTATCACAAAAATAGTACCTACATGCTAAAAATATAATATTCCACTTTTGAGACAAATCAAAATTTAAATACTTTAACAACTTGAATTTAAACCTATTTCTTTAATTGATAATTAAGATAAGGATAAATAAAAATTGCTAATATTTCTAAAATTAGCCAATTAAGTCTAATAAATAGTATTAGTCTCAAATACTAATAATATGAAGTCAAAATGGTTCAACGCATTTTAAATATAATTCTATTTGATTTATCATTCAACCTTAAGTGTAGATTACTATTCAAATGGAGTTATCAAAAATTAAATTCTCAAGATTATTATTTTGACTTGATAAAATCTATTAACATTGTTTTAATCACAAGTGTATAAATATACCAAAACACTATAGTAAATCCATAAGTAGTTGAGTAATATTATTCCTTAGATACAAATCATAACCACACCTTTATAAGGAGATAAAAGCTTCTATTCCATTATAGAATTAAGAAACCACTACTCAAATAGAGGTAATGCCATTCTTAAGTAACTTTCAGGAAACCATATAAAGTAAACAAGAAACAAATATCATAAGCATTACACCCTAAGTCCATCTCTGTCTTTAAAGTTAACTTTAGTCTACAAGACTTTAAGTATAATGCTAAAGACCTTATTATATGTTTTATAGTTAACTTTGGTCTATTATAATTAAGTTAAAAGCATCTCAAGTCCAGACTATTCAAGCAAGCATAAACAACATCAATCACATTCTATCAACCATATCTAAAAACTACCAGGATTGTTTAAACCTTAATAAAAATATCTTTTCTTCAAATGTTATTCTTTTTGCCACTTCAGTCAACAGATAACAATTAATCGTAATCACATTACTTTATACTTTACTTGTATACTTAGAATTGATAACACTTAAGTTCTTTATAAGTGACATTACTTATAAAGTAAAATTTGAAGATAAACAATTATAGTACAAGCAATCTTGAGTAGCGTTTCACATTTGTGTGTATCTCATTGTTTTATGATATTATAATTACATGTTGTTTCACACACAATCACAAGCCTTAATAAGAAACACCAATATGAAACTTATTTAAAAGGACAACACATTCTAATAGTGACCATTTCAAGTTTCCAAACCCTAGATCAACGTTGTCCCCGGGATGCACGTTTCTCAATTGCATTACATTACTTATGCATAAAAGCATCTTGCTTCTTTAAACATTAGTCCTTACCAGACCAATGATGCTGATTTCAGATATTGGATCTTTTATATTGTCTCGAAGACCGTGAGTGCATAATCTTGCAATCACAAAAGGCAAGTTCACACTTGCTCATGTCCTTTAATTATTTTCTGTAAAGTATTTTGCAAATCCAGTGTTGTCATCACCTACATTTGAGAAGGGTCAGAAAACACTATTTTTGATAATAATGTGAACTATTGGTTACTGATCCAGGGTGATCAGCTAATCTATTAAATCTGGTAGTTGGAATACCACTGTTCAGGACTATATCACCTAGGATTTAACAACCAATGTCGCCAGTGATTCTTGCGCCGTATATTACGCGTTGACCATGAGTTTTGGAATGGGACGAAAAAGTCAGCTGTATCTTTTCCCTCTCGCATGGAGCCGGATGTGCTGGTCGTGGCTGTTATCACTCGTAGCATGCATATTAATTGGTAATTCGTAGAGGATATGCAGCATATGGGTGGGAGCCCTCAACGTCCCACGATAGTTCTGACATCTGTACTGCCAATTGCCGTAATTCAATAGGTGGGCAGACGTACACCAAGGAGACATGCGGGGTTACGGGGAAGATAGTGATTGGTTTGGATCTTAGTCTAGACCTCACACCAAGGAAGTGTGAACGAGCCTATAACTCGGATGTGCAATAAAGCTAAGATCTCTCATGGGTAAAGTGACGCACCTCTGTAGAGTGTAAGAACTGTAACTTGTTACTCCCTGTTCCGGGAAGGAGCTGCGAACGAGGCGGGAAAGGAACTCCATGAAAGTTCTGGTAAACCCGTGAAGGCTGATGGAAATAGTTTTTCAGAATAAAAGCAACATTTAAAGAAATATTTACGAAAACCTACATTGCCTACGACTTATGGTCTGTGGCTGTAGATATAGTGCATCAAACACTCATTTTCTAGTGAACTTGCTGGGTACGCTCGTACTCAACGTATCTTCTTAACCCTTGCTAGATTCTGAAGCCATTAAGACGACGTCTACATCAAGTCATGCTACGGGAATCATCATCAAAAGCTAAAATCTCTTAAAATGAAGTCAAGAAAGTCAACATATACACCAACTCAAGTGAAGACGAAGTTATTGATTATATAGGAATATAATCTCTAGCCATAGAACCTATTTCTGTAGCGTATTGCAATAGCAGCAATGCCATACCATTAGTTAAAATACTAGTCTTATTAGTATGATAGTTTCTGAGTTGTTTATTTCTGATTCTTCTTTGTAAGAAGTTTCTTTCGCTCTCTTTAACCTAGAGTGTTCTCTGGATCTTGTGTAAATAGTTGAGTTGTAACCTATAGTCATGTCTTAGATCTACTGTGTTTCTGTTGTACCACTCTGAGGGATGTAATACTAGTGAATGGTGTTTTATTGGTGTTATGTCAACGACTATAGTGTACTACATCATGCAGTGGTATACTAGGTCACCGCAATAATCTAGTTGAAAGATCAGATGTGAAAAATGATGAACTGACGTGTGACCTTGCACAACATGATTATTAAGGAAGAACGGAAGCATCCAGTGAATTTGGTCGAGCAGGACGAGCCATACTACAGACAGGGGCCTCTTGCAGAGCCTGATCACCAGGTGTCGGCATCGTGGGCTGCCTTTATCATCACGCGTCAGGAGATTCGAGACCCGACAGTGCATTAATAGCTGCAACATGATCTGGTGGAGCACATATGAATATACAAGGGCAACACATAGCAGCTATGCC
Source organism: Avena longiglumis (assembly GCA_030063025.1). Lineage (NCBI taxonomy): Eukaryota > Viridiplantae > Streptophyta > Magnoliopsida > Poales > Poaceae > Avena > Avena longiglumis. The sequence goes on along the minus strand of CP125978.1, from coordinate 415,853,633 downwards.
TAACATGATCTGGCCAAACTATGTTGTGTTTCAATCTATGGCGAACTATGCCACACTTTGTTTGTTTAATTTTATGTCGAACTATGCCGAACATTTCTTTGTATTCATATTTATGCCGAGTTGTGTGAATTTGAGCCGAATTCAAGTGAATAGTCGTCGATTTTGCCTTGTCTAGGAACCACGCCTGGGAACGTAAGTGGAAAACTGGCCATTCCCAAAACAAAAGTTACATCCATCCGACGCTAAATAACACGAAATTTCGGACTGAAAATTCCAAGCGAGTGGAGATGCTCTAAAGTTAGACCTTCTCTCATAGCGATGGCCTCCGTAGTTGATGCTCCAATATTAGGTAGATAGATAGTAGATGCAACTATGAAACGACCCTCACAGTCTCGTATAACGGTAGATCCATCTCCTGTGTAATCATACAAAAGAACCATCAACATTAACCTAGCTTTGTCGGATCATTAGGGCCGTCAAAACCAAAGAATGAGCATCGCTAAAGTTTTCTCCTACCGAACCGGTACGTACGGGGTAGCCGCCAGGAGAGGCGATAAGAGAGCGAGCTAAAACCCATCTAGGGTTTCGTCCCCTCACAGCGACTTCGTTGTCCGTTCCGCCTCCGGTGGCCTTAGGATCATAGAGGTGTGGCGGACCACATCCTTTCGATGGCGAGAGGTTTTTCGTATTTTGTTTAGCCTGCTTTTCAGTGTCTTCTTCGAGGTGTTGAGGCGACGTCTATGTCCCGAAGTTAGAATAGGTCATCCTCGCTCTATCCTTGTCTAGTGGTGCATCTAGCCCCGACGGAAGGTATCTGTCATCGTCGCTAGGTGGTCCAATAATCTATTTATAATTTTTATTACTTTTAATTTTTTTTGATTCGAAACCTTCCTCCGTAGCAACGGAGGCCAGCGTGTGGCGCGTTGGAGTATTTATCGCGTACTATCAAATTATAGGTTTGTAGTGCAACGTGTGGCGCGTCGTCGGGGTACGTGACGCCAGCCCGCGCGCGCGGTGCGACCGTGTGGCTGTGTTGTCCGTAGCAACGGAGGCTCACTTCTGCGGTTGTGGAGCAGTGGACGCCCACCTCCTGATCGTCTTTAGTCGTCTTGCAAGATTTTCCTGAAGAAATGGTTTAGTTTCCTTGCGTTTCCAACGCACCTTTTGTCTTTACCAGTCTTCACCAACTCTTTTTCGGTATATGTACTACAATCCTCCAAAGGGGTCACGCGTGACGCATTGGCACCAAATGTTAAAACATCTTCAGCGGGTCAATCCAAATCAGCGACCCAAACGTCCAATTCTGTCCGGATAAATTGGCTCACGGACAGAACTTAGATCACGGTTCAACTGCCTGGCAGTATGCCAGCGGCCCGCGGTGAGCATATTTTGGCCATCACTGTGACCACCGGTGCCGAAGCCGGTGTGTTTTTAGCGCCTTCCCGATATCCTGTCATTTCCTGTATTTTTTTCCGCCGCTTCTCGACGCTTCGGGACGTGTGGATTCCCCCTATCCTCCCAACGACTATCATGTCTGGCCTCCGTCTTCCTGCCACTTGCGCTTGCAACCGTGGCGGGGGAGAGCCGGGGGAGTGGTTGGCGCCGGACCAGCGGGCGACCCAATCGGCACGAGGGCGGTCACGAGCGTTTGAGGTACCACGCAATAGGACCATCGGCGAGCGTTTCTCACACAACGTCCACGACAACGCCATGTTGCCAGAGTTCCAACGGCGGTAAGCACTCGAACAAGTTCTCACTGAGGTCACGGAAGCGGCACGCGCTAATCCCAGCGACACGGCCTTGCGTGCCTGCTTCGCACAAGCTGTAGAGGACCTAGAGACGCAGAGGGCGGTCTACCGCTCTCTCCAAGAGGAGTGGGGTCTTGTCCTCCCCCCCCTCCCACACACACACACCCACCCCTACCACCAGCGTCATAGCTAACGCAAGTTTATATTGTTGTATCGCATTTAACCGCTTGTAATATGCCTACTATTAATGGACGTTTTTTCATTGCAGTGGATGCCGCCTCACTTGTCTGACCATTGCAAGCAAAGTGCATACATGGTTCGGAGACATTGAGCAAAATGATGCGGAAAAACATAACATAAACTAGGATACCATGGTCTTCTTCTTGTCCTCATCTACTCATTAGAGTCGAAATGGTAGTAGCGACGGGACATGGTGTGGTCTATGACACTGACGGTGAGCATAGCTTCGCCATCGTACTTGAATACGAGGAGGTGCTCGACTTTGATTTGGTGCACATGGGCGAACTCCTTCCAACTGTCGGTGAGGTACATATGGCCATAGCACCTCCACAGACCACTGGTCGGTCGCGTCGCTCTTGCCGTCTACCACTGATGCGAACTTCTAGGGGAGGCGCATCCTATCCCAGTTCATGCCCAAGTACATGGTCACGGCGAACTGGAATCCGTCAGGGTTGATGCCGACGGGATCGAGCTCGGGTGCCGACAGTGGTGGCGATGGAGGTGATGGCGGCGAACCGCTCTGGCCACGCACCCCACATCTTCCTCGATAGCCTTGGCTACGAACAGAGGCTGGTGATTGTCCAAGATGCCCTCCCCTCGATCCAATGACACCGTACATGGCTAGCTAGCGCGATGCATGTGGTAGTGCTGAAAACTAGACAATGGGAGGGAGGAGGAGACTGTGGAAGAAGATGGTCGCGCGCGGTGGCCTATTAAAAGGCCACGACATTGGATGCTGGTGGGAAGGCTGAAACGACGGCATTGATGTAGCCGCAGCAGGAGCGTAGTTGCCGGGCATCGCGGCCAGCCTTGGAGTATCCTACCTCCCTCCAATGATAGCTAGTAGAAGAAAACTGTTTGGTTGCTGCCATGCGGGTCCTTGGCCCATGCGGGAGGACACGGGAGGACGCGCCTACCGCCTGCTTTCCATCCCGATGCAAACATTTCCCAAACTTGGTGCGCCAATGGGTCGCACTGGACACGTCAGTCCGGATGGGTCGCACCATTGGAGGGGTGCAGCCACCGCTCAGGTCTGATCGGACCATTTGGGTCGTGTCGCTGGAGAGCATCTCCACTCTCCCACCCTAAAGGCCTCCCAAAGGGCTATGGGGGTGCCGGCGTAGAAAATCATGCCCAGCCGCACCCTCCCAATTTGGTTTTGGCATCGACGCAGTCCAACTAGTTATCTGTCTCCCCCAGGCCGAACCTAGGCCACAGGAGGCTAGCGAGGGCGTCGGATAGATGAGAAGGCGATGCGAGCCATACCTGTCAGTGAGATAGACGGCTCGTATCCCGAGATGCGCCGCGTCCCGTCGACGGTCACGCGGCGATGAAATTGCCTGCCACCGAGTTCTCCCGCCATGCCCTTCCTGCATTTTCCGCCGCTTCCCGCCCTTTTCTTGCTATATGTAGACACGGCCATCGTCACTGCAGATATACACTCACTCTCTCACCATTGCCACACCTCCCTTCCACACCCTCTCCCGCTATATCTGAAGGGTTTCGCGGCATAGTAAATCAAAATTTTCTACGGAAGCGAACAGAGGGAAGCCAAGATCTAATCTAGGAGATGCAAACAACATGTGACACCCTCAGAATCGGACCTATGCAAGTTATAGAGAAACCCGCCAAACCCGCATAGAAACGATTCAAAGGTGCCCACCAGGCACTTGCGTGCGGGTGGAAAACGAAGTAATAACATTACACAACAGTCCTCGATGGGACCCACAGAACATATATATATACAACACGACTCCATGAGTCAAGAATACAGATATACGGTACAAAGATCCAAATCACCTTGAAAACGATGGAGCGTCCGACTACGGACAAGAAGCAAATGGGGCTAAGAGCCCTGAAGAATAACCAATGGCGTCCATAACCCTGCCCAGGCCAAGCCGGAATGGTAACCCTGCTAACGACGTCGATCTCAAAACCTGCTTAAACAAAAGGGGTGCCGACAAAGGGCAAAGGAAAAAGAGGAGCGTCGATCGAGGCCAAGACAGCGAGACTAGAATTCGGTCCTCGCCTACATAGGTATGGTGGATCGAGCGGCAAAGATGCACTGAACAACCTATAGAGACTCGATACAACTGGCGGCTATCAGAGAGGGATAAGAAAGACCTATTCGGAACCAATCCTGATGCTACCATCAAACAAACCCATCCTGGGGTTTCCCCCTCGAGACCAAACGAGGAAGTCAACCGAGGAACTCACACAGTTGGCAGTTTTATTTATTCAGTTATCGTTGCAGCAATTACTAGTCAGATGTAGATAATCATCCTGATAAAATAAGCAGTGGGCACTTTTATTTAACCGTTCCGTTGTAGTTGCAACACTTACTAGTCAGATACAATTAGCATGAGATAACCCAAAACCCAGCAGTTGTTGGTACTTTTATTTAGCCATTCCGTTGTAGTTGCAATACTTACTAGTCAGGTACAATGGTCGCAAGTGACAACTCAAACAAGCAATTGATAGCAGGTTTATTTAGCCATTCCATTATAGTGAAGCTGATTACTAGTCATTATAAAGTCAATTTATAGCACTGCTTTAGTTATAGTTGTCTATGATCGAGATACTGTGCTCCGAGTCGTCCATAACCGTGGACACGGCTTTCAGAAAGTTTTACCCGGCCGGGGTGCACCAATAGCAACACACGCTCGATCAACCTCGGAAAAACCAAATCAAAACCCAACGAGGCCTTCACGACAAAGCAATCACAGGATTCAGAAATATTTCAGGGGGCCACCCCTTGGAGTACACCCGCAACGAAGTTAGCTGACTCCGAGACGGACCCGAGGTTTGGGTGGACGGCTGTGAACGACTGGGAACCCAAAACTGGGCTTGTCGACACCGCGGAAATGTGTCCCGATCCTAAACAGTACAGTGTGCTCCTCACACAATCGTAAATACAGTAGTAGCATGGCATAAGTACAGGATAGTAAATAAAACCTCAAACTAGTTTGTGGCCCCAAGAAATAAGAATGAATCAAGCTCTGGCTCAGGGGGGTCCCATAATCCTCCCGGATGTGGATAGCGCGATAAATCAAGGAACAGGTATCAAGCACTCGGGGTCCTACGGGACACAAGTGGACGGTTAACAACCAAATAACATCTATTGCCCACCTGTGCCTCTGCTTACTTACTTCAAATTTTAGTTGTTAAACAGGAATTAAAGTGAACGATAATTAAAGCCATGATCATCTCCAACATCAAACATGCGGCAATACTCCAACAACTGTGGTACTGGACGACACGCAACAGCACTTGAGCAAGCGACTACGACGCGCAAGTCCAACTATCTACCAAACAACAGGTAATAGGATGTGTCCACGGCAATATAAGGCTGCAAGGGATATCAAGGATACGAAACTAGAGCATCGCAACACAGATAGCAATAGATCAACAGGAGGAAATAAATACTATAAAGTAAGATAGGTAGAAAGGGGGAGATGCTCGCCTGAAAACATTGCCGAAGGTTCATCCGAAGATCGGGGCGAAGCTCACATCAACTCAACGGCCTTATCCGCGAAGAAGCAAAACACTAGAATAAACATTGGATGCAATATTTAATACTACGGCAAAAGATTGGGCATGATGCATGTATGATGTATGACATGGCAAGGTGCGATGCAATTAGGCAAGATTAAGCGGAACCGGGGTCCCGACATTTAATTAAACGGTTCAAGTTATTTAACTACCCCACAATTTAAATGTTGTCCTAACATGGTAAAATATATCACCTGTTCGATGCACAAATTTAAATGGGGCCGATATTAGACTAGATTTGCCCGCATATGGGCCCCATATTTAATTATATGGTGAATCGGCATAAGGCCCCCAAACCACACAAATATGCATGCGAGATGAATGATTAATATGCAACAGGTCTTATATTTAGCATTTATAAAATAGCGGCCCGGGAAAAGGTTCACACATTAGGGTTTGGAAGATCTTGGGGTTCCGGGGTTCGGGGTTCGACAGGGTTCGACGAATTCGTTCTCGGACTCAGGGAAGGACTTTGTTTGGTGTCGGGGCGCATCGGATTCTTCCGGGTCGGTGTCGTCCTTGTCGCATCCGTGGTCTTCGGGTCCGTGTAGACGGTCATGGCGTTCGGGATGAAGTGCTTGTCACCCCGGGGTCTCGGGTCGAAGAACTTGGCGCGCCCGGGTTCGGTCTCGGCGTCCGGGGTGCAGTGCTTGGCGTTCTGCGTCGGTGTCCTTACCGTCTGTGTTCTCGAGCATCGCATCCGGGAAGGAGTACTTGCCGTTCAGGGTCTCGATGTCCGGGGTGAAGTACTTGTCGTTCCATGGCGATCTTGGCGGCTTCGGAGGGTTTGAAGATCGGTCTTCGGATCCATGAGGGAGAGGACGTCGTGTTCGGTCTTCCAGTTCCGGGAGCAAGCGCTAGGGTTCGTGTGGCGATCATGTTTTCCATGAAGGAGGGCTCGGGGCTCGTCTTTGCTTGTCGATGGTCTCAGGAAGATCTTGAGACACCACGATGGGGGCATCATACCAACACCATGTCACCAACGGGGAGAAGGTGCCCGCAGCCAGCCGGGCAGAGGAGGTCCCAAAGGGCGGGCTCGTGGCAATGACGGCCGGCCGGCTCGGCCGGCGAGGGGCCCTGGGAGGCGCGATGGGAGGACGGCAGAGGCGATGCGGGGGCGACTGCAACGGCGGCACGTCGGCGAGAGGAGATGAGGCGGTCGGGCGGGTGCGGGCGAGTGGCGAGCGGCGGGAAGCCAGGGCGAGCGAAGGCGGTCGGCAGCTGGGAGGAAGGAGGTGGTGAGCGGGCGAGCAGCGGGCGAGCGGCGGGAGGAAGGGGCGGCCGGGCCGGTGGAGCGAGCTCGAGGGAGCCACGGCGAGGAAGAGGTGGGGAGGAGCTGGCGAGGAGGCGAAGAGGCGCGGAGGGCAGCGGTGGAGGCGTCACGAGCGGAGGAAGAAGGAGGGAGGCGGGCGGCGGAGGCGGGCGGCAGGCTGCCAGCGAGGAGGGAGCCCGGGCGGTTGGAGGGCGAGCAGGGCGCCGGGGAGGGCCGAGGAGAGAGGCGGGAGGCGGCAGGAAATGGAGGAAGGAGATGGAGGGGGCGTGAGAGAGAAAGGGTGGGAGGAGAGAGAAGGAGAGGGCTGGTGGGTGGACCGGGAGTGGGCAGGGGGCCTGGTGGGACTAGGTGGTGGGAGGGGATCGTGGGGTGGTGGGGTGTGTGTGTGAGTGTTGTGGTGTGTGCTCTGCGGGTGGGGCCAAAGTGGGAGGGAGAGGCAGGGGTGAGAGAGAGGTAGGTTGGGCTAGGTGAGAGAAGGAGAGAGTGGGGCTAGTGGATTGATGATGTGGCGGTGGGTAGGGAATTGGGGAAGGGTGGTGGCACGCTGCGGTTGGTGGGTAGGTTGGGACTAGGTAGATATAGGATTTAGATTTTAGGTTTTTATTAGTTTTGTAGATATGTTTTTGTTTGGTTTTGTTTATTTTAAAACAAGGCCACTTTGCAATTAGTTTTTAGGGAAATAAAATATCCGATACGATCGGGGTTTTGCATTTGAAACAAAGAGGGGTATTTGTACAAAGCAAAACTAGGCTTTTCGAAATAGTTCAGACAAACAATGCATGATGATGACGATGCAATGCACAAAAACAACGCGATTTTCTAGTAGTGGTTTTGCGGGATGCCACAATTCGACACCACTAACAATGGATCTCGCCCTCGAGATCCGCCTCATGGTACCGGGAAGAAGGCGGCGGTCGGATCCTTCGCGCTTCGTGTAGATCCTCGCGACACCACTAACAAAAGGTCGTTGTCCGTGATCGTCGAGGGAACACTCCGGGACAAAAGGTCGAAGGTAGAGGTATCAACAAATAAAGCCACCTCTAGCTTCGATGGAAAGAGGGAACCGATGCATTCTCATCCACTTCAATGTACAAAAGCGAATAGAAGGGGTAGTCGGCATGGGGGCCAATCCATCACGCACCCAAACTATTACTCCGCACAATCAGTGGAAAAGGGTGCAACCATTCTCGGAACAGACTGAAGATCTCGACAATCGAGGTTCGGAAACAGAGGAGTGATGCAGGCTCTGCATCGGATCTGGCGTAGATGATGTCGTCGCGTCGGAAAAACACCGGAAGGCATAGACAAGGAACAAGGATGGTACCACAGATAAAGGACCACTCAGATAGCCGGAGGACCGGATGTAGAAACACCGTTGTCAAAGGATGAAGCGAAACCCTAAAGGTACGACGGAACCCAACCACGAGAAATCCTGGACTCGAAGAAAGAGAAGAGAGCGGATTCAAAACGCGTAGAGGTAAGAGGGGAACAGCAGAGGTTAAGGAGTAAAATCAGACCTAATCAGAACTATCCAACCGATTTTGCAAAAATAGTTTTGACACTCTACTTCGTCCGTTAGCTAGGTTATCCTCTGAAATTTGGACTTGTGGTATCAACTGCTGAGCTCTGATACCACTCTGTAACACCCTCAGAATCGGACCTATGCAAGTTATAGAGAAACCCGCCAAACCCGCATAGAAACGATTCAAAGGTGCCCACCAGGCACTTGCGTGCGGGTGGAAAACGAAGTAATAACATTACACAACAGTCCTCGATGGGACCCACAGAACAGATATATACATATACAACACGACTCCATGAGTCAAGAATACAAATATACGGTACAAAGATCCAAATAACCTTGAAAACGATGGAGCGTCCGACTACGGACAAGATGCAAATGGGGCTAAGAGCCCTGAAGAATAACCAATGGCGTCCATAACCCTGCCCAGGCCAAGCCGGAAGGGTAACCCTGCTAACGACGTCGATCTCAAAACCTGCTTAAACAAAAGGGGTGCCGACAAAGGGCAAAGGAAAAAGAGCGTCAAGATCGAGGCCAGTACACGGCGAGACTAGAATTCGGCGGTCCTCGCCTACATAGGTATGGTGGACTGAGCGGCAGCGGCAGCATGCACTAAACAACCTATAGAGACTCGATACAACTGGCGGCTATCAGAGAGGGATAAGAAAGACCTATTCGGAACCAATCCTGATGCTACCATCAAACAAACCCATCCTGGGGTTTCCCCCTCGAGACCAAACGAGGAAGTCAACCGAGGAACTCACACAGTTGGCAGTTTTATTTATTCAGTTATCGTTGCAGCAATTACTAGTCAGATGTAGATAATCATCCTGATAAAATAAGCAGTGGGCACTTTTATTTAACCGTTCCGTTGTAGTTGCAACACTTACTAGTCAGATACAATTAGCATGAGATAACCCAAAACCCAGCAGTTGTTGGTACTTTTATTTAGCCATTCCGTTGTAGTTGCAATACTTACTAGTCAGGTACAATGGTCGCAAGCGACAACTCAAACAAGCAATTGTTGGCAGGTTTATTTAGCCATTCCATTATAGTGAAGCTGATTACTAGTCATTATAAAGTCAATTTATAGCACTACTTTAGTTATAGTTGTCTATGATCGAGATACTGTGCTCTGAGTCGTCCATAACCGCGGACACGGCTTTCAGAAAGTTTTACCCGGCCAGGGTGCACCAATAGCAACACACGCTCGATCAACCTCGGAAAAACCAAATCAAAACCCAACGAGGCCTTCACGACAAAGCAATCACAGGATTCAGAAATATTTCAGGAGCCACCCTTGGAGTACACCATAGCGAAGTTAGGACTCGAGACGGACCCGAGGTTTGGGTGGGCCAGTGAACATCGGGAACCCAAAATCGGGCTTGTCGACACCGCCAAAACGTGTCCCGATCCTAAGATGCAGTGTGCTCCTCACACAATCGTAAATACAGTAGTAGCATGGCATAAGTACAGGATAGTAAATAAAACTTCACACTAGTTTGTGGCCCCAAGAAATAAGAATGAATCAAGCTCTGGCTCAGGGGGGTCCCATAATCCTCCCGGATGTGGATAGCGCGATAAATCAAGGAACAGGTATCAAGCACTCGGGGTCCTACGGGACACAAGTGGACGGTTAACAACCAAATAACATCTATTGCCCGCCTGTGCCTCTACTTACTTACTTCAAATTTTAGTTGTTAAACAGGAATTAAAGTGAACGATAATTAAAGCCATGATCATCTCCAACATCAAACATGCGGCAATACTCCAACAAGCTGGTATCGATTTGGGCGACGCAGCACTTGAGCAAGCGACTACGACGCGCAAGTCCAACTATCTACCAAACAATAGGTAATAGGATGTGTCCACGGCAATATAAGGCTGCAAGGAATATCAAGGGTACGAAACTAGAGCATCGCAACACAGATAGCAATAGATCAACAGGAGGAAATAAATACTATAAAGTAAGATAGGTAGAAAGGGAGATGCTGCTTTGAAAACATTGCCGAAGGTTCATCCGAAGATCGGGGCGAAGCTCACATCAACTCAACGGCCTTATCCGCGAAGAAGCAAAACACTAGAATAAACACCGGATGCAATATTTAATACTACGGCAAAAGATCGGGCATGATGCATGTATGATGTATGACATGGCAAGGTGCGATGCAATTAGGCAAGATTAAGCGGAGCCGGGGTCCCGACATTTAATTAAACGGTTCAAGTTATTTAACTACCCCACAATTTAAATGTTGTCCTAACATGGCAAAATATATCACCGGTTCGATGCACAAATTTAAATGGGGCCGATATTAGACTAGATTTGCCCGCATATGGGCCCCATATTTAATTATATGGTGAATCGGCATAAGGCCCCCAAACCACACAAATATGCATGCGAGATGAATGATTAATATGCAACAGGTCTTATATTTAGCATTTATAAAATAGCGGCTCGGGAAAAGGTTCACACATTAGGGTTCGGAAGATCTTGGGGTTCCGGGGTTCGGGGTTCGACAGGGTTCGACGAATTCGTTCTCGGACTCCGGGAAGGACTTGGTTTGGTGTCGGGCGCATCGGATTCTTCCGGGTCGGTGTCGTCCTTGTCGCATCCGTGGTCTTCGGGTCCGCGTAGACGGTCATGGCGTTCGGGATGAAGTGCTTGTCACCCCGGGGTCTCGGGTCGAAGAACTTGGCGCGCCCGGGTTCGGTCTCGGCGTCCGGGGTGCAGTGCTTGGCGTTCTGCGTCGGTGTCCTTACCGTCCGTGTTCTCGAGCATCGCATCTGGGAAGGAGTACTTGCCGTTCAGGGTCTCGATGTCCGGGGTGAAGTACTTGTCGTTCCATGGCGATCTTGGCGGCTTAGGAGGGTTTGAAGATCGGTATTCGGATCCATGAGGGAGAGGACGTCGTGTTCGGTCTTCCAGTTCCGAGAGCAAGCGCTAGGGTTCGTGTGGCGATCATGTTTTCCATGAAGGAGGGATCGGGGCTCGTCTTTGCTTGTCGATGGTCTCAGGAAGATCTTGAGACACCACGATGGGGGCATCATACCAACACCATGTCACCAACGGGGAGAAGGTGCCCACAGCCAGCCGGGCAGAGGAGGTCCTGCAGGCGGGCTCATGGCGCAGGCACGGGCGGCCGGCCGGCGAGGGGCTCTGGGGCAGGGGTCTGGAGGAGGCGCATGGGGAGGGAGGCAGAGGCGACGCGGGGGAGGCGATCCTGGCAACGGCGGCGGCCGTCGAGGCAGAGGGAGATGAGGGCGGTCGGGCGGGGGTGCGGGGCCGCCGGTGGCACGGAGAGGCGAGGAGGCGAGGCGGTTGGTGGCGTGGTCGGCCGTGCCGACAGAGGAGGCGGGGAGAGCTTGGCCGGAGAAGGAGGAGAGCGGTGGCGTCGGTCGGGCGACGTGGAGGCCTTGGTCGGGGAGGAGGAGGAGGCGGGCGACGCTGCTGGGTCGGCGAGGACGCCACGGCGAGGGCGGCCCGGTGAGGCAGGCTCGGGCCAGAGAAGGGTCGGGGACGGGTCGACGGCAGGGAGGAAGGAGGTGGGGCGGCCGGAGCGAGCCGCTGTGGCCGGAGCCGAGGAGGGGGCGGGGGCGGCACGCGGGGAGGAAGGGAGGGCGCGGCCGCAGGCCGGTGGAGAGGGGCGAGCTCGAGGGGAGCCACGGCGGCGAGGAAGAGAGGGTGGGGAGGGGAGCCGGCGAGCGCGGAGGCGGAAGAGGGCGCGGAGGGCCGCGGTGGAGGCGGCTGCCGGAGTGGAGGAAGAAGGAGGGAGGCGGGGCGGAGGCGGGCGACGAGCTCTCACAAGGGACGGGGAGCCAGGCGGTTGGAGGCGAGCAGGCGCCGGAGGCCGAGAGAGAGAGGGCAATGGCGAGCTGGAGGAAGGAGATGGAGGGGGGCGCGGGCGCGGGGAGAGAGAAAGGGTGGGGAGGGGAGAGAAGGAGAGGGGCTGGTGGGTGGACCGGGGGAGTGGGCCAAAGGGGCCCGGGTGGGACCAGTGGTCATAGGGGATCGGCCGGGAAGGGTGCGTGTGTGTGTGAGTGTTGTGGTGTTTGGTATGTGCTCTGCGGGTGGGGCCAGTGTGCGGGACAGGGAGAGAGGGCCCGGGGACAGTGAGAGAGAGTAGGTTGGGCTAGGGTGAGAGAAGGAGAGAGGGTGGGGCTGGTGGATTGATGATGTGGCGGGGTGGGTAGGGAATTGGGGAAGGGGTGAGGTGGCACGCTGCGGTTGGTGGGTAGGTTGGGACTAGGTAGATATAGGATTTAGAGTTTAGGTTTTTATTAGTTTTGTAGATATGTGTTTGTTTGGTTTTGTTTATTTTAAAACAAGGCCACTTTGCAATTAGTTTTTAGGGAAATAAAATATCCGATACGATCGGGGTTTTGCATTTGAAACAAAGAGGGGTATTTGTACAAAGCAAAACTAGGCTTTTCGAAATAGTTCAGACAAACAATGCATGATGATGACGATGCAATGCACAAAAACAACACGATTTTCTAGTAGTGGTTTTGCGGGATGCCACACAACAAGAGAGATTGGATTAGATCTTCATACCCTTGAAGATTCGCACAGCGGAACGTTCGTCGGAACGTGGGTGATGTAGTCGTACTCGCTTCTCCTCCTCGCGATCCGATCCGATCTAGCACCACAAGTGGCGATGCCTCCGTGAGATGCACACGCAAAGACTGACGCCTCCTCCTTCCTTGGTCCAGCAAGTATGGTGGAGAGATGGGTTGATCTACAACGCACGGCGCGGTGCAATTGGTGGAGAGTTTCTGCAGGCTTCGCCACACGCAATGGGAGAGAGGAGGGCGCAGGCGATCGGCTTGAGGGGAAGGTGTGTGGGGGTGGTGCGCCCCCAGCCCTCTTTATATAGAGGGGTGGGCGGCATCCCTACCCCCTCCCCCAAGTCCAAAACCAGCGGCCAAGGAGGAAGAGTGGGGGGCAAGGAAACCCCCCCTTCTAGAAGGTCCAATTAGGGTTTATCCCTTCTTGGTCGGCTGGGCCCTATGGGGCCTTGTGCCCCTGGACCAATGCGGCTAGGGCACTCCCTCATAGGCCCATGCCCCCACCCGGAAGGTGGGGCCATGTTGGTCCCCTTCTGGAAGGTTCTAGAAGCTTCCAATACCCGATTAACCCTAACAATTCAACTCCAAAACTGCACCGCCTTTATATGAATCTTATTCTCCTCCGAACCTTCGTGATGTCTCGGATACCATCCGAGACTCAACAAAAACTCATAAATCAATTATCCAATCTATCCTAGCGCCGAGACACGTTATGTGTGACCTTCGGGTTCGAGAATATGCGTACATGATCTTCTATCAATAATCAACAGGGTCTGGAAACCCATATTGACTCCCACATTCATCGATGATCATATCGGATGAACCACGATGCCGAGATTCAATCAATCCCATATATATATTCCCTTCGCCTCGCGATATTTTACTTGCGAGATTTGATCGCTTGCATCCATACCTAGTTCAATCTCGTTCACAGCAAGTACTTTACTCGTTCCGTAATCCGATATCACTTTGTGATTAACTCCTTAACCACATGCTTGCAAGCAGTGTTGATATCGATTACCGAGTGGGCCCGAAGTATATCTCTCCGACTTGGAAGGGACAAATCCCATCTCGATACATACAACCCAACAGATACTTTCCGATCACCTGAGAGACACCTTTATGATCACCCTCTCATAGGATGAAGTTTGATGACCTCAAAGCTTTCTTCTGATACCAGGGAGTTGTATTATCTCATGGTCTAAGGAATACAATATTTGACATAAGAAAAGCTTCGCCAAGATGAACACGATGACACGATCTAATTGCTTCGCTTAGTTTGGGTCTGTCCATCATATCATTCTCCCAATGATATGATCTCATTATTAATTGACAACTCATGTCCATGGTTGGGAAACCTTAACCAACATTAATCAATGAGCTAGTCCTTAGAGGCGTACTAGGGACACAGTGTTGTTCACAAACCACACAAGTATTAAAGTTTCCGCTTAATACAATTCTAGCATGGAATATAAACATTATCATGAACAAGAATTATAATAATGACATCTTTATTATTGCCTCTAGGGCGTAATTCCAACAGTCTCCCACTTGCACTAGAGTCAATAATCTAGTTTACATTTGGCAATAATCTCACACCTATGGCACTGAGGTGTTGATCATATTTTACACGTGGAAGAGGTTTAGTCAATGGATCTGCGACATTCAGATATGTATGTACTTTGCTAATCTTCAGATCTCCATCTGCTATATAATCTCGAATTATATGAAACTTGCGGTTGATATACTTGGTCTTTGGATGATATCTTGGTTCCTTAGCGAGTGCTATGGCGCCAGTGTTGTCACACAATATCTCTAGTGGGTCCAATGCACTTGGAACCACGCCAAGCTCAGTGATGAAGTTCCTGATCCAAACTCCTTCACTTGACGCTGCGGCAGCCATGTATTCCGCTTTCATGTAGATCCCGCGATCACGCTTTGCTTGCAGCTTCTCCAGCCACAGCCTCCATTCAAAATATACACGTATCCCGTCTCGAGATTTAGAATCATCCTTGTCGGTGTCGAAACTAGCCGACGTAACCTTTACGACGAGATGTTCATCACCCCCATAGACTAAGAACATTTCTTTAGTCCTATTTAGGTACTTTAGGATGTTCTTCACGGCTGTCCAAAGGTTCCACCTGGATCACTTTGATATCTCGTCGTCAAACTAAGAGCATTGGACACATCCGTCTAGTACACAAGATAGCATACATGATAGAACCTATGGCCGAGGCATAAGGCACTTTGCTCATAGCTTCCTATCATTTACCAGAATGGACACCGAGCCTTGCTCAATATCTTACACGACAACATAGGCACCGAACCTTTCTTTGCCTTATCCATTCGAACCTTTTCGTAACTTTGTCTAGGTATGTACTCTGGCTTAAAGCTATCAGGCGTCTTTGTCTATATCTATAGATTTTGATGCCCAATATATAAGCATCTTCACCTAGGTCTTTCATTGAAAAACACTTGTTCAAATAACTCTTCACATCGTTAAGCATGTTAATGTCATTTCCAATAATCAATATGTCATCCACATATAGTACCAGAAATGTCACCGAGCTACCACTCACTTTCTTGTAGATGCAAGCTTCGTAGCAATTTGGAACAAATCCAAAGCTCTTGATCACTTGATCAAAATGAAGGTTCCAACTCCGAGATGCTTGCTTCAGTCCATAAATGGAACGCTGAAGTTTGCATACTTTATCAGCATCCTTAGGATCGACAAAACCTTCAGGTTGCATCATATACAGCTCTTCATCAATGTTGCCATTAAGGAACGCAGTCTTGACATCCATCTGCCATATTTCATAATCATGAAACGCAGCAATTGCTAATAATATCCGAATGGACTTAAACATCTCTACGGGAGAGAAAGTCTCATCGTAGTCAATAGCTTGAACTTGTCGAAAACCTTTCGCGACAAGCCGTGCCTTATAGACGGTAACATTACCATCCGCGTCCGTTTTCTTCTTGAAGATCCATTTGCACTCAACGGCCTTACGGTCGCTAGGAGGGTCCACCAAAGTCCATACTTGGTTTTCGCTCATGGATCCCAGTTCGGATTTCATGGCTTCTAGCCATTTGTCAGAGTCCGGGCTCGTCATCTCTTCCTCATAGTTCGTAAGTTCACTGTCTTCTACTAACAAGACAGTTAAGACAGGGTTGCCGTACCACTCAGAAGGGGCACGCGACCTTGTCGACCTGCGACGTTCAGTAGCAGCATCATCCGAAGCTTCATGATCCTTGTCATTAGCTTCCTCTATTGTTGGTGCAGGCGGCACTGGAACAATTTCAGGTGCTGCGCTACTCTCCAACTCAAGAGAAGGTTCAATAACCTCGTCTAGCTCTACTTTCCTCCCACTCACTTCTTTCGAGAGAAACTCCTTCTCAAGAAAGGAACCGTTCTTTGCGACAAACACTTTGCCTTCGGTTCTGTGATAGAAGGTATACCCAATAGTTTCCTTAGGGTATCCTATGAAGATGCATTTCTCCGCTTTGGGTTCGAGCTTGTCCGGCATCAACTTCTTGACGTAAACTTCGCATCCCCAAACTTTAAGAAACGACAACTTAGGTTTAGCACCAAACCACAGTTCATACGGAGTCCTCTCAACGGATTTAGATGGTGCCCTATTTAAAGTGAATGCAGCGGTTTCTAATGCATAACCCCAAAATGATAACGGCAAATCAGTAAGAGACATCATTGATCAACCATATCTAATAAGGTTCTATTCCTGCTCGGACACACCAAAGGCTTGTGTGGTGTTCGGGTGGCGTGAGTTGCTAAACGATTCCGCTTGCTTTAAGATGCGTGAGAAAATCATAACTCAAATATTCACCTCCACGATCGGCTCAGAGAAACTTAATCTTCTATACGATGGTTCTCCACTTCATTCTGAAATTCCTTAAACTTTTCAAATGTTTCAGATTTATGTTTCATTAAATAGATATACCCATATCTACTTAAGTCATCGGTAAAAGTGAGAAAATAGCGATATCCACCGCGCGTCGAAACACTCATTGGTCCGCATACATCGGTATGTATGATTTCCAACAAGTCCGTTGCTCGCTCTATCATACCGGAGAACGGGGTTTTGACCATCTTGCCCATGAGGCATGGTTCGCATGTGTCAAATGATTCTCAAGAGACTCCAAAAGTCCATCAGAATGGAGTTTCTTCATGCGCTTTACACCAATATGACCTAGACGACAGTGCCACAAATAAGTAGTATTATCACTATCTAGTTTGCATCTCTTAGCCTCAATGTTATGGATGTGTGTTTCATCCCTTTCGAGATTTAGAAGAAATAAACCATTCACAATAGGTGCATGACCATAAAAGATGTTACTCATATAAATAGAACAACCATTATTCTCCGATTTAAATGAATAACCGTCTTGCAATAAACAAGATCCAGAAATAATGTTCATGCTCAACGCAGGCACATAATAACACTTATTAAGGTTTAAAACTAATCCCGAAGATAAAACTAAGGAGAGCGTGCCGACGGCCATCACATCAACTCTTGATCCGTTGCCAATGTGCATCGTCACCTCATCCCTCGCAAGCCGCCTTCTATTTCGTAGCTCATGTTTCGAGTTACAAATATTAGCAACTGAACCAGTATCAAATACCCAGGCACTACAACGAGGGCTAGTAAGGAAAACATCAATAACATGTATATCAAATATACCTTTGATGGTGCCAGCCTTCTTGTCCGCTAAGTACTTCGGACATTTGCGCTAAAGGACCCTTGTCCTTGCAATAGAAGCACTCGGTCCGCTTAGGACCAGACTTGAGCTTCTTCTCAGCAGGGCGTCATTGCCGCCTTCTTGAAGGGCTTCTTGCACCCTTACCTTTCTTGAAGGTGGGGCTTGTTAACCATCAACACATGATTATCCTTTTGATGTCCACCTCAGCCTGACTTTCGAAGAGCTCGGTGATCGTATCGATGGAACCAACTGATTGTGAGTCACTATAAAACTTTTGTAGCTGGGAGGGAGTGATTGCGAACCACAATCTTGAGCTCCTCTGGAATCTTGCAGTCCAGTTGCTCAAGGCGTTGAGTGTAGCCCGACATCTTAATGGCGTGCTCACTAACAGAACTCCCTTCCTCCATCTTGCAGTTAAAGAACTTCTCAGAGATCTCATATCTCTCAAAACGGGCCTGAGTCTGAAACATGGTTTTTAGCTCCTCGAGAATCTCAAAGGGCCCGGGATATTCTTCAAAACGATTTTGAAGGTCCGATTCCATAGCAAACAACATGGTGCTCTTAATCACACCATAATCATCTTTGCACGACTGATAGACAGCTTTCTCATCAGCCGGCGCAGTAGCAGCAGGGGCGTCACCTAACGCACTCTCAAGGACATAGTCCTTTTGACCACTAGAGAGAATGATTCTTAGATTGCGGAACCAGTTGGTGAAGTTAGACCCATTGTTTGTAAGCTTTTCCTTCTCAGCAAAAACGTTGAAGTTGAAGTTGGACTTAGCCATTTGATCTACAATATTTGCAAGTACAAATTAGACTATGTTCATGATAACTAGTTCAACTTTTAATCAAATTACTAGATGAACTCCCACTAAATTCAACATCCCTCAAGTTGTTTAGTGAACACGATCCAAATTCACCACACCTAATCCGATCTTCACGAGAAGAGATGTGGTTTCAATGGTGGACAACGAATTGTCGATCATATCATTCATATGACTCATTCTTAACCTTTCGGTTCATGTGTTCCGAGGACATGTCTGTACATGCTAGGCTCGTCAAGTTAGACCCAAGTATTTCCACGTGTGCAAAAACTGGCTTGTACCCGTTGTATGTGAACGTAGAGTCTATAGCACCGGATCATCACGTGATACTTGGACACGACGAACTTTCGCAACGGTGCATACTTGGGGAGAACACAGTTTTTATCTTGATCTTTAAGTGAGGAATCATCTTATAATGCTACCGTCGCGATCTAAGCATAATAAGATACATAAAAGGATAAACATCACATGCATATAACTTTATGTGACATGGTATAGCCAATCAAGAATGATATCCATCTTGTGCGTGTCGCATGATCTCCATCACTCCACCATGATTGCCTCCACCACGAATAGCAACTACAACTATTGCTAACTACTTAGCGATAAAGTGAAACTATTACATGGCGATAAGAAGTTGACACAGGTCATACACAATTATAAAGACAACCATATGGCTTCTGCCGGTTGTGTACTCATCGACATGCAAGTCGTGAAACATTACAAAACATGATCATCGCATACATTATACACATCACATCTTGGGCCATACCATATCACGTAAAACACTCGCAAAAACAAGTTAGACGCCTCTACTTTGTTGTTGCATGTTTTACGTGGCTTATGGGAGTAGATGCTAAGAACGATTCTTACCTACGGAAAGCCACAACGGTGATATTATGGTTGCCAAACTCCGTGTAAATCCCATGAAAACTATAGTGAGAGAACTGGCATCCACCACCGCATGTGTGGAACAAGCCACACGTCAAGTGCGGAGCCGGTCTCGCGAATGACGCCGTAAGGTTGGCCGGACCGCTTCAATCTCACTATCCCGGTCATAAGAAGAACACAAACAAGAGGCTTGCAACAGAAAACATCAACGCCCGCAACAACCATGTTGCGTTCTACTCGTGAAACACATCTACGCATAGATCTAGCTCGATACCACCAAGGGTTTCATGCATAGTAAATCAAAATTTTCTACTGAAGCAGAGGGAAGCCAAGATCTAATATAGGAGATGCAAACAACGAGAGATTGGATTAGATCTTCATACCCTTGAAAATTCGACAATGAACGCTCGCCTAACGTGGGTGATGTAGTCGTGCCTTCGCTTCTCCTCGCGATCCGATCCGATCTAGCACCACAAGTGGCGATGCCTCCGTGAGATGCACATGTGCAGCACCTCGACGTCTCCTCCTTCCTTGGTCCAGCAAGTATGGTGGAGAGATGGGTTGGATCTACAACGCGACGGCGCGGTGCAATTGGTGGAGAGTTTCTGCAGCAGGCTTCGCCACACGCAATGGGAGGGAGAGAGAGGAGGCGGCGGGCTTGAGGGGAAGGTGTGTGGGGGTGGTGCGCCCCCAGCCCTCTTTATATAGAGGGGTGGGCTGCAGCCCTAGACCCTCCCCCAAGTCCAAAACCGGCGGCCAAGGAGGAAGAGTGGGGGGCAAGGAACCCCCCCCTTCTAGAAGGTCCAATTAGGGTTTATCACTTCTTGGCCGGCTGGGCCCTATGGGGCCTTGTGCCCCTGGCCCAATGCGGCCAGGGCACTCCCTCATAGGCCCATGACCCCTCCCGAAAGGTGGGGCCAAGTTGGTCCCCTTCCAGAAGGTTCTAGAAGCTTCCGGTACAATACCGATTAACCCGGAACAATTCCGAACTCCAAAAACTGCACTGCCTTATATGAATCTTATTCTCCTGACCACTCCGGAACCTATTGTGATGTCTCGGATCCCATCCGAGACTCCAAACAAAAACTCATAAATCAATTATCCAATCTATCCTAGCGTCGATACACGTTAAGTGTGTGACCCTTCGGGTTCGAGAATATGCAGACATGATCTTCTATCAATAATCAACAGCGGGGTCTAGAAACCCATATTAACTCCCACACATTCATCGATGATCATATCGGATGAACCACGATGCCAGGATTCAATCAATCCCATATATATATTCCCTTCGTCTCGCGATATTTTACTTGCCCGAGATTTTATCGTCGGTACCATCATACCTAGTTCAATCTCGTTCATAGCAAGTACTTTACTCGTTCCGTAATCCGATATCACTTTGTGATTAACTCCTTAACCACATGCTTGCAAGCGGTGTTGATATCGACACGAGTGGGCAAGTATATCTCTCCGACTTGGGAGGGACAAATCCCATCTCGATACATACAACCCAACAGATACTTTCCGATCACCTGAGAGACACCTTTATGACCACGCTCTCATAGGATGACGTTTGATGACCTCAAAGCTTTCTTCCGATACCAGGGAGTTGTATTATCTCATGGTCTAAGGAATACAATATTTGACATAATAAAATCTTCACAAAGATGAACACGATGACACGATCTAATTGCTTCGCTTAGTTTGGATCTGTCCATCATATCATTCTCCCAATGATATGATCTCATTATTAATTGACAACTCATGTCCATGGTTGGGAAACCTTAACCATCATTAATCAATGAGCTAGTCCTTAGAGGCGTACTAGGGACACAGTGTTGTTCACAAACCACACAAGTATTAAAGTTTCCGCTTAATACAATTCTAGCATGGAATATAAACATTATCATGAAAAAGAATTATAATAATAACATCTTTATTATTGCCTCTAGGGCATAATTCCAACAATATCTAGGGCGGCGGGCAGAGGTGTTGCTTTCACCAGTAGGAGCGGCGCACAGCCATGCCTGGCCGATGTCTCCATGCAGAAGAGCCGAAGGCGCCTATACATGGCCCTAACCACACCGACTCCAAGGACGAGGACATAATCCCCTCTGTCATGGTGGCGGCACAGCAGATGCCATGGGTAGGCTAAAGTATAGGGCCAATGGATGCTAGTGGGATAAGGGAGGGAAGATGTAGAGATTTCTACACTCAACTGACTAACAAGTAGATCTTTATTCCTCCTCTCAAGATTTACAAGTGCTCCTAGAGCTGTACCACGGAGAAGAAGAAAACTACTACCTGAGCCCTTCGGTCTCAAATGAATCGATCCCCCTCTCAGGAGCCCGCGTCCCTCTTATAAAGGGGTTCCTTGGTTCCTTCTAGGGATGACGTGGCAAGCATAACTCAGCGGACTCCTTTCCGTGTCCCCCTTCTATCAGCGGCAAAGACCCAGAGATCCTCACATGTGTGCCTCGGGCTTCCTCACTGTCACCTCCGTGACGTTTGTCTGCCCCTCTGCTGCTCTGCTCTTTTTCCTTAGTGCTTGGCTCTGTATAGATTCCTCCTAGCCAGCAACTAGGGTTTGACTATAGGCTCCTTCTCCTGCAAGTTTCACGTTACTCGGGTTCATCTCGCATAACTCGGCTTGGCCATCACCTGCATACAAGTCAATCAACCTTATTCGGCCGACTTTGCCTTTATGTCGGTCGAGTAATGTGTTACTCACTCTATACTTGCCAAGACTCATCTTACCTCGGTTGGATCTCGCATGATTCGGCCGACTCAGTTAGTAATTCAGCTTAAGGTAAAGGAGATTGCTTTCTTCTTTCCCCTATCTTGACCCTATCAGGGGTCACCCCCCCCCCAACACCCTCTAACAACTCCAGCGCAGTTGATTCCAAGGAGTTGGCCAGGGGCAGCTCTGATGCTGATTCCGAGGAGTCGGAGGTACCTCCATGGGTGCCACTCAAACATAGGGTGACCTACCGATACATTCGAGATGAGCGCTGACGAGAGCATACGTGGACGCCACCACCCAAAGGGACAGTTAACCGGACCACCGGTGAGCCTTACGGGCGGGACGTCCTCAACCACGTTTTCCTGCTGGAGCACCTCCGGCTGCAACATCTCGACCACGCCCACATGCGTCTCATCCTTGCGTCATGTAGATACCCCGGGGACACGAACTTGCGTGTCCCTCGCATCCGAGGTAAGGAGGAGGCCGACACGCAAATAGCGATATGCAACTCCCTGTTTGAGTTGTGGGGGTGTCGACAGAGGGCCGCCGCCGCGCCCTCCTAGCGAGAGTAGTGCCTCCTGTCGCCAAGGACCTTAGTTTTAGTTCCTGCCTTTTTTTAATTTTCCCGTCAAACGTACCCGTATTGTATAAACATTTTTGAACTATCTATGGAATCACCGTTAGTTTCGTATTTTAACAAAATTTCAAATATTTGGAATTTTCATATGGAAGACAAGGCTGGGAGCCAGCGCCTCCTCCCCCTCCCTTTGATCTATCTGGCGCGCCCATGTAAGATCTAGAAATCGGCTTCACCGGATGTCGTATTGGGCGTAAGCGTGGAGATGCTCTTAGGCTTATGGCATTTTCACCGGGCCGATCCATATGGTTGATCTAAGTGGTTCGTTTCTGTCCGATTATGTCGGAACGTGGTCGCTTTTGGGTCGGGGTCCGGCATGTCCGGCTGACCGTGTCCAGCGATGCGCCCCATCTGTCTGTGCTTGGTCATCGCCAACGCCAGCATATTTTCAGTGGCTTCTCTCCGCCACGCCGTCTCCCGCCTTTCTTTCCCACTACTTCCCGCCAATTCTGGGCGTTTCCCGCCGCGTCCAGACGCCGCCATAAAAAGGGGGTCATCGAGATATATTTGACCAGACCCGCACCACTCCTAGGGGGCCCGACGAGCTCCGTGCAAACCCCGGCGCCGGCAGAGAAGCGGTGCCCGAGCGCCCGCTTCCCTCGTGGTGGCCGAACTCGCTGGAGTTGTCAGACGTATTGTCGCCTCCGGTTCCGGGGCACCCGCAGATTTACACGATGTGCCCCCCACCGTGTCGCCCTTTCGACAACTTTCACATGACCACCGATGAGCCTTTCACGATGGAGGTGGCGGAACGCGTCTTCCTGCCGGAGTACCTCCGGCGATGGTACCAACTCGCATTGGTGTGTGGCGACCTCTGGGAAGCGGTGCGAGCCAATCCCGATGACACTTCCCTGCGTGCCCGCCTCGATCGAACTGAAGAGGAGACGCAGACGCAAGAGGCGATCATCTGGTCTCTCTATGACGAATGGTGTATCTGATTCGTCGCATCCACCGCCCCTAGCGCCGACGGCGGCGTGTAGTTTTAGGTGTGTGGTGTGTTTGTACCAAATGTATTAGACTTGAATAAATACTTTTATTGCAAATGGCCAATGCCTACATTGATACATCGTACATGGCGCGCGCACAACCTAGCCTACTCGTCGGAGTCGGAGGAAGAGTCGGAGCGGTAGTAGCGACGACACATGGTGTCGTCGAAGACGCTGGCGGCGAGCATTGCTTCTCCGTCGTACTTGAAGACAACGTTGTTGTCCGCTTCGATCTGGTGCGTGCGGGCGAAGAACTCCCAGCCGTCGCCGAGGTGGTCGAACATCAAATCCACCGGGTACCTAGTGGTCCTGAAGCCGTTCGCCCGCAGAAAAACAAGATGGGGCGGTGGGTCGACGACCAGCGACGCGGAATTGCGAGGGAGGAGCAGCCTGTCAGGCGCCATGCCGAAGTGGATGGCCCCGACGAACTGGACGCCTGGGTCGACCTTGTCGGGTGACGACGTTGATGAGGGAGAGCGTGGTGGCCCATTGCTTTGACCGCGTCCTCCGCATCTCCCTCGACGTCCACGGCCGGCATTGCCCACCCCTCGATCCATTGTCGTCGTCCATGGCTAGGTACCGGTAGTGGAGAACGAAAAGGAGAAGTAGAAGAATGTGGTGTGGTGTGGCGCGGGGCGGGGGAAGATGGCCATGGGCGGCTAGTTTTAAAAGACCGGCATCGGATGCCGACGCGGAAAGACCGGCATCGAATGCCGACGCAGAGGTCGAAGAGACGACATTGAAGTGTCTAGTCAGTCAGTACGCCGTCTCATCACTATTGGTGGCGCAGGCTGCCGCCGATCAGCCTTCCAACAGCGCATCTGAATCGTTGTCACGATTGCGTCTAAATCGGTACCGCTACGCGCGTCTGAACGAACGTCACGATGACTGACGGGTGGGCCAGCTATGCTAGCGGGCAAGACACGCTTTGCGTCCGCGTCAGGACTGACGCAACCGTTTCTAGATTTGGTACACGGATGGGTCGAACCGGACGCGTTTGTCCGTTGGGTCGGACCGCTGTAACGCCGCGCATGTTCCACGTGTCTGCGCAGACGAGTTTAGACACGCTCGAACGGGATGGATCGATCCGATAGAAATACCCTTAGGGTTTGGGTGTGAAAACAACTTGAGCGGACCGACACTGGTCAGTCAGTCTTCATTTCCACTTTCGAAGCGGGGATTTATCTGGTCTGCTCTTGCAGCTAAGTCCACCGGGCGATTTCCCTCCTACTTCTCACGCAATGCACAACGGGTTTATATAATCTTATTAAAGCAAAAGGAGTGACGCGCCATATCTTCTTACTGGCCGTGTAGTATGGTAAATGCAAACGATGACGAGCCAGGAAAGAGGCTTTTCCATCGGAACGCATGACTTCTCGCCAATTTCCATCACCAAGTCTCCTCTGCCGGAGCAAAAATGTCTTGCCGTGCCAGGGCCTCCGGTTAGAATGCGCGGGGCATGTAGGGATGCAGAAGTGGGATAATTGAAACAAGTGAGATATCACTTTCAGACTACTAGACTAACTCAAAACTAAATGGGACAAGTGGGATAAGCTAGATTTGACATATATCGTTTATCCCACTTAAATTCAAGTTAGTCCATTAGTCTAAAAGTGATATCTCACTTATCCCAAATGTCCCACTTCTGCATCCCTATGGGCATGCTGGTCTGGTCAAAATCAAACGGCGGATCTCCAACACGTGTCGAGACTGCCCTGCGTCGACGACGGTCGAGACAGTATATATTACCAGTCAGCATCGGCGGAGGCTGATGTGGGCGGCACAAAACGGTGGGAGAGCTCAAGCTTGAAGATAGAACCCGTAAGCACCTTCTGCCCTCCAACTCCATCTTTCCAAACTGCTACTAGTTTCTTGATCTGATCCCGTTTAATCCCGACGATCCAGTTTCCTGGGTTGTTCGCCTGATTCTTGGAAGCAAGGGAAAAAAGGCTAGCTGCGGCGATGGCTGGAGGGAAGGTGTACGCGTTCGAAGAGGTGCGGAAGCACAGCGATCGGAAGGATTGCTGGCTCATCATGCACGGCAAGGTTCGTTGTATCCTGTTATCATCATCTCTACATCTCTGTTGCTCTCTTTGTATTCACTTGAAAAGGATACTTGCGTATGGTCCATGAACCATATATGGTTTGGGCCATTATTCGGGCATGTTTCCTCCCGGACTCACCGCGGCTAGCCGTTTCGTTCCAGGTGTACGACGTCACGGCGTTCATGGAGGAGCACCCCGGCGGCGACGAGGTCCTGCTGGCGTGCACCGGTGAGCCCAGCCCTCCTCTGCTCTTCCACATGCTCTCGATTTATTAGACCAGAAGTAGTAGTAGCTTCACATGTTCCTTCCTTCCTCCCGCTGCGTCCCAGGCAAGGACGCGACGGCCGATTTCGAGGACATCGGCCACAGCGAGTCGGCCAAGGAGATGATGCCGCAGTACTGCATCGGGGAGGTCGACGCCGCCACCATCACGGCCAGGCCCGTCTCGGCCTTCACCGACAAGTCCAAGGGAAAATCTCCCGCGCCAGGCCGGAGCACCACGGGCGTCTGGCTCACGGTGCTGCAGCTCGCCGTGCCGCTCCTGCTGGTGGCCATGGCCTTCGCGCTCCAGAACTTTGCCAAGACCAAAACAGAGTAGAAAAAGAAAAACAGATGCCGTCGCCGATTCCGTACGTGGCCTCTTGGAAGTATCTGCGTCCAAGTAGCTGTCGCACGTCAAACGTGATGACGAGTGTTCCGTCTCAAACACTCCAATCGTATATTTGTGGTTCTGTTCTATCTATCATATACGGGAGAGGCAGAGAGGGTGTGTACTGCCTACCTACCGTGTGATATATTATTGGTCGATTTCAGAATAATAAAGATGTTTCTCGGCGTTATCTAGGATCTGATATATACTTTTCTCATTTTTGGTGTCACATTTTTCTTCCATTGCACGTTTAACATAATATGTGTAACAATAGGGCTGCTCGATGGCACGCCTCCTCTCCCTCTGCCTCTATTTATATACACAAGGACTTGGAGTCCAAGTCAAGATTTACAAGAATTGTTATACAAGAAATATCTCTAACTAATTCTAGTTAGCCGCATGGGAGGATGTCTTCCTAACACGCCCCCGCAGTCTGAACTCGATGCTTCGCCAACGTGAAAACTGGACCGAAACTCATGAAATAAGGCGGACGGTAGACCCTTAGTGAAGATGTAAGCAAACTGGAAACTGGAGGGAACATGGAGCACACGCAGAGCACCAAGGGCCACCTTCTCACGCACAAAATGTATATCAAGTTTGATATGCTTGGTACGTCGATGCTGTACTGGGTTGGCAGAGAGGTAAACAGCGCTCACGTTATCACAGTAGACAATTGTAGCACTGTCAAGGGGCCGCAGGAGCTCCTGCAGAAGATTACGAAGCCAACAGGTCTCAGCGACGGCAGTAGCAACATCACGGTATTCAGCCTCAGCACTAGAGCGCGACACGGTGGGATGCCGGCGAGATGACCAAGAGACCAAGTTGTCACCCAAGAACACACAGTACCCTGACGTAGACCGGCGAGTATCTGGACATCCTGCCCAATCAGCATCCGAGTAGGCAATGAGAGAGTGAGAGGTGGAGGAGTGAAGAGTAAAACCATGATCGAGAGTCCCTTTGAGGTAGCGAAGAATTCTTTTGACAATGAGGAGGTGGGTTTCACGGGGATCGTGCATGTGAAGACAAACTTGTTGGACAGCATAAGATATTTCAGGCCGAGTTAGAGTCATGTATTGAAGAGCGCAGGCTAGACTGCGGTAGAGAAAGGGATCGGCCACAGGAGAACCAGTAGAGGCAGGAAGTTTTGCTTTGGTATCGACAAGTGTGGAGGACGGATGGCAGTCACTCATGCCTGCACGGTTGAGGATCTCAAGTATATATTGTCGTTGAGAGAGGTGAAGATAATGAGGGTGACGAGTGACAGAGACGCCGAGAAAATGATGAAGAGGACCGAGGTCTTTCATGGCAAATTCACGGCTGAAAGTGTCAATGATAGAGTGGAGAAAGGAAGTGATGGATGTTGTGAGAACGATGTCATCGACATAGAGAAGTAGGTAAGCGATTTCGGAGCCGCGATGGAGAGTGAAAAGAGAGTTGTCAGATTTGGATTTAAGGAAACCAATGGAACGAGCAAAGGTAGCAAATCGTTGAAACCAAGCCCGAGGGGCCTGTTTGAGACCGTAGAGTGATTTGAGGAGACGACACACGTGAGTGGGACGAGAGGGATCGATGAACCCCGAGGGTTGCTGGTTGTAGACTTCTTCGGAAAGATTGCCGTGAAGAAAGGCGTTTTTGACGTCGACTTGATGAATAGGACAATGTTGAGACACAGCGAGAGAGAGAACGACGCGGATGGTGGCTGGTTTGACGATGGGACTGAAAGTCTCATCGAATTCAATGCCAAGTTGCTGTGTGAAACCACGAACGACCCAGTGTGCCTTATGACGAGCAAGAGATCCATCGGAATTGAATTTGTGACGGAAAATCCATTTGCCACTTACCATATTGGCACCGGGAGGGGGAGGAGCGAGAGTCTAGGTTTGGTTTTGGAGAAGAGCGTCATATTCTTCCTGCATGGCTTGGCGCCAGGAGGGATCACGAAGGGCAACTAAATAATTATGAGGAATAGGGGAAGAGACGATAGCGGAGAGATTTAGTTTATCGACGGGAGGTGGGAGTATACCAGTGGTGCTACGAGTAAGATGGATGATGGGTGGTGGTAAGGAGGTAGAGGGCGGCGGCACAGGAGGGCGTCGAGTGTACACATGAGGGAAGCTAGGCCGTTGTGCTGCCGCGTTAGGAAATGAGGCGGCAGGCCATGGGGGGCGCGGGCAGAGGTTGGCTGCACAGGAGAAATGGTGGCAGTCGCCGTGGGCTTTGGCGACAATTTTTCACGTGGCGAGAGGGGTGGGAGGTGGTGGTGCTGACGTGGGTATGTTGGGAGGGATTGGGAGGAGTTGGGGATCTATGGGGAGGAGTTGGGGATTGGTAACATGGCGGGATATTAGGATGTGTCAGGAGGACAAGTCGAGACACCGATAGCCTTTGTGACGGGATGGATAGCCGATAAAAACACATTTGGTGGCGCGTGGGGCGAGTTTGTTTGAACTAGTGGAGGATACGTTTACGTAGCAGAGATGACCGAACACGCGCAGGTAATCATAGGATGGATGTGTACCATAAAGGGTGAAGTGTGGGGGTTTTTCTACGGAGGGTTGCTATGGGACGAAGATTGAGAAGGTGAGTGGCGGTGTGGAGGGCCTCGGCCCAAAAATTGGGAGGCATGGAGGCTTGAAAGAGAATGGTGCGGATAACATCATTGACGGTGCGAATGGCTCTTTCGTCTTTACCATTTTGTTGGAAAGTGTAGGGGCAGAAAAACGAAAAAGGGTTCCATGGAATTGAAAGAATGAATTTAGTTTAATGTTGTCAAATTCTTTTCCATTGTCGCATTGGATAGTTAGAATAGGAGATTGAAATGAGTGGTAACGAAGGCATGAAAAGTAACGAATGTGGTAAAGACATCGGATTTCTTACGAATAGGAAAGTTCCAGAAGTAATGAGAAAAATCATCGATAATGACTAGATAATAAGAAAAACCAGACATGCTGAGAACTGGGGATATCCATAGATCACAATGTAAAAGTTCAAATGGTCGAATAGTAGACGATTGCGACAAATAAAATGGTAGCCTAACATGTTTGCCTAATTGACATGCATGACACAGGGAAGGTCATGTTTTATCTATTGATCTAGAGGGTAGTGATGGCGTGGAGCTTTGGCCGGGGTGTCCAAGGCGGCGATGCCAGAGGTCGTGGGATATGGTGGCGAGGAAGGCGGCAGCGTAGGAAGGTGGGTTGACGGTGTAGAGAGGACCCGGGCTATTACATTGGATAATCACGATCCCGCTGGGAAGAGCCTTCACAAAAAAACCATACCAATCAAATTCGATGGTGCAATGATTAGACGAACAGATATGAGATTTTTGATGATTTGTGGAACTAGGAGTATGTTGCGAAGATAAAGAGGTTTAGTGAGAGTATTAAGAGTTTGGGAACCGACGATGGAAGAGGGATCGGAAATTACCAGGATCGGGTGCCATGTGAGAGGATGCACCAGTGTCCATGTGCCAGTAGCCGTCGGGGAGATGCAGGTTGTTGAGGGAAGCGAGGAGAGCCGGGTCGATCTGCGGTTGCTGGTTGGCGGTGGGGACGTAGGAGCCCTGGGCGGTGTAAGCCTGTGGTGTCATGCTGGGGCGCGGACCGAGGAGGGCTAGAGACGGCGCCTGCCATGCCGCCGATGGGCGAGGCTGCCATGGTGTCGATGGAGGTGGCTGCCACGGGGCCTACTGAAGCTGAGCGCGAGTAGGGGCCCCAGTCCAGGGGTTGAACTGCCAGGGGTTATCGCGGCCGCGCCCGCTGCCACGCCCGCTGCCACGTCCATGGCCTCCGTCGCGGAAGCTGTTGGTGAAGTAGTTGGTGTCGCGGCCGCCGGCGCGATCGCCGCCGAAGGGAGCATGCGATGAGCGATCGCCTCCGAAGGGAGCATGTGAGGAGCGATCGCCAGGAGGAGGGCGCGGGCGCCCCCGTTTTTGGGCAGTACGCTGTGGAGGCGGCGTTGCGGGCGTCGGTGCGCCACTGAGTTTCTTCCAGGATGAGGGCGGAGCGCGTCTGAAGAAACGAGGGGAACGGCACCTGAAAGGGGAGAAACGAACGCAAATGGGCGTAAGTATCGTTAAGGCCGTGGAGGGGCGTCAGAACCAGCGTCTCGTCGCTGATGGGCTGGCCGACGTCAGTGAGGGAGTTGGCGAGGTTCTTGAGTTTGGCGTAGTAGTCGCTGATGGAGAGATTGCCCTATGGCGTGTTGCGGAAGTCGGCCTCGAACCGGATGGCGCGGTGCTTCTTGTTGTCGCGGAAGAGATTCTCGATGGCGTCCCAGATGGTGCGCGCGGTAGAGCCGGGACACATGACGATGTCGAGGAGGTCGTTGTCGATGGAGCCGTAGATCCAGGAGAGCACGGTGTAGTCATCACGGCCCCAAGCGGAGGTGGGGGACGTGTCGGAGGGAGTGGCCTCGCCGGTAACATGGGTGGTGAGACCGTAGTGGCCGAGGGCGATGAGGAAGAGCTCCCTCCAGCTTGTGTAGTTGTCGTCGGTGAGGTTGAGGGTGATCGACACATGGAGCTTGATTGAGGTGACGTAGGTGGAGAGGCTGGTGGTGGTGGGTTCGGTTGGGTTAGGGTTTGGGGGAGGAGTGTGGCCGGCCGAAGGGGAGATGGTGGCGGCGTTGTTGGTGGCGGCGATTTGCTGGTTGAGGGAGGCTTCGCAGTCATCTAGGGATTTGGCACGGGCCTCGAGCTCGCTCTCCTTGGCTGCGATCTCGTCAGGAGTCATGGTGGGAGAGGTGAGGGAGGCTGGCGGCTAGGGTTGGAAAAGGGAGGTGGGTGTGGCGGCTAGGGTTTTGGGAGGGAGGGGTTTAGGCATGGGGGAGGGGGGAGGCAGGGTGGATGGCCTGCTCTGATACCATTTAACAATGAGGATGCTCGATGGCACGCCTCCTCTCCCTCTGCCTCTATTTATATACACAAAGACTTGGAGTCCAAGTCAAGATTTACAAGGATTGTTACACAAGAAATATCCCTAACTAATTCTAGTTAGCCGCACGGGAGAATGTCTTCCTAACAATATGATCCGATTTTACCCAGAAAAAAACAAGGTTTTCTTGGGCTTATGTTTGCCCTCTTCCACCTTCCGGCCCAACTGATCAGGTGATTATAATCCTGGATCGGGCGATTTTTTTTCATGAAACAAGGTCAAAGATTTGCCATTTTCATTAATCAATTAAGAAGAAGGTTTTAGAAACAAATGTGTATGACACGCCATAGGACTTATACGAAACAAAAAGGTCTACTCTTCTGGTATTACATTGCTCAATAATTTCGCACCGGCTAGGCTTCAAGCCTTGGCTTTCTCCTTAATCTTTGCTAGCACGACGTGTACGCGAGAGGAAGTATGTTGAAAAACTCTAGCATTCGCTTCTTTCAAATTTTCCAAGAGATTAGGATAATCATAGAAGCCATAGGATTCGTTTCATTTCCGACCTTTGCACTTGGTTGCAAAGAGGGAATTTTCCACAATTTTCCACCCTCTACGTTGTAATCTATTAGCTGTCCAAATCCTATTTTATGTTACCAACCAAGCAAAAAATCTTGCATTTTCGAGGGTCCTAAACTTTCCATATTGATGCATTGGGAGTTGTAGATCTAAGGCCTTCGAGTTGCATTTTGTAGGCCGACGGGGTGGAGCCATCATTTTTGAATTCCACCGGATAGTGTTGGGTGTGTCATGTGTAAGGTTGATGTTGTTGAGTAACTCCCATATAATGATGAATTGTTGTATATATGTTCCATATCAAAATCATTTGAGGTATTTATTTGGTTCACCCAAAAGTTGCTCTCCATAGCCTTCCTAACTGTGCAATTCTTTCTTATTGATCTTTCAAATATTTTCGGCAATATCTTTCGGACATATTCCATCTAACCAACAAGGGCTCCAAAACTTTGTTTTTTCTCCATCTCCCACCGAAACAACCGTGACCGTCGCAAATAGTTTTTTGTTATTTTTGTTGCAAGGGTTTCCAAGGCCAATCCAACTCTTGGTATCATCAACCCATTCAGGCCATAGCCATCGTAGTCTTAGGGCGGAGCCATCCGAGTTCAATGAATTCACAGAAGAGGAAGTAAAGGATGCCATTTTTGGGTCCTCAAGTGACAAAGCGCTGGGCCCCGATGGCATCTTGCATTTTGAAAATTTTGCTAGGCCCCGATGACATCCCGGTGATGGAATGTTTTCTTCACCTCGGTCACATTCCATCACCGGGATGTCGTTCTGATTTAGGTTGGTAGTTCTAGGGGCGCCTTTTTTTATGACCGAGGTGAAGTGATTTTGTATGAATGTTTTCTTGCCTTGATGGTTCGTGACCCATCCATTGTTGTGCTTGAGCCTATGGATGAAGTTTTTCTTCAGCGAGAGTTGACTTGAATGTGAAAGAATGTTAGCATCTCCTTCTTTGAGGTTGGTTATTCTTGAGGCTTGTCGCTTCCTTGCTCTTTTGGCTACGGCAAGGCTTATAACTTTTCTGTCTAGTCTTTGTTGAAGATCTCTCTCCTCATGGCTAAGGACAAAAGTTTCTTGCGCAATGTAAGTCTCAATGTAACATTCAAGGCCATATGAAGTTGGACCTTTGATGCCGACAAAAGCTTTTTGCTCCATTTCCTTAGTCTTTGGGAAAGACGCTTCAACTCGTGGAAGAGAAGTTGACATGGCTCGGCATGAGGGAATTGTTCATTTCATGCTTGTTGGACCACATGTATAAAGCCCAGCATTTTAATCCAAAAGTTTTTGAATCAGAATGTTTTGGGGCTTCGAGGACCGGCGTCACTTGATAGGAGAAGGGGGCAATGGTCAAAACGAGAGGGTGAAAACGCGTGTAGGATGTGCGAAGGGAACCTAATGTCCCATTCCTCATGTCAAGTTTGCTCATTATAGGATCTGCTTGTTCATTACTCAAGTGTATTTTCGGTTTTGTAGGTGGATGCCTTTTAAATCACATGCATTAAGTGTTGCAGAATTGAACCATCCAATTGTGGTTTACATTTCTTCGGTTTTTGTCTCATACTTGATTAAAATCACCCGTAACAAGCCATTTCACCTCTTGGGCTGGTTTTTCCGCAAGCAATTATTGGTAGAGTGCATCTTTTTGGTTGTGACTTGCTGGAATACTACTTGAAATGACAGTCCTTAAAGACATCACACCTGATATCTATCAATGCAGGAAGAACTCTGCCATGTTTATCCATAGGACAAACAGAAAATCATACTCAGGGTTTAGTGGCTAGATATACAAAATACTCAGTTTAGATCCTCTCAGTTTGTCCTGTTTTCTTTCTAGCCCTTGTACATTTGTAGAATTTTACAAAGAGATAAAATACATGCAGTAGAATCCCTGCTGTTTTCCCTAAATAAATACGATTCAGATGAATTTCCCAGTCGCTAAAGCTTCTGTATCTAGATATATGGGT
Source organism: Avena longiglumis (assembly GCA_030063025.1). Classification (NCBI taxonomy): domain Eukaryota; kingdom Viridiplantae; phylum Streptophyta; class Magnoliopsida; order Poales; family Poaceae; genus Avena; species Avena longiglumis. Next base: position 415,819,818 of record CP125978.1, on the reverse strand, counting down.
GGTTCTGCTATTCTACCTGTCCCTTTACCAACTCAGCTTGTACTGTCGTCTGGTACAAAGTAACAGGCAAATTTCCTAATTTTCATTAAAAAAAACCTCAGATGCCTCATTTTTTGCTTCAGAACAAAAGTATCGCCTTCCTTGAAAAGAACAAAACACTTTGTAAAGATCATTTCATGTTAGTTCATTCTGTAAATGCTGAATATTAAGAGTTTTGCTTAGCTAAAAAGGGCAGGTGGAAATTGAAGTATATCAAGGCAAGCAACATTATGTGTAAACCATATATAAATACATTATTCATGTTAGTATCAATAAGATTGTAATGTAATAAGAATCTTTCACCGGGAGGATTGACAGAAAAAAATGTATCAGAAAAAGAAGATTGTTTACATCTGCACAACCCACCTAATCTATAAAACAACATTGTAGAGCCAGGGAACTTGAGTACTTACAATATTCTGGAGTTTACAACTCGATAATCACTTCGGGAATTCTTTTAGTCAAGGGCACCCACCATCGCATATATATACAGCATCACTTGGGCATGTAGACTTTTCATTGCATCCCTTGGGATTTACAGAGCTTTAACGGTTGAATCTATGTTAAATTAATCGTGTCTAAGAGTCCAATTTATAATTCTGATGCTAGGGGCCTAATTCGAGCTGAAGAACATGCTCTTGCTTTCCTGTAATAAAAGATGCCAATTCTTCCGGGGCAACAACTGACTTAAGCCACTCTTGTAGCTCCTCACCTTCAACCTTTTCGTTCTCTGGAAGGAGCATGAAGGTCAGCAGTTAGACATGCCACATCAAACAATTTCCATGTCTACCCATGTGAAGCATAGCTCATGAAGAAATGTGCACCATAATAGCATTCGCAACCTGACGATTTGTCAAATTACCTTCTAAATATGCTCCAAGGCCTTCCAGAACTGCTGGATTTGCACGGACAACTGAAAGAGCAACTTCAAGAGCCGATTGTAGAAGTGCTTTTACTTCCCCTTGGACAAGATCAACCAGATGGCCCTGTCATTGTTAACACGAGCTTAGTAGGCAGCTTAATAGTTTGATCTGGAAGTGTATGAAATATTGAGACAGACCTGATCCCTTCCAAATGGAGAGCCTCCCGAGTCATCTAGCCCACCATTAGACAATGTAGCTAGTGATATTGGACCAATACGCTCATTAAGACCATACTCTGCTACAGCTTTGTAAGCCATGTCAGTTGCACGTCTTATATCATCAAGTGCCCCAGTAGAAACCCGTCCTGCTAGAACTATTTCCTCTGCAGCCCGTCCACCAAGAAGTGTTACTAGACGTCCTCGCAGTTCATCGACAAAGAGCAAATATCTATCTTCTGTTGTGGGAGGAGTGTATGTAAAGCCTAATGCACCTCCTGACCTTGGCAGTATACTTAATTTCTGGGAAAATATACAGCAATAGAAAGTAAGACCAATTTAGAACTATCATCAGATTGTTCTATCAATAATTGCTTTAGTTCAAACCTCGACACGTGGCTGCCCAGGCAACAGCTTTGCTACAGCAGTTCCTACAACTGCATGACCAACTTCATGCCGTGCAACAACAGCCTTTTCATTGCCCTTCAGCTTTACATGTTTCTTCTCTATACCCTAACAAAAAGTAAAAAATAATGTTCACAGTTAACTTCGAGTAGACAAGGGCAATAGCGTGGAGAACTATATAATGACTAAGAACAGGAACATGTATCTTCCACAGCAATAGTAGAATAGGGCAAGGGTCAACAATAAGGCTATCTGCTGAGGGCATAATTCATACTCCGCTCCTAGAAGCAAAATGCAGATGACAGCACCACGCTCATAACTTGAACCTATTACTAAAGCAGAGAGAGAGGGGGGTGAAAACGTGTTTTCACCGAACTTGTTTTGACTAGAAGAAAAATATTGAAAACATCCTAAATGCAGAGGACAGAATCCTAGTTACAGGGAAGTTAGAAATCCACTATGCTAACAAACTGTACTAGAGAAGTTGAATGCTTAAAAATAAGTTGTTTCTTGTAATAAAACAGGATAACTAGGAACCTTTAACCTAAATACATGGTGCTTGGAACCGCCGTGGTGGGATTGCACATCCACTCCCCAGTCCCCACCCCAGTATTAGTGATATTTGAGTGCCACCAAACAATTTTTTCCCTCCCTCACACCGACACCCTCATCAAAACAATACGTCCCCTAACCAGATTCCCATCCAAAAATCCTAGGCTAGCAGCAACACACCCATGCCGACTTCCTCTCTGCCACGCTTGACCAGAGCCAAGAGATGATTTTCCCGATGGTGGAAGGGAAACAACGTTGAGAATTTACATTGCACAAGACATGTCATTGTCACCCAATCAGACAAATACTGGGCAGATCAAACCGAATTGTCCCTGCTTTTGTTAAAGCACTGATTCCGGTCCTTGGGGGCCAAGGAATTTGCCTTCCCAGATCTTTCTTGTGGGCTCTATTTCTTCAAGGAGCTTCTCCTCCGTGGATCGACGAGGAGGTGCTATATGTCCATGCGCCAGGACTCGCGCTAGCTTGAGGAAGACAGGGCTCTGGATCTCCATGGCGTGTGGGGCGGAACTTTTGGGGAGCAAAATCCTTCACGAGGCGGTAGCGAGGATGAAGGAGGAAGGCTTCTCTCTTGGTCTGTTATCGTTTTTCTTCATTATTAATCTTCGCTTCGTTCATATTCAATTAACTTCACCTGATCCAGCCCGGACCAGCCAATGCGAAGTAGGCCAACTTTTAGAAGAAAAAACCCGGTTTGGACATATCAAAAAAATTGGACGTGATGGAAGCTGTCCACATTTTTAAAACCGAATACAAGTCCTAATATGACTTGGCTTCCTAATCCTATTTAGCTAGATGCAGTTGTACTATATACATGAATACATGCTAGCGTTTTCATTCATGTTGCCTGCCCATTGCATATAGGTAACTTCACACAACATCAGGTCTAGCTCTAGAAACATAGTCTAAAATACTAGATTAAATAAAATGAAAATCACAATTCAGTATAAAAAAGTAGATCAACTGAAAAATTAAGACGGAATTTGTGAACTGAGGGGTCGGTCAAGAGCAAAATTTGGATCCCGGCGATGTTTTTTAATCAAAATATGTTTTCAATCCCGTTGCAATGCAAGGGCATCTGTGCTAGTAGTTTACACCATACAAAATTTAAGCCATTCAGAGATAAAATGAGCTGCTAGCTTGATTGCCCATACTATTAAGGGGGTAATTTTTATATATAAATCATTTCTGATGTGTGTTATTGTTAAGTCACTGTGCACCAAAAGAGAACCCATAGAAACCCACAGGACAGTTCTACAGATGGCGCTGTCTAGACATAACTTTATCTAGTAATACTCTGTGCATGAGTTGTGAAGACTTAAGATAGAAATAAAGAAACAATTTGAAGCTGAATGAAATATAACACAGTTAGGACTGCATATTTTGCATATGTGTCTGCTTTAAATAAAGACAAAATAATCAAAAAAATTGAGATGACAGAAAAACATACAGCTATTGAACGCTCAACCGCACTGATGAAGTCGATCCTTTCCACTATTTGTTTATTTGATCTCCCAGCCAACAAAGCAGCTTCATTTACTAAATTTGCAAGGTCTGCCCTGTATAGGGTACTAAAAGTCAAATGAAAAGTGCTGACAGTTAAGAAAAATGAGGTGGAAGAGCAATTGTTACCCTGTAAAACCAGTTGTCATTGCAGCAATGCCACTGAGATCTACATCTTTACCAAGCGGAAGTTCTTTTCTGTTCACATGAACTTTTAGAATAGATTCTCTTCCAACCTTATCAGGAGCTTCAACCTGTCACGAAGATATCTGTCATCTTTGACAGCTCAGATGCCAGTATTACTTTTGAGTTAATAAGGGAAGCTAACCATAACTACACGGTCAAATCTGCCTGGGCGCCGAAGAGCAGGATCCAAAACATCTGCTCTGTTTGTTGCTCCAAGTACAATGACAGCTGAGTTCGTATCAAAACCATCCATTTCCTAGAAAAAACAGCAAAAAATTAACAGTGGCTAAGCCAAGAAAGGCATAGGGATGAACTGAAGTACAGTAGAGACTCAGAGAGTAATTGTCATTATCCTACCGTGAGCAGTTGATTTAGTGTCTGCTCACGTTCATCGTTACTGACGATGCGATACCTGCCATCACGACTTTTTGCCACGGCATCAATCTATAAAGAGGAGCCGAATGCAAAGGGTTAGCATGCACTTAACTAGACAAAACTAAATTATATATATGTATACTTACCTCATCGATAAAAATAATTGATGGTGAGTCCTTTTTGGCCCTAGCAAATAATTCACGTACTCGAGCTGCTCCCATGCCTACATATAGCTCCACAAATTCACTGGCAGAACAACTTATGAATGGAACTTCTGCTTCCCCTGCTACGGCTTTTGCAAGAAGTGTCTTTCCAGTTCCTGGAAGGCCCACCTGTACAAAGAAATGGATTGTGTTAACAAACAAAAGTATCTAAGCAACATTCACTAGTACTATGGATGACCACGGAACTAACCAACAAGACACCTCGAGGAGGACGCGCACCAAGACGAACATATCTTTCTGGGTTCCTTAGGAACTCCTGAACATAATGAACAGACAGAACCGGCTTATTTTCCTCGGATCAATAGATAGACCAGAACATCACTGCATATAACAGAGTACCAGATTAGCAGTAACAAGTCAAAACCCATACCACAATTTCTTCCAACTCTTCTTTGGCCTCATCAACTCCAGCCACATCAGCAAATGTAACTATATCAGCACTTTCAGAAACTTTTTCCCCTCCAGAGCTTGAATTCTTCCGATTCCTCAGCTGGCCTGTCGATTGCTGATTGTACACAAGAAACGATTGTGTATTAACAAAATCTAACTTCAAGAGTATCATCACCAGTTGACAGAAGTTATATACACATTGGTACCTGAGAAAAGTTTATTGGCAGTCGCTGAAGGACTACTGCAATTAATACAACATAAATAAGAGCCACCTGCACAATACAACGGTATGGTTAGAGCAAAAACCACGGATTTTATGAGACTTATATACGTGGACATGAACATTAAACAATGCAGATTGGTACCTACCAAGACTAATCTATGCACATCACAGAAGTCACCCTTTTGCACCTGCCAAGACTAATCTATGCCTTAATTTAGACAGCAGACATTGGTACCTACTTCTATTCTGCCAAATTCCTATTTGTGGATCAAATCAGTGACCCCATATTAGGTACAAGAAACCACATACATTTTTTGGCCTGTAAGTTGAAATATCAGGCTGGAGTTCAATACATCGCTTTTTCACGTGAAAAACCCCATCACCAATTTCATCCAGCTTTTAAACTCACAAGTATTATCAAACTAATTCATGCATAGTTCTTAAATCTGGAGTGCACAATTGCTACGAAGCTAGTTTAAAATTTCCGTTACACAGACTTCTACTATGTTACGATATAATTCTAGGTTTTAATATTTTTAATTCGTATTTGTCTATCTGGTGTCAAGGTGGAACTCAGTTTTCTGCATAGGATTGGGAAGAGGACAGATTCGATGAAGTTATAGTTGCTAACATAAAACAAAATCGAAAGAAATGTCACTTTTTCTACATTACTCTTGGCGGTAGTTGAAGCTTCCTTTGGAACAAATAATCAAGGATATATGAACTGGACCAGGATTCAACTTATAATGTTCTTATAGTACATCAGTTTAGGTATAACCAAAGCACCAGAGCATGTAAGATTGCCAACACATTCACAATGGTTGTAGCCTCGATTAAATATGTTGTTTTAGAATTACATACTAACAAAACTGAGAAACAAGTAGTCCTGTTTGCTTGCTATAAAAGGCAGAGTCGCCGGGCCTTTGGTCTAACAATATGAGAAAATGATACGCTTTTGTTTCAAGTGGTAAAAAACTCCTTGGGTTCTATTCTCCGTCATCTTCTCAAATGTAAGATTCTAGGTATAGCCAAAGCACCAAAGCATGAAAAATTGCCAAAGTATTCACAAACGTTCAATCGTTTCTTCTCCTTCATTGCTGCTAAGTCATATCTAACAAGTTTACATATAGAATCTGGAATGCGGAAACAAACCAGACTAAGCTAAAGTCGCTTATCAGAAATAACATTGCAAATCCAACTATCCATCTCCAACCTCAACACCATCTCCATTTCTACAATTCTCCATCATCACACATACTAAACGATAATTAACTACTGGCATCTCATTAACGCTATTTCCGTAACAATTTTCAAGCCACAATGATCAAATGCATAACACATATTATTTTCAGCTGAAGTGGCTTACCAAGGCCGAATTAAGCATACCACCAGACCTCCTATCGGGCGATCCAAACTCAACACTATTCTCCACCATCTTCTCATACGGTGTCTTTATGTCCACTGGCCTTGTCGTTGTGAAGACGATTCTCCTCGGAACGACAACATTATCAGTGACAGCATCCGTTACACGCTGTGTCTGTGGCTGCTCCACCACACTGGCCTCAACCTCCGGGCGGAGCCGGAACATGACGTGCACCCCGTCCACCTCAACCTTCTTCACCTGGTCCTTGTCTATACTCGCCAGGAAGTCGCTGTACGGGACGCTGATGTACGTGGTCTGCGGCCTGGGCTCAGAGCCAGGCAAGGTGATCTCCGGCCGCAACATGCGGAGAGCGAATATGGCGAAGCCGAGCTGTAGCAGGAGGAACCCCATCTCCCGCCCCTGCACTATGGGCTCCCAGAACCACCGTCCGACGCCGCCGCCCTTGAGCATCTTCCGGCGCCACTTGTTTTCCTCCCTCTTGGACGAAGAGGGCGGTGATGTGGGCGGCGCTGCGGCCGCGCTCGTGCTACTCGTGCTGGTGCTCTCACCTCCTGGCTCCGCCGCCGTGTCTCGGTCGCCATCTCCGGTGGAGGAGGCGTCTCCTTGCCCTGAGGCGCCTTCGCCGTCGCGCTCGACGTTGGCGCGCGCCGCCGGCGGGCAACGGACGCGGCGATGGATGAGGGCGAGCCCGAGGCCCCGCGGCGGCACGGCAGACAGGCGGATAGACGCGGAGGCACCTCGGGAAGAGGCTCGCCTGCGGAGGGGGCGGAGGAGTGACCGGGAAGGGGACGCGATAGGAAGCGAGATGAGGGTTTCGGCGGCGGCGGCGGAGGCCATGGAAGGGGGAGAGGAGGGGAGGCGAGCCCCGAACCCTAGATTCGCGACAGGAAGGATAAGGGAGCAGCAGAGGGATAGGCCGGGCCTCTCCTGCCGCGCGCGCGTGGAGGAATCGGTGGGAAGGGGTCGGAGTGAGGCCAGGAGATGAGAGGAACAGGGGAAGGCAGAGGCCGAGACGAGGCTAGGAGGGGAAGGAGGGAAGGGAAGGAACTCTCTCAGGGAAGGGAGGGCTGGCCGTTAGCTTCGTATCTCGCCGTCACGCCGGGTTGTTAAGTCCACTTCGCGTTGGAACTATCATGGACACCGAGACCGAGAGGTCTGGATACCCTCTCCGTGACACATGGGCCCCATCTAAGGACCGCGTCTGCGGGGCCCATTATCAGTGGTATGTTGTGACATTATTTGATTTCACTGGCTTATCCGTGGCGTGGAGATATGGCACGGAGCCACCGAGAGAGAGAGAGAGAGAGAGAGAGTTAACGGGATTGGTGGGGGCGAGTTCTTCGTTGTCAGTGGGAGCAGGATATGTTTGTCAGAAGGTGGGGCCAGTCTGGATATTTGCCCTGTCGGACGGTGCAGCGCAGCGAGTTGCTCACGTCCACAGAAACGATGAGCGACTATCGAATTTGGGAGCACATCTTCAACAACTGAGTGGATTTACTAATTTTGTGTGGAGTGTTGAGCAGATCTACACCTTCCTGGTCACCGATCGAGCTAAAGTGCAACTCTATGGTTTTATTACAAAAGTAAAACACACTCAAATTTGTAGCACGCTGCAAAATAAGCAAAACGATTGCAAATAGTAGCACTATAAGTCACTAACTAATTTACAATCTACTTTTACGAGCTAAATATCCATGCCAAAATAACCAATAGATATATGGGAATTGATGATGTTTTGTTTCACCGACATGTGTATCAGACGGTGTATTTATAACATGGCTAAATAAAACACTTCATCCTTAAATTTATTTCCTTCATCAACACATCTCCTTCTCCCGGCCTACCTCTTGTTTTCATTGTGATTATGTATTGCTAATGTCTTGCAGTGGTGTTGCATGATCGACTCCAGGCAAAATCTCGGCGTTGACGGTGCATGTGGGCGTCATTCACTTTACTAGAGGGCTTCTTGGGGACGCGTTGTGCAAAATTCGACTTTGTCAGATGGCGATTATTATTAGTAAAATGGTGATTTGTGTTTTGGTGCAATCTCAGTCGATCGGTCCCCTAAAGAAAGCATGTGGTCAAGGTTCGTCCTTTGTTGGAATCCCGGTCTTACAATACATGTTGATGGCGTTGGTAGAAACTCCTCGCAGCGGTGATCTTCCTTTTTGCAATGTTGCCTCGGCAAACTGAGGCCCTTTGGCAACACCGACTACACTTGTTGACCCACGCATTCTCTCATGATTGTCAACTAGCGTGTTACCATTTTTAGTGGCACAACTCGATACTTTGCTTGTATAATGTCTCTATGGCGATGCCCACCACCCTCGCATGCTGAACAATGCTTGTAAAATGCACATGACATCTTTATTTTTCTTTCGGTTTTCCCTTTCTTCTTTTGTTGTGACATCTCATGTATCCTGGACTTGTGAGAACTTTTGAATTAATATATTTAGGTGGGGAGCTGATTTTTTAAAGTAGGTTAGAACACGATGTAGACCAAAGATTACATGTATTAGCCTTGTTGTCTACTACCACAAGGGATAGTCTTTGTCTTTTTCAAGGACCCATAGCCTACTATGTTCACTCTAACTTTATGAAAATCAAGAGAAGGCCATTGATGTTCTAAGGCGAGTTGGGAGACTACATCAAGTACAAAGAGCCACAGGCGCTCACACCGATGTTGATAAAACATATTTTGGAGTCGACCTCAAGGTGTGGTGTACAACTCAAGCCTTCGGCCAATTATCCCTCAACGTATTCCTAAAAGTATGATCAAAATGTGCTTCTACGAGATGATTGCATGTATTGAAAAACATCGAAATGTCAATCTATCCAACAACCTTACCATATGGTTCTTGTACACACCCACTACTAGCAACTTTTAAATCAGTCAACAAGATAGATCTCCCTATCTCTTTGTTTTTCACAACAAAAAAAACATCCAGAACCGTCATAGCTATTGTTGTCTCTTCCCTTAACAATGTATCTAGCATTACCTAAAAAAACAATGTATCTAGCATTAGGTTAGGCTTTAGTCATACATTTAGATGCTCATGCTTAAAATGCCAAACATTCTCATTCTTTTTACTCTTTTAAGATAAGATACTTTTGTAAGATATAAATAGTATTAACAGAGAACCAATCTCTCAAACCGCGAAAGAACCAATGGCAAACCCAATTAGATCAAATATTGTTATTTTGGATACCTAATTTAATTTGGCAAACTTTGTTTTTGATCCTTGGGTGCCTGAGATAACCGAAGAAACTAAAGTAGACTAAAAAAGGTCAACTCTAGCCTAGCCCATGCATATAGAAGAAAATGTCCATAAGCAAGGGTAGTTGCACACACGTGCCTGAACGTCATCTCTCTCGGTCTCTTCTCGCCCCCTAACCATTACCCCTAGATGCCTAACTATCTGCCACCATTTGGTGCATCTCTAAGCTATGATAACTCTTGATCTCTGACCCATTCATTTGTTCTACGCCCTCTTCTGTGTAATCGGTTGGGATACCATGGGGAAATGACATCAACCAATCCCCCATGCCTTCATTTTCCGAGCTCTTGGTCCACGCAAAGTACCACTTGGCATCGGTTCAATTTGATTAACTATTAATTTCGGTTCTCGGTTTGATAGAATTGACCAATCATGTTTTTATTTGACAAAAAACATATATTAATACCGAGAAGATATGGATCATGTTTCTTAGAAAGCTTTAGAAACCGAAGGTCCACCATAGCGGTGTAGTGAAACATTTTTTTTATTGTTTTTGGATTGCGGTGTAGTCAAACACACTGCCGGCAAGGTTTGAACAATGTAATTTCTTGGTCGTCCTTTTCCCCCACCGGTAGCGACGTGCCGACGATCCAGCCACATTTCCTACTGGCTCCTGGGCTCCTACCTGTCCAACAAAGAAGCGAGAAGTGTATACCAAACCCGAGTGGACACACCAACACCAAGCAGGAATCCGATACGAATCCGATGGCCGCGCTACAAACGCCATCCCCATTCGCCGGCTCCGCCAGCCGCTTTTTCGCCCCTCGCCTCCGCTACCTGCTCCTCCCTGCAGCCACCATGTCGCTCTCCTCCTCCTCCATCGCCTCCTCTCAGAACCCCGACCCAGACCGCGCCGCCGGGGCGCAGCCTCTCCTCCCACACTCGAGCCTCGAGATCGCCGGCGCGCGGAGCGGCCTCCTGGCCGGCTTCGACAGCCTCCGCAGCCCGTACCGCTCCTTCCCCGTGTTCGCGTCCAACCGCCACCTCGAGACCATCTTCGCCGCATTCACGCGGTCGCTCCCCGCCGTGACATTCCGGCGCGAATGCCTCCGCACCCCCGACGACGGAGCCGTCGCCCTCGACTGGGTCTCCGGCGACGACCACGCGTTGCCGCCGGACGCGCCGCTGCTGATTCTGCTGGTATGGTGTCGCTTGCCTTCTCTTGGTGTTGGGCAGCGCAGTGGACACGACGAAAATGTGACATTTTGTTGCCGTCAAGGATAGCGGTGACCGGTGAGGTGGGATTTGGCTAGGACTTAGTAGGATACTAGCGCGGTGGAATTTGGTTCTCTTTCGGGTCTATTGCAGGACTTTGTCTAGAGTTATGTGTGTTACTGTACTCTGCTCGATTGATTAGGAGTACTCCCTCCGTCGGGGTTTGGAGGGCGTTTTAGAGAGATTGTTGGAACTAAGGTGGGCGCTGATTGGCGAGCCAAGTTTGTGCCAAAAACATGCGCCCATTAATTATTCGACGCCTTATTAAATATAATTACTCAATGGAAACGATGACTTTAGGCGCATGCATTGGTGGAGTTGCATGCAAGAATTAATTCCTTGGCTGCATGGAGTAGTAAGTGAAGAGGAAAAAGGGGGCATTAACTCTGTAATTAAGTCTAACGCACCTAGGAGGAGAGGAGTTTTGGAAACGCATGGCTTTTATAAGACGCCCTCCAAACCGTGACGGAGGGAGTAGCTAAGATGCCGCAACAATATTCGCTAAATTTTACTTCCGGTGAGCTCATGGTCGTGGACCGCATGTAATTTGCTTTTCGTGACCTTTGATCTTGGTGCTATTGACAGTGTAGAAACGAGAGGAGGTGCCCCTGGCTGCGAGTTTTGGTTAATTATTATGAGATGATCTCTCATATCTTTATAGAGAGGATTTCGTTGTCTCTCATATCTTTATAGAGAGGATAATAGTTGTCTCTCATCTCTGTATAGTAGGATTTAGTTGTTCTGCTGAGCTGTGCATTCCTGAGATTTTGGGTCGGGAAGTTGGATGGCTAAATAGATCCATGTAGTCGGGTGAAGAGATCTTAGGTGAAATAGGGGTATAGTTCTACCACAGCACATGGAGAATGAAATATAGCTATGATATGACATGGGTTTTGTTCAAACAGGATACTCCCTCCGTCCAGAAATAAGTGACTTGTATTTTTCTAGATTCATATGTATCTATACAGTAAAACGCGTCTAGAACTCAAGATAGATACGAATCTAGACAAATCAGAGTCACTTATTTGTGGACAGAGGGAGTATGATTTTCTAACTAGCACCATGGCTGTATATATTAGCAATGGGTATACATACTTATGAAGATGACTGGTCTAGCAATAGATACATAAATGAACCATACAGAACGTATGTACATCATGAATGAAATTGACCCTTGTCATTAATGATAATCTGATAAGAAAAAACTTCGCAGCTTTGAAAATCTTTGCTGGATGTTTTTATTCATTTGTTAGAATTTTTCCCTGGATTGGAATCAGACATACCAGTTTGATTTCCTAATCTGTTAGTGACATTATACATCGTCATTATCTCAGAAAAGTGATTTTTTGCTGAACATCATTAACTATTCAAGTGCTGGGCCAATTAACCGAGAAAAAACATTCCTCCATAATTTTCACCTCAACCAAAGCAGAAGAATGCTCTGAACACTAGAAATTTGCATCTTATTAAGCATTTAACCGAATACTCAGCAAGACATCTGCTGAACCAAGCATTTTACTACTAATCGGTAAAAAAGAAACACTATCTGCTGCTGCTGGGGTATAGGCGTTTCTAACAAAATTTTGATCATAGTGCAGAGCCGAACACATTGTTGTCCTAAATTGATGTTTTCTCTACCATGTTAATTTAACTTTGTTGCAAGTATAGATGACTATTGACATCAGTATTTTATTTCTTGGCACCTCTTGTCTGCAGTAGTATATGCACATTGTTTACTTGTAGTTTCATGCATGCATAGTTTTTTATTAGCCTATGGCTAATGCTTGATGATGGGAGTTTGATATTGGCAGCCCGGTCTGACAGGGGGAAGTCAGGATACATATGTAAGGCATATGCTTTTGAGAGCTAGAAGCAAAGGATGGCGTGTTGTGGTATTCAATAGCCGTGGATGTGGAAGCAGTCCCGTGACTACAGCTAAGGTACTTCAGTTGTTTTATCGATTTATGCGGCAACCTTAGTTATAGCTCCTTCAAAATTAAAATGGTTCTATAGAAGTTAATTTGCATCAATATTGCAAATCTATCAGCGCTCTCCTGTAGTCATTTCACATAAGCCAAGGAGGCAAAAAAAAACATGTCAATGTGTCACACGAAAGCAAACAATCTACCAGTCCTACTATTTTTTCTCTGCATGGAGTGTGTCCTTCCCCCTCCACTTTCTCTTGTTAAGCAAAGACCTGGAATAGCAAGTGACAGGTCATACAATATTGGAACCAGGGTCATTCTGTATCTTATTCTGGAAGCTTGCCAGATTATGTGTCTTTCAAATAGACAAGAAAATGGCTCTAATCCAATAGTAACTAGAGTCTTTCCTTGTTTTCTCAATGTGTTCAACTACCTACCCAACATTTTTTTTACATCCCCATCAAAGACACACCTTGCCACGTTCCAGACAAACAATGCTATTGAGCAGGTAAAATATAGGTGTTTAATAGTTTGCTCCTAACCACGAAAAATGTCACTATTTATCCCCATGCCAACCTTCTTTCATTAAAACATTTTTGGCAAGACTGCTTCTCTTTAACACAATCACATGATTATCAAAACTTTTGAATGGACTTTTTATCTTTCATAAACAAACTTATGTGGAAAGTCAAACTTTCAGTTTCTATTTAAAACAGTTTTCAGAGTTTTATAAAAGGGAACTGACTGTAAGCACTTAGTGCTAAGCATCCAAATTAGTGGATTGTCCCTATATGCAATGCCAGCACTTCTACTTTGAACTTATCCATACTTGCTAAGTTTTCAAAACATATATACTATAGTCTTGGAATATTTTTGTGCTGTAGAGAATATATCCATCCATTTATCCTCTCAAAGTTGTGTTATTTTCCCATTTTCCTTCTTATTTATGAAGAATTTATAGAACACTCTAGTTCCATCAATAACAGCCTAGAAAACCTTTTTCCTTTTGGTATTAAACCAAGTTCATATGTTAGGGAATCATCATATGTTGATTTGCATTTGGTGTGATAATGTAGATTACACTTTAGTACTTACTTTTCTTTCGAAAGGAGGTTGAGAACCCCGGACTCTACATTGAAAAGATGAACACAGCCTTTATTATTGTTTTATTCAACAAATGTCTGGCAAGAGCATACATCAAAAAACCCAAAGCCACCACACCACACCTACAAGCTTGACAATGGGGGAGATCATGCCATCTGGACCTTGTTCCCTAGATTCACAACAACGCCACACCAGCTAGCTCTGGGGGCATCACCGAGTCACCCTATGGCGAACCGGGAGCACACATCTGGTCCAGCAGACCCTCAGTGCGCACCGCGTGCTCACACTCCACAAGCTGCCACCTCGGCCGTACCGACGACCCATCTTCAGGGCTGAGATCTGCATAATCCTCGCCAGGCCTGCCATCAATGCCGCCACGGCGCCAGACGACGCCACGCCCTGCGCGCATCCATCATCAGTTCATCACGCGTCCACTGCCGAGACCCAGTACTTACTCATTACTCTGTAGCTGAAGGTTGTTTGAGCTTTTCTTAGGATTATGACATGGGCCATTTGGGTACTATAAGGTACATCAATACCTGCTGACTGTCATGAATCTCATGAGAAGCAATGTCGTTCCTGACGCTATGTTTTGTATTTGGGCAATGGCTTGAAAAAAAGGTTCTTAGGTTATGTCTATAATTTTTCCTCTTACCTATTTACCCACAAAAAATTGTACCTTATGTCCTTTAACTTATTGGCATCTCCTAGCTGACTTAATCTTTAGTCCAGGCATATTAAAATGTTGTCTGTTGACTGTTGACACCATTCTTTCTGGCCATCAGCATAGGTCTTGGTAATCAGTGAATGAATCTTGTGGAGGAGACCTAGGAAGTAACAGAATTTCTTAATAGATAACATAAGCAAGCAAGCAAACATAATGACTAGCAGATAGCTATTTTAAAAACAAATAAAACAGATACTCTGCAAGGACATCTTAGTTTCTAAATATATTGACCCTTATCCTCTGCCATGCACAGTTCTATTCTGCTTCATTTACTGGAGATCTTCGTCAAGTAGTCGAGCATGTTTTGGACCGTTACCCTGAATGCAATATCTATGCGGCTGGCTGGTCACTTGGAGCAAATATTCTCGTGCGATACCTTGGCGAGGTGAGGTCTGTACTCAGTGATATAGAAGTTCTGCATTTCTACTCAACATCAGAATATTTTTATGTCGTCTATTGTCATATTCAATAAACTTATACTTCACTTAAGTCCTTTTGTAGCAAATCATGCTTAATTAACCTACATATGCCAATATGCACCACTTGTCTTTGAGGCCATCAATGTTAATTAAAGTGATTAGCATTGCAACAGCTCCTTTTTATCCCTGTATAAAATTGATCTAAACGATTTATTTCCTCTGCCTGTCCATAACGTAACTCAATAATTCTGTGTTTCCAGGAAATTGATAAGTGCCATCTTTCTGGAGCAGTGTCCCTGTGCAATCCGTTTGACTTGGTAATTGCAGATGAAGATTTCCACAAAGGGTTCAACAACGTCTATGACAGAGCACTTGCTAACTCTCTGAGGACCATATTTAAGAAGTAGACCTTTTTGTTCATCTTTCCTCGAACCCTAAATATTTTGCACGCCCCTTTTCAAGCACCTGATATTTTTGGAACTTTGTCAAAATTTAGGCATGCACTGCTTTTTGAAGGACTGGGCGGTGAATACAACATACCAAAGGCAGCCCATGCAAAAACTGTTAGAGATTTTGATGAAGGGCTAACCCGAGGTTTGCAGTGATCTGAAGCTGAAATGTTACATATTTTACTTTTTCCATTGGCACACCACACTTAAAAGACATTTCAATTGTGGGCAGTTTCTTTTGGTTTCAAGTCAGTGGATGATTATTACTCCAACTCAAGCAGCTCAGATTCCATCAAGAATGTTTCCATACCCTTATTGTGCATACAGGTGAAGATACCAGTTCTTTATGTTGCACTAGTGCATTCGGAAACAACAGATATCTAAGTACTTAGGTTAAGAGCATGCCACTATGCTATGACTTAGAACTATGACTTAAGATTTACCTGAAGCTGTTAAAATGGTAAAGTAAGAAATTGCAACATACACACTAATTTATGGCCTTCCGGCATTATAATCGAAATGGAAGCTGGAGATACATTTGATATGCTTTCCAATGTCTTGCAATCTGAAAAATGTTAAAAGTTTAAATATATCAGAGTTAGTACTTCAGCTGTTGGGAAATCAAAAGAATAGTTCTAATCTCTAGAAAGCACCAGACATGATATTTCACTCCTTAAGCTGCATATTTTGCTTCCAGTTGACACTTTGAAATTCATGGAAGACCTAATTCACATTCATGGACTGCACAGTAACTTTAAAATTACTGCCATCTGTTTCGTACTTCCATAAGCATGCTGAAAAACAAGTCCATTAGCTTCTCTAAAGCACTGCTACTTATTCATGTCAAGTCACCAGGAAAAAATGCCATACATGGATATATTGGAAATGCTTGGTTTGCACTTTCGTACTATAACTTTAATGCTAGCTTAATCATGTGCAGGCAGATAACGATCCAAAGTAACTTAAATTACTGCCGACTGTTTTGTACTTCCATGAGCATGCTGAAAAACAAGTCCATCAGATTCTCTAAAGCACCACTACTTATTCATGTCAAGTCAACAAGAAAAAAATACCATACATGGATATATTGGAAACGTTTGGTTTGCACTTCTGTACTATAACTATAATGCTAACTTAATCATGTGCAGGCAGATAATGATCCAATTGCACCATCTAGGGGAATTCCTAGAGAAGATATCAAGGTATTTTTTCCCATTCCAGTACACTCTCCCTTCTCACCTATTGGTATCTCGCATGACCGACTAAGGGCAACATGCCAACATGTCCACTCTAATTCATAATCTACTGCTGCTTTGGTTTGGTGCTGCGCCTTGAAATAACTAGTAAGAGTTTTTGTTCTTTTATCATTTCAGGCAAATCCGAACTGCCTACTGATAGTCACACCACAGGGTGGTCATCTTGGATGGGTAGCAGGTGATGAAGCTCCATTTGGATGTCCTTGGACTGATCCCATAGTAATGGAGTTTCTAGAACATGTTCAGAACGAAAAGAGCTCAATTACCAAGAATAGCACCTCCTATGAGCAGCAGACATCTGCACCCCACTTGTCCGTGCATGTACAGAGCTAGTGACACTGCGATTTTCAGAATGTATCCAATGGCCATCACGTTTATACGCATAGTTAGGTCTTGAGTTTCTGTTCTACAGCTGAAATGTGCTATATTGCTGATTGCTCCACCAAGACAAAGGTATATGGTCGATTGTATACCTTTTGTTTGGTTCCTTACTTTGCAGTATATATTGTTGTGTCCTTCCATTAATATTTTCTACTTACTTCCCTCTGCGTGCTTTACCTGGTGCAGGTTCTGAACATCTAAATTTATGGGCGTCGGTATTGCTGGCTCCCCCTTTTACTGAAATTTTGACATGAAGCATTTATTTGCCATTTGAAAGGCGTGCTGTATCAAACTATACCATGTTGTATATATATTATTTCAACAGCATTATGTATGAGCTCTCCCTTGTATGTGTCGCCATACCAACCTCATGGAAATAGACAGACAGTAGGTCTCTTCAGCCAATCCACACGCCCACACAAGGGATTGAACACTTTAACTACAAGAAGCGAGGATAGCACCGAGGAAGATGTGAGTCTTGGTGGAGGGGTCGTTTGCATGAGGGACCTTGTCCTCATGGACACGCAAAAGGGTGTGTCAATGGGACATCTTAGGACCAACTGTGAGGGCTGCGTCGCTTCCTTTGTCCACTGTTTTAAAATGGAGACATTATGAAACTGGCAACTTAAAAGTAGAGACATTGCGAGACTAGTAAGCTAAAACCTGACACTGAAAACATTCCTAAAACTTTCATGTCAAATATTGACTTATAAAGTATGTACCTACTTTATAACATTCCTAAAATTTCTACCGATTTTGATCCAACTAGTGACTAGCAACATTTGCTTCACGATACACCTCGGACACATTCATTGACAAAGTTGGCAATTATTATATAGGGTTTGCTTCACGATCCGGCGTTGAACGTATCTCCCAGGGTTGGCGGAGGGCTTCCGATGTCCGCCGACGTCGTGAACTTTGTCGCCATCACCAACACCAAGAAGAGGAAGCGGGAGGGTACGCACCTCATCCCGCAACCAGGAGCTGCACCGGCCCATGTCCCTGCACCGGCGCCGAAGCCGAAGAGGGCGTCACGCACAAAATCGCAGTTGTCGGGCCGAAGGGGGTGAAGCAGAAGAGAATGGTCCAGTGCAGAGCCCTCCCGCCGGTCACTGCCTCTTCGTCGGCGTCTGCCCCTGCGCCGCCCCCTGCCCCGCACGTGCTCGACGAGTTGTCTCAAAGGTATGTCAATTTTTACTCCGAGTCTCATGAATCCCACTTCGCATTACTGTGACATTTATCTCCGATTTTAGCAACAATGGACATGCTTCGTTCATGGATCTCTTGAATGAGACAAGTGTCAACACCTCCGATCCACCACTCGCTCCATTTGCCTAAAATCCTCTTTTACGGGCCAGGAAACCGCCAGCACAGATCAAAGCCCTTATTTGCATTTACTGGTTGTGAATAAGCGCACTGATCTGCATCGGCGTCTGAAACTTGTTTATCGCGAGTACAGAATCCTGTACTAACGATTTAAGGGTCGAGCGTTTATGGGCGTCGTTAGTCATGCTCTTAACATAGTGCACTCTAGAGGCAGGTATTGACGTATTTGGTGTATAGCTTGCTTGATCAGCTCCACAGCTTTGGCGCAATCTGTTTCCACACTGAGGTTCATGGTCGTCCAATTTTGCGCCAAAGCCAGTCCTTCCTCAATAGCGGCCAGCTCTGCCTCAAGGGCATCCACACAGTTTCACAATTGACGCGCCACCGCCAGTAAATATCATGGTATTGCCTTGATGATCTCGCAACACCTTGCCCGCACCCTGTATCATTAGAACTAACAAAGGAGCCGTCAGTTTTGAAATATATTGCCTAGCACTTTTCATTAATTCGGACTGTTGTTGTGTTGGCTAGTGCATGTAATTCAATATGGTATCAGTGTTGAAATATATTGCCTAGTCATTTTCATCAGTTCGAACTATTGGTTGTGTTGGCTAGTGCATGCAATTCAATAATCAGAATTCAGTTTAATTGTACCTTCATTCGGTGCCATGCCTCCTTTCTTTGTCCTATAGCCGAGGGTTTTGTAATTTCTTGCGCCACCTTCGCAGTGCCTTCCGGTTGTTCAAAAAATGGCAAATCACAAAGTCGTAAGCTTGACTGGTGCAAGAGATAGTTCACCTCAACCTACTCCTGGACATAATGACTTGTTCTATTTGTACGACAGTTTCATACTACCAATAATAAGAAAATTTTAGCAGACCGATCTGTCATGTTTGAATTTGAATTTGAATTGATGAATGATTGCAATTGATTCATTCATTTTAACAGGTCACAAACTGCCAATCTGCCATGCTAACCTAGAACAAGAGATCAGCTCGCTCTCAAATCAACACCGAGTTGACATCACCTTATGATCTTGCTTCTTGGTATGGAAACACTAGTATCAAATCTACTGAAATTGTCTACTTCACCTAGGCATGCCAATCATCCCTTGAATAATTCCGAGATATCTTTTTAATTAAATATCTGCATGCTTCATATTTTCAGGTAAGACTGGCTTTGAGGTAGGGAAGAAAATTGATCAGTGAACAGAATATGATGGTGATATTGTACCCATAGATCTCCTGAAGTTTTAATGCATAATAGGCTGATACTGTAAAGATCGTTGCTAGTGTGTAGTCAATCATCTCTGCGAGAGGGTTGAACCAGTGGATCTAGACGTCAAGGTAGTAGGGGTTGGCGCCATGAAGTGTATATATGGATTACATAGCCATGTCCATAAGTTTGTATTTTTGGTTGTATTGACTAGTGCATGAAAATTGATATAGTATAAGTAGCCATGTCCATAAGTTCGTACTTTTTGTTGCATTGACTAGTGCATAAAAATTGATATAGTATCTGTAGTCATATCCATAAGTTCGTATTTTTGGTTGCATTGACCAGTGCATGATAATTGATATGGTGATTTTTAGATCCAACTCCGCTGCCCTCCCCTGCCCTCAATTCCATGGGCTCCTACACTTCCTCCTCATGTGACTCTGACTCCAGCTCCAATGAGAACTACGACATCCCTGTTGCATCACCTATCATTCTAAACCTAGCTTTATCTTGTAACAATAGCTAGCGAGGATATAGTGCTCATCTAGTTCGGTCTATCCATGCGTGAGTTTTATACGCACGATATGTGTTGTTTGTCCCGCTATATAGTTGCCTCATCTCATCAATGAATACACATCTGTTGTTGCATCGCCTATCTCCCTAAACCTAGCTCAGGCTCTAACATGATCGACTCGCCCAAGGGACATATACCCTACAAACACACCTCCCGCCTCGGAAGTTCACCTCAACCCGCTTCTCTTGGACAAGATGGCCTGCTCTTGGTTGTACCGTATTTCATAGTACCGACAGTAAGGCAACTTTAACAAACCAGTCTATTATCTTTGAACTGAATGTTTCCAATCGACTCGTTCGTTTAACATTTTGCAACCTACCAATCTTTGTAAAAAAAATAAAAAAAACTTCCAGTCTACCATGCCAATCTAGAACCAAGTGATCGGCTTGTTCTCGTATAGAAGACACACGCGCATTTCAAGATGAACTTTTACCGAAAGAATTGTACAACACTATTTTGGTTATGTAGTGCATATTAGTATCATTTGATTCAAACTGAAAAAAACACCTTCTGATGATGTTAATTTCATATCAACATTCCTTGTATATTTGAGCTAATTCTTGGTCAAATACAAATCTTCAAAATACTCGTGCACGTCTTAATCTTTGGAATGGAGTAGTATCACCGTCGAGTTAATTTCTCCTTGCGATGTCGCTTCTTCTTACTCCCTTCGATCCAAATTTTAGATATTGACGGCGTGTTACCTTCGCCAGAGCCCGAGCTCTGTGAGCTGTTGGCCATGGAGTCGACGGCAAGGTGTGTGGCTAGGGTGACTAAGCGGTGGCGGCGGTACTTCCCGTGGCAAGCGCAAACCCTAGATCGGAAGGGGTTATCGGTTGGGGGAGCGGCGGCGCGACAAATCTCGTAGTCCGTGCCCCGGCCCCCACCTCTCTTTATATTGCGTTGCCATAGGGGCCCACCAACCTTGACCTGGTTGGGCGCCCCGCGGATCGAGGGTTCGTCGAACCGTTGGGTTCGTACATGGAGAGGTCAACCTAACATAGAAACCTAAAGAAGATCTTCAAAAGACATACATATCATCAATTCCACTAGGACCCTGCAAACAAAGAGAAAAAAATGAAACATAGGGACAAGATGACCTGTTCTTTGCTATAACGTAGTTTTATAGTAGTACTGACAGTAAGGAAATTTCAACAAACCAGTCTATTATCTTTGAACTGAATGTTTCCAACCCACTCGTTTCGTTTACCTACCAATATTTGTTAAAAAAAAACTCCCCGTCTACCATGCCAATCTAGAACCAAGTGATCGGCTTGTTCTTGTATAGAAGACACACACGCATTTCACACGCATTTCAAGATGAACTTTTACAGAAAGAATTGGATACCGCTATTTTGGTTATGTAGTGCATACTAGTGTCATTTGATTCAAACTGAAAAAAACACCTTCTCATGATGTTACTTTCATACCAATATTCCTTATACATTTGAGCTAATTCTTGGTCAAAGACAGATCTTAAAATACTGTGCACGTCTTAATCTTTGGAATTAATGGAGTAGTATCACTGTCGAGTTAATTTCTCCTTGCGATGTCGCTTCTTCTTATTACTCCCTCCGATTCCTATATACTAAATAGTGTCTAAATTCATTTAAATTTAGACAAATTTGAGTCAGTAATATGGGTCGGAGGGAGTAATTTGGATCGAAGGGAGTATGGAAACACTAGTATCAAACAAGAAAAAAATAGCGTGCTATTTCTTTTAGCGTGGCCCTTCTCCAAACGCTATGCAAGTTATAACGTGCTAATATCGCGCTATTTTTCAAAATAGCGTGTGTAAAAAATTAAAAAATTAAGGTCTAGCATATATTACTAGAGATTTTAGTAGCTATGTTTTGAGTAATACATGCACAACCAATTAACTAGTACTGGCAAATGACAAAATTTGCTTGACATCCGGTGCAAGACAAGTTAGAGGACAAGACCTGGGTTAGGTCAGCTCACTAGCTAGTCGAGAACTTGAGATGCGCGTCCTCCTGGTGCTTCACTGTGTCCTGTAGACGTGCCAAGTAGAGAGGCGGTCGACCGGCTGAACCTGAAGGAGACAGGCGTTGTAGTCTGACAGCAGCCGACACCGTCATGTGCGGAGGAAGAACTAGGGAATAGGGTTGAGTTGATGTAGATTTAGATGTAAAGTGTTGGGCGTGGTTGGAGTCATTGGCTTATGGGGTGGCGCTATATTTATAGATTTTTTAACGGCGCTATTGTGTTATGATATTATAGCGTATTTAGCGCCGCTAAAGCGTTATTAGCGCCATAACGAGTAGATTTTGCGTATAGCGAAAAAAATAGCCATGGTATCAAATCGAGCGAAATGTCTGGGCATCTCAATCGCCCACGATAATAACTCTTTAATTAGAATATCCGAGCACTTCACATCTGGTCTGCTGGCGTACGTCGCTTTCTCGGTCAGTGAGGCGTTTCCACCACCCATTCGATCTCGGCCGCCGGGCCACGCATCATCCTCTCCTCCGGTGACAGCTAGCCGGCTGCCGCGTCATTTTCGCGCCGCCCTTTTCTGGTGTCGCTGAGCCCCGCTCGCGCGACGGTGCCGACGAGACGAACGAATGATCGACACGCCGGTTCGCGTCCAAACGAGCAACACATGCGTACAAACCAACACCCCTCTGGTGCGGCCTGCGGCGACAGCATCCTTCGAGCTTTGCCACCGACGACGCCACGACGGCGACGTTTCTTCCCGGCCGGGTGCATCGTCATGGCCTTGCAGTAAACGAGCGCGAGAACATATAAGAACGGGTGGGTGGATTCTACGACAGGCGTTCTGATCTACAGGTAACAGTAGCATTTTTTTTTCGAGTGACGGCGCGACAGGAACCGTACGTACATGAGCGGCACCCAGACGCGCGTGGCACACGACGGGACGGGCTCTGGACCCATTACACGGACAGGAACCGCAGAGAGGACTGTAACTGCTGAGCTTCTTCCTGCTTGACGGACCTGCCCCAGCCGGCCGATTGCATGCCGGCCTGCTGCTGATCTGTTATACGCACCTATACATCCACACGAGTACATAGAGAAAGAAAGATTTATGCGACGTTGACTATTCATGCTACCGCGTTCCACTCCACCAGCGGCCATGTCGTCTCCCACAGCTCCGGGGTGGCGCAGAACGGCTCCGGCAGCCCACCCGCACCCGCGAACGCCAGGTGGTGGTCGTACTCGTACCATCCCGCGGCCGAGTCCTCCGAGACGTCACCCACCGTCGCTGCGCTCTCCACGACGAGGCAGCTGACGACGTTATTCATCTTGTTGTCGTCGTCAGCCTCGGTGACGGCGCCGTCGGAGCTAGCGCTCTGCTGGTCTTGCCGCCGCTCGCTCAGCTTCTCCTTCAGCTCTTCCAGCTGCACACACCGATCGAGCAGACACAGTTAGCAAGCGAGCTAGGATCGAGCGAGTAGGTGCGAATGATCGAGCCGATCGTGGTGGAGGATATGGCGCGTGCACCTGCGCGGCGAGCGCGAGCTTCTCCTGCTTGAGCGCCTCGACGCGGGCGTGGAGCGCGTCGTAGTGGCCGCGCAGCTCCGCGAAGTCCTGCTCCAGCTGCTTGGACCGCCACCGCGCGCGCTTGTTCTGGAACCAGATGGCCACCTGCCGGGGCTGCAGCCCCAGCTCCCGCGCCAGCTCCGCCTTCTCCCGGGGCTCCAGCTTCGCGCGCCGCGAGTGGAACGTGCTCTCCAGCGACCGCACCTGCTCGTCCGTGAACCGCCGCTTCCGCTCCCCGATGCCGCCGCCGCCGCCTGCTTCGCCGCTCTGCAGCTGCTGATGCTGCTGCTGCTGCAACTGCAGGAACTGGCCTCGCCCGTCGTCGGCGTCCGCCGCCGCGCCGTACATGTAGAACTGGCAGTCGCTCTCCATCTCGTAGCCGTCGCGGCGGTATCGAATCGTCAAAGGCTCCTCCACTTAAAACTCGAGCTAGTGCAAGGCGGGCGGCCGTGTCGTTGGGGACGTGGTGCTATGCTGCTAGCTCCGGCCGGCCCGCTTTTATACCGGCGACAGGCGCACGAGTCCGGCCGGAGCGATGCTCGCACGTGGCACCTGTCTTCCTGATCAAACCTCGTAGGCCCTCGGTCGCTTTACGCGCAGTGCCAGGTGTTAGCAAGCGCGTCGGTCCGGTGGCCCGCGCTCAGATGCACGGAATGGTTATCCGTCCAGAGATTGGTGTGCGCTCCCCCGGCGGCCGGACACGTGGTGCGCGCACATGGCTGGAGTGCGAGATCCTCTCTCGTTTCTTTTTTGAAACAAATTATATTAAGCTAGCAAGCCGTCTCATTAAAAACCTTTCGCCTTTTCATGTGCAGAAGAAAAGAGTCGTCTGAAACTCACGCCTCACTCAAAGTACGGTTACATCGTTAAGGAGTTCATCTAGAATAAAGCTAGGGGTTCATCGACCCGCCATAATCATGAATATTTGAGAAACTAAACCTAGCAAGACTATGCGCCACCTTGTTTGCCTCTCAAGCAATGAGAAAAGTAACAGTACCAATAGTCATTGCCACATCAAAACAATCGGCGTAGGTGGCAGTGAGTCATTCCACCATGCCTCTTCTCCGTAACAAGCTTCAACAACATCGGAAGAATCGGCTATGACATTGTTACAACCCGTAGGATCGCCAACTTAAGACCTTCCTTCATTGCTAATGCTTCAGCGATGTCGCAGAGGGCATGTGGTATGAATTTTGTTGATGCAGAATGAATTTACCCTCATAATCTCGAATAATCGCCTAACCGCTTCCCGAACCAACATCGCATGATAAGAGGCATCAACATTTAGTTTCACTGGCGGGGAGCGGTCGCTGCCATCTTGTAGTTGAATCCACTTGCAAGTTTTTTCCAAAGCGTAATTTGCCACCATCGCTAGGATAGAAAATTTGCATTTGTGAAGGGTATATCTTCATTGTGGGTTCTCTGACGCAACCACCGTAGATACCAACAAGTCACCATGATTACCTATTTAAGTTGTCGATCGCAAACCCGGCATTGTGGTGCTCGGCAATCTCAAAATATGTTCTAGCACCGACCCAGATCTGTCCGCTTGGGTTGCATCGACAATGAAATCCAATAAATCAAGATGTGCCCACATATCCTTTGCCACTTGACAGTGAAAAGTAAATGCCGGACATCCTCCGATCTTGAGCACATACGGGACACTCTGCACTCTCTCCAATATGCCGATTTGCCAAGATACACTTGATGGAAGAATACCATGAAGAGCTCTCCACGAGAAGATTTTCACCTTGCCGTATTTTTAGCTTCCAAAGAGCTTTCCAAACAGATTAGTCGATGAGGTTCCGAGAGCCAATTGGTTTGCTCTTGCACCAAATTGGTGTTTCCATTGCAAATAGTAGCCAGACTTCACCGTATACCTCCCATGATTTGTGTGTCCCCATGCAACAAAATCCTCAAAGCCTTGATTATGAAGGGGTATTTGGAGGATCCGATTTACATCAACTGGATTAAACAGTTCGCCAAGTAGTGTCTCATCCCAAGTACCCGTATAGGGATTAATCAGATCATTCACCTTATTGAGTACCGCGCCCCTTCGCGGAGAGATGACTTTAAAATCAGCACTAGTGGGGACCCAGGGATCGGTCCAGATATTGATCTTCTCCCCATTGCCAACTCTCCAGATAATGCCTCTCTTGAAAGTTACCAATCCCGCTAGTATGCTCTGCCACATGAAGGAGCTACCCGTCTTAGGTCCAGCTCTAAAAATATCACCATCTGGGTAGTATTTGGCTCGAAGAACCTTTGCACATAGAGAATCTGGTTCCTTGACCAAGCGCCAAACTTGTTTTGCAAGCATTGCTAAATTAAATGAATGGAAATCTCGGAATCCCATACCTCCTTCACTCTTTGGATAGCACAGTTTCCACCAAGCATACCAGTGCATTTTATTGCTCTCCTCATCATCTCCCCACCAAAAAGACGCAATAGCATCCATCATCCGCTTGCACACCCCAATTGGAATTTGGAAAACCGACATGGCATACACGGGAATTGCTTGAGCCACTGCCTTTAACAAGATTTCCTTCCCCTTAATTGACAATTGTTTCTCTTTCCACCCATTTATCCTTTGTATGATTCGTTCTACAAACTGAATAAAGCAATCGGTTCTATTTGCTCCAACTAAAGCTGGGAGACCAAGGTATTTATCTGAAAGTGCTTCTGTATCAATATGCAAGGTCTCGCAAATCTCCGCTCTCACCAGCACATTAGTGTTAGGAGAGAAGAAAATATTTGACTTTGATAAGCTCACCATTTGCCCCGAATTTGCACAATAAGTATCCAGAACTTGTTGCAAGGAAGTTGCATTAGTCGTATCCGCTTTCATGAGAATAAGAGAATCATCAACAAATAATAGGTGTGATACTGATGGTGCATTTCTGCACACTCTTACCCCAGTTATGCCACCAACTTCTTCTTCATGCAACAAAAGGCTAGAAAGACCTTCTACACATAACAGGAACAAATAAGGAGAAAGAGGGTCTCCCTGCCGTAAACCCCTAGTAGGAATAAAGCTCTCAGTTTCTTCAGAGTTGAACCGTACTTGATACCGAACTGAGCCAACACAAGCCATCATCAGAGCAATCCATCTGTCAGCAAATCCCATCCTTCGCATAATGTTTTCCAAAAAAACCCATTCCACTCTATCATAGGCTTTATGCATATCCAGTTTCACTGCACATGTCCCATTAGTCCTGCACTTATTTTTGATAGCATGGATGCTTTCGAGGCCACCGTAACATTATCAAGAATTAATCTACCAGACAAAGGCACTCTGCATTGGAGATATCACATCTGGTAGGATCCCTTTCAACCGAAGAGTGAGCATCTTGGAAATAATCTTGTAGATGACATTACAAAGACTAATTGGTCGAAATTGGGAAATAAGTTCTGGATCATCAATCTTGGGAATAAGAACTACCGTAGTATCATTCCAGCCATCTGGAATAACCCCTGTGTGCAAAGCCATCAGAATCTCGTTAGTAATATCCTCACCACAGATTGACCAAAATTTCTTATAGAAAATAGCATGTAAGCCGTCCGGTCCAGGAGCTTTGTAATCCCCAATACTAAATGCCGCCTTTTTGACATCCTCCGCAGAAAATGGAGCCAATATCTTCTCATTCATATCAGGAGTAATTCTAGGAGCAATTTTCTCAAGGACCGCTTGATCTGTTATGTGCACTTCAGAACTAAATAAGTTAGAGAAATAATCCAAGACCAACGGTTTTAATGAATTCATACCTTCAACCCAATTACCGTCATTGTCCTTGAGCTTCTTGATCAATTTTTTCTTCACGGCGCTGATGCGAAATTATGGAAAAAAGTCGTTCCGCCGCCAAGTTGTAACCAATTCGCCCGAGACCTCTGCGACCAATACACTTCCTCTTGTTCTAAGAGGAGCTCAACAAGGTTTGCGAGTTCCTTAGCTTTTCTGTCATTTTCAGTCGACAGAGGCCCGTTCAAGGCTTGTTCTAATTGTTTTTGTGCCTTTCGCAGCCGGCCCTTGGGCTTCCGAACAACCTGCATGTCCCATGCATGGAGCGCAGCGTGCATGCGGTTTAATCTAGGGAGGACACCGATTGAACCTGGGTCTGCAGCGGCATCCCAAGCTCTCTGAACTTCTTGACGAAAACCTTCCTCACGAAGCCACTTAGCCTCAAATCGTTTTGGTCCTGGCGGGGTTCTCATGTGAGCCGGTAATCAGATCAAGAAGAATAGGCCGGTGATCAGATCTTGTAAACTCTAGATGTTGTAGAATTGCTCCTGGGTGCATGATCGTCCAATCACCATTAGCTACCGCTCTGTCAAGCCGTTCGCGAATCATGCCTCTTTTCCATGTGAACGGGTTCCCAGAGAAACCGAGATCCTCCAAAGCACACTCTGACAGAACATCACGAAAATTTTGCATATAGGGTTGAGGGCGCTGATTCCCTCCCTCTTTTTCATGCGAAAAAAGAATTTCATTAAAATCGCCATTACAACCCATGGAAGCTCGTAAGAATTATTTAGGTCTCTCAAGGTATCCCACGTTTTATATTTATCTTCCCATCTTGGTTCACCATAGATTCCGTAAGCCTCCATATTTTCCCGGTTCTCCACTGTCATACGTCAATATATTTTGGGGCTGAATATAACAATTCAATTTTGATATCTTTCTTCCAGAATAAGATAACACCTCCACTTCTTCCATTGCTTGGATTAACTATTTTACTGTCCATCTTTAATCTCCTCCTCAGACAATCAGCCGGATAGTCGTCAAGGTGGGTCTCCGACAAAAACATCACCTCGGGGTTACTTCGCTCGACATTCGAGCGCATCTGTCGGGTGTTACCCAAACCCTGACAGTTCAGGCCTAATATCCTCATTGCGACCGAACAGACTCCTCACGGGAGCCCGCCGATCCTAGTGAAGGGGAGTCAGCTCCATCCTTCTTGGTACGTTTAGATCTGTCCACCTCAGTAGCTACCCCCTCTCCAATACCTTGAGGTATTACAACATCAGTGATCATCGGGAGAGTACCATCCCCCTGCTCCTCAAACACTGGATTAGAATATCCCAAGGAAAGTCTCCTTTTTGCTCCAGAATCAGAACTATGTTTATCATTCATATCAATATCAATATTTTTTGTTGGGCTCGTGCCAGAATCATCTAACTCAGTCTCGACGCCTTCATGACAAAAAATGGCATTGTGTCTTCCACTTGTTAGATTCTCGTTCCCTCGGCCAGACAAATTTCCACGGCCTGGGTTTGGATCACCACCTATAGCGCCTCCCCGAGGGGGTCCACCCCGGCCACCCCGACCATTACGACCTCCACGAGACGCACCAGCAGCTCGACCATGCCATGTGTCCCAATCTGCTTTCAGCCAGTCCCCCCACTTTAGCTTATCCTCATCGAATTCACATGTTCCACATTCAAGATGTGAATGACCAATCATACCACACGCTGCACAGAACCTTGGCATTTTCTCAAATTTGATTTGATAAATTTCCCTTTGACCATCTCGAGACATGGACACAAAACGAGCCAGGGGCTTTCGAACATCCAGCTTCACCCTAGCACGAACAAAATTACCAGCCCCCTGCACATTAGTTTCAACCTCGAGAACTTTGCCCACTTTCTTCTCTGTCAAATTAGTTATCAGTGTTTTATTTCTGTACCCAATAGGGATCTTATGAATTTGTATCCACGTAGAGAAGAAGTTAAGATCAATACTCTCCGGTGGAGCTAGTCCATCATACTTCTCAATGCACACTGCAGATTGACGAAACAGCCACGGTCCTCCTTCCTCCACCTTTAACCAGTCCCCTAAACAAAAGCACTGAACCGTGAATAGGTTACCTTCAAGATGTTGGAACTGGACATCACGCGCAGGGCTCCACGCCACCCTCATATGCTGTTCAAAAGTTTGGGGACTAAAATAATTTGTCGTATGAACCCTAGCAAGGGCCATCCACTTCAACCCCTGCCTTGGAGCGGATTCCTCTTCCTCAAAAACAAGGTCGTCGAACTCATCTTCCTCAATGCCTAAGCGCTGAAGCATCTCATCAATCTTCTCTGATTCTCTTAATCCCGATCCGCTAGGTTTGTTCGATGAACTTGAATCCGAGTCGCCCATCGCAATCACGCGAAGAAGACAGACCTAGACACCCGATCTGCCAATCGAACTGAACACGGCAACCAACGTTGAGAACCCAGGCTCGGACACCACCACCTAACGGGGAGGGGACGGAGCTGGGGCGATGAAGACTCCGCGTTGGCGAATACCCGGCGGCGGAGGATCAAAAACCCTAGTCGCCCACGGAGGCGCTAGGTCAGAGAGGCCAACTGGGAAAGGTTCCCGTTTCGGTACGAACTTTGTCCAGCAAGGAAAGGTTCGATGATGGCCGGCTCGAATCTGGAGAGGCCAACCGGTCCAAGTGGACCAAGTCCAAGGGAGCCTTCAATGTCAACAGGCCCAGCTTCTCCCGAAAGAGATGCCCAGGTGTAGGTGTGGGCAGAAAAACCGATAACCGAAAACCAAACCCGAAAAGATCAAGACCAAAACCGAATAGACCGAGACCGAAGGACCGATGAAAAAATTGGGTAGCATTAGTTCTTGGTAACCGAATTGACCGAATTTTAGGTGAGAGTGGCGTAATTCCAAAGCCGTAGTTGCTCAAAACTATAGATTTACCTTCCTCCAGTAAGCTAAATTTAGTATTATTGAATGTTAGTTTCTGCAAATTAATATGACTATATGAAGTGTATTTTATATTCAAATTACAACTTACATAGTACCAAATGGTTTACCAAATATTATTGAACTTTTGTATTTGGTAATATCTACTACACAATTCGGTCATGATCGAAACCGAACCCGAATTATCGGGTAACCGAATTTATCGGTTAGTAAAAATAACAAGTAAATTTCGGTCTTTATTTGTTTGAAGACCGATTTCAAAATAGACCGATATGCAAGGACCGAATTTTCGGTCATGATCGAACGCCCACCCCTAGGTGCCAGGTGGCACCGGAGATGTCTAACCCATTGTAGGCTGAAGCAAATGCCTTGGTTCTGGCCGTCCACTTAGCCGCTACAATGAAGCTTGTGAGGCCAATCTTTTTTACTGACAATCTAAACTATAAAGACGGCGGTGGCACCTGGCGTGGCTGATAACAATATGATCTGCGAAATAAGAAGGCAAGCTATAGAATTTCAGAATCTAACGCAACCCTGTTAGGATCCATTTTTCATATTTTCAGGAAAATCAATGGGGTTGTCCATAACTGTGTATGTCAGGCTAAAAGATCAACATGGTCTGAGCCTATCAGTTCTTATAGGAATTCAACTCATAACACTCTTGCATGCCCTGTGATTGCTGCAATCGACATGATTCGGCATCTGACCTTTGTAATTCACGATGTACAATGTTATTGATCTGCAATACATAAGGTTGCGTTTGCACCCTGTTCTGTTCAAAAAAAAATAAAAGGTGGCAGCGGAGGCTTGTCACGATTGCCACCGTTCTCTCGCTAGCCAGCTAGGCTCCCTATGTACATCGGGGTAGGGGGTCGCTCTCCCTGTAGGACGCGTTCACTGCTTGATGGTGAGGTGAGGTCCCAAGTTCCATGGACGTCTCCAATTCATCCTAGGATTGTCGTTAAAGTATTTTTTTTTTTGCGGGCAAGGATTGTCGTTAAAGTTGGAAGAGCTTATCCACTGTCCAGCGATACGTGTCCCTCGATCGACCTCCTCCGCGTCGAACAATATACATGTAACCTGTTTTCTTCTTTCCCGGCGATGAGGTGTTCCTGAACTTATCAGTTTATACTTTGTACCGATGGAGTGTTTAATACTCGCACATGCTAGCTAGCAACGGTCTTCATCAGACGCTTATCTCATAGGCCGTTTGGGGCGATGAGGTGTTCCTGTACTACGGCGGCTAGGACCTTCACAGGCCGAGTGAGCGGAGGATCGCCTAGTTAAGCGGGTTTGGTGGGCTAACGCAAAGTACTATTCTCCTCGGAAGATAACTACGGTATATCTTGAGTGGCTTCCTCCATTAGCGTAATATTTGTCAGGGTTGGTGCTTGAAGAGCTTTTTATAATTTTCAGTAATGTAAACTTGTAATTCACCTTCTCCCACAATGGTTCCTTCCTCCTACTCCAAATAAAATATTTTTTCTCCTATGTTTCCCATTTGCTATTAAGTACAAATACTTCAAGAAGCTCTCTGATCTCGGACTCGCTAAGGTCTGACGCTAAATCATGCAACCATCTATCCCCCAAGGGCAGCCTACGCGTCCCCCGGAAGATTTGAGCGTTTTATCCCCCGGGTCCTCAGCCAACCACGTGTTCGTTTTTTGATCAAAATCTCGCTTTTGCTACAGAAAGTCATGTTTTTCTATAACTAGTCCCGCTTTTGCTACAATGTAGCAGAAAACGGTTTGGCCTAGAAAATAGAAAATTAGACTGGACCTCGCCGGAGATTTCGCCGGAGATCTCGCCGGCGACCGTACAGCAAAAAAAAATGTGCTAATGTAGCAAACCCGATCTCACCGAAGACTCGCCGGAGACTTTCGTCGGAGACCTCGCCGGAGACCTTGTAGCAAAAACTTTACGCTAGTGTAGTAAAATCATAAAAATATTGTAGCAATTTTTTTTGCAAAATGTAGCAAAAATCCATTTTACCGGAGACATCGCCGGGACTTTGTAGCAACAAAATTTGCTACCATAGCAAAACCTATTTCGCCGGTTGTCGTGGTGGTGGCACGGCAGATGCTATTGATAGGCTAAAGTATGGGGCCAATGGATGCTAGAGGGATCCGAGGAGGGAAGATATAGTGATTTCTATACTCAAATGCTCAACAAATAAATCTCTATTCCTCTTCTCAATGAATACAAGTGCTCCAAGACCTGTATCATAGAGAGAAAGAACACTACTACACGAGCCTTACGGCGTAGAATGAATCGATCCCCCTCTCAGGAGCCAGCGTCCCCCTTTATATGCTTGTCCCAATATGGTAACTCGGCGGCCTCCTTTTCGTGTCGCCCTTCTATCGGCGGCAATGTTCCAGAGAGCTTCACATGCGCGCCTCGGGCTTCCTTACTGTCACCTCTGTGACGTTCTTCTGCCCTTCTGCTGCTCTGCTCCTTGTCCTTTGTGCTTGGCTCTGTCTAGATTCATCCTAGCTATGACTAGGGTTTGACTATAGGCACCTCCTTCTCCTGCAAGATTTATGTTATTCGGCCTTGTCTCGCATAACTCGGCTCGGCCTACACCTGTATTCAAGTTAGTCAGACTCATTCGGCCGACTTAACTCATATGTCGGCCGGATAAGGTGTTACTCATTCTACACTTGCCATGACCTTGCTTATCTCGGCCGACTCTTATATGACCCGGCCGACACAAACAGTAACTCGGCTCACGACAAGGGAGGTTCCTTTCGTCTTTCCCCTGACTTGACCCTATCCGGAGTCACCTCCCCAACACCGGACATCTTGTAGAATTTTTTTTATAATATTGTAGTGAACATATAGAACAGTTCTATCAAAACAAATACATGTATGTAGCAAATCCCCACTACAACAAAAAATTCCCCATAAGCCAGCCCTCGCCGTCAGTAGCAGCTTCGGGCACCGTCGATAGCAAGTCTGGTCGCCTTAAGTAGCAACTGTGCCGGTCATCTGTAGCCGCGTCGTCCTCGACGGCGCCCTGCACCACGCAAGGGGGTGAGCCCCGACTTGCAACACGTATCGCCGGAGAGGTCCGGTCTGTTGGAATTATACCTTAGAGGCAATAATAAAGATGTTATTATTATAATTCTTGTTCATGATAATGTTTATATTCCATGCTAGAATTGTATTAAGCGGAAACTTTAATACTTGTGTGGTTTGTGAACAACACCGTGTCCCTAGTACGCCTCTAAGTACTAGCTCATTGATTAATGATGGTTAAGGTTTTCTAACCATGGACATGAGTTGTCAATTAATAATGAGATCATATCATTGGGAGAATGATATGGTGGACAGACCCAAACTAAGCGAAGCAATTAGATCGTGTCATCGTGTTCGTCTTTGCGAAGCTTTTCTTATGTCAAATATTGTATTCCTTAGACCATGAGATAATACAACTCCCTGGTATCGGAAGAAAGCTTTGAGGTCATCAAACGTCATCCTATGAGAGGGTGATCATAAAGGTGTCTCTCAGGTGATCGGAAAGTATCTGTTGGGTTGTATGTATCGATATGGGATTTGTCCCTCCCAAGTTGGAGAGATATACTTGGGCCCACTCGTGTCGATATCAACACCGCTTGCAAGCATGTGGTTAAGGAGTTAATCACAAAGTGATATCGGATTACACGAGTAAAGTACTTGTTGTGAACGAGATTGAACTAGGTATAACGCATGCACGATCAAATCTCGGGCAAGTAAAATATCGCGAGACGAAGGGAATATATATATGGGATTGATTGAATCCTGGCATCGTGGTTCATCCGATATGATCATCGATGAATGTGTGAGTCAATATGGGTTTCGCACTTTGTTGATTATTGATAGAAGATCATGTCTGCATATTCTCGAACCCGCAGGGTCACACACTTAACGTGTCTCGACGCTAGGATAGATTGGATAATTGGTTTATGAGTTTTTGTTCGGAGTCTCGGATGGGATCCGGGACATCACGAGAGGTTCCGGAGTGGTCCGGAGAATACGATTCATATAAGGCAGTGCAGTTTTTGGAGTTCGGAATTGTTCCAGGTTAATCGGTATTGTACCGAAAGCTTCTAGAACCTTCCGGAAGGGGACCAATGTGGCCCCACCTTCCGGGAGGGGGAATGGGCCTATGAGGGAGTGCCCTGGCCGCATTGGGCCAGGGGCACAAGGCCCCATAGGGCCCAGCCGGCCAAGGGGGTTTTAAACTCGAGATAGACCTTCTAGAAGGGGGGTTTCCTTGCCCCCCACTCCTCCTCCTTTGGGGCCGCCGGTTTGGGCTTGTGGGAGGGGCTAGGGCTGCGCCCCACCCCTCTATATAAAGAGGGCTGGGGGCTCACCACCCCCCACACCTTCCCCTCCAACCCTTGCCGCCCTGCTGCCCTCCTCTCTCCCTCCCGACTACTTGTAGGCGAAGCCCTGCTGCAGAAATTCTCCACCAATTGCACCACGCCGTCGCGTTGTAGATCCAACCCATATCTCCACCATACTTGCTAGACCAAGGAAGTAGGAGACTTCGAGGTGCTGCACGTGTGCATCTCACGGAGGCACCGCCACTTGTGGTGCTAGATCGGATCGGATCGCGAGGAGGAGAAGCGAGTACGACTACATCACCCACGTTCCGAACGCTCACGTTCATGCGAATCTTCAAGGGTATGAAGATCTAATCCAATCTCTCGTTGATTGCATATCGTAGATTAGATCTTGGCTTTCCTTCCGCTCGCATTCGTAGAAAATTTTGATTTACTATGCCGAAACCCTTGAGGGTATCGAGCTAGATCTATGCGTAGATGTGATTCACGAGTAGAACGCAACATGGTTGTTGCGGGCGTTGATGTTTTCTGTTGCAAACCTCTTGTTTGTGTTCTTCTTATGACGGGATAGTGAGATTAAGCGGTCCGTGCCAACCTTACTGACGTCGTTCGAGACCGCTCCGCACTTGACGTGTGGCTTGTTCCACACATGCGGTGGTGGATGTCGGCTCTCACTATAGTTGTCATGGGATTAACACCGGAGTTTGGCAACCATAATATCACCGTTGTGGCTTTCCGTAGGTAAGAATCGTTCTTAGCATCTACTCCCATAAGCCACGTAAAACATGCAACAACAAAGTAGAGGCGTCTAACTTGTTTTTGCAGGGAGTGTTTTCTGTGATATGGTATGGCCCAAGATGTGATGTGTATAATGTATGTGATGATCATGTTTTGTAATGTTTCACGACTTGCATGTCGATGAGTACACAACCGGCAGGAGCCATATGGTTGTCTTTATAATTGTGTATGACATGTGTGTCAACTTCTTATGCGCCATGTAATAGTTTCACTTTATCGCTAAGTAGTTAGCAATAGTTGTAGTTGCTATTCGTGGTGGAGACAATCATGGTGGAGTGATGGAAATCATGAAGGAACGCACAAGATGGAGATCATTGCGCGAAGATTGGCTATACCATGTCACATTAAAGTTATATGCATGTGATGTTTATCCTTTTATGTATCTTATCATGCTTAGATCGCGACGGTAGCATTATAAGATGATTCCTCACTTAAAGATCAAGATAAAAATTGTGTTCTCCCCGAGTATGCACCGTTGCGAAAGTTCATCGTTTCCAAGCATCACGTGATGATCGGGTGCTATATACTCTACGCTCACATACAACGGGTGCAAGCCAGTTTTGCACACGCGGAAATACTTGGGTCTAACTTGGCGAGCCTAGCATGTACAGACATGGCCTCGGAACACATGAACCGAAAGGTTAAGCATGAGTCATATGAATGATATGATCGACACTTTGTTGTCCACTATTGAAGCCACATCTCTTCTCGTGATGATCGGATTAGGTGTGGTGAATTTGGATCATGTTCACTAAACAACTTGAGGGATGTTGAATTTAGTGGGAGTTCATCTAGTAATTTGATTAAGTTGAACTATTTATCATGAACACAGTCTAAGTTGTACTTGAAAATACTGTAGATCACATGGCCAAGTCCAACTTCAACTTCAACGTTTTTGCTGAGAAGGAAAAGCTTAAAAACAATGGGTCGAACTTCACCAATTGGTTCCGCAATCTAAGAATCATTCTCTCTGGCGATCAAAAGGACTATGTCCTTGGGAAAGCGTTAGGTGACCCCTCTGCAAGGCTACGGTGATAAGAAAGCTGTATATCAGTCGCGCAAAGATGATTATGGTGTGATTAAGAGCACCATGTTGTTTGTTATGGAACCGGAACTTCAAAATCGTTTTGAAGACTATCCCGGGCCATTTGAGATTCTCGAAGAGCTGAAAACCATGTTTTAGACTCAGGCCCGTTCTGAGAGATATGAGATCTCTGAGAAGTTCTTTAACTACAAGATGGAGGAAGGGAGTGAGCACGCCATTAATATGATGGGCTACACTCAACGCCTTGAGCAAATGGAATGCACGATTCCAGAGGAGCTCAAGATTGACAGGGTTCCGCAATCACTCCCTCCCATCTACAAAAGTTTTGTAGTGACTCATAATCAGATTGGTTCCACTGATACGATCACCGAGCTCTTCGCAAAGCTGAAGGCCGCGGAAGTGGACATCAAAAAGGATAATCATGTGTTGATGGTCAACAAGCCCACCTTTAAGAAAGGTAAGGGAGCAAAGAAGCCCTTCAAGAAGGGCGGCAAGCGCACTGCCCCTGCTGAGAAGAAGCTCAAGTCTGGTCCTAAGCCGGACACTGAGTGCTTCTATTGCAAGGACAAGGGTCACTGGAAGCGCAACTGTCCGAAGTACTTAGCGGACAAGAAGGCTGGCACCATCAAAGGTATATTTGATATACATGTTATTGATGTTTTCCTTACTAGCCCTCGTTGTAGTGCCTGGGTATTTGATACCGGTTCAGTTGCTAATATTTGTAACTCGAAACAGGAGCTACGGAATAATCGGTGGCTTGCGAGGGATGAGGTGACGATGCGCGTTGGCAACGGATCAAGAGTTGATGTGATGGCCGTCAGCACGCTCTCCTTAGTTTTACCTTCGGGATTAGTTTTAAACGTTAATAAATGTTATTATGTGCCTGCGTTGAGCATGAACATTATTTCTGGATCGTGTTTATTGCAAGACGGTTATTCATTTAAATCGGAGAATAATGGTTGTTCTATTTATATGAGTAACATCTTTTATGGTCATGCACCTCTTGTGAATGGTTTATTTCTTCTAAATCTCGAAAGGGATGAAACACACATCCATAACATTGAGGCTAAGAGATGCAAAGTAGATAGTGATAATACTACTTATTTGTGGCACTGCTGCTCAGGTCATATTGGTGTAAAGCGCATGAAGAAACTCCATTCTGATGGACTTTTGGAGTCTCTTGATTTTGAATCATTTGACACATGCGAACCATGCCTCATGGGCAAGATGATCAAAACCCCGTTCTCCGGTATGATGGAGCGAGAAACGGACTTGTTGGAAATCATACATATCGATGTATGCGGACCGATGAGTGTTTCGACGCGCGGTGGATATCGCTATTTTCTCACTTTTACCGATGACTTAAGTAGATATGGGTATATCTATTTAATGAAACATAAATCTGAAACGTTTGAAAAGTTCAAAGAATTTCAGAATGAAGTGGAGAACCATCATAACAGAAAGATTAAATTTCTACGATCCGATCATGGAGGTGAATATTTGAGTTATGATTTTCTCACGCATCTTAAAGCAAGCGGAATCGTTTCGCAACTCACGCCACCCGGAACACCACAACGCAATGGTGTGTCTGAACGCCGGAATCGAACCCTATTAGATATGGTCCGATCAATGATGTCTCTTACTGATTTGCCGTTATCATTTTGGGGTTATGCATTAGAAACCGCTGCATTCACTTTAAATAGGGCACCATCTAAATCCGTTGAGACGACACTGTATGAACTATGGTTTGGTGCTAAACCTAAGTTGTCGTTTCTTAAAGTTTGGGGATGCGAAGCTTATGTCAAGAAGTTGATGCCGGACAAGCTCGAACCCAAAGCGGAGAAATGCGTCTTCATAGGATACCCTAAGGAAACTATTGGGTATGCCTTCTATCACAGAACCGAAGGCAAAGTGTTTGTCGCAAAGAACGGTTCCTATCTTGAGAAGGAGTTTCTCTCGAAAGAAGTGAGTGGGAGGAAAGTAGAGCTAGACGAGGTTATTGAACCTTATCTTGAATTGGAGAGTAGCGCAGCACCTGAAATTGTTCCAGTGCCGCCTGCACCAACAATAGAGGAAGCTAATGACAAGGATCATGAAGCTTCGGACGATGCTGCTACTGAACGTCGCAGGTCGACAAGGTCGCGTGCCCCTCCTGAGTGGTACGGCAACCCTGTCTTGACTGTCTTGTTAGTAGAAGACAGTGAAAGGCCGTTGAGTGCAAGTATGGACTTTGGTGGACCCTCCTAGCGACCGAAAGGCCGTTGAGTGCAAGTGGATCTTCAAGAAGAAAACGGACGCGGATGGTAATGTTACCGTCTATAAAGCACGGCTTGTTGTGAAAGGTTTTTGATAAGTTCAAGGTGTTGACTACGATGAGACTTTCTCTCCCGTAGCGATGTTTAAGTCCATTCGGATTTTATTAGCAATTGCTGCGTTTCATGATTATGAAATATGGCAGATGGATGTCAAGACTGCGTTCCTCAATGGCAACATTGATGAAGAGTTGTATATGATGCAACCCGAAGGTTTTGTCAATCCTAAGGATGTTGATAAGGTGTGCAAACTTCAGCATTCCATTTATGGACTGAAGCAAGCATCTCGGAGTTGGAACCTTCATTTCGATCAAGTGATCAAGAGCTTTGGATTTGTTCCAAATTGCTACGAAGCTTGTATCTACAAGAAAGTGAGTGGGAGCTCAGTGACATTTTTGGTACTATATGTGGATGACATATTGATTATCGGAAATGACATTGACATGCTTAACGATGTGAAGAGTTATTTGAACAAATGTTTTTCAATGAAAGACCTAGGGGAAGATGCTTATATATTGGGCATCAAAATCTATAGAGATAGACAAAGACGCCTGATAGCTTTAAGCCAAAGTACATACCTACACAAAGTTCTGAAAAGGTTCAAAATGGATAAGGCAAAGAAAGGTTCAGTGCCTATGTTGTCAGGTAAGATATTGAGAAAGTCTCAGTGTCCAGCTACGGTAAACGATAGAGAAGCTATGAGCAAAGTGCCTTATGCCTCGGCCATAGGTTCTATCATGTATGCCATGCTGTGTACTAGACCGGATGTGTCCAATGCTCTTAGTTTGACGTGCAGATAGCAAAGTGATCCAGGAGTGGAACACTGGACAGCCATGAAGAACATCCTAAAGTATTTAAATAGGACTAAAGAAATGTTCTTAGTCTATGGAGGTGATGAACAGCTCGTCGTAAAAGGTTACGTCGACGCTAGTTTCGACACCGACAAGGATGATTCTAAATCTCAGACAGGATACGTTTATATTTTGAATGGAGGAGCTGTGAGCTGGAGAAGCTGCAAGCAAAGCGTGATCGCGGGATCTACAGTAGAAGCGGAATACATGGCTGCTGCAGAAGCGTCAAGTGAAGGAGTTTGGATCAAGAACTTCATCACTGAGCTTGGTGTGGTTCCAAGTGCCTTGGACCCACTGGAGATATTGTGTGACAACACTGGCGCCATAGCACTCGCTAAGGAACCAAGATATCATCCAAAGACCAAGCATATCAACCGCAAGTTTCATATAATCCGAGATTATATAGCAGATGGAGATCTGAAGATTAGCAAAGTACATACAGATCTGAATGTCGCAGATCCATTGACTAAACCTCTTCCACGTGTAAAACATGATCAGCACCTCAGTGCCATGGGTGTGAGATTGTTGCCAAATGTAAACTAGATTATTGACTCTAGTGCAAGTGGGAGACTGTTAGAATTATGCCCTAGAGGCAATAATAAAGATGTTATTATTATAATTCTTGTTCATGATAATGTTTATATTCCATGCTAGAATTGTATTAAGCGGAAACTTTAATACTTGTGTGGTTTGTGAACAACACCGTGTCCCTAGTACGCCTCTAAGGACTAGCTCATTGATTAATGATGGTTAAGGTTTCCTAACCATGGACATGAGTTGTCAATTAATAATGAGATCATATCATTTGGAGAATGATATGGTGGACAGACCCAAACTAAGCGAAGCAATTAGATCGTGTTATCGTGTTCGTCTTTGCGAAGCTTTTCTTATGTCAAATATTGTATTCCTTAGACCATGCGATAATACAACTCCCTGGTATCGGAAGAAAGCTTTGAGGTCATCAAACGTCATCCTATGAGAGGGTGATCATAAAGGTGTCTCTCAGGTGATCGGAAAGTATCTGTTGGGTTGCATGTATCGAGATGGGATTTGTCCCTCCCAAGTTGGAGAGATATACTTCGGGCCCACTCGGTAATCAATATCAACACCGCTTGCAAGCATGTGGTTAAGGAGTTAATCACAAAGTGATATCGGATTACGGAATGAGTAAAGTACTTGCTGTGAACGAGATTGAACTAGGTATGACGGTACCGACGATCAAATCTCGGGCAAGTAAAATATCGCGAGACGAAGGGAATATATATATGGGATTGATTGAATCCTGGCATCGTGGTTCATCCGATATGATCATCGATGAATGTGTGGGAGTCAATATGGGTTTCCAGACCCCGCTGTTGATTATTGATAGAAGATCATGTCTGCATATTCTCGAACCAGCAGGGTGTAACACCCTCAGAATCAGACCTATGCAAGTTTCAGCGATTCCCGCCAAACCCGCATAGAAACGATTCAAAGGTGCCCACCAGGCACTTTCGTGCGGGTGGAAAACGAAGTAATAACATTACACAACAGTCCTTGATGGGACCCACAGAACAGATTAATATACAACACGACTCCACGAGTCAAAAATACAGATATACAAAGCAAAGATCCAAATCACCTTGAAGACGAGTCAGCGTCCGACTACGGACAAGATGCAAATGGGGCTAAGAGCCCTGAAGAATAACCAATGGCGTCCATAACCCTGCCCAGGCCAAGCCGGAAGGGTAACCATGCTAACGACGTCGATCTCAAAACCTGCTTAACAAAAGGGGTGCCGACAAAGGGCAAAGGAAAAAGAGGAGCGTCAGTACTGAGGCCAGTACATGGCGAGGCTAGAATTCGGCGGTCCTCGCCTACATAGGTATGGTGGATCAAGCGGCGGCAGCTGCGTACTAAACAACCTATAGAGACTCGATATCACTGGCGGCTATCAGAGAGGGGTAAGAAAGACCTATTCGGAACCAACCTGATACTATCATCAAACAAACCCATCCTGGCGTTTCCCCCTCGAGACCAAACGAGGAAGTCAACCGAGGAACTCACACCGCTGGCGTTTACTTATTCAGTTATCGTTGCAGCAATTACTAGTCAGGTAAAGATGGTCGTCCTGATTAAATAAGCAGTGGGCACTTTTAGTTAATCATTCTGTTGAGATTGTAATACTTACTAGTCAGATACAATTGGCATGAGATATCCCAAAACCCAGCAGTTGTTGGTACTTTTGTTTAGCCATTCCGTTGTAGTTGCAATACTTACTAGTCAGGTACAATGGTCGCAAGCGACAATCCAAACAAGCAATTGTGGGAAGTATTATTTAGCCATTCCATTATAGTGAAGTTGATTACTAGTCATTATAAAGTCAAATTTATAGCACTACTTGAGTTATAGTTATCTATGGTCGAGATACTGTGCTTCAAGTCGTCCATAACCGCGGACACGGCTTTCAGAAAGTTTTAACCCGGCCGGGGTGCACAAATAGCAACACACACTCGATCAACCTCGGAAAAACCAAATCAAAACCCAATGAGGCCTTCACGACAAAGCAATCACAGGATTCAGAAATATTTCAGGCCACCCATTGAGTAGACCAACGAAGCCAGTGACTCGAGACGGACTCAAGGTTTGCGACAATGGTCAGAATGGGAACCCAAAAGCGGGCTTGTCGATACATGAAAACATTCCGCTTACCTAAGCGATCAGTGCTCCTCGCACAATCGTAAATAAAGCAGTAGCATGACATAAGTACAGGATAGTAAATAAAACCTCAAACTAGTTTGTGGCCCCAAGAAATAAGACTGAATCAAGCTCTGGCTCAGGGGGGTCCCATAATCC
The DNA here is from genome assembly GCA_030063025.1 of Avena longiglumis. Lineage (NCBI taxonomy): Eukaryota > Viridiplantae > Streptophyta > Magnoliopsida > Poales > Poaceae > Avena > Avena longiglumis. The sequence goes on along the minus strand of CP125978.1, from coordinate 415,777,172 downwards.
TCCCGGATGTGGATAGCGCGATAAAACAAGGAACAGGTATCAAGTACTCGGGGTCCTACGGGACACAAGTGGACGGTCGGAAATCAAATATTATCTATCACCCACCGATGCCTCTGCTTACTTACTTCAATTTTAGTTGTTAAACAGTAATTAAAGTGAACGATAAGTAAAGCCATGATCATCTCCAACATCAACATGCGGCAAGGCTCCAACAACTGTGGTACTTGGCGACACGCAACAGCACTTGAGCAAGCGACTACGACGCGCAAGTCCAACTATCTACCAAACAACAGGTACTAGGATGTGTCCAAGGCAATATACGGCTGCAAGGGATATCACGGGTACGAAAACTAGAGCATCGCAACACAGATAGCAATAGATCAACAGGAGGGAATAAATACTATAAAAGTAAGATAGGTAGAAAGGGGGAGATGCTCGCTGAAAACATTGCGAAGGTTCATCCAAGATCGGTCGGCACTGCATCAACTCAACGGCCTAGTCCGTGAAGAAGCAAAGCACTAGCAAAAACACGGATGCAATATTTAATACTACGGCAAGATCGGGCATGATGCATGTATGATGTATGGCATGGTAAAGATGCGATGCAATTAGGTCATATTAAGAGGAACCGGGTCCCCGATATTTAGGTGGTTCATGTTGTTTAGCTAACCCGCAATTTAAATGTTGTTTAACAAGGCGAATAGATCACCGTTCGCTACACAAGTTTAAATGTGGCCAATATAAGGCTAGATTTGCCGCATATGGGCCCCATATTTAATTATGAGGTGAATCGTCATAAGGCCCCAAACCACATGATAATATGCATGCAAGTATGACAATTAAATATGCACCAATTTATCTAGTTGGCAATTTATAAAAATAGGGTTTTCGGTAAGGGTCACACATTAGGGTTCGCGATCTTGGTGTTCCGGTTCGGGTTCGGTCGTGGTCCAGGGTTCGACGGAATGTTCTCGGACTCCGGGGGCGTTCTCGGATAACTGAGGTCGATCTTGTCGCATCCGCCGTCTTTGGGTTTGCTTCAATCGGGTCCATGACGGAGTACTTGTCGTCCCATGTGGAATCCTTGTCGATCTGTGGCGATGATCTCAGGTTTGGGTCTCCGGGGTGCCGGGGTCTCGGCGTCCGTGACGGAGATCATGGCATCCGTGAGGGAGAACATGGCATGTCGAGTTCGGTCTTCGGGGTCCTGCGGGAGAGCTTGGCGTTCTGCGGTCTTTGGCTCCGCGTGGCAGATCTTGTGGATCCGAGGTGGAGGCCTCAGGGTTCCGTGTCGTCGACCATCGGGTTCGAAGATCTTCAGCAGCACACACACATGCCTCCAACACGAGAGTTCGCCTTGAGGTCTGGTACCGAGAGGAGGTCAGGGGCGCCGCATGAAGGGCTTGACGCGGCCAGGAGGAGAGGAGGGCCAGGGAGGCGCCGCGGCAGCGCAGCGGACGGGCCGGAGGCGGACGGGGGAGCACCGGGGAGGAGCTCGGCTCGACGGGGTTGCGCGGCTCGGAGGAGGGGATCCAGAGGCCGACGCCTTGCCTGGCGTCAGTCGGCAGGCGGGCGAGGCCGGAGGAGGGACGGAGGTGAGGGTGGGGAGCTGGGCGTGTGTTGATGGAGGCGGCGAGGCCAAGGACGGGAGAGGCAGAGGAGGCGGCGGTGGAGGCTCGGGCGGCGGCGAAACGGAGGAGGAAGGCGGCGAGCGGAGGTTGCAGGGAGGCGGGAAGCGGCGAGGGAGGGTGGAGCAGGCCGCCGAGAGAGGAAGAGAGGGGTGGCGGCGTCGTGGCCTTGTCGAGACGAGGCTCCGGGCTGGGCGGGGCGAGAGGAGGGACGGACGGAGGGCAGCCCCGGGGCTCGAGGCGGACACGGGTCGGGGAAGAGAGCGGCCAGAGGAGAGAGGCGGGCCCGGCGCGGAGGTGGAGAAGCTCGAGGGGGCGGGGTCGTGGAGGAGGCGGCCGGGGCCGAGGCGGTGAGCGAGCGAGGAGGGAGAGGGAAGGAAGGAGACGGGCGCGAGGAAGGAGGCGGGGTGGGGCGTCGCGTGGGGCGAGTGGGGTGGGTCCGGACGCGGGGCAGGCGTGCGTGTGTGTCGGTGTGTGCGGGTCGGGTGGGGAGCGTGAGAGGAGCGGCCAGGTGGGGCGGTTCCAGGGGGAAAGGACAGGGCTGGGGCGTGGGGAGAGTGGCGGGTGCGGTGTGCGTGTGTGGCTGGGTGTGTGTTGGTTGGTTCAGGAGAGAGAGAGAGGGAAAAAGGAGAGAGGGTGTTTGGGGTGAGTTGGCAGCATATGAGTGGTGGGGAGGGGGAAGAGAGGTGAGGTGGCGACATAGGATAGGTTGGGGTGAGGTGGAGGGGTTGTGGGTAGATTAGGTTGGGTAGCTTTAGGATTTCGGGGTGGACCGATTGTTATTCTGGGGGTGGTCGTCCGGATCGATTCGGCCCGTTCGACCGCCCCACTAAAATAATTAAAATGTTTTATTTATTTAAAACAGGGCCTTTGCAACCCGATAACAGACAAAACAAATAATCCGGAGTCCCGGGTTTGAATTTGAAAACAAGATGGGGCGTTTTAGAAAACAAAAACAGGCTTTGCGAAAATAGTTTTAGACAAACGATGCATGATGATGACGATGCAATGCACAAATTCAACGCGATTTTCTAGTAGTGGTTTTGCGGGATGCCACAATTCGACACCACTAACAATGGATCTCGCCCTCGAGATCCGCCTCATGGTACCGGAAAGGAGGGCGGTGACCTGCGTCTTCTCGCTTCGTATAGTTCCTCGCGACACCACTAACAAGAGGTCGTTGTCCGTGATCGGCGAGAGAACACTCCGGGAACAAAAGATCGAAGGTAGAGGTATCCACAAATAAAGCCACCTCTAGCTTCCGTGGACGGAGTAAAATTGCTGATTCCCCTGATTCGATGTACAAGAGCGAATGATAAGAGTAGTGGTATGGTAGCTACTCCATCCCGCACTCAAACCATTACTCTGCACGCGAATAGACGGATTATGCAACCAACTCTCGGAATTAGACTGAAGATCTCGACAAGCGATGTTCGGAAACAAAGGGGTGATGCAGACTCTGCATCGGGTCTGGCGCAGATGATGTCGTCGCGTCGAAAAACACCGGAAGGCACAAACAAGGAATAAAGAATGGTAACACCGTAGACGGATTCATCAGGCAGCTTGAACACCGGACGGTAGAACACCGTTAACAGAGGAGAAAGCGAAACCCTGAAGGTACGACGGAAAACCCCACCACGAGAATTCCTGGACTCGAAGAAAAGATAAGAGAGCAGGTTCAAAACACGTCGAGATAAGAGGAGAATAGCAGAGGGGTAAGGAGTAAAATCAGACCTAATCAGAACTATCCAACCGATTTTCAAAAATAGTTTTGACACTCTACTGCGGCGGTTAGCTAGGTTATCCTACAGGCTGGACTTGTGGGGTATCGCAACTGCTGAGCTCTGATACCACTCTGTAACACCCTCAGAATCGGACCTATGCAAGTTCCAGCGATTCCCGCCAAACCCGCATAGAAACGATTCAAAGGTGCCCACCAGGCACTTTCGTGCGGGTGGAAAACGAAGTAATAACATTACACAACAGTCCTCGATGGGACCCACAGAACAGATTAATATACAACACGACTCCACGAGTCAAAAATACAGATATACAATGCAAAGATCCAAATCACCTTGAAGACGAGTCAGCGTCCGACTACGGACAAGATGCAAATGGGGCTAAGAGCCCTGAAGAATAACCAATGGCGTCCATAACCCTGCCCAGGCCAAGCCGGAAGGGTAACCATGCTAACGGCGTCGATCTCAAAACCTTCTTAACAAAAGGGGTGCCGACAAAGGGCAAAGGAAAAAGAGGAGCGTCAGTACTGAGGCCAGTACACGGCGAGGCTAGAATTCGGCGGTCCTCGCCTACATAGGTATGGTGGACTGAAGCGGCAGCGCAGCACGCACTAAACAACCTATAGAGACTCGATATCACTGGCGGCTATCAGAGAGGGGTAAGAAAGACCTATTCGGAACCAACCTGATACTATCATCAAACAAACCCATCCTGACGTTTCCCCCTCGAGACCAAACGAGGAAGTCAACCGAGGAACTCACACCGTTGGCAGTTTTACTTATTCAGTTATCGTTGCAGCAATTACTAGTCAGGTAAAGATGGTCGTCCTGATTAAATAAGCAGTGGGCACTTTTAGTTAATCATTCTGTTGAGATTGTAATACTTACTAGTCAGATACAATTGGCATGAGATATCCCAAAACCCAGCAGTTGTTGGTACTTTTGTTTAGCCATTCCGTTGTAGTTGCAATACTTACTAGTCAGGTACAATGGTCGCAAGCGACAATCCAAACAAGCAATTGTGGGCAGTATTATTTAGCCATTCCATTATAGTGAAGCTGATTACTAGTCATTATAAAGTCAAATTTATAGCACTACTTGAGTTATAGTTGTCTATGGTCGAGATACTGTGCTCCAAGTCGTCCATAACCGCGGACACGGCTTTCAGAAAGTTTTAACCCGCCGGTGCACAAATAGCAACACACTCGATCAACCTCGAAAACCAAATCAAAACCCAACGAGGCCTTCACGACAAAGCAATCACAGGATTCAGAAATATTTCAGGGGCCACCCCATTGAGTAGACCAACGAAGCCACCGACTCAAGGATGACTCAAGGTTTGCGACAATGGTCAGAACGATCGGGAACCCAAACTGGCTTGTCGACATGAAAACATTCCGCTTACCTAAATAAAGACAGCGTGCTCCTCGCACAATCGTAAATAAAGCAGAGCATGGCATAAGTACAGGATAGTAAATAAAACCTCAAACTAGTTTGTGGCCCCAAGAAATAAGATCAATCAAGCTCGCTCGGGGTCCCATAATCCTCCCGGATGTGGATAGCGCGATAAAACAAGGAACAGGTATCAAGTACTCGGGGTCCTACGGGACACAAGTGGGCGGTCGGAAACCAAATATTATCTATCACCCACCGATGCCTCTGCTTACTTACTTCAATTTTAGTTGTTAAACAGTAATTAAAGTGAACGATAAGTAAAGCCATGATCATCTCCAACATCAACATGCGGCAAGGCTCCAACAACTGTGGTACTTGGCGACACGCAACAGCACTTGAGCAAGCGACTACGACGCGCAAGTCCAACTATCTACCAAACAACAGGTACTAGGATGTGTCCAAGGCAATATACGGCTGCAAGGGATATCACGGGTACGAAAACTAGAGCATCGCAACACAGATAGCAATAGATCAACAGGAGGGAATAAATACTATAAAAGTAAGATAGGTAGAAAGGGGGAGATGCTCGCCTGAAAACATTGCCGAAGGTTCATCCGAAGATCGGGTCGGCACTCGCATCAACTCAACGGCCTAGTCCGTGAAGAAGCAAAGCACTAGCAAAAACACCGGATGCAATATTTAATACTACGGCCGAAGATCGGGCATGATGCATGTATGATGTATGGCATGGTAAAGATGCGATGCAATTAGGTCATATTAAGCGGAACCGGGGTCCCGACGATATTTAGGTGGTTCATGTTGTTTAGCTAACCCGCAATTTAAATGTTGTTTAACAAGGCAGAATAGATCACCGGTTCGCTACACAAGTTTAAATGTGGCCAATATAAGGCTAGATTTGCCCGCATATGGGCCCCATATTTAATTATGAGGTGAATCGGCATAAGGCCCCCAAACCACATGATAATATGCATGCAAGTATGACAATTAAATATGCACCAATTTATCTAGTTGGCAATTTATAAAAATAGGGTTTTCGGGTAAGGGTCACACATTAGGGTTCGGCGATCTTGGTGTTCCGGGGTTCGGGGTTCGGTCTCAGGGTCCAGGGTTCGACGGAACGTTCTCGGACTCCGGGGGCGTTCTCGGATAACTGAGGTCGATCTTGTCGCATCCGCCGTCTTTGGGTTTGCTTCAATCGGGTCCATGACGGAGTACTTGTCGTCCCATGTGGAATCCTTGTCGATCTGTGGCGATGATCTCAGGTTCGGGTATCCGGGGTGCCGGGGTCTCGGCGTCCGTGACGGAGATCATGGCATCCGTGAGGGAGAACATGGCATGTCGAGTTCGGTCTTCGGGGTCCTGCGGGAGAGCTTGGCGTTCTGCGGTCTTTGGCTCCGCGTGGCAGATCTTGTGGATCCGAGGTGGAGGCCTCAGCGTTCCGTGTCGTCGACCATCGGGTTCGAGGATCTTCAGCAGCACACACACATGCCTCCAACACGAGAGTTCGCCTTGAGGTCTGGTACCGAGAGAGGTCGAAGCGCCGCATGAAAGGCTTGACGCCAGGAGGAGAGGAGGGCGAGGAGGCCATGGCAGCAGCCGGGACGGGCGGAGCGACGGGGAGCACCGGGAGGAGCTCGGCTCGACGGGGTTGCGCTTGAGGAGGGATCCAGAGGCGGGCGCTGGCCAAGCCGCGGCAGTGTGAGGCGGGCGCGGAGCGCAGGGAGGTGGGCAAGGCCGGGCGAGGCCGAGCGAGGCGGCGCAGCGAGGCCGGAGGAGGGCCGAGGTGAGGTGGGAGCTGGCGGCCGGTGGAGGCGAGGAGGAGGCGGCGGACGGGAGACAGAGGGAGGAGCGGCGGTGGAGGAGCTCGGGCCGGCGACGAGGGGAACGGAGGAGGAAGGCGGCGAGCGGAGGTTGCAGGGAGGCGGGAAGCGGCGAGGGAGGGTGGAGCAGGGAGCGCCGGCAGAGAGGAAGAGAGGGTGGCGGCGGCGGCGAGCTGGCCGAGGATGAGGCGGGGGGCCCAGCGGGCGAGGAGGACGGGACGGCCGAGGCGCGCAGCCGGGAGCGGACGCTGGTCGGGGAAGAGAGCGGCCGGGAGGGGAGAGAGGCGGGAGCCGGCGCCGGAGGTGGAGAAGCTCGAGGCGGGTGGAGGAGGCGGCTGGGGCCGTGAGCGAGCGAGGAGAGGGAAGGAAGGAGACGGGCGCGAGGAAGGAGGCGGGAAGGGGCGTCAGCGTGGGGCGGTGGGTCCGGACGCTTGCAGTGCGTGTGTGTCGGGTCAAAGTGGGGGCGTGAGAGGAGCGGCTGTGGGGCGGTTCAGGGGAAGGACAGGCTGGGCGTGGGGAGAGTGGCGGGTGCGGCGTGTGTGGCTGGGTGTGTGTTGGTTGGTTCAGAGAGAGAGGAAAAGGAGAGAGGGTGTTTGGGGTGAGTTGGCAGATATGAGTGGGGGGGAAGAGAGGTGAGGTGGCGACATAGGATAGGTTGGGATGAGGTGGAGGGGTTGTGGGTAGATTAGGTTGGGTAGCTTTAGGATTTCGGGGTGGACCGATTGTTATTCTGGGGGTGGTCGTCCGGGTTGATTCGGCCCGTTCGACTGCCCCACTAAAATAATTAAAATGTTTTATTTATTTAAAACAGGGCCTTTGCAACCCGATAACAGACAAAACAAATAATCCGGAGTCCCGAGTTTGAATTTGAAAACAAGACGGGGCGTTTTAGAAAACAAAAACAGGCTTTGGGAAAATAGTTTTAGACAAACGATGCATGATGATGACGATGCAATGCACAAATTCAACGCGATTTTCTAGTAGTGGTTTTGCGGGATGCACACAGGGTCACACACTTAACGTGTCTCGACGCTAGGATAGATTGGATAATTGGTTTATGAGTTTTTGTTCGGAGTCTCGGATGGGATCCGGGACATCACGAGAGGTTCCGGAGTGGTCCGAAGAATAAGATTCATATAAGGCAGTGCAGTTTTTGGAGTTCGGAATTGTTCCGGGTTAATCGGTATTGTACCGAAAGCTTCTAGAACCTTTCGGAAAGGGACCAACGTGGCCCCACCTTCCGGGAGGGGGCATGGGCCTATGAGGGAGTGCCCTGGCCGCATTGGGCAAGGGGCACAAGGCCCCATAGGGCCCAGCCGGCCAAGGGGGTTTTAAACTCGAGATAGACCTTCTAGAAGGGGGGGTTTCCTTGCCCCCCACTCCTCCTCCTTTGGGGCCGCCGGTTTGGGCTTGGGGGAGGGGCTAGGGCTGCGCCCCACCCCTCTATATAAAGAGGGCTGGGGGCGCACCACCCACCACACCTTCCCCTCCAACCCTAGCCGCCCTGCTGCCCTCCTCTCTCCCTCCCGACTGCTTGTAGGCGAAGCCCTGCTGCAGAAATTCTCCACCAATTGCACCACGCCGTCGCGTTGTAGATCCAACCCATCTCTCCACCATACTTGCTGGACCAAGGAAGGAGGAGACGTCGAGGTGCTGCACGTGTGCATCTCACGGAGGCACCGCCACTTGTGGTGCTAGATCGGATCGGATCGCGAGGAGGAGAAGCGAGTACGACTACATCACCCATGTTCCGACGAACGTTCCGCTGTGCGAATCTTCAAGGGTATGAAGATCTAATCCAATCTCTCTCGTTGATTGCATCTCCTAGATTAGATCTTGGCTTTCCTTCTGTTCGCATCCGTAGAAAATTTTGATTTACTATGCCGCGAAACCCTTCACGGTCGTCCTCGACGGGGCCTGCAGGAAGCAAGGGGGACGAGTCCCATGACTTGTAGCAAAATTCGAGGTGAGGGTGTCCATGGCTGAGGGTGAGCACGAGATCGAGGGAGAGGATTCCATGACGGACGAGCGCAAAGGTGTGTGGCGGGCGGGGATCCGTCCAATGCCGAGATCCGTCCGGCATGGGGCCGCTCTGGCGGGGATCCGGTCCGGTGGCGGTGGAGCACCAGAGGCACATCCAGGGGCGGCGACACAACAAGGGCCACGTCGAGCAGCCACCATGAAGATGGGTGGCCAGAGGGAAGGAACGCCGGCGAGCAGGCCATGGCTGCGGGCAGCAATGTGGCCATGGATGTGTTGAGGCGCGGGAAAGGCAGGGATTCAGCACGGGCGGCGACGCGCAGCAGAAAGAGAGGCTCGGCAACCTAGGAGCACGACCACGGAAGGTCGCGGCGGCGGAGGGGCACATGTGCGGGAGATGTATGGCAGCAGATACATGCGTGCAGTTGGACGGCGGATGCGGTTTGCAGTTACCAGGTAAAAGACCAGGTAGAGGACGACAACACGATAGCGATCCGGGGATGAAACGTTTTCATCCCCCGGATGATACGTATCCTTTTCCATCCCCCAATCCTTCCCGTATCCAGCGAGTCAATTTGTCTCTCGAAACAGGCATACGCCCAGCTATATAAATATAGCAACCAAGTTGAGACCGCTGCTGGGCCAGACAGCACATCGCCCAAAAGAAAACAAAGAAGACTAAAAAGAAAAAGCAGAGAAAGTAAAGCCGACAACAGTGGCTTGACGACAAGGGATGACCCACAATCAAGGCCCGAGAATTTCCACCACGCTCCCGGCACTCCGGTGACACGCACAAGCAAAGACCTCCAAGAAGGAAGCGACGACGACGCCTCGGACTACTCCTAGGGTTTCCTGCACGCTACAAGAGGTGGGAAAGAGGTACACCCGACGCCTTCATGAAGGAAGGTGACACCGCAGGCGTCACGCGTCGGTGTCTAGTCGACAAGGATTTCTCGACCCTCAAAAAACCACCCGGACCCTTGAAGGATCCACCAAGCTCGACCGCCCACCAACATACGCCACCACGCCTTGCAGCCAACCCCGACATCTCACCGTGACCACGCTAGAGGTGGCAAGAACGAGAAAGGAGGAACATCATGAGAGTCAAGATAGCAACACACGGGAGGAACTTCCTCCACCACCTTCCAGCCGCTAGCCGACCGGATCTGAGAGGGCAAACCGACCCTCATCGGTCTAGCCGAGCCCAAATGGGCGCGTGAAGCCCTTCCACCGCAGCAAGGGTGCCACGTCTCGCCAACTCCAACACTAGTCCCTCCTCCTCCTACCGGAAGATCCACCACGGATCCTCACGCCAAGCAGCAGCGCCATCGACCTCATGATCACCCGGGCTTGCCGGACCACCGCCAGTCTGAGGTGCAACACCACGAGCTACCTCCCGGAGCCACCTCCGTCGGAGGGCTTCCCGCACAGACCACCTTCCAGGGCCGCCGCCCCGGCTTCCACGAACTCGCACCCACGGGGCAGCAAACACCACCATAACAGGTCCATTGGCGTAGACGGAGGAGGTCGGCACATGAAGACTATTCTAGGCGGCAAGAGGTCGGCGAGCACGACAGCCAAGCGAGCTGTGTGCAAGTCAACCTCGCAAACCATGGCAATGGATGCCATCCGGCCAACAGATCTGGACCCGCCTGGTCCGAAAGGAACCGGAGAGCACAGCAACCAGAGCCCGCCATGGCCAGGCCACGAGCTGGACCCGCCTGTGTCCAGCGAGTCAATTTCGCCGGGTTTAACACAGCTGCGAAGAGGTTCGATGCAATGTCGCTAATCCGGCCACGAGCAAGCCAGGATGGCTCTTTATGAGGACCAATTAATGTTGGGGCACATTGACGTTTCTTATTTCTTGCCGATCCAGCACCGTTGTCAAGTTTCGGCAAGTCCTTGCACGTGATTCGTGCAGCGGCGCCGGTCGGCTACGCTGAGATAAGTGATAGTAGTAGGTTGAGACGTTGTTGAGTCAGAGCTCACTTTTCGTACGTATCTGGCGGCTCGATCCATCTGGCGTCTTCTGCAGCTACAGGTCCCAAACCAAGTTCGGTCAGTCTAGGATGATCACCTGCGAGAGATCACCGTAGTAGTACCATATTCCGACAGAGGGCTTCGGCGCTGACACGTCCCCGTCCTCCGTAGGTCACCAACAGCGATTAAGGATGACCTGTCGTCGTGGAAAATCGAATGGCGAATGGCGAAAGAGACGGTCGCGCGCGCCAAGACGTCGACCGGCGGCTTTGGCGTCGGAAACGTGGCGGAGCGCGGGTGGCGCAGGAAGGGTAGGGTCTGCATCGCGCGCGTGGTCCTCGTGCGGTGCGGGTGGTGCGGTCGTCCACGCCTCGACGGCGCGGGGACGGCGGCCAGGAGCCCCCCAGCGCCCTGGCGCGTGGCCGTGGGCTTCGGTCACGCTCGACTTTGTTAGTAGCTCTTTTTTTTTAGCCAGTAAACAAACTGTTCTCTAGTCGGCATGAACCACCTTTTATCAATCAAGTAGTATAAAGTAGTCACGTGGTTTCTAGTCCAGGTTTTTTTTTTTCTTGACTCCCGCTACAGAAAGAATCGAAATAAAAAAGGAGTAGCAAAGCTGGAATGAATCTTGCCTAATAGTAGTATACATTCTTTTATCGTACGACCGAGATAACATTAGCCAAATAGTGAATCATATTACCGGAAAACCGTTTTGGATCCCGAGCTCCTATATTTTTCGAAATTGAAAACTTGAGCATGCACCAGCGCATACTATTCAAAAGTTGCCATCATATTCCATCGATCCATCTTCGGAACAGGGATCAAGGTATTTGACCTTGACATGCCTATCATCGACGCCGCCACAAAGCCAGAAAGCACCAATGCCCTAGGCGCGTCCATCGTCACAAGCCCACCTTTGATCGCATGCTGAAATATTAGACACAATTTTCATAATTAGTTTCAAAATATTAAAGATAACAAAATTAACTATTAGCTCATGTAACTCGAATATACTAGATGTACTAAACAACAAGATGAACGAAAACAAGTACCACCTACCATGTACTCGCAGAACATGATGAATAACCAAACATGGGCACGTCGTATGTACGCTTGCAGATGTACTCGCAGCAGTAATTTTAGGGAAGACCGATCGAAGCAGATGGCGGCAAAGACGGCGATAGGCAGCACCGCTTGACTTGGATAGAAGACGTCCCGTGATGGAGAACTAGAGCAGTCACGCGGAGCGCTTCCCAAAAACCTTATTCGTCCTCTCCCGTACAGGATCGCAAAGGCGAGTGGTTTCAGAGACCTGTTCTCCCGTTCGCCGATGCACGCCGGCAAGCGGGATGGAGTAGACTACGGTGGCGGCGCAATCAGAGAGGAGGAAAAACCCTAGATTGGTTTTCGGTGTTTTGTGGCGGTAGCCGCACATGACTTTATATAGAACGGCTCAAGAAACCCTATCAGAGACGAACGTGGGAAGAGTCCATGTTGCGCATGTTCGGGTCGGTTACAGTAGCCCATGATCCGGGAGCGACCCAAATAAGCTAATTGTTTGACACGTCTGTCAAAACTCACAATTTTCCCAAGCAGCAAAATAAAGCTCGGCTCGGCGAGATTCCCGAAACCCGCGGCGCTTACGCGCATGTCGTGACGGGCGGGCGGGCGAGCGGCGACGTCGTCGGAGGAGGAGCGCGCATGCATCTCTCTTATTGTCACTCACTTACAAAGTGGTGCAACACTTCACCTTATAAGGTGGTGCAACTCTCCTTCCTTCAACTTCCTATGTGAGACTAAATTTTAGCTCCCACTCCACTCTCATGTGAGCTACCACCAACATGGTCCAAACACATGTGGGCTGCCACAAACCTAGGCTTTGAGATTTAGGGGAAATATAAAATATATATGGGCCTATTTGTTTTAGCCCATTATTTCTAACAATCTCACACCAGATCTAAAATGTCCATTTAAAGATTTGTCAATTCTTGCTACTTGTTTATATATCAGTGTTTCAACAGAGACTATTAAGTTGAACTTCCGCCTAAAATCTTGAACTACGTCTATCAACAACTTGAACAATGGACGAACCTTGAATTACAAGTTTGGTGTTAATAGATTTCACTCAAAATCATAACTAGTACCTGGCTGCCAGTAGCCTACCCCGCGGGTTGGAGCATATGCGTTATACTCACTGGTCTCTTCATAAGTTTACTAGAGGTCACCCAAGTCTCATAGACCGCGACGTTTATAGTCGAGCTCATATATGTGTGTTCTTTCAAGAATGCCCTATAGGACGACATATTTGTAGTTAGAGCCAACAGAAACATATTAAGGCATGTTGTCAACCTGCCTTACAGATTATGAGAGTTATGCATCTTCACATAGAGAGGGTTACAAAATACTCTCCTTAGTCAAACCACTAGCTTGTTCTTCCCAGGTCCTAATTCAAGGGATCTCCGATCATATAGGTTGGGTTACCACTAGGTGTGATATCCATGTGTCTCAATCCCATCTCCCTCGATGCACTTTCTATCACATTTCGTGATAGTCTCTTTGTAAAGAGATCTGCCAGATTTTTGTCTGTTTGAATATACGTAATAGTTATTACTCCAGAGTTTCTCAATTTCCTGACAAATTTCAAATGTCTCTTCATGTGTCTTGATGACTTCGCGTCATCCTTAGAATTGTTCACTTGACAATAATAGTTTGGTTGTCACAATTCAAAAGGATTGTCAGCACATGTTTCTCAACCACATGCAAGTCCATCAAAAGCTCACTGTGGCATCCCGCAAAACCACTACTAGAAAATCGCGTTGAATTTGTGCATTGCATCGTCGTCATCATGCATTGTTTGCCAAAACTATTTTCGCAACCCCGGTTTGCTTTCTAAAACGCCCCCTCTTGTTTCAAACATCAAAATCCGGGTCGCCGGAATATTTTGTCTTGCCCGATATCGGTTTGCAAAAGCTTTGTTTGAAATAATAAAATATTTAATTTATTTTAGTAGGGGCAGTCGAACGGGCCGATTGACCCGATCGACCACCCCAGGAAATAATAATCGGTCCAACTACACGCCCTTCCAAATCCTAAACCTACCCAACTTTCTACTCTCTCTCCCCCTCCACATCACCCCACCCAATCGGATTCCGCCACCTCACCTCCCCAACTCCCTCAACCAACCACACCCTGCCATGTCATCCCTCACCCCTCTCTCTCACCCACCCAACAGACCTACACACACACGCACGCATTCTGCCCCTCTCCCCGCCTCCTGCCCTGGGCCAGCGCCTGACCCAGTCCACCTTCCCAGTCGAGCCTCCCCTGACCCACCCCTGGCCCACCTGCCCCAGCCACGCCTGCTCCTCTTCCCCGCAGCACCCTCCTCTCCTCACCTCAAGGCCAGCGCCTCCTCCTTCTCCGGCCAACCGCCTCCCAGCCTTGCCTCCTCCTCCTCCTCTGCCCCATCGCGCCGCCTCCCCCTCCCCGCCACGCCTCCTTCTCCGGCCACCGCATGCCGCCTCCGACGCCGCCTCCGCCACTGTGAGCCTCCTCGCCTCCCGCATCTCCGGCCTCCACCTCCACGACCCAGAACCACTGCGGCGCGCCCCTGCCGTCGCTCCTTCTCCAGGCCTTGCCAGCGCCACTGCGCCGCTTAAGCTCCGCCCGGCCATGTTCACCTCGTCCTCGCTTCATGACGCCTGCGCGCCCGTTGCCAGCCCGCGACCTCCTCCGGCCGTCTGCTGCCTGCACCTCTCCACCTCATGCCGTCCGCCGCCGTTCTCTCCGGCGACCCTTCCCGCACCACCATCTTCTCCCCGCGTCGGCCTCCTCTTCACCAGCTGCGGAGCGTCCTCCCTTGTCTCCCCGCACGACGCCAAGGACATGGACGCCTCGACCTCCCTGCGGCGCTTTCCCCTTGCAGGCTTGCTGTCGGCTCATCTTCCTCGATGGCCGCTGCACCCCGCTCTCTTCCCTGCGTCAAGCCGGAGCCGAGCCGTCTCTGCTTCCTCCGTCGACCGCCGCCACGTCACGCAACCCTGTCCTCGCTTGGCGCGCCACCAACCTCGTCCCCGAGCCGCCGTCTACGTGCCCGGTTGGGGCTAGATCTATGGCAAGTTGGGGCGCACACAACCTCTTCTGCTGACGTGTAGGGCCGCGACAATGAGCGCCGAACAAGATCTCCGAGCCCGACACCGGCATCCAACCTCGAAGCCCCAAGTTCCCCTATCGATGACCAAGCCGGAACCGCAAGTGTCGATAGAGCCAAGATCCCCGGACGCCAAGACCGCCACACGGAACCCGATCCTGGCACGCCAAGTTCGCCAAGACCCCAGACCCCAGGATCTTCGCCGTGAGACGACAAGATCGTCGGCACGACCCGACGACCGCGGATGCGACAGGATCGTTCCCAGGACTCCAAGCTCTACATCCCGGACGCCAAGACGACTCGATAGCACGGACCCAACAAGACCCTCGCAACGGCAAGACCGACTCCGTGGGACCCGACAAGACCTTCGCACAACAAGAACGGCGTCGACCCGGAAGGAACCGATGCGCCCCGACACCGAGACCCTGAGCGAAAAGTTCTTTCTCCCGGACGCCGAGCTCGCCGAGAACCCTGATGCAACAAGACCTACCCCTGAGTCTGAGAACAACCCCGTCGAACCTTAAACCCTGGACCCCGAGACCGGACCCTGGACCCTGTCGAACCCCGGACCCCGGAACCCCAAGTTCGTCGAACCCTAACAAGATCGCCGAACCCTAATGTGTGACCCTTTTCCTAGATAACCTATTTTATAAATGATATCAACTTGTTGCATATTTACTTTTCATCTCGCATGCATATCATTGGTTTGGGGGCCTTATGCCGATTCACCTAATAATTAAATATGGGGCCCATATGCGGGCAAATCTAGCCTTATATTGGCCTCATTTAAACTTGTGTAGCGAACCGATATCTTATCTTGCCTTGTTATAACAACATTTAAATTGCGGGGTAGATAAACAACTTGAACCACCTAAATATTTGTCGGGACCCCGGTTCCTCTTAATATGACCTAATTGCATCGCACCTTTGCCATGCCATGCACCATACATGCATCATGCCGATCTTCTGCCGTGTATTAAATACTGCATCCGGTGTTTCTTCTAGTGCTTTGGTTCTTCGCGGATAAGGCCGTTGAGTTGATGTGAGCTTCGCCCCGATCTTCGGATGAACCCTTCGACATGTTTTCAGGCGAGCATCTCCCCTTTCTACCTATCTTACTTTTATAGTATTTACTTCCCTCCTGTTGATCTATTGCTATCTGTGTTGCGATGCTTTAGTTTCCGTACCCGAGATCTACCGTGCAGCCCTATATTGCCTTGGACACATCCTATTACCTGTTGTTTGGTAGCTAGTTGGACTTGCGCGTCGTAGTTGCTTGCTCAAGTGCTGATGTGTGTCGTCATATGCCACAGTTGCTGATGTATTGCCGCATGTTGATGTTGGAGATGATTCTAGTTTTACTTATCGTCACTTTAATTTCTGTTTAACAACTAAAATTGAATAAGCAGAGGCATCGGTGGGTGATAGAAAATATTTGGTTTCCGAACGCCCACTTGTGTCCCGTAAGACCCCGAGTACTTGATACCTGTTCCTTGATTTATCGCGCTATCCACATCCGGGAGGTATATGGGACCCCCCTGAGCCAGAGCTTGATTCATTCTTATTTCTTGGGGCCACAAACTAGTTTGAGGTTTTATTTACGATTCTGTACTTATGCCATGCTACTTTCTGTATTTAAATTGTGCGAGGAGCACACTGTACTGTTTAGGTAAGCGGATTGATTACGCGGTATCGACAAGCCCAACCACACTTTCGGGTTCCCGTTACCATGACCATTGTCGCAAACCTTGAGTCCGTCTCGGAGCTTGCTTACTCCGCTATGGATCTACTCAATGGGTGGCCCCTGAAATATTTCTGAATCCGATTGTTCACCATGAAAGCCTCGTTGGGTTTTGATTTGGTTTTCCGAGGTTGATCGAGCGTGTGTTGCTATTGGTGCACCCGGCGGGTAAAACTTTCTGAAAGCCGTGTCCGCGGATATGGACGACTTGGAGCACAGTATCTCGATCATAGACAAGCATAACTAAAGTTTACTGCTCTAAATTTGACTTATAATGACTAGTAATCAGCTTCACTATAATGGAATGGCTAATTAATACTGCCCACAATTGCTTGTTTGGTGGTCGCTTGCGACAATTGTATCTGACTAGTAAGTATTGCAACTACAACGAAATGGCTGAATAAAAGTACCAACAACTGCTGGGTTTTGGGTTTATATCATGCTATCTGTATTTGATTAGTAATTGCCGCAACTATAACGGAATGGTCAACTAAAATTGCCCACTGCTTACTTTATCAGGATGATTATCTAAACCTGACTAGTAACTGCTGCAACTATAACTGAATAAATAAAATTGCCAACTGTGTGAGTTCCTCGGTTGACTTTCTCGTTTGGTCTCGAGGGGGAAACGCCAGGATGGGTTTGTTTGATGATAGAATCAGGTTGGATCCGGATAGGTCACCCTTATCCCTCTCTGATAACCGCCAGTTGTATCGAGTCTCTATAGGTTGTTTAGTGCATCTTTGCCGCCGCCATCCACCATACCTATGTAGGCGAGGACCGCCGAATTCTAGCCTCGCCGTGCATCGCCTCGATCGACGCTCCTTCTTTTTCCTTTGCCCTTTGTCGGCACCCCTTTTGTTTAAGCGTGTTTTGAGATCGACGCCGTTAGCGTGGTTACCCTTCCGCTTGGCCTGCAGGTTATGGACGCCATTGGTTATTCTTCAGGGCTCTTAGCCCCATTTGCATCTTGTCCGTAGTCGGACGCTCTACCGTTTTCAAGGTGATTTGGATCTTTGTATATTATGTATGTATTCTTGGCTCTTTGAGTCATTTATATATATCTCATGGGTCCCATCGAGGACTGTTGTGTAATGTTATTACTTCGTTTTCCACCCGCACGAAAGTGCCTGGTGGGCACCTTTGAATCGTTTCTATGCGGGTTTGGTGAATTTTGCCCAAACTTGCATGGGTCCGATTCTGAGGGTGTTACACTCACGCAACCATTCTGACTCAACAGAGGCTGTTCTAAAGCAGTAAGTTCTGCTTCCATAGTTGACCTTGTCGATATGTTTTGTCTACGAGACCTCCATGACACTACGCCACCTCCAAGGGTAAACATATACCCGCTCGTGGCGTAGAGTTCATCAACATCAGAGATCCAGTTCGAATCACTATATCCTTCAAGCACAGCAGGATTTCCTGAATAGTGAATCCTATAGCTCATTATACCACATAGATAGCGCATGACCCTTTCAAGTGCATGCCAGTGATCAATTCTTGAGTTAGACATGAACCTACTCAACTTGCTCACAACAAAAGAGATATCGGGTCTTGTAGCGCTTGCTAAGTACATGAGAGAACCAACAACTTGTGAATATTTCAGTTGATCTGTTGGTTTCTTATTTTTTCGTAATGTCAAACTGGGATCATAAGGTGTTGGAGAAGTCTTGCCATCAATAAAGCTAAATCGGCTCAATACCTTCTCAACATAATGAGATTGCGTTAAAGTAATTCTATTCTCGTTCTTAATAAGCTTGATGTTCAGAATCACATTAGCCTCTCTCAGATCTTTCATGACAAAACTCTTTGACATGAAAGACTTGACTTCATTTATCACTTTCATGTTTGTATCAAAGATCAAAATGGCATCCACGTACAAACATAATATAACACTATTGCTCTCACCATGGAGATAGTAAACACAACTATCAACCTCATTAATGACAAAGCCAGCAGAAAGTAGAGTTCTGTCAAACATCTCATGTCATTGCTTAGGTGCTTATTTCAGGCCATATAAAGATTTTAATAACTTGCACGCCTTTGTCTCTTCACCTTTTACCACAAACCCATCCGGCTGATCCATATAGTTCTCCTCTTCCAACTCTCCATTAAGGAAAGTTGTCTTCACGTCCATTTGATGAACGAGAAGACCATAAGAGGTAGCCAGGAACATTAGTACTCGAATGGTGGTTAGTCTAGCGACAGGTGAATAAGTTTCAAAGTAATCTTCACCTTCTTTCTATGTGTAGCCCTTAGCTACAAGATTACTTATCAATAGTACCATCAGGCCTTAGCTTCTTCTTGAACACCCACTTACATCCCACAGGTTTACAACCATAGGGTCGTTCTGATAATTCCCAAGTTCCATTAGAAAGAATCGAGTCCATCTCATTTTGGACAGCTTCTTTCCAATCATCTGCATCAGGGGATGCAAATGCCTCAACAACAGATCTGTGAGTATCATCCACAAGGTACACGATGAAGTAATTACCAAAGTATTTTGCAACTCTATGTCTCTTACTCCTCGTGAGAGGTTCATCGTCATCCTTCTCAAGGACTTCGTCATGTGGTTGTTCAGAATTCTCAATAGATGCACTAGATTCAGGAAGTATTTCAGAAGAAATTCTACCAATGCTATGTATATCTTTCATAGGAAACATATTCTCAAAGAATGTTGCATCACGAGATTCTATTATAGTATCAACATGCATATCAGGTACCTCAGATTTAACAACTAGAAATCTATAGCCTACACTCCCTGGAGCATATCCTAGAAAGATACAATTCACTGTCTTAGGTCTGAGCTTGCGTTTCTTGGGAATCGGTATGTTTACCTTTGTCAAACACCCCCAAGTGCGCAGATATAAAAGTGAAGGTTTTCTCCCAGCCCACTCCTCATAAGGTTTTTTTTATTTATTCTTGTTAGGAACTCTATTCAGGACATGACATGAAGTCAACAAAGCCTCCCCTACCATGCCTTTGATAAACCAGCATTGGCTAACATGAAATTCACCAAGTCATTCAGCATGCGGTTTTTCCTCTCGGCAACCCCGTTTGATTGGGGCGAGTAGGAAGGCGTCCTCTCATGAATAATTCTGTGTTCCTCATAGAATTCGTCAAATATTTTGGGAAAATACTCACCACCACGATCCGACCTAAGACGCTTGATCTTTCTCTCTAGTTGATTTTCAACTTCGGCCTTATAAATTTTAAAGTAGTCTAAAGCCTCATATTTGGTGTGCAACAGTAAACATAGCATAATTTAGTAGCATCATCTATCAACGTCATGAAATATCTTTTTCCACCTTTTGTCAACACACCATTCATCTCGCATAGATCGGAATGTATGAGTTCTAGAGGTGCCAAGTTTCTCTCCTTGACAACCTTGTGAGGCTTTCGAGGTTTCTTTGATTGCATACAACTTTGGCACTTAGAACCTTTGGCAATAGTGAAATTCGGAATTAAACTCATACTGGACATCCGAGATATCAAACAAAAATTAATGTGACATAAACGAGAATGCCAAACACTGGTATCATCATTAACACCACCACAAATATGATTCACGGATTTATTACAAAACTATGAAAGTGAAAGAGGAACAAGCCTCCGAACTCATAACCTTTACCAATAATTTGTCCATGTTTCGAAACAATGACTTTATTAGACTCTAAAACAACCTTAAACCCATCTCTCCATAGAAGGGAGCCACTAACGAGATTCTTGTTCATAGTAGGGACATGCTGCATGTTCCTCAGCTGCACGATCTTTCTGGAAGTAAACTTCAGATCCACCGTGCCAACACCACGAACAGAAGCATGTGATCCATTCCCTATTAGGACGGATGAATCCCGAGCGACTTGATAAGAAGTGAACATAGAGATGTCAGCACAAACATGAACATTAGCACTCGTGTCAAGACACCAACATGGTGATTGAAATACTGAAAGAACAGTAAATAAATTACCATACCCATCAGTATTGCTAGCGGTCTGCACGATATGAACAGTCCTTGGAAAAGTGGTCGGGCTCTCCACAAGTGAAACAAGTCAGATCACTCTTGTCCCTGTTCGACTTCTTCTTCTTGAAGGTTGTAGTCTTTACAGACTTGTTAAAGGAGGACTTGAAGTTCCCTTTGTTCTTGCCTACGGATTTGCCTTTCTGCACATAGTTAGCAGTAGCATGACCCTCTCCTTTCTCAGTAGTGTCCTTAGCCCAAGACTTCTCCTCAACATCAAGGGACGCTATCAGATTTTCAACTGATATCTCCTGTCTCTTGTGTTTGAGAGCTGTGGGATATTTCTTGCATAAAGGGGGCAACTTAGCAATAATGCAACCCGCCACAAACTAGTCGGGTAAGGTACACTTAAGGAGTTCGATCTCTTTGGCAATGCACCATATCTTATGAGCTTGTTGAACCACAGGAAGGTCCTTTGTCATCTTAAAATCATTATGTACAGTCACTGCCAGCATCAAACTTTATGACCAGTGCGTCCTAGAGCTCCTTTCCGTCTTTTATGTGCACAAACATATCACACAAACGGTTATCAAGAATGCCCAGAATACATCCCACAAAGACAGGCATCTCGCATCCCGTACCCCGCGGCGCACGCGCGTCGTGATGAGACAAGACGAGCGGGCGGGCGGGCGTGCGAACGGAGTCGTTGTCGAAGGAGGAACATGTATGTATCTCTCTTATTGCCACTCACTTACAAAGTGGTACAACACTCCACCTTATAAGGTGGTGCAACTCTCCTTCAACTTCCCATGTGGGACTAAACTTTAGCTCCCACTCCACTCCCTTGTGAGCTGCCACCAACATGGGCCCAAACACATGTGGGCTGCCACAAACCTGAGCTTTGAGATTTAGGGAAAAACAGAAATATACATGGGCCTATTTGTTTTATCCCATTATTTCTAACATCGCCTGCCGCGCCACGCCGCTTAGACCCGCCGCCGTTGGCTCGGTCGATGTAGCACCGCTTAACCTTGTTACCACGCAAGAAGCACATAGAGAATGGCTTCCAGCCACTAATGAATCCATCCACTTGTTCATCTAGCCTATATATGTCTCCAAAGTTGATATCCCCATGAGGGTGACGATGTAGGAATGTCTCCATCATCCGATCCAGAAAGTCGAATCTTGGGTTTCCTCCGGAATACATGTGGAACGAGAAAAGCCTCCACAGCCAAGTAAACGATGCCCACAGGCGCCACCGTTGGCGGTGCATCCTCACCTTTCACCAGATGGGCCACTAACTCTTCCTCTCTGCCATCGACCGCCATGCCCCAAGGGCGCGTCCGATCCGCCCGGGAACCGCCACGAGGACGGTGCCACCACTTGAATCATGTCTTCAGTGGGGTGGTCGTCGAAAGCAGAGAAGTCGGCTTCGCTACGCGACCGACGGCATGGACGCACACACATCGAGGAACCCCACTGCTGGCCTCGCAACCGCATTCACCATGGTTGAGGCTGTTGATGCCTTTCACACTAGCGAGAAGACCTCCCGACCGCTAAAAATAAGGCTAGGCTTGCGAGCCCGGAACCAATCTGAGGTCGCCGACATCCGATTCCACCTCGCACATCTGTTGTCCAGAGCCAGCCGACGCACTCGGTACGGAGGTCCCCACCATGAGAAGGCATCGAGGCAAGGAGATGAAGGCTCGCCGTCCACCGAATATCATTTACAGGACACTATCGCTAGTTATTATTCTTGAGTAGGAACTTCTACTGGGCGCTATATGTGTGCAAGTAGGAAAGCTCTGCTCAAAGATTTACTACATGCAACAGTTTCGTATAACAAATAGAAATAAATATTAACAAAGAGAACAAATTGTAATAAAAAAAGAAAAAGGAGAAATGGAAAATAAAGTAAAAAATGTTAGGTCTTGTTGGACCAGCCCACGGACACGAGACGGTGTGCCGCAACTCTATTGTACGCAACATGTGGCAAATAAAGTTTGCCTCGTTTAGCTGCCTTGCTAGGCTACTTCAGCCTTCTCCTTGACAAAGTATTTTATGGTAGCTTTTCTTCTTTGGCGACCCTCAGCTTTTCCTGTTCTGGTTCAAAAAAATTAGAAGGCTTCCAAAGTGGTTAAGGCTAAACTAACTTGAAAGCCTCACAAAATTTTAGAACCGGCTTTTCTAGAAAACTGGTGGTAGGACGACTTCTTGAAGAAGCCGTCAAAAGAACTAGGCCTATATTTGGCGTGCATAGTCTTTGCAGGCCCAGTTATCCACGTTTGGTCTTGCAATATACAAAACGGAGGAGAGCTAAAATAGAAAATTAACTATATGCTTAAGCGTGGTCACATGCAACGCTTCTGAGCGCACTTGCCGTGCGCTATGCCTGCTTGCTCCGGCTGCAAGTGGGTCCTTAGTAGCGAATACCGGTTGACCGTGACCACCATGCATCCGGACGGTGCGTTGCAGTTCAAAGGGGCCATACCTTATTTTTTTGCTTTCTCTTATGGTATCTCCGGTCCTCATCTTCCTCTTGCACCTAAATCCCACGCCCCAGAAGAGATGAGAGATCCCACGCCATGGAATTCCCCACGCCATGGCCCCCTTCGAGCAGAGCTCTCCCCTCGACGAGCAATGCCACAGACCACCACCGAGACAGCGAGGCCGCCGCGACCGCAGTGAACTAAGCGGCGGGGCTGGGTGCACCGGTGATGGAGAGGATATGAAGGCGGAGGATCTTAGAGGGAAGGCCGGGCAAGGACCGGCAGAGGAGAGCTTTGAGGAGGCGGCGAGGCGGTCATGAGCGCCACTGGCCACGGGCGTTGGCAGGAGGCCCGTGAGCTGGTCTGAAGCAGGGCGGCGCGGTTCTGCTCTCCCTAGAGTCACTGATCTGCTCTCTAATGGCTCCTGTTGCATGGTCCCTCCGCCTCCGCAGCTCCTATGGCTCCTCCGCCTCAGGTGTGTAAACGTACCTAGCGATAATTCTGCGCAGCTTCGTCGAATCACTGGCACCAACAACCAGGTCGTCGGCGACACAAACAATTGGGTCAGCAGAGATAGCCTAAGACCCCTCTAACTCGCTAGGGCTATCTGGTTTGCTTCTCCAAAATTCATAGAAAGTTTTGATTAGAGAATATACCACGGAAGGTCTCCAATTGGTATAGTCCGTGCTAATCTCTTTTTCCATATTTTATCTTGGCATAGACGGAGCTTGATGGGCTAGCACAAAGGGTATCATGTATTCATATAATTGCCGTACAGTTAGGTGAGATTTATTTTCCCCTTACCTCCAGTTTCAGTTTTGTTACCAGTACAATTTCTGCTACCCTAACGTCTTGTATCATGATGGAACTCCAATACACGCCTACAAATTAATTCTTGATACATTTATTTTACCAAATAGTTTGTTATACATCAAATACATGACATAGATTGAAAATTTGATTACCACTATGTTTCCAGTTATGGTTCCCCTAATAATGCAGGGCAACCGTTTGCTGAATTGCTTAGACAAATTATATGGAGTTTTGTCATGTGCTTGAACCAGCTTAAATCGTGTTAGCTACAATTCATAAAAATAACTCATGATCCATCTGTTTATGTGTTGTCTGTGATAACAAATTATGTCGCCCATGTCAATAATTGGTTGGCAGGTGCCACATACTTTTTTTCCAACTTTTCATGTATTTTTTTTTTGTAGTAAATCCTTTGAAATGGTAGATCAAAAGTTTCCTGTGAAGATTTTACGATATAACATAAAGGATGTGGGGAATTTCAATTCTATTTTTCTTATATTTATTCTACAACGATCTGCAATGGCTTGTGAGCTACTTAATTAATACAACATGGCAATCCAATTAATTTGTGTCTGCGAAGTTGATCTAATGGAAGAACAAGTGAACTTGGTAGGTTTTGTACATCATATGGCCATGCAAAAAATACGGAGATGCATCATAATACTCTGAATTTGAAAGCACTCTTCAGGGATCATGCAATTTTTTGAACCAATTTTCTGAGCTCGATACAGTTTGATTACTACTTTTGCCAGCTTCCCGAAAGATATATGAGAGTGCCTGACTCTTCTTTTGTGTTGTTTATTCTTCTCCCTGCAGCTAGCCATGTCAGCCCCTCCCAGGTGATCCCCAACGAAAAGGTCCCATGGGATTTTCTAGAACATTGACTTGTGCTCTCTCCTCGGCACCGCCAACAGACTCGGAGTTTACGGTGTTACAGCTAACAAGCATAGTTGCCTCTTTCAGGTATGATCTAGAAATATGTTGCATAGGGTAGCTATACTATTTATTTGTTTTACCCTGTATATTGACATCATAGAGAACAGGGCCAGGTGAGCACATTTGCTGACCATGGATACCCAAGAGAATAATTTACATCCAGGCCGAACCGAACAGCAGAAAAGCAGCGAGATGGCATATCTCGATGCTCATGGTCATTAGTTTTCTTTTGCACATTTTACTTTCTAATCCACTATGCAACCAAAAGGTATCTCCCCGTGAGCCAAGAAGAGATCTGTATAGACTATTGAATAGAATGATTCATTATTTTATTAACTTCTCAATGATTTTCCCTGCCCACAACCAATTTCTGGAAGCTTAAAATGTGTGAAAATTACAAGTGTGCCTTACCTATGGCGTTCTGAATAGAAAATTGACATTTTCCAGTTCCTACATTTTAGTCATGCATTTGCACAGGCAATCCATGTAAACAGAACCGTGTTACATTTTGATTCAGTTTCATGCCAATAAGTATGTTTCTATGATGCGCAATTTGTCATCAAGCAATGGGAAACTAATTTATTGTTTTGGCGTGGTAACTAAATTTCTGCTCATACTAGAAAAATCCAGGGTGGATGATAGCACCAGAAGCAATTGTTACCATAAGTATGATAACCCGGTGTGCTATTCTAATCCTGATCCTACTTTACTTATGTTGCAGATCAGTAATATCTTCATTGCTATTCATCTAGCAGAATTGGTCTTATCTCCCTTTAATATTTTTTGGGTTGGTCACTATGGTAGTTAGGTTTGGTATATCAAAACTGTATCCAGCTGTTATTTGCTAAATGGATTTGCATATGTAGCTCTTTGTAAAGGTCTTTCACATTTCCGTGATACTATTCCTTATTTGAAATATTGTTAATGAGGTGTTGAATCAAAAATATTCAATTGTGTACGTAATCGTGTACATCATATCAGTGCCCCACAAAAATTTGATCTATTAACTAATGTTCTGCCTTACTCTGCTCAAGACAAGTTTTAGAGCCCCAAGACTTCCAACGGCAAGGAAAGCCACCTATCCTGAATAGTTGCACTATTTCTTTTCTTTCGAACCTATGCTTCCATATACTATATGAATCTTGAGGAAAATGTCATCAGGTATGTACAATAGTTTGACCCTCTTTTCAAGTTACATTTTACAAAAGCCTTAGTTTCATTTTTCCATAGTTTTGTAGTTTCCTTGCATTACAACTCTGCTCTATATTTTCTTCCATGCATAGAACTAAGTCACTAGAGCTTGCCTTGGAGATAAAGTTAGTGCATTTCTTGCTTTGTCACATTTCGTACGATCAACAAGATTTTGAGAATTTAATGAAACATAGTCTGATGAAATAAGTAGAACAATACAATTTTACCAAAATTGTTTCTTATTGATTATCTATTGATATTTTCTTCTATGGTGTGTTATTCAGAGTAGAACAATCGAGGAAACAAGACCATCTGAATTGCTGAACTATTCTGGTGTCTGTCCATATCGGCATACTTTTGATGATCTATTTACACTTTGTTTTTTAGTTTGTCCGCCTTATATTCATCTATTTGTGTAGGTTCTCAGTTAATTGTGTGCCACCCTACTATCAAATTCTTATTATATTAAAAACTGTGAGCTATGTTACTTAATTGGTGAGAATCATGATTCACCAAATGCTTCTGAAAAAAAAATATTGATGAAATGTCTTAAAACAAAGTATTATGAAAACTTGTAAGCATAAATATTCCCTTTGTATTTCTAACGTGGCTAAGAATGTGTTACACATCCAAACACACGTAAATCCACCAGACTGATCACACAATGCCCAAACGGAGTCTAGGCAGCGCGGCGAAGCGCGCTTACCCCTCTAGTATTAATTATGTGCATGGAACATAGAAAAACATAGGGAAAATTTACCTTTATCCCACTCCAAAGTGTAACATATATAAACAATAGATTAAAGTGGATGGAGTTTGCTACTTGGCAGCGCCCTACGGATTGCACGGACGAGCGGGCAGACAAACTCACATCGCCCGCGTCTCAGGATTGTACGGATTGCACGCGAGCACAACACTGATCCATGCCAAAAAATAAGGCACGTCTTATGCGAGAGAGTTTGATTACTTCTAGAAATCAAAAGAACAAACAAACTGACATCACACCATATAAAATTCGAAAATCTTAAAGTTCAAGTTTTTTTATAGGGATTTATGATCCGATTTCACCATTATGCTAGTCGTGACGAGATCTTTAAAACTAGATATCATGTTACTACGTTTTGATAAAAAAAATTATAAAAAAATTATTTACTTGTAACAGGTGATTATTCAGATAATATTTGAAAATTACGCGCTCTCACAACGATTAGTTTGATATGAAATTAGGCGTCACTTTTAATTATTATTTGGACTGTGCTACACAGCTGCCGGTTTACTGACTAGAGAAACTGGCAGGCCGCTCCAATCCATAAGGCGATTTTTGCATGCCCGTGGTAGCTCTAATTTGACCGTTTCGCTGCAACTCGGAGGAGGACTCCCCGTAACAGCTATTGCAGCGACAATTCCCGTGAGAATGAGAGGCGGGGATAGAATTTGCCGAGCGCGGCGGCTGGGCATGGCTAAGGTCGACGCAGCGGTAACGATGGGGTCATCGGTCCTCCTAGCCCTATCGAAGCCGCTCCGGCACGTCTTCCTCAACGACGCACGATTGCGGCGCCTGTTCGCGACTGTGTGTAGCAGGCTCACTTTTTTTTGCGAGAAACTGATTTATATTAGCTGCAGATCTTACAGATCAGTCCAGAACAAAGATACAAATTACAAGAAAGTCCTTCTGGACCTCGACGCCATGGACGACGAACGAGACGCTGTGTCGGCGCGCCGCCGCACCACCTCCCCTCTGGCCTTGGAACAGGAGGCTCCCTCGTACGGACGGGAAGTCGACGCTCCTCAGATCCGAAGATCCTCCACCTTGCGCCATCGCCAGCATCGCTGCATCGAAGCAGCGAACAACATCAGCTCGATTCTTCAACTGCGCCAGATCCGTGCTATATCCTATCTTGATATGTTTCGATAATATTTAATCAGAACCAAAGCTATATCATATCTTATATATTGGTTGGATGGATATCTCTATAAGTAATAACTATATTGATCCGATAATGATAGCTATATGGCAAACAGATGGATAACTCTACCCTGGACACCTGGATGTTGATAACTGTAATCTAATCGGGTGGATAACTCTATAAGCGGTGGGTGGATAACTACATTTGAGATCAGTTGATAACTATAACTTTATCACGTGGATAACTTTATAAGCAGTGGATGGATAACTCTATATAAAATTGGTTAATAACTGTAATCTAATCGGGTGGATAACTCTATAAGCGTTGGATGGATAACTCCATTTGAGATCAGTTGATAACTATAACCTCATCACGTGGATAACTTTATAAGCAGTGGGTGGATAACTCCATATGAAATTGGTTGATAACTATAATCTAATCGGATGGATAAGTCTATAAACGGTGGGTGGATAACTCCATTTGAGATATAACCTCATCACGTGGATAACTTGCTAAGCAGTGGGTGGATAACTCCATATAAAATTGGTTGATAACTGTAATCTAATCGGGTGGATAATTCTATAACTGGTGGGTGGATAACTCCATTTGAGATCAGTTGATAACTATAACCTCATCACGTGGATAACATTATAAGCAGTGGGTGGATAACTCCATATGAAATCAGTTATCATGCGGTTGATAACTGTAATCTAATCGGATGGATAACTCCATTTAAGGCCAGTTGATAACTATAACCTCATCACGTGGATAACTTTATAAGTAGTGGGTGGATAACTTCATAGGAAATCGGTTGATAACTATAACCTCATCAGGTGAATAACTCTATAAGCAGTGAGTGGATAACTTTTATCTAGAGGGTGGGTAACTATATCAAATCGTTGATGATAGCTATATTTTAACATTAGGCCAGATATCTCTATAAGTAATAACTACATCGATCTAATAATGATAGCTATACGGCAAACACATGGGAAACTCTATCATGAACACCTGGATAACTCCATTTGAAATAAGTTGATAATTGTAATCTAATTACATGGATAACTCTATCAACAGTGTGTGGATAACTCCATTTAAAGTCAGTTGATAACTATAACATCATCACGTAGATAACTCTATAAGAGCATCTCTAGCAGAACCGCATATCAGTCGGTCCGCAAAATTTTGGGCCGATATGCGATATCAAGGTCGAAAAGTGGTTTTTTCAGTTACCTCAAACGGGGTCGAACCGTATTTTTTTTGTTGTTTCCCGTAAAATGGCCCGTCCGTCCCGCATATAGTCGGGGCGGAAGGGCTCGGATGCGGTAAACCGCATCCCCCCCCCCCCCCCCCCGTGTAGAAACCCTTGCCGCCGCCATCGCTAGTCGTCAAATCACCGCCGCCCACCACCTCCTAGCCACCCATCCTAGCTATGACGGCCAATCGTGCCGGAATATGGCCGGACGAGGCGGCCATTCGTGGCGGCGCGGAGGGAGCTCCCGCGCCGCTGCCGAGCGAGAAGGTGCGCCGTCGCCGGTCCGAGCAGGAGCGCGCGGCGCCCTCGCGCCCTCCCGGCGTGGGTCGGGTTCGGGTTTGGGCCCTCCACGCACAATGCGGAGGCGGGAAGCTCCCGCACTGCTGTGAGCGTTGGCCCGCGCCTCGACGCGCCATCGCCGGTGGTGCGCGCGCTGCCTCCCGCTCCCGCGCCGGCTCGGTGGGGCCATATCTCTGTTGCCTGCCAAAACTCACCGGCGAGCAGCAACGAGCAACACGAAGAGCCGGGAGGCTCCCAGAGCTGCTGGTGGGCCCTGGTCCCTCGGGCAACGGCCCGCAAAGCTCGACGCGCCACAGCTTGGTTCGAGCGTGCCACGACCTATACCGATCGGGAAGGTGAAAGATTGCTTCGATTGGTTTCTGCATGGCAAACAAACATGTGTAAAATTCGAGCCGTGTAGGCTCCGGGTTTCCACAGAATCGGCTCTTAGAGCCGATCATCCCATGGTTCTGCATTAAATCTTATGATAACATGGGGTTTTGCTTCATCAATACAAGCTAAATCGATCTCTGACGGTTTAACGTTTTCACCTCATGACCGGAACATCCTACACGTAATTGAGCCGGTAGATACAAAAGATAGTAGAAAACTAATCCTAGAGAAGGCCTAAAACCAACATAACGTTAATTCCGGAACGTCCCTCGGGATCGATGAACCATATCTTACATATTCTTGGATCGTTCAACCCGTTTGCAAGGCCTGATCATGGGGATATCAAACTAAACCTTGGAGAACAAGGTACAACTATAATGATCAAATCGACTTAAATAAAGATCAAGCAAGATGCCACCTTTACCCCGGAAAAGGTGCAAAGGCGGCGATATAGCTATAGGCAGCATAACTAAACAATCATAGCGAAAATCGATGCTAACCCAAACAAATCTATGATAATGGTGTTACTCGCCATCAACAAGGCTTAGTACGAGTAACACCGGGTAACACATATAGAACCTTTGCCTAGATCGCAAGATGCGATCTAGGCGAGATGGCACTTACCCGAAAAACCCTAGAAACAAGGGGTGGCGATCTTGAGATTGTGTTTGTGGTGAACGTGATTGTCCTCCTTTTCTCGATAACCTTAGGTACATATTTATAGTCCGGAGACTCTCTACTTTTGGAATAACTCTACAACTCTATCTTTACCTAAACTGAAACAAAACCTACTATGATACAAGATACACGGGCAATTTAGCCCAAATCTACGTACAAGGCCGCTTAACAACACGTTAAATATACGTATCTTCTAAGCCCATCTTGATTACGGCCCAACTCCTCCTTTTGCCAAAATATGGCGATAACACATGCCCCCCTGGTTTTGGCGATAATAATTCCAAAACCACTCCGCTGACGTTTTTTCTTCGCCACCTCTTTTTTTTTTGTATCGGGTTGCGCGTTGACGAGCGTGGCGAGCGAGATAAATCGCCACGCCCCTTCATCATGATGCCTGTCTTCTCAACTCCTTCATCTTGCACGATTTGACGATTTTGGCAGTGCAATCTGGGAAACTGCTATGGCATTGAACCGTCTCTCCAATATTCCCCTTATTTAAATCCGTCTGAGCAGTTCGCAGTCCCATCTTCCTCCAGTAGCCAGAAAACCCTTCTTCCTTCGCCGAAAAACCCTCTTTCTCGCCATGGCCTCCTCGCTTCCTCCTTGTCTTCCTACGCCTCCAACTCGATGAGCGACCGCGAGCCGACGCCAGAGCACCCGCCCACGGCGGCGTACAGCACTTTCGCCCCACGGTGGTGGGATGAAAGGGACTGGGATTTCGCCGTCTGGTCGGAGGACGATGCGTCCCTGACGGTGAAGAGAGCCTGATTCCTCGTTGACGAGGCGGAGGAAACAGCGGCGACGCTGGTCGTGGGGCGTCGAGTCCTCCGACGAGAAGGAGGTGAGGAGGACACCTCCTCCGATGAGTACCCCGACGGCGCTTCCGCGGGTCCGAAGACGGCGGCGGCGGCGAGGGCGAGGGCGAGGCCCCTCAGCTTCCTCAAAGAAGGCGAAGACGACGGCAGCGTGGCGATGACAGCGAACAAGACGGCGGCGACGACGACCTCGGCTTAGATTAGGAATTAGATTAGGAATTAGTAGTATGCCCCCTTTTGTAATCCATCAGCTGCTTGTAAGCAATCCGCTTTTGAATGAATGAATGAAGAAATCTTTCTTTCGAAGATTGCCTTTCCGCCCCAATTTCGTTGATAACAAGAATAAGTCGATGTTCCAGGAGCCGATAGCAACGTATCGGCTTTCACCTTGTCACGTCCTCACAGTCAACCAAACCATGACTCAAAGAGCCGATGCACATCGGCTTTTCCAAAATCGTTGACAAGGTCCAACTCAGTCGCATACTTAGGCAACCTAAGCCACCTCTTAGTTTCAAGCGGTAACTGCATTTGCCTTCAAAAGGGCGACCTAGATCCCCACGCCCACCAAGCGGATCGAGCTCCCAACAAGAATCCTCAATCCTCAACTGCATCCATCCGGCAAACCAAATGGCGAATCGTCCAAGCACCAATCCGGAGGTCTCCGGTCCGAAGTACGCTTACCCTCGTAGTCCGAACACAACGTCGAACTTAATGGTGAACACCAATTAATGCCTTTACTCCACCATTAATCTTTCTAGGTTTCGGACATTCTTTGCCGCATCCTTCTCTCCCAAATTCTCTACGCGCCCTCGTTGATTCTAGTCCGCCCATCGATTTCTTGCGAAGCAAATAGGATCCCTTTGTCGCCCAAGACCTAGATCTGAATTCTTGGGCCGGCCATGACTGGCCTAATCCCCGACCATTGGGTTTCTTGGTTCAGAGGTAGCTAGAGCTTACCAACCCCAATGGGAAACTTTGGGAATAGCCGATGCCTTGCATCTATCGTTGTCTCCTCTTGAGAAACACGAGAATCTTCTCAAAACCATCGCTATTTCTGGTCGATGCTTTGAACTGCTTTATGTTTGGCCATGGCCCTATGTCACCAACATTGCTAGGCGTGGTGATGATCATCGCTGGATGTTACATCACCCAGCCCTCGCTTTCAAACTGACCAAAGTCCCTACAAACTGTCTTCCAAAACAGATTGTACAAGTTGGGGTGCTTATCTCCAACGCCATGAAAACGAAGGCCTGTTTTGGAGAAAGAACATACTGACCTTTCTCAACTTCTCGTTAGAGCATTTCATCTTCGTGGTCCTTCCTTGCTCCAACCAAAACTATCTCCTTAGCCCATGAACGCCAAAGGCACTCAACTTGGTATCGCAACTGTTCCTTGGAGAGGTCTATCGATATCTCCAATTGATGTCTGTTAAGCTGTTCTCAGGCATAGCAATCAAAACAGGTGGTCCTTGGTGGTTCATTCAGTTATGGGCTCAGCTGTACTTTCAAAACCACATCCCAGACTTCCCCCTCCTAGCGAGTTGCACCTTTCCTGATGTTAAAGGGAAGCAGATCCGATGCACTAGTTATGGCCAAGCTTTGTACAGGTTGCCAGGCAGCAAATTATCTCCTCAGGAAGCATCCAAGTGGTTCAGCACTTTCTTCCAGGGTCTGGACAACCCCACCTTTTTCCCTTATATGGAGGAATCGGAACATTTTGAAAATCCACTCTCCTTTAGGCTGGACAGTTTTGCCGATGACACTAGCACTCAAGCCTTTTTTCCACCGTGATTCGTCCTGTTTCCTTCCGGTTGGCATGAGTACGTCCAGCAGAATAATCAAACCTGGTATGAATTTTACCGGCCAGTCTCGATGGCCCGCCAATTGACCTTGGACAAGTAGCTCCCCACTTTTTCTCCATCATCTTACGGTGCGAGCCGACCGCTCGATCCTCTCACCCGGTCGGAGGTGTTACTCCTTCTTTGATGCTCGACCATCCCTATTCCGAATGACCTCACCTTCGCCAAACGGATGGCTTGAGGACTGGTGGGCGATGTGGAAAACCCACGTTTCGAAAGCTGGGACCGCTCACGAAACAACTTGATGCCGATCTGACGCTTGTGGGAATGTACTACTACTTGCAAATTTTCTTGATGCGACTTGCAATTGATCCTTTTACTAATCCATTTCTCCCTTTGCGGCAACAAAATGGCCTGAGCCTACACACGATGGCGGCTCCCCTTGAGTTCTTTCCACCAGCTCTGTGGTTCTTTTTCGCAAAAACTCGCCACCTCTAAAAAGGTCATAATGCGAACAGCCGATAACACCTCAATCGGCCTCTAAAAAGCAAGGAACTTCAACACCACTGCCCTGGTTCCAACTAGGACAAGGGCGACTACGAGGAATGTGGCTGCCAGAAAACCTTGAGGCGCGAGCCCTTCTCGTAAAGCTCGCATGTAGGCTAACCCATCTTTTAGTTAATCCTCCTTACTCTTCACTATGGCGAGGCCTCGTCTAACATCCTTCCTTTCTTTTGCAGGCTTCCATTGAAGATTCTTCTCACGAGGGCGAACATCCGATGAAGGAGAATCGAGCCCAACGGATTCTTAGAGGACCATCACCCGAGCCAGCGGATGTGCCACCATCGGCTTCTAAGAAACGGTGCATTCGAGCCTGCGCCCGAGCACCGTCGAGGCTGGGCGATGTCGGTCCCAAAATAGCTCGTCAGGACCACCGATCTCCATCGAGCCAAGAGGTTCGGGCCATGATGCTTCTAGTGGGAAGGGCCGTCGGGCCGCGGATCTGGGGATCCCCGAAGGTATAGATGAAACGGCTACCAATCTGGCCAAGCCTCCAGCGACCACACACAAACCGATGGTCTCTTCATCGGCTATCCCTTCGATAGGAGAGGTATGTTTTGAAAATCTTCTTGGTCCGGTCTTGTATGTTTAGACGCAAACTGACGCTCCTGGCTGCCAGAGTTGTGATCTTTCAGGCTTGCTGTTGTTCGACCCTGAATCCATCGAACCAACTCCATCTGCTGCCCATGCCGATCCGCAAAACCAGGTTGCTCCACCTCAATTCCGTCTTAGAACCTTCTTGTCCTCCTCAATAGAGGAGTTGATCGAGGGTTACGAGGAAGTGAAGCGTTCTTTCCGAGATTCAAGATCATCTTCCAGGAACACTGCAAGTGAAGCTTTTGTCAATTGCTAATCTATCCCTTTTCGGGCCACGGGTGCAGCTAGCCCGTGAAAGGATCCATCTGCGCCACGCCCAACTTCCACTGAAAGCCGATATTGCAGAAAGATGTCAGCAGCTTAATGAGAAAAAGGCGTCTGGATGCTAAAACTGACACCTCCGTCGGCCGAGCTCGCATCCTTGAAACAGGCTGGAAGATCTTGAGGAGAAGGTCGGGTGACTAAACAGCTCATCCGTGACAAGGAAGAATCCATAGCCGCTCCCAACACGAGGCGGAAGGCCTCAAAGCTCAGCGAAGACCGATCTGGCAGGCATACGTGCCCTGAGCAAGCAGCTAGTGACGGGCAGGGATGAAGATGACGAAGCCGAGATCGCCGAGGTGGATCGTATCCGTGTTGACGCCTTCCACGCCTTCGAGGCATTCTTGATGAGTTCGTATGTATGGCGGCATCTGTTTGTAATGTGTGTGGACCACTAAAGTCGATGACCGTGCATCGGCTGTATATTTTTGTTCTTATTCGGCCGAACTTTGATATCGGCCCCCACATTTTTACTGTTCAATATCTCCCGTGCTTTTGTACCTGGCCGATTTCATGTATCGGCCCCCATGTTCTACTGTCCATTATCCCACATGCTTGGGAAATATTTCTTGAGATGTTGACCGTTGACCGCCACTGGGAATTTTACGCCGTCCAGCTCTTCCAGCATGTACGCGTTTCCTCTTAAGACTTGATCGACCCTGTATGGCCCGTGCCAATTTGGGGACCATTTACCATATGCTGCATCCTTAGTTCCCAATGGCAACACCGCTTCCCATACCAGATCGCCAACGTGGAACTCCTTAGGCCTCACCTTCTTGTTGTATGCACGAGCTACTTTGGCCTTGTTCTCTTTGATTTTTTCCAGCGACCACAGCCTAAGCTCAGTCACATCTTCAACACTGTCACTCATCAAAGTTGCATATTCTTCAGCCGTTAGATCGTTCTGAAAAGTGACGCGTCTCGATCCAGCCGTAATTTCCCAAGGCAACACGGCTTCTTGTCCATAGACCAGATGGTATGGCGAGGTTTTTATCGCTCCATGACATGACATACGATAAGCCCATAAAGCCTCTGATAAAACCTCATGCCAACGTCTAGGGTGCTCATCGATTTTCCTCTTGATCAGCTTGATAAGGCTCTGGTTGGATGCTTCACCGCCCATTTGCTTGAGCATAGTGCGGAGATGACCGAATCAGCTTAATCCTGTCCTCACGAGATTCCACGAACTCGTGAGAAGTGAAAACCGAACCTCCATCGGTTGTGATAGTCTGAGGAATCCCAAACCTATGAATGACGTGCTCTTTCACGAAATCGACAACATCCTTTGAACTTACTGACTTCATAGGGACAGCTTCCACCCATTTGGTGAAATAATCCGTGATGGCCAAGATCCACATGTGGCCTTTGCTTGACGGCGGATTGATCTTGCCGATCATATCCATGCCCCAACCTCGGAATGGCCAAGGCTTGATGATGGGATTCATTGCAGACGCGGGCACCATCTGGATTTTTCCAAATTTCTGACATGCTTGACACCCTTTGTAGTACTTAAAACAGTCCTCGAGCATGGTAGGCCAATAAAACCCTGATCGTCTGATCAACCACTTCATCTTATGAGCCGATTGGTGAGTTCCACAGGCGCCTTCATGTACCTCGTGTAGGAGCCGATTGGCCTCGGCTGTTCCCAGACATTTGAGTAATAACCCCTCAAGAGTCCTGTAAAACATGTCGTCTCCGATGAGCACATACTTCATGGCCGATTTTTCCAAATTTCTGACATGCTTGACACCCTTTGTAGTACTTAAAACAGTCCTCGAGCATGGTAGGCCAATAAAACCCTGATCGTCTGATCAACCACTTCATCTTATGAGCCGATTGGTGAGTTCCACAGGCGCCTTCATGTACCTCGTGTAGAAGCCGATTGGCCTCGGCTGTTCCCAGACATTTGAGTAATAACCCCTCAAGAGTCCTGTAAAACATGTCGTCTCCGATGAGCACATACTTCATGGCCTTGTATCTTATCCGTTTAGGTGCCCCGAGTCCTTCAAGTAATTGAAGATATCGGCTCTCCATCGTCTGCGTCAAGGCGCACCTCAATATCAGCTCCTACCTACGTCCTTGTAGCACAAGCCATTGTGCAAGATCGTTTGCTTGGTTCTGCGTTCGCGGGATCCGGTGAAGTTTAAGTATCGGAACTGTGCCATCAGCTCACGGCATTGCATCCATAATGGGAAGAGCGATTCACTCGCACTTATATTCCTCGTGAGCTGAGAAATTACCAGTTTGGAGTCTCCGAATATTTCCACGCTTAGCTCCGGCGATGAGCAACTCCATCCCTGCGTATCGCCTCATACTCGGCTACATTGTTGGTGCGAGAGGTAGACAATCTAATGGAGAAGGAAAATGT
Source organism: Avena longiglumis (assembly GCA_030063025.1). Taxonomy (NCBI): domain Eukaryota; kingdom Viridiplantae; phylum Streptophyta; class Magnoliopsida; order Poales; family Poaceae; genus Avena; species Avena longiglumis. Next base: position 415,740,356 of record CP125978.1, on the reverse strand, counting down.
TGCCCCGGCGACACGAGTAAAATGCCGATCTGCAGCCATCGTCACAAACCGATCCGTCGAAAAACATCGCCACGCTCTTATGGACGGTCTTGCTATGTTGGTGTTGATCCTTTCAGCAATAAGATAAGATCGCCAACTTTGTCCCTTAACTGCTTTCGCGGGTTGGTACCGGATGTCAAACTCTGATAATGCAAACATCCATTTGCCCAGTCGGCCTTTTAACATAGGAGCCGACAACATGTGCTTTACGACGTCTGATTTGCATATGATGATGATCTCTGCGATAGCAAAATGTGGCGCACTTAGTGCGGTGAAAAAGCAGGCGAGCATAATTTCTCAATATCGGGATACCTTGTTTCCGTCCGGCATCCTCCTGCTTATGTAAAATACGACTCGCTCCACCCCATCATAAACTTGTACTACTACCGAGGCGATGGATGTGTCAGCTACTGACAGGTAAATGTAGAACGGTTTGTCCGGCTGGGGTGGAACCAACACTGGCGGCTTCGTCAGATATTCCTTGATCTCGTCGAAGGCTTGCTGCTGTTCTGCGCTCCAGCGGAATTCCTCGTCAGATTTTATTTTTACTAGTCCCATGAACGACTCTATCCTTCCTGACAGATTAGAGATGAATCTTCTGATGAAGTTGATCTTGCCGATGAGAGACTGCAGCTCTTTCTTGGTGGTGGGTGGCTTCATTGTTCGCACTGCTTCCTGACTTTTTAGGACGATCTCAATCCCGCGTTCATGGACCAAGAAACCCAAGAACTGACCGGCCGTTACCCCGAAGGCGCACTTCTTTGGGTTCATTCGTAGTCCGAACTTTCTCGTTCGGTCCAGGACGCGTTGCAGATCGCCCAAGTGTCCTTCTACTGAGGCAGACTTGACCACCACGTCATCTATATAAATCTCCACCAGCTTGCCGATCAGGTCATGGAAAATATAGTTCATGGCTCTTTGGTACGTGACACCAGCATTTTTTAGCCCAAACGTCATGACAACGTATTCAAATAACCCCACCGAGCCTGGTACTCTGAACGCAGTCTTGTGTATGTCTTCGGGAGCCATAAAATTTTTGTTGTAACCGGCATTCCCATCCATAAAGCTCAAGATCTTATGGCCAGCCGCTGCGTTGATTAACGTTTCTGCCACCGGCATTGGATACTCGTCCTTTGGGGTAGCTCTGTTGAGGTCCCGAAAATCTATGGCGACACGCCACCGGCCATCCTTCTTCTCCACAGGTACGATATTAGAAATCCATTCAGCATACCTGCAAGGCCTGATCAAATCGGCTGCCAACATTTTCTCGACCTCCTTCTTGACTTGTTCTAGAATTTCGTCCTTCATCTGTCGTGCTCGTTGCTGGAACGGCCGAAATCCTTTTTTAAGCGGGAGTCTATGCTCAATGATGCTCCTGTCTAACCCGGGCATCTCTGTGTACTCCCAAGCAGCGATGCGGATATTGCTTCAACAAGGCTATCATCGGATCCCGCAGACTTGGATCCAACCTTTTGCTGATAAAAGTTGGTCGTGGCTTATCCCCAGGACCAATGTCGATTTCTTCTAGTTCATCAGCAGATGTAAATCCATATCCTAGCTTGCCGTCACCTGTCAAATCTATGCTAAGCACAGGGCACACAGTGGGTGAAGTCAACAAAAATAATTTGGGCCGATTGCCTGAATCGGCCCCCTTTTTTATTGCAGTGGTCGAGGATGGTTTACACCTTACGGTTTTAACAGGGCTGGGAATCTCCCTGCTACGACTGCACGATCTGTTTGTCGTATGACTGCTGCTTTTTGTTTTTTGTGGCCGATCACAGGGATCGGCCGTACCACGCGCCGTCGTGGGCTTTGCTACTCTGTCAGGCCGGTGGATAAGACCAGCCTCACCCCGTTTTTTGTAACCTCAATGCGTTCACAGCCGTCTAGATTGATTCCAGAGATTGGCTCTTGGTCTTCTGCTTCCCAGACGTTCATGCCAGCAATGGAGACCTCGATAGACTCATCTGCGTGGATGACCTCCACTTCATCTCCATCCCCTTTGGATGAGGCAACTGGTGCATCGTGGGCGGAATGCAGCAATTAGCGTGAATCAATCCCTTCCTAGCGGGGACTGTAAGTGCTCTTGCTATCCACGGCGAAAAATGACGTGGGGATGGTTTTTCTGCGGTCAGATCCACGTTCAATACGCCCTGCGTTTCCGAAGTTTGACCGTTGAAATCGCTTAACGTGACGTTGGTTTTGATCAAATCTGCGGTGGAGCGTCCCAAACGCCGTAGCATGGAGTATGGCATGATATTGACTGCCGCTCCGGTGTCCACCAGCATCTTGGTGACAGGTTGCCCATTGATGTAACCCCGTAGATATAGGGCTTTCAGATGCTTGTAACCCTTCTCACGCGGTTTCTCAAAAATGACCGGCCGTGGGCCGCAGTCAAACTGTGCCACGGGTAGCTCGTCGGCTCTTGGTGCGGAATTCGACGGAGTATGAACACCATGTTTGTGCCCGATGTCTTCGCCGGCTTTTACAGCTTGGGCGCCACTCCTTTCGCTCGGGTGATATTCCGCCAAAGTTTGCCTCACTTTGGCGGCGGATCGGTAGTGCTTTCTTCAAAGCGTGGAATACGTGCTTGACTTCTTCCAAATTACGTAGCCGCTGCACTCTCGCTTTTGGGTGTGCTCGAGTCCGTCGAGACACCACCTTGACGGTGATACTGTCTTCTTCGTGTCACCCATTGGCTCCTTGAGACCTTGTGATCGGGATGCTCCCTGCGTTTGCTCTGCGAAGGAGAGGTCCTAGGCGCTTGAACAACGACGGCCCGTGCCCTCTTGCATTGTCGCGATTCAGGCGGTTGTCGATCGTAGGAAATCGGCTCATTCCCGCGTCCCAGCAGTACTTGAAGAACGGGCAATCCCAATGCTTGCCTGCGCCTTTCTTTTCTTTCGACGGTTCCCTGGCAAGGTGCTCATATGCTTCGTCGTCTCTATTGCCGGCGGCGTTGGTCATCTTGGCGTTCATACTTGTTGAGGAGGTGCGTGGAATGTGGCTTCGATATCACTCTCCTTATTTGTTCCTCTGTTAATACCGCTTTGTCATTGTATTTGGGCGGTCGCGTGGACCGCCTTCTCTCTTTCTGTACCACGAGGCGACTACCCTCCTCCTCGTAGTCATGGTGGTACCGGATCCGCCATATTAACGCCGAAGAAATCTAGGCGGCGCCTCGCGGGATCGAGTTCTATCATGTTGGCCGGAAATGGGTTTGTGTCCACTTTCATGGCGACCCCAAGGATCGACGGCCTTGCTCTATCGCCATTTGGATTTGGCGGCGCAGCTCTTTGCAATCATTGGTGGCATGGGTGAGCGAATGATGCCACTTGCGGTATGGTCTCCGTGCATTTCACGAGTCGTAGGGATTTTGTGGCCTTGGGTAACCTCGGTGTTTCTCCTTCAAAGATGAAGTCGAATATCTGCTCGGCTTTGCTCACATCGTCAAACCCTTTTGCAGGCCCTTTGTTTCACCCATTTGCGGACACAGGATCTACACCTCGAGCCCATTCGGCTACGGCCACTTCTGGTCTTGTGTAGGATCGTCTTCTTACGCATCAACCAGCTTATCGGCGTTTGAATTTATCTTGGTACAACTCGGTGGCGCTGTTCATACATCGTCAATTTACGCCATATCGCCAATGAGTTGTACTCCACTTGGAACGCCAGATCCTTGACGGTGCTAAGAGACCCAACACCGCCATTATTGCTTCTTTCTCGATTAAACGGCGAGTAACATCGGTTCTTAGCGGTCTGAAGCTGGATGTATTCAGCTATCGTTTCTCCGCTTACGCCGCGCCGCGCCAGTCGCAATGCCGACCTCGATAGCCTCGAATGGTACTGGATGTGGAACTGCTCTTCCGATTTGCTTCAGTGCGAATTGAATCGGTGGCGGAGGTGTACTACCCAAAGGCTGGTCTGTCGAGATTGTGCAAAAATCTTACGCGCATCTGATCCGATGCCGAAATCATGCCTAGTTGTGCCAAGTATCGGCTTACGTGCTCGATTGAGCTTGACCCTTCTGACCCGCTGAACCTTGAGAACTCAGGGAGCTTATATTTGGGTGGCAGCGGAATCAGATCAAACTCGTTGGGGTACGGCTTGGAATAGCCGATTGTCCTTCTCTTGACGCAAGCGAACTGTCCTCGAATGGTACCGATTTGCTCCAGTTTGAGCTGTAGGGGCTAGAGTCTCATGACTTGTTCCGGTGGCATACTTGGCTAGCCACGCTTTGTTTATCGGCGTCCATCCGAAGATTCTGCTCGAAACACCTACTCGAAGCCCTGTCCCGGCAATCCTGCTGTTGCAATTTGGTTTGTGCGTGTTAAGCTGTTGGAGTCAGTGCGTGGGTGCACACGTATCCATGTGGGATTTCTTTAGGTGGTTCGCGAGGGTGTGTCGCCAGGTCGCCTCCAACCTTGTAAACGCAATCGCTGGTGCCCCGTGGCTCTGGGCTGCAAGTGTGAATGGCGGTGGCACAGCTGGGCGGTCTTTCTCCCGTGAGTTCCTAGAGTGGGCCCCACGGAGAATATTGATGTTTCATGATCTCTGAACCATGAACTGCCGCTCGAACGTTTACCAAGCTCTCAGAATGGCGGTGAAGAGAATGAGCCACCATGTAGTTGACTTCCTGGCGCAGAGCTCTGGTGCGGTCCTCTGAAGGCACATATAGATCTACTTCGTCAAGAGCACCCTCAGGTGAGAACCCTTTCCACCTGATCCCATGCTTACGAGTCCTCTCAAAAGAGCCGATGAGATCGGCTTCGAAGAGAGCCTTGACGTCATCATACTTTGCCTTGAACTCATCAGACAGCTCCTCATACGTGACTGGTCTGTCGTCCATCGCAGCGTCGGATGTTGATGTAGACGTCGTCTTTCGTCCCACCGGGCGTGCCAGAATGTGTTGCCTGCCAAAACTCACCGGCGAGCAGCAACGAGCAACACGAAGAGCCGGGAGGCTCCCAGAGCTGCTGGTGGGCCCTGGTCCCTCGAACGCGCCATAAAGCTCGACGCAGCCAGCTTGGTTCGAGGGCGTGCCACCTGACCTATACCTGATCAGGAAGGTGAAAGATTGCTTCGATTGGTTTCCTGCATGGCAAACAAACATGTGTAAAATTCGAGCCGTAACCGGCTCCCAGGTTTCCCTGTGAATCGGCTCTTAGAGCCGATCATCCCATGGTTCTGCATTAAATCTTATGATAACATGGGGTTTTTGCTTCATCAATACAAGCTAAATCGATCTACGACAGTTTAACGTTTTCACCTCATGACTGGAACATCCTACACGTAATTGAGCTGGTAGATACAAAAGATAGTAGAAAACTAATCCTAGAGAAGGCCTAAAACCAACATAACGTTAATTCCGGAACGTCCCTCGGATCGATGAACCATATCTTACATATTCTTGGATCGTTCAACCCGTTTGCAAGGCCTGATCATGGGATATCAAACTAAACCTTGGAGAACAAGGTACAACTATAACAGATCAAATCGACTTAAATAAAGATCAAGCAAGATGCCACCTTTACCCCCGGGAAAAGGTGCAAAGGCGGCGATATAGCTATAGGCAGCATAACTAAACAATCATAGCGAAAAGTACTGATGCTAACCCAAACAAATCTATGATAATGGTGGTACTCGCCATCAACAAGGCTTAATCTGAGTAACACCGGGTAACACATATAGAACCTTTGCCTAGATCGCAAGATGCGATCTAGGCAGCATGGCACTTACCCGAGAAAAACCCTAGAAACAAGGGGTGGCGATGCGCCGAGATTGTGTTTGTGGTGAACGTGATTGTCCTCCTTTTCTCGATAACCTTAGGTACATATTTATAGTCCGGAGACTCTCTACTTTTGGAATAACTCTACAACTCTATCTTTACCTAAACTGAAACGAAACCTACTATGATACAAGATACACGGGCAATTTAGCCCAAATCTACGTACAAGGCCGCTTAACAACACGTTAAATATACGTATCTTCTAAGCCCATCTTGATTACGGCCCAACTTCTCCTTTTGCCAAAATATGGCGATAACAATCTCCTACGACGAAAGCAAGGAGGAGTAGGAGGACGAGGGGTCCATGAGGCGAAGTGCAGCTCGCTCAGGACCCTCGTCTCCGACTTTGTTGCCCGCCGCCGCTCTCGCGACTTACTCTTTTAATTGCATTTGCAAACTTGCGGAATCTACCAAAACAGTAGTAAACTCATGTATCAAAAAAATCAAACATGATGTCAGACTACCGCTGTGCATCTTTGAGCTGAACCAACATTCATTAGACATGACCAAACCGTGCAACAAACAATAATCATATGTTAGAATCATCAAAAGGAATATATGACAACAATTAGGAAACAGATATAACTAGTACGAGAGTTTCTAAAGCAAGGTAAAAAAAGTAGTATCCATGATCAACAGAGTACGCACAATCTCAGTGATGTATTAGCTGGACCATCAGCCATCTAACCATTCTTAGCACAGAAAGCAGCAGCTTGGCGTCTCATGCGGCAAAGAATTTGGGCCATGCCAGTAGAGAATCTGCTCTGAGCAGTAAGCATTGTTGACGAGAATAGAAATACAATGAGAAGGGAGTAGCAGAATCTGCTCCTAGGAGTCAGCCGCCAGCTCTAGTCGAGCTAATGGATCAGGAGCCTGTGAAGGGAGTGCGGGGACCAAGAACTGCACGGCATGCATGTGCGATGCAGGCCATGAGAGCCAAGGCCTCCCGACGGCGGCGAGACGGACCAGGACGGCCATGACCTCACGACGGTTGCACGATGGACCAGGAAGAGCACAGCCTCCCAGCAGCGGCAGGACGGACCAGCACGACACCATGACGGGCACGCCCCTGACGGTAGCGCGGGAAGTAGATGGACACGACCATCCGACTGTGGTAGGGGACTAGGAGGAGCACGACTTCCGGGGCCGGAACGAGGAGCACATGGCGGGCGAGGAGGGAGCAGGTGGGTGCCTGGATGGGGTCGGTCGTGGTAATGTTGGGCGGGCGGTTGAGGCGTTGACCAGTTCGGAGTCACAAGATTAAAATCTAATGGTCACAGTTAGCCCGCCAAGATTAGTCATTTTTAGACCGGCCTTAAAATAGAAATTCCCTAACTTCTTTATGAAATTAAGAACTAGGAAATCGATGGGTAGAACTGAACCTCTTTGAATCAGGCTTAGATGTCTTTCTTAATCAAAATGTCACGGGGCGCCGACGCTGGTGTTTATTGTACTTTCTCCGACTATATTACTCCCTTCGTTCAAGAATAGATGTCTTAGGTTTTTTAAATTTTGGATAAATCTATATATACTAAACAGTTTCTAAACTCATCAAATTTAGCAAATTTGAGACATTTATTTTAGAACGGAGAAAATAGTTGATTTGGATTGTCTAGATGGATCGATCCATATTAGTTGATTTGGATTTGTTAATTAATATGGATGAGAGGGAGTATAACTGAAGGACAGCCAGTGCAGCACGATTTTTTTTTGGATAATGAGTCTTTCTACACATATCTATCTAATCGAGCAGGAAGATCAGGTACGTACTTACGGTTAACGTCAAACATGGAGCTGATGGTCAAGATCGCTGAACTACATATGGTTAGCTGGGCTTTCGGCAGCACCATCGTCCCACTGTCCCAGCATTAGCGACGACATGGGAAAGCAATGGACCTGGATCTCTCCCCACCCGCACACGAAGTCAAAGTAGAGATGCGCAAAAATGAAGCCAAAGTAGAGGATCGGATAAGCAAGGCAAAGGAACCTCGGACTATGAGAATTTCTAAAGGGGGAGAGACTCTCTCCTCGGAGGAGATGCTCCTCGCATCGCCTCCTCTGGGCCATCGGAGGGGCGAAAACCTAGCCTCCCGCCGCCACACCGCCCCCTCCTCCCTCCCCTTGCCTTCCCTTGAGGCCGCTCCCAGACAAGGCCATGTGGCGCCGATGTAGGAGGCGGCGGGGATCTGATGTTCACGGCTTTATGCGTGGCTGTATAGAGGAAAGTGGCCGTGCTGGGCCACCCTGTCATCGTCGGTGGTTCAGGAGCTCCCTCCTCCCACAAGGCGGCTGCCGCTCGTCCCTATGCCTCTACCAAATGAGCCTAATCCGCCCCACAGATTAGGGCTTTTGCCTGAAACCGTGCTTCGGAGGGTCTGAATCCTCCAAAACTTGCATATGACCCTAACATATGTATAAAAGTATGGTTGAATGTTTAAATATCCAAAACTTGGCTCCCGGGCGGTGTGGCCATGCTCACATACATGCAATGTCACTTAGAATGTTCTAAATTTATAGCAGGAACGCCCCTTCGGATGCACCGAGGGGAATATTGTGTGAACTAGGGCTCTAATGTAGTTTTTGATGTTCCTATGACCTAAATGAACACAAAATAAATGGAAAACCTATTTTCCACCTCCGTTCAGAAGATTTCAGAAGAGGGATGACATGTGGGTCCCACGGGTTAAGGTATCGCCCGAAACCACACTTTGGAGGGCCAGAATCCCCCAAAACTTACACGCGTTCCTAGTTTATGTATGTAGAGTGATGGTAAATTCCAAGAGGCAGAACCCAGCTCTTGAGTGTGACCCTCTTCTAGACATGCGTTGTCTTTTTGAAACAATAGACATGCATTATCACATAGGAAGATTCTGGCTTATGGGTATGCCCATTTTGGTTACACTAGAGGAAATGCTCCTGTGTCTCTAATTTCATGTTTCTATGACCTAACATAATACAAAGGAATAAAAACCCTCGCTGGGAAACCTCCGTTTGGAGGTTTTAGAGAGGTAACCTCGTGTTTAGGAGCTATCTTGGATTTGAGCTGGTGGTTGGTTAGTAGGATTCTAGGATTACTTTTGATAGAGACCTCGCCACCCCACCCGCTCACGTCCTAAACCTCCCTCTCCCCTTGAGAGTCATTCCCACTTCTCGGGCCAATCCGAGGTTCCCCTCGACGGCGATGCCGGCCGGAGGAAGCTAAGGAGCAGCGTCGGCTTCAGTAATTCAGGTTTTAGGGTTAGATTTGCAGATGTTGTCCCTCTGTGGTGATTTGGAGTAGGACGTTGGATCCCATCGGCCGGATCTAGCGCGCCCGATGCTCTCTCTCCCTCGAGGCACTGTTCTGGTGGCAAGAGTGGTGGAAAGAATGGAGCTTGAAGCTCGACATCTCCAAGAATAAGGCCGTCTTCCCCTTTCCCTGGAGGTCCTCCGACCTGGCGTTTCTCCACAGCGCCAGGCGGTCGCCGGTGCTGTCGTCCGTCGAGTTTCCGAGGTTGAAACTGGGCAACGACGGTGAACCTGGTGAGGCCTTCTTCAATACGTGGATCATGGCTGCTCTTGCTCGTCACCACCGCCATCCTCTACGCCCGTCTCTCCAAGTCCATGGCAGGTTCTTGGGGTTTGACGACAAGCCGCTCTTCACGAAGTAGTGTTGGCGTGCTATTTCTGGTCTGGCTCTGCTCTCCTCTCTATCGCTCTTCTTCTCCTCGAGCTCCATTGTGGGGATGGGGAAATAAGCACTCAGAGCTGAAGCACATATGAGGTGGATTTGGAGTCCAAGAACCTTTTCTTCTGGGAGCTCATCCTCCACATCTGATTGGAAAACGCCAAAATCCTTGGCCAAGATGGCCTTATCCATGTAGGTATGCTCTGGCAATATTCCAACCTCCAGTGGGAGGCCCTTTTCGAGATCAAGCGTTGAGAGCTTTGCCAGGCCAGAGGCAAGTGGTCCATTCCCGTCTTAGTCCATGGTTGCAGCGATTTGTGCTCTCTGCTCCACAGTGGGGAAGAGAAGGGACTAGATTGTAGTTTTCAATCCGTTAGCAAGGTCCTTTCTACAAATGCGAGGGATCTATGTGTTATTTTTATTTTATGGAATCCTTTGTAATAAACTTGTACCTCCACTGCTATATTAATAAAGGGTCGTACTACGCGTCCCCCGGGGGATATTTTCCTAAAATCCCCCGGGTCCTCATGCTGACACGTGTCCACCCAAATCCCGTTTTTGCTACACTCAGACCCGCTTTTGCTACATAATGCCCCGCTTTTGCTACACTGTAGAAGAAAAAGGTTCGTCATAGAAATAGAAAAACAGACTAGCCTTGCCGGAGAGTTCGCCGGAGACCTCACCGGTGACCGTGTAGCAAAAAAAATACTAATGTAGCAAAACCGACTTCGCCGGAGATTCACTGGAAACTTTCGCCCAGACCTCGCTGAATACCGAGTAGCAAAACAATTGCTCTTTTGTAGAAAAATCAGAAAACAGATGTAGCAAGATGATTATGCTAATGTAGCAACATCCTAACTTCGCCGGAGACATCGTCGGAGCAAAAGCTGTAGCAAAAAAATATGCTATTATAGCAGCGCCGCTCGTCGCATGTAGCAAAACCACAAGTCATATGTAGCAGATCCGGTCGCCGTGTGTAGCATTTTTTTAGCAAAATAGCAATTTCGTCGGAGACCTTATAGTGAGAAAAAACTTGCAACCGTAGATGGAGAAGGGAGCAGCGGGGCGCGGCGGTCGCCGAGGTTGGTCTCCTGGCCACGCCCAGCTGAGGAGGGCGGCCCGGCCTGAAGGGAATATGCCCGAGAGGCAATAATAAAGTGGTTATTATCGTATTCCTTGTTTATGATAAATGTTTATTTTACATGCTATAATTGTATTAATATGGAAACGTTAATACATGTGTGTTTAATAAACAAAAAGGAAGTTCCTAGTTATGCCTCTCTCATAAACTAGCTCGTTGATTAACAAGATGATCAAAGTTTCCTGATCATGGACATTGGATGTTGTTAATAACGGGATCACAACATTAGTGTAATGGTGTGATGAACATTCATCCGAAGTATAGCATTACGATCAAAGTCATTGAGTTTATATTGCTATAACAACTTACGAAGTGATCCTAATCCTTAGACCATGAGATCATGTCAATCACTAACACCGGAAGAGTTTCTTGATAACATCAAGCGTCACCGTAGCAAGGTGATTATAAAGATGGATTCGAACTAATAAAGTGTTATGTTGAGGCCCATGGATCGAGAGTGGAATTTGTTCATCCCGACGGATAGATATACTCTGGCCCTCTCGGTGATATCACATTGGTTAGCTTGCAAGCAAGTGATTTGATCACTAGAATGTTATATCACGGAACGAGAAAAGAGTGCATGTCGATGTGAGATCAAACTAGGTATGGAGATACCGATGATCGAATCTCGGACATGTAATATATCGCGAAACAAAAGGATTAAGATACTAGCGTAAAAGGTTCCAGCGATCACAAGAAAGTCATCGTTGAATGTGTGGGAGTCGATGGGTCTCCAGATCCCGCTTCGATTATTGATCCGAGGGGTCTCGATCATGTCCGCATTATTCACGAACCATAGGGTGACACACTTAAGAGACACCAACATCCAACTGGAGCAAAAGTTTCATGCGAAAAAGAAAAGGAAAGCGCAGGAATTTATTTCACTAGACACCTAAGCTGTTTGGTTGAAATTGCTGGCGGTTCTGCATGTGAAATGGAATACTAGCAAGGGTTTATGTGAATGTTTGTTAATTAAAGTAATTAACAAAATTCTGAATAAATAAATAAAACAGTTTTATTTAAATGAGAGATTGCATTAAATTTGGTGAAAATTTAATGCATGTGAGTAGATTTTTGAGTGGAGGCTTTTTAATGGGAGTGGAGGCTTTTCATTTTGAGTGGGAGCTCCACCCACATGAATGTGGAAGAGGTGGGGGCAGCCCCCATGGCTGGGCGCCATGCCCCTTGGGTGCCCTCTCCCTATGAAAGGCCCCCTCTCCTCCTCTCACAACACACTTCCTCGTGAAGGATCTCTCTCCCCTCTAGAATTTATCCCCATGGTCTCGGACTAGCGAGATACATGTTCCGGTGGCTATTCGGCAAGAAAGAGTTGTGCTTCGCTGCATCGCTGGAGCGAGGCGGAGGTTGCTGGTGCCTCGAACGTGTGTGCGAGCACGGATGCAAGCTGTTTTCTTGGCGCTAGGACTTCCTCTCGATCTTGAGATCGGTAAGAGATCGTCTACATCAACCACGAGTTTGGACTCGTTAAGCTTTGTCGGTCTTTAAGGGTATGTTCTCTACGGATATACATCCGCCCGTTGTTTGTATCTAGAAGATAAATCTTGGTACATAGTTGTTCCCATCGTAGGAAATTTTTTTGTTTTCTATGCTGCGAACCCTACAGTGGTATCAGAGCCGGATCTATGCGTAGATACTTTGCACGGGTAGTACACATATGAGTATGTGGGCGATGATGATCATTTTATTGCTTCTTAGTTGTACTTTGGATATTGGTGGCATAGTGGGATGAAGCGGCCCGGACAAACTTTACATGTCCTCGCACATGAGACCTATTCCACGCTTGACATGCAACTAGTTTTGCATAAGTGGCTAGCGGTGTCTCTCTCCTACTATAGTCAATATCTAATTTGCAACGAGTTGTCAACAATTTGGTTATCTTCGTTGTGGTTCATGTTCGTAGGTAAGAACGGTTCTATCTTCGAAAGCCCTAAGCCACGTAAAATTTGCAATGGATAAATTAGAGGCGTCTAGTTTAGATTGTTGCTGGGCTAGTGTTATGATATGGTGATGTTGTAAGTAGAAGTATGAGATGATACTCTTACAACACACATAATGTGTAATATCCATAGACCTTGGACTTACACATATAGGTATGATGGTGATCATACCACGATGCACATGATAGAGATCATATGCGGGAACCATATCATTCCACTAATAAACATGTGATGTTTGATTGCATCTTATATTGCTTGTTTGGCGTTTTATTAGCATAATAAGATGATCCCTCATTTAGATATCAAGATAAAAATGTGTTCTTCCTTAAGTATGCACTGACAATGTTTCGTCGCTTCAAGACATCACGTGATGATCGGGTGTACTTGAATCCACGAGCATATCTCGGGTGTAAGACAGTTACACACGCGAATACTAAGGTTCTTACTTGGCGAGCCTAGCATGTACAGACATGGCCTCGGAACACGGACCGAAAGGTTAAGCATGAGTCATATGTTTTGATATGATGACCATATGGATGCTCGCCTTTGAAGCTACGCCGACTCACGTGATGATCGGACTTGGTGTAGTGGATTTGGTTCATGTAATCACCAAAAGGACACGAGGGATGTCGTTTTTGAGTGGGAGTTCATTTCTAATTTGGATTAGTAGAACTCAATTTATCATAAATTAAATCAAAGTGAATTTGCATAATTTGTTGTAGTCATTGGCATTCGTTCACCACCTTATGCATAGTTGTAATTGAGATAATAGAACTATAGAATTACGGATATTTACTTTACGACTGGTATCGTATTGTGTTGAGTGTCAATCAAAGTTTAAAGTCCTATTGCAAACTTTCAGCAAACTCTATTTACTCCGTGAAATTTAATAATTGGTATTAAATCGAGAGTAACAATTCCAGTGTTAGTATCTTAAGTATCATGTTTGCCTCCACGATTCTTGATTATTTTAATATCAAGTTTATCTAGGAGCTGAAAGAATTGTTTCAAAAACCATCATGTGTGGCAGATATAACGATATCTGAAACAATGTTTTGGTTGCAATATGATAGAGTATAATATATGTTCTCATATTGGATGAGAATTTACGAAGGTTGGAGATGCTAGACATCCTAATCATCCAAAAGGGTTTTGGAAAGTAATGTTATACTCACGATTCTCCTTTATAAGCTAAATTGGCTTGATCATGAAAGTCATGATAAGGATGAATAGAAGATGTATGTAAAGTGTTTACTATACTAAAAGATTACTAAAGAATGGATTTTGAAAGAATACCGATCATTTTGATGATGGTGATCTACTTCAAAGTGCAAGTCCAAAGGTATTATTATTTGAATATACACGCTTCGGACTATGTGTCATGTATATGGTGCCACTTTTGATGTTAATAGATTCTTTTAAAAGGAAAAGGAAATCTTGAAGAGAATCTATAAAATATATTTGGCAGAAAAGAAAAGATTGGAAATATCCAATTTAGGTATATAGATTATATACATGTTATGGTTGTATTCTTTGCTTGTTAAACAATGTGGTTTTTGGGTATTGGATACCGAATTGGTTCGTATGAAATTTCATACGGAATGACGCAATTCATGAACCACAATGGCCTAAGTAACTAGCAACAGAATATGTGATGATGTTCATCGAAAACAAACAAACCGTTGTTTGTATTTCTCGTTGACATCAAGGCTTGACTTCAAGATTTGTTTTAATAATTGTTATTTAAATCAGGTATTATGAGAACAAAGGTTGTTCAAATAATTACCATATTCCATATAAGATAGATGGTTTACAAATCTAGTTGGAGAAATCACATCCATAAAACCTAATGCTAAAATGTCGCAAGACAAATGATTGGAAGATCACTTACGAAGTGACATCGCCGTTTAAATTATATTGGAAAGAAAACATGAAGAATCTCCATATTCATGGATTTTTGGAGTCTTTGATTTGATCAACTGACGCTTGTGAGACTTTCCACATGATAATTAAAACTTCGTTCAAAGGCCAAAGAAGAACGAACGACTAAATTATTGGAATTTATACATATCGATGTATGTAGTCCATTATGTATAGTCGTAAGCGATGGATTTCAACTTCATATGCTTTCTCCAGAAATTTGAGTGAATGTTCACTTAATGAGAAAGAAGTATGAAATATTTTGAAAACGTTTCAAAGACTTTCAAGATGAAGTGCAAAATCATTATAACAAGAAAATAAATGGTTTATGATTTTATCATAAGGGATTTGTTTGAGTTACAAGTGTAATAAAGAAAATAAATGAATTATGATTTTATCATAAAGGGATTTATTTGAGTTGCAAGTTTAGCAAAACACCTAGATTTACATCTCCCGAAACACCATAGGAGTATGGAGTGTTTGAGATTTGTAATGAAACCTTGTTTGACATGGTTGGATCAAAGGTGTTATTTATAAAACTGCCATTATGTTTTAAAAGATTAAAGCTTTAGAGACTACCGCTTTTACTCGAAAAGAGCTCCATCTTGATCCGTTGAAATGACACCATGGAAGTTATGGTTTGGGGTAAAACCCAAGTTGTCATTTCTTAAATTTTGGTATGCTAAACATAAGTAAGATGTTTACAACCGAAGTCGGATGAGCATGTATTTGTAGGTTATTTCGAATAACAATTGGTTATTCCTTCATAACATCAAGGACAAAAGGGTTTGTCGCTTGAAACGTGAAGTTTCTTGGAGAAGGAATTTTTCGTAAAAGTTAAGTGGGAGGACAATAGAACTTTGATAAGGTTAACGAACCTTAGCTATATGTGTTGAGTTGTGCAGCGCCGGAAATCGTTCTGAAGGCTGCCATAATGCTCATAGCTTATGTGCCTCAAAGGTTGTGGTCACGGAGATCTAAGTTCCTATTGAACCAAGTAGGTCGGTTAAACAATCAAATGCTAAGATTTGAGAGTAAATCATTATTGTTTGACAATGATGAACCGAATACATACAAAGAAGAGATGATGGGCCCTGACTCCGTCAAATGGCTTGAAGCCATAAAATCCGTGATAGTTCCATACACGAGAAGTCAAGTTTTGAACTTGGAAGACCCTCTAAAGGTGTAAAACCTATCGATCGTATTTGGATCTATAAAGAAATGACATGGATGTTTCACATCTATGAAATAGTCGACATGTCGAAAGTATTTTATGACAATGTTCAAGGAGTTGACTATGACAAGATTTGATCTTTCATAGCGATATTTAGTCTCGACGGATTAAAGTAGCAACCACTACATATAATTTGGTATATGGTAGATGAATAAACAAAACAAAGTTCTTTTAATAGAATGGTTACCTAGGACGTGTACATGACACGATCCAAAGGGTTTTGTTAATTCAAAGGATGCTAAAAAGGGGCATGCAAACTTCAATTGTTTAAGTAAGCATCATGAGTTGGAATCTTCACCATGATGAAAAATAAGTTTTTCATCAGGAGACGATGAAGATGCTTGCATTTGCAAGAAATTAAGTGGGAGCGCTAAGACATATTTCTAATACATTATGTGGAGGACATCTTGTTGATTAGAAATGATGTATCTTTATTGACAGAGGTTAAGAATTTCATTTTGATGAAAGACTTAGGCAAAACCGAATAATTAGCATGAAAGTCTATAGTGGATGAGGGCGCTAATATGGTTATGCCAAACGTACATATATGAGATATTGAAGGAGTTCAATATAGAAACGACAAGAAACGGTTCTTGTCGCATGGAAAGGAATTGAATCAAGATTCAAGTGTATCGACACTTGATAAGTGAAACAAGATTCAAGTGCTTTGACACTTGATGAGTGAAATCACGAGAATGTTTTGATCAATCATACCATGATATGTACACATCTAGATATGTCCTATGCTCTAAGTGTTATGAGCAATACCAGAATGAATCATAAAATGATCATTGGACGATAGTAAGGATATTCTTATGATCTTTTGGAAAAACTAAGAATATATTTGTGTAGAGGTGACAAACAATTATAAATAGTTCAATGTAAAGCGTTACATTGATACTAGTTTTGTCACAAGATACAAATTAAGTTTACCTCAATTTAAACTATGAGTGGCACAATGAAATGGAAAGAAAGTTTTCATGATGGATTTGGAAGAGTTCCAAAGTTAAGACATTGTGACGGATACTACAACAAAAGGCTAAGTATATGACTGCTATAGTAGCAGCAAAGGAGGGAATTTGTGTCAAGTAGTTTGTTATGAAACTAAGGTGTGGTTAAATACGGCTAACACTAAAGATATATTGTATGACAATAGTATAGACATGATTTAACCCCAAGGAACTAAAGGTCTCACCGAAAGACCAAATTTATACAATTCCATCTCATTGGAGAATGAGTGATGCGTGAAGACGCAAAGACATGCAAATACACACGGACACAGCGTCGGATCCGTAGATTATGTTAACCACTTGCAATTATGTATGGAACACCGTAAAGACATAGGTGTTCAATACAAAGTTTTTAAACTAGATTATTGTCTCTAGTGCAAGTGGGATCAAGGAATATGCCGAGAGGCAATAATAAAGTGGTTATTATCGTATTCCTTGTTTATGATAAATGTTTATTTTACATGCTATAATTGTATTAATACGGAAAGCGTTAATACATGTGTGTTTAATAAACAAAAGGAAGTTCCTAGTTATGCCTCTCTCATAAACTAGCTCGTTGATTAACAAGATGATCAAAGTTTCACGATCATGGACATTGGATGTTGTTAATAACGGTATCACAACATTAGTGTAATGGTGTGATGAACATTCCTCCTAAGTATAGCATTACGATCAAAGTCATTGAGTTTATATTGCTATAAAAACTTACAAAGTGATCCTAATCCTTAGACCATGAGATCATGTCAATCACTAACACCGAAGAGTTTCTTGATAACATCAAACGTCACACCGTAACAGGTGATTATAAAGATGGATTCAGAACTAATAAAGTGTTATGTTGAGGCCCATGGATCGAGTGGAATTTGTTCATCCCGATGACGGATAGATATACTCTGGGCCCTCTCGGTGATATCACATTGGTTAGCTTGCAAGCAAGTGATTTGATCACTAGAATGTTATATCACGGAACGAGAAAAGAGTGCATGTCAAGATGCGAGATCAAACTAGGTATGGAGATACCGATGATCGAATCTCGGACATGTAATATATCGCGAAACAAAGGATTAAGATACTAGCGTAAAGGTTCCGCGATCACAAGAAAGTCATCGTTGAATGTGTGGGAGTCGATGGGTCTCCGATCCGCTTGATTATTGATCGAGAGGGTCTCGATCATGTCCGCATTATTCACGAACCGTAGATTGACACACTTAAGACACCGACATCCAATTGGAGCAAAATTTTCATGCCGAAAAGAAAGAAAGCGCAGGAATTTATTTCACTAGACACCAAAGCTGTTTGTTGAAATTGCTGAAACTGGTTCTGCATGTGAAATGGAATACTAGCAAGGGTTTTATGTGAATGTTTGTTAATTAAAGTAATTAACAAAATTCGAATAAATAAATAAAAGAGGTTTATTTAAATGAGAGCTTGCATTAAATTTGGTGGAAATTTAATGCATGCAGTGGATTTTTGAGTGGAGGCTTTTTAATGGGAGTGGCTTTTCATTTTGAGTGGGAGCTCCACCCACATGAATGTGGAAGAGGTGGGGGCCCCATGGCTGGGCGCCATGCCCTTGGGTGCCCCTCTCCCTATAAAAGGCCCCTCTCCTCTCTCAACACACCTCCTCGTGAAGGATCTCTCTCCTCTAGAATTTATCCCCATGGTCTCGGACTAGCGAGATACATGTTTCGGTGGCTATTCGGCAAGAAAGAGTTGTGCTTCCTGCATCGCTGGAGCGAGGAGGCGGAGGTTTCTCGTGCCTCGAACATGTGTGCGAGCACGGATGCGCTATTTGTTTTGGCGCTAGGACTTCCTCTCGATCTTGAGATCGGCAAGAGATCGTCTACATCAACCACGAGTTTGGACTCGTTAAGCTTTGTCGGTCTTTAAGGGTATGTTCTCTACGGATATACATCCGCCCGTTGTTTGTATCTAGTAGATAAATCTTGGTACATAGTTGTTCCCATCGTAGGAATTTTTTTTGTTTTCTATGCTGCGAACCCTACACGGCCAACGCGCTCGTGCAGGGCAGCGGGATGGGGTTGGCACGGCGGCGCACAACGAGCAAGAGGAACGCGTGGCCGTCCAGGTTGGCCTCCTGGCCGCACCCAACTGGGGAGGACGGTCCGGCCAATGGCTCGCGGTGCAGGGAAGCAGGAAGCAGCTAGCGCGGCGGCGCACGGCGACGAAGCGGTGCGCGCTGTGTTAATGAAGGTAATCTCGTGCGGAATCTTGTGGGGAAGAGAAAGAGATGCGGGACCCACCCATGGGGCCACGATCTGGTATGGGAGTAAGGCGACGCGAACCGGGGGATGGATGCATCGTATCCCCGGGGAGGGGAATCATTTTCCATTAATAAAAGGTTATAGCACCTTCTGGGACACTCCGCGCTAAAAAAAGATAGGTAGAACGCATGGGCCCCACGGGAGAGTATTGGCTCCATATGCCGAGCCTTGTGAGTATATGTCAAGCGCTGTCGGAGCTTGGCATATGCTGGCCACGCTGTCGGACGGACGACTCCATCAGGATGTTTGCTGAAGTTCCACTTTCCCGCTTGGCATAGATGTAATTGCCGAGCGTGATTTGCCCGCGGATGCCGAATAGGTGTATGCGGTGCTATACCCTTCGCAGTGTGGTTTTATGCCGTTGCCGAGCGTGCCTAACGACCCCACACATGTCTAGCCATTTTACAACCAAAGAATAAGTGATCCAAAGTTTCAAAATCATCACAAAAACAACACTTATTATCCTTTTCTTTCCAACCCCTCTCTAGTAACACGTCTTTGGTTAAGATACTATTGTTTTAGCTGCTAACCACAGAAACACCTTTATCTGTAAAGGGATTGTTATCCACCACAACTTTTTACGTGGCCATTTACTGTCAGCGTTTTCAGAGCCAAGTACATTGATCTAACTAGGAATTTTCCAAATTTGACAATAACCACCAACAAGAATCCTCTTCATTTTTTAGCACTACATCTTTACATGTGTATTTTAGCTTAGCTGTCTCTCCCCACAAGGTTTTTCTAAATTTAATCACGCCACAACCTTTATTAAAGACATCCGAGACAAGGATATTGAAACTAAAGATAAAATTGTACAACCTACCAAATATAATAAGATCCTCCCAAAATCTAGTTCTCTTACCATTTTCAAAAAAAATTCTACAAAGATTCATATGTATCTACACACTAGAACGTGTCTAGATACATGTCAATCTAACAAATTCGAGTCACTTATTTCCGGATGGAGGGAGTACGTGTATGCTTGCTTTGTCTACAAATTTTTAGACGGGTCACGACTCAGTGTGCAGACAGATCTTACATGCACTGATCTTCTATCGTACTTCTTGTGTGAAAGTACAGAACTAGAGAACACCTAAATGTATCACCTAAATGTAACATCTTGCACACAGTAAACTTGTGACATTAATTTCGGATGCTCATATGCAGGGGTTGCAACACCACATGCCTGTCTTGTGTAGGTATGCAATCCTAGGGTTCTATAGATCATAAAGAACGCGTATTACTTTCATGCAAGTGGTGTTGTTGCATATATATGGATCACTCTCTACTCAGAGAGCAGCATTAACATTTGGCCCCTTTTGGCTAGCTGGTACACCCACTAATATGCATTCATAGAATGTCTAAGATCTTAGTTGGAATAGCACATGCTTGGAGATAGAATTGCAAAGTCACAGCCGTGTAGTCCCTGGACAGGATGAACAGTTGCAGCATGCCAGCATGTGTGCTATATTTAAATGAATAAAGAAACAAAAGGAATAAGACAATCACCGGATGACCTTATTAATTTGACGCGGATCAGATAGCAGCATAGCGCACTGTGTGTGTACATCAAGAAAATGCAAGTTAGACGAAAGCTGTACATGTTCTATATGAACTTAAAAGAACACATCAAAACCTATACCAAAGCAAAGAATTAACTCCAATCTATATCATCCCTTGAGCTTCATACGTAGATGTAAGCTTAGGCCCCGCTTGTTTCGCTGTTTCGGTTATGGTGATATCCGAAAATTACGGAGATACGAAGGATTTAGACGAACGTCAGTTTGTCCGTAAAATTTACGCCCTAAAATCCGGCTAACCAAGCGGAGCCTTAGGGAACAAGATTAAGGCACAAAAAGAATTGAGGACTCCATACTATTACATGGAGACAAGAATTCTGAAGTTACATGAACACAGTTACACGGACAAGAATTCTGAATATGAAAAAGAGGGAGACGCAGAGAAACGATGGAGGAGAATAGTACGGATGAAAAGATCCTCCCGTGTAAAAGGCAATGATGATACATGAACCTTTTCCCCATTTTTTCCCTATAAGATTAGAGATCGGGGTAAAAGGTAACCAAAGAAAAAGACCAGAGCTCCAAGTAGATGCCCATACTTTAAAGAAAGAGAAGGAGAAATCAATCATGCAGGCAACAAGTGGGTCAAGAATCGAATGATTACACCAATCTGCATGCCAGAACCATCAGGAAGAAGAAGAAAACGTACCTACTTGCACACCGCAACGTCGTTAACCCAACCATGACAACGAAACTCAGAATTATCAGACCAATCGATGTCAAAGAGAACTCACCGGCCGGATCTTGATGATCGGGGAGGAAGGCGCGTCGATCGGGGAGCTATACTTGAGGGGAATGAAGCCTGGTCCGAGAGGGAGCGAGATCAATCTACTCAGATGATCAAATCTCGAGTAGTCTGCGCCTCGAGCCAGACAAAATTCCCCACAAAGTATGAAGCTCCCTCTTTCTCTCCTCCCTCGATCTGTCTCAGCGGTCCCTGATTGTCTGTTTCGTTTTCTCCCTCGCCCACAAGACCCGCCTTATATCAAGGGGGAACTAACAGAGCTAGCGAACACGATGGTCTGTTCTGTTGGTGTCTCACCTAGAGAGAGAGAGGTGGGGCGTAGAGGAAGGACGAGAGAGCGATTGATGCGCGAAATATCAAAACAATCTTCAGCTGAGGCGGCTCCGCAAACACTGAGACTTCATTGAATTTGGCTGTTTCGCAAAAATAAAAGAAAACGAATTTGGCTTGGTGTATATGTATATGCCTACCTAGGGATGCCATGCAAGTCCCTCTGTTCTATATACTGGACTCGTCCAGCTTTGTGATAGGGTTGGCGATTTCAAACTTCGCAGAAATCGGAGTCTTTTGATATCTGTGCCGCCCTGGAGTTTGCTTTCTGATTATTTTTTTCCTCACAATCTAGAACTTTTCTGCCGCCCTGGAGCTATAGCCTCTCAAGTCTCAACTACTGCTATCGTCACAAACATATATGTCGACAACTCAAGTTCAGCAATTATCCAAAACGACTCTCTCAAAGAAGAATTCCAAACTAGCGACACCGACCTGGCGTGGAGAGCGCCTCCATCAGTTCGATGTGACCTCACATACAGCACAAAACTTTCAGCGAGCACACGTCGTCCATACAAAAATCTCTAACTTAACCTGCCTCAGTGATCACATTCTACTATATTAAACTCGATCTCGACTCTCCAGTAACCTGCCTCAGTGACATGACAACTTCGCTACAGAAAACGCCCAAGGTGCTGACCCAAAGTAGCCATTGGCGTAGGCAAAAAATAGTTGTCGGCATAGACAGGCTGTCAGCGTAGTAGATAGGCCGTGACAGCAAGCGATGGCGTCACAGAAAAGCTGTCGGCCTAGGTTTCACACCTATGCCGACTAGCTATTTTTCCTTTTTGTTATTTTAATACTAGAAAAATCATAACTAAATTATTCCAATTCAGAAAAATACACAAAATATATCAAAATTTGCAAAAAATAAGATATATCTAACTAAACTAAAATATTACATATTTTTGTTTGACAAAATATAAAAACATTATATATACTTTTATATAACACATTTTCTATTTTCCGAGTAACAAAAACAGGGCATTTTGTGAAGCAATCACCAAAATTCTCGTTCAAAATGTTGTCATCCTATTTTTCAAAAATACTAGACCACCTTACATGGACAATGCCCCAACCGGGAGATTTCAAGCCTTTCCATCCATCCCTGGTGAAAAATACAAATGTATGCCGAATCGGTAGGAAATGGGTCCGGTTTGAACTACATGTACATGATCAAATGCTCATGGTTTTTTGAAAAATCATTTTTAGACTCACAATATGATGTTTCTTTATAGATCCAATGCAAGTTTTAGCGAGGCTCATGACATGTCTTCATGCCCGCCATTTTGACCATAGTTTAAAACGGGAAAATTTTGAAACGGGCATAAGAAATTCAAAAACAGTTCAAACAATGTAAATCCTTCGCATGGTGTCATATTATGTGATATAGTTGCAAGAAAAATACCAAATTTTGTAAATTGATTATGTCTCAAAAAAAACCTTCACAAAATGACCTATCATGTTCGAGGTTTCCTGACTTTCGGATCAAATGACCAATGTTATGGCTAGAATCAGGGCATAATTTGTGATACTATGTCCATATTATGCACGCATGTGCATCATGGGATAAAAACAATATTACAGGAGGAAGTTTTCCTTTCTGTCGCACGGAAAAACTATTTTCTATTTTCCGAGTGCCAAAAACAGGGCATTTTGTGAAGCAACCACCAAAATGCTCATTCAAAATGCCACCGCCCCATTTTTCAAAAATTCTAGACCACCTTACATGGACAATGTCCCAACTGGGGTATCAAAAACCTTTCCGTCCACGCCTGGTGAAAAAGATAAATGTCTACCGAACTAGCATGAAGCGAGTCCGGTTTGAACTACAGGTACATGATCTAGTGCTCATGATTTTTTTGCAAAAACTATATTTAAACACAGAATATGATGTTTCTTCATAGATCCAATGCAAGTTTTAGCGAGGCTCATCACATATCTTCATGCCTGCCGTTTTGACCATAGTTTGAAATGGGAAAAATTTATAACGGGCATAAGAAATTCAAAAACAGTTCGAACAATATAAATCCTTCGCGTGGTGTCATATTATATGACATATTTGCAAGAAAAATGCCTTACTTGGTAAATTGATTACGTCTCAAAAAAACCTTTACAAAATAACCTATCACATTCGAGGTTTCGTAGCTTTTGGGTCAAATGACCAATGTTATGGCTAAAATCAGGGCATAGTTTGTGATATGATGAGCTCAGATCACTGTAGAGCTTCGTTGGGAAACCGCAAGAGGAAGGTGTGATGAGCACAACAGTAAGTTTTCCCTCAGTTATGAAACCAAGATTATCGAACCAATAGGAGGTAGGAAACAACTCCAAGGTGTTGCTAGCAACTTGGAATCCTACACAACACAAACTCAAGGCTTTGCCCCAACTTATAATGAGGTTGTCAATCTCACTGGTTTGCTAAAAACAAAAGATTAAACGTATATTATGGAAGGTAATGGTTGCTTGCAGAAAGTAAACGGTAATAGTAGATGATGTAACAATGGTAAAGATTGGACCGGGGTCCACAGTTCACTAGAGGTGTTCTCCTTAAGAAAGATAACAAAACATGTTGGGTGAACAAATTACAGCGGGGCAACTGACATGACTGAGCAAGGCATAACAATGCAAATACTAGACATCAAGATTCCTATGAGATTTGATTAGGCATTACAACAATATACATAGACCGCCATCCAACTACATCTATGATTAATAATCCACCTTCAGGTTATCATCTGAACCCCCTCCAGTATTAAGTTGCAATCTACGAATAATTGCATTAAGAAATGTGCATAAAGTAAATAATACAATTGTTCCATGAACAAAAGATTGTTGTTTTATCCCTAGTAGAAACAACACATCTATAACCTTAGAGATTCCTGTCACTTCCCCATATTTAATAGAGGCATGAGCCCACTATCGAGCATAAATACTCCCTCTTGGAGTCACTGGCATCTACTTGACCAAGATAGCTACTAGCAACAGAGAGCATGCAAGATCACAAATAACACATACATGATAGAATGAATAATCAATAAGACATGATAGAATTAATAATCAATCTGACATAGTATCTCAATATCCATCGGATCCCCGCAAACACAACATGCATGATTACAAATAGATGATCTTGATCATGAACGGAGCTCACAAGATCTAAACATGATAGCACAAAGGAGGAGAAACAACCATCTATCTACTGTATGGACCCATAGTCCAAGGGTGAACTACTCACGCATCATATCGGAGGCTGGCATGGTGATGAAGAAGGCTTCCCGGATGATCTCTCCCCTCCGGCAGGATGCCGGGAAGAGCTTCAGATCCCTCCTGATCTAGGGACGATGGTGGCAGTGGCTACGGACTATTTCATGGAAATATGATCGGGTGCTTAGGGTTTTGGCATTAGGGGGCTTTTATAGGCGAAGAGGCAAGGCATGGGGGGCACCCGAGGCACCCACACCAGGTGTGAAGGGTTCGCAGCATAGAAAACAAAAATTTTCCTACGATGTGAACTATATACCAAGATCTATTTATACTAGATACAAACAACGGGCGGATGTATATCCGTAGAGAACATACCCTTGAAGACCGACAAAGTTTAACGAGTCCCACTCGTGGTTGATGTAGACGATCTCTTGCCGATCTCAAGATCGAGAGGAAGTCCTAGCGCGCAAATCGCCAGCCGCATCCGTGCTCGCACACGCTCGAGGCACCGAGCAACCTCCGCCTCCTCGCCCAGCGATGCAGCGGAAGCACAACTCTTTCTTGCCGAATAGCCACTGGAACATGTATCTCGCTAGTCCGAGACCATGGGGATAAATTCTAGAGGGAGAGAGATCCTTCACGAGGAGGTGTGAGTGAAGTGAGAGGAGGGCTCCTTTATAGGAGGAGGGGAACCCCAAGGGGTGGCGCATGGGGCTGCCCTTGCCCTCCCTCATCATGTGGTGGACACTCCACTCACAAAATGACCCTTCAAAAGTCCACTCAAAATCCCACTCAAAAAATCCCATTAAATTTCCACCAAATTTAATGCAAACTCTCATTAAATAAAACTCTTTATTTTATTCAGAATTTTGTCAATTACTTTAATGACAAACATTCACAATAACCCCTTGCTAGAATTCTATTTCACATGCATAACCACTTTATGCAATTTCACCCGAAAACCTGTTTGGTATCTAGTGAAATAAATTCTCGCTTTTGTTTATTCTTTCTCGCATGAAACTTTTGCTCCAATTGGATGTCGGTGTCTCTTAAGTGTGTCACCCTACGGTTCGTGAATAATGCGGACATGATCGAGACCCTCTCGATCAATAATCGAAGCGGATCTGAGACCCATACGACTCCCACACATTCAACGATGACTTTCTTGTGATCGTCAACCTTTTACGCTAGTATCTTAATCCCTTTGTCTCACGATATATTACATGTCCGAGATTCGATCATCGGTATCTCCATACCTAGTTTGATCTCGCATCGACATGCACTCTTTCTCGCTCCCGTGATATAACATTCTAGTGATCAAATCACTTGCTTGCAAGCTAATCAATGTGATATCACCGAGAGGGCCTGAGTATATCTATCCGTCATCGGGATGAACAAATTCCACTCTTGATCCATGAGCCTCAACATAACACTTTATTAGTTCTGAACCCATCTTTATAATCACCGTTACGGTGTGACGTTTGATGTTATCAAGAAACTCTTCCTGTTAGTGATTGACATGATCTCATGGTCTAAGGATTAGGATCACTGTAAGTTGTTATAGCAATATAAACTCAATGACTTTGATCGTAATGCTATACTGGATGAATGTTCATCACATCATTACACTAATGTTGTGATCCCGTTATTAACAACATCCAATGTCCATGATCGTGAAACCTTGATCATCTTGTTAATCAACGAGCTAGTTTATGAGAGAGGCTTAACTAGAACTTTCTGCTTGTTTATTAAACACACATGTATTAACGCTTCGTATTAATACAATTATAGCATGCAAAATAAACATCTATCATATACTTGGAATACACATAATAAACAATTTATTATTGCCTCTCGGGCATATTCCTTCCTCCCACTTGCACTAGAGACAATAATCTAGTTACATAGTGATATATCTAACACCCATTGAGTTCTCGTGTTGATCATGTTTTGCTCTAGGGAGAGTTTTAGTCAACGGATCGCTACATTGAGATCCGTATGTACTTTACAATCTTTATATCTCCATCCTTGACATGCTCATGATGGAGTGAAACCGCGCTTAATATGCTTGGAATGCTTGTGAGACCTTGGCTCTTTGGCATTGGCAATGGCACCATTGTTGTCACAATAGATCACCATTGGGTCCAACGTGCTTGCCACAACTCCTAGTTCGGATATGAACTCCTTCATCCAAAGCTTCGAGCCGCTCAAGCAAAGAACATATTCGCCTCCGTTGTTGATCCCGCTACCAGGTTGTTTGAGCTCCTCCAACTAACCGCCTCCGCCATTCATGAGAAATACGATCCGGATTGAGACTTAGAGTCATCCGGATCGGTGTCAAAGCTAGCCGACATAACACTTAGCGACGAGCCCTTCTTCACCTCCAGATACAAGAAACATATCCTTAGTTCTTCTCAAGTACTTAAGGATATTCTTGACCGCTATCCAAAGGTTCAACCTGGGTCCGATTGGTACCTACTAGTCAAACTAATAGCGTGCCACATCCGGTCTTGTACATAGCATGGCGTACATTATAGAGCCTATGGTCAAGCATAGGGACTTTGTCCATTATCTCTCTTTCTTCCGGCGGCCGGACTTTGAGTCTTACTCAATGTCTTGCCTTGCAACATAGGTAAGAACCCTTCTTACTTCCGCCCATTTTAAACTTCTTTAAAATCTTATCAAGGTATGTACTTTGATAGCCTATTAGGCGCCTAGATCTATCTCTATAGATCTTTATGCCTAATATGTAAGATGCTTCACCTAGGTCCTTCATTGAAAATTTGTTGTTTAGATAACTTTTAACACGCTTAAAGTTCTATATCATTTCCGATCAATAATATGTCATCCACATATAGTATCGTAAATGCCACATTGCTCCCACTCACTTTCTTGTAAATACAAGCTTCTCCATAAGTTTGGACAAATCCAAACTCTTTGATCACCTCATCAAAGCGGAGATTCCAACTTCGTGATGCTTGCTTCAATCCATAGATGGATCGTGAAGCTTGCACACCTTGTTAGCATCCTTAGGATCGACAAAACCCTTTGGTTGTATCATATACAACTCTTCTTCAATATTACCATTGAGAAACGCTTTTGACATCCATCCGCCATATTTCATAATCGAAATATGCAGCAATTGCTAACATAATCCTAATCGACTTTAGCATCGCTACGGAGAGAAAGTCTCATCGTAGTCAACTCCTTGAATTTGTCGAAACCCCTTTGCGACAAGTCGAGCTTTATAGATGGTCACATTACCATCAAGACGCTTTTCCTTTTGAAAATCCATTTGTTCTCCACGGCCTTTCGTCGTGAGGTAATTCCACCAAGTTCCAAACTTGATTTTCATACATGGATTCCATCTCGGATTTCATGGCTTCTAACCATTTGTTGGAACTGGCTCATCATCGCTTCTTCATACGCCGCAGGTCATTATTTTCATCAACCATGAAATTTATGACAGATTTCATACCGGAGCTGCACGCGTCTGCTTGACTGCGAGGTTCGGTAGTACTCTCTTCGGAGTTTCATGATCATTATCATTAGTTCCTTCTTCAACAGTGGAGCCAACTCGAACGACTTCAAGGCTACTCGCCATACTTTGAAGAGAAGGTTCCATAACCTCTTCGAGTTCTACCTTCCGACTACTCACACCTTTCATGAGAAACTCTTTCTCTAGAAAGGATCCATTCTTGGCAACAAAACCTTGCCCTCGGATCGTGATAGAAGGAATACCCAATAGTTTCTTTAGGGTATCCTATGAAGACGCATTTTTCCGCTTTGGGTTCGAGTTTATCCGTTGAAGTTTCTTCACATAAACATCGCAACCCCAAACTTTAAGAATGATGCTTAGGTTTGTTTCAAACCACAATTCATACTGTCGTTTCAACGGATTTAGATGGTGCCCGATTTAAAGTGAATGCAGCAGCTTCTAGTGCATAACCCCAAAATGACAACGGCAAGTCCGCCGAGACATCATAGATCGAACCATATCTAATAAAGTACGACACGACGTTCCGACACACCATTTCGCTGTGGTGTTCCGCAGGTGAGTTGTGAAACAATTCCACACTCTTTCATGTGAGTGCTAAACTCGTAACTTAGATACTCACCTCCACTCGACCGTAGAAATTTGATCTTTCTATTACGATGATTTTCCACTTCATTCGAAATTCCTTGAACTTTTCAAAGGTTTCAGACTTGTGTTTCATCAAGTAGATATAACCGTATCTACTCAAATCATCCGTGAAAGTAACAAAATAACGATATCCACCTCGACACACTCATTGGACCACATACATCGAATGTATGATTTCCAATAAATCACGCCTGCTCCATTGAACCGAAAACGGCGTTTAGTCATCTTGCCCATAAGGCATGGCTCACATGTATCAAATGATTCATAATCAAGTGATTCTAAAAGTCCATCCGAATGGAGCTTCTTCATGCGTTTAATGCCAATATGACCTAGACGGCAAGCACATATATGCGGATATATCATCACTAAGTTTAATCCTTTTAGCATCAATATTATGAATATGTGTAACATTATCATCGAGATCCAACAGAAATAAACCATTCAACATTGGTGCATGACCATAAAAGATTTCATTCATATAAATGGAACAACCATTGTTCTCGATTTGAATGAAAAACCACTTTGCATCAAACATGATCCAGATACAATGTTCATGCTCAAGGTGCACCAAATAACAGTTATTTAAGTTTATAACTAATCCCGACGGTAAGTGGAGAGGTAGCGTTCCGGCGATCACATCAACGCTTGATCCATTGCCGACACGCATCTTGACCTCACCCTTGCTAGCGGTCGCTGTTCGCAGCCCCGATTCGAGTTACAAATATTAGCAACCGAACCGTATCAAATACCCAGTGCTACTGCGAGCACTAGTCAAGTACACATCAATAACATGTATATCATATATACCTTTGTTTGCCTTGCCGGCCTTCTTGTCCGCCAGATACTTGGGGCGCTTGCGCCCAAAGGGATCCCTTACAATAGTAGCACTCGGTATCGACTTAGGTCCAACTCGGTTTCTTTTCAGCGCTGCAACAGTGCTTGCCGCCTTACTTCCTTCCGCTTTTCCTTCTTGTCTTTCTTGAAACCAGTGTTCCTATTGATCATCAACACTTGATGTTCCTTTTGATCTCCACTTCAGCTTTTAAGCATTGATGTAAGCTCGGGAGAGACTTCTTCATGCCTTGCATATTATAGTTCATCACGAAGCTCTTATAGCTAGGTGGCGTAGACCGCAACACGATGGATGCCTAAGTCAATGGGAATCGTTATTCCCAAGGACACAAGCTTATCGGCGAACCCGACATCTTGAGTACATGCTCACTAACTGAGTTTCTCTTCCATCATGCAGACTAAAGAACTTTTCTCAAGCATTGTAGCTCTCTGACAGCAGATGTGTGTCGAAAATCATTTTCAACTCACCCATTGTATCAAAAGCATTGCCGTTTGAAACGCTTTCAAGTTCCTCTAGCCCATACAATATGCCGCAATGAACTAAGTTGTGGTCCTCCGACGAGACAGATAGACATTCTTCTCCTCGCGGGGCATCATCAAAGGGGGCCTAGGCGCTTCTAGCACATATTGCTTTTGTGCAGAGAGAGAATCCTCAAATTCATGGCCCATTCAAGAAAGTTGCTACCGCTCGTTAGTTTCTTTCTCCATGAACGCATTGAAATTAAAAGCGGTGGTGCCATCTACAACAGAATTTGTAAAGTTTAGACTAAGTGTATGATAGATTGAGTTCAACTAATCTATATTACGAATGAACTCCCACTCAAAGCGACATCCCTCGTGTCCTTTTGGTGATTACATGAACCAAATCCACTACACCAAGTCCGATCATCACGTGAGTCGGATAGCTTCAAAGGCGAGCATCAAATGGGCATCATATCAACTATATGACTCATGCTTAACCTTTCTACGTGTTCCGAGGCCATGTCTGCATACATGCTAGGCTCGCCAAGTTAGAACCTTAGTATTTTTGCGTGTGTAACTGCTCTTACACCAAGTATGGTCGAGGATCCAAGTACACCCGATCATCACGTGATGTCTTGGAGCGACAAAACATAATCGGTGCATACTAAAGGGAGAACACATTCTTATCTTGATATTTAAAATGAGGATCATCTTATTATGCTTAACAAAACGCTAAACAAGCAATATAAGATGCAATCAAACATCATATGTTTAATAGTGAAATTATATGGTTCCCGCAGATGATCTCTATCATGTGCATCGTGGTATGATCACTATCATACCTATATGTAAATCCACAATCTATGGGTTTTACACGCTATGTGTGTTGTAAGAGTATCATCTCATACTTCTACTTACAACACCACCATATCATAACACTAGCCCAAAGAACAATCTAAACTAGACGCTTCTAATTTATCCATTGCAAGTTTTACGTGGTGAGGGCTTCGAGATAGAACCGTTCTTACCTACGAACATGAACCACAACGAGGATAATCAAATTGTTGACAACTCGCTTGCAAAATAGATATTGACTATAGTAGGAGAGACAGACACCCGCTAGCCACTTATGCAAACTAGTTGCATGTCAAGCGTGGAACAGTCTCATGTGCGAGGACATGTAAAGTTTGTCCGCCGCTTCATCCCACTATGCCACCAATATCCAAAATCACAAGAAAGGAGCAACAACATGATCATCATCGCCCACATACTCATATGTGTACTACCCTGTAAAGTATCTACGCATAGATCCGCTCGATACTTTCAAGGGTTCGCAGATAGAAAACAAAAATTTTCCTACGATGTGAACTATATACCAAGATCTATTTATACTAGATACAAACAACGGGCGGATGTATATCCGTAGAGAACATACCCTTGAAGACCGACAAAGTTTAACGAGTCCCACTCGTGGTTGATGTAGACGATCTCTTGCCGATCTCAAGATCGAGAGGAAGTCCTAGCGCAAA
Organism: Avena longiglumis; assembly: GCA_030063025.1. Classification (NCBI taxonomy): domain Eukaryota; kingdom Viridiplantae; phylum Streptophyta; class Magnoliopsida; order Poales; family Poaceae; genus Avena; species Avena longiglumis. The sequence continues at coordinate 415,708,465 of CP125978.1, read as the reverse complement.
TCAGCGCATCCGTGCTCGCACACACGCTCGAGGCACCGAGCAACCTCCGCCTCGCCCAGCGATGCAGCGAAGCACAACTCTTTCTTGCCGAATAGCCACCGGAACATGTATCTCGCTAGTCCGAGACCATGGGGATAAATTCTAGAGGGGAGAGAGATCCTTCACGAGGAGGTGTGAGTGAGAAGTGAGAGGAGGGATCCTTTATAGGAGGAGGGGGAACCCCAAGGGGTGGCTGCGCATGGGGCTGCCCCCTTGCCCTCCCCTCATCATGTGGGTGGACACTCCACTCACAAAATGACCCTTCAAAAGTCCACTCAAAATCCCACTCAAAAAAATCCCATTAAATTTCCACCAAATTTAATGCAAACTCTCATTAAATAAAACTCTTTTATTTTATTCAGAATTTTGTCAATTACTTTAATGACAAACATTCACAAATAACCCCTTGCTAGAATTCTATTTCACATGCATAACCACTTTATGTAATTTCACCAAAACCTGTTTTGTATCTAGTGAAATAAATTCGCGCTTGTTTATTCTTTCGGCATGAAACTTTTGCTCCAATTGGATGTCGGTGTCTCTTATGTGTCACCCTACGGTTCGTGAATAATGCGGACATGATCGAGACCCTCTCGCATCAATAATAAGCGGATCTGAGACCCATCGACTCACACATTCAACGATGACTTTCTTGTGATCGTGGCTTAACCTTTACGCTAGTATCTTAATCCTTTGTCTCACGATATATTACATGTCCGAGATTCGATCGGTATCTCCATACCTAGTTTGATCTCGCATCGACATGCACTCTTTTCGCTCCTGATATAACATTCTAGTGATCAAATCACTTGCTTGCAAGCTAATCAATGTGATATCACCGAGAGGGCCCAGAGTATATCTATCCGCCATCGGGATGAACAAATTCCACTCTTGATCCATGAGCCTCAACATAACACTTTATTAGTTCGAACCCATCTTTATAATCACCCGTTACGGTGTGACGCTTGATGTTATCAAGAAACTCTTCCTGTTAGTGATTGACATGATCTCATGGTCTAAGGATTAGGATCACTTCGTAAGTTGTTATAGCAATATAAACTCAATGACTTTGATCGTAATGCTATACTTCGGATGAATGTTCATCACATCATTACACTAATGTTGTGATCCCGTTATTAACAACATCCAATGTCCATGATCAGGAAACCTTGATCATCTTGTTAATCAACGAGCTAGTTTATGAGAGAGGCTTAACTAGGAACTTTCTGTTTGTTTATTAAACACACATGTATTAACGTTTCCGTATTAATACAATTATAGCATGCAAAATAAACATCTATCATATACTTGGAATACACATAATAAACAATTTATTATTGCCTCTCAGGGCATATTCCCTTCAAGGTGGCGGCGTGCCCTGGGGGGGGCGCGCCACCCTAGGGTGTGGCGGCCTCATGGCCCTCCTTCGGTTGCCCTTTGGTCTGTGTGTTTGTCTCGGTGAAATATTGACTTTGGATTTTGTCCCGTCCAATTCCGAGAATATTTCCTTACTAGCTTTTCTGAAACCAAAAACAATAGAAAACATGCAATTGGCACTGCGACATCTTGTTAATAGGTTAATCTCATAAAATGTATAAAAATACCTCAAAGTGTGGAGAAAGCATAACAAAGTAGATACCAAACAAGAATGGAACATAAAAAATTATAGAGTAGGTAAGTGATAAAAAGAATAATTTTTAAGGTGACATGCACCATCACAATCTTGATCAAACCATTTGTAAAGCATTGAAAGCTGGGATCAAAGCACTCTAAACATGAGCATGAAAGATTAAGTTCTAACAATAAGACATAGTAACTATGTTGCAACATGAAAGGATACAAACAAAGATCATGAATAACAATGCATTGAAAGACGTTTGTTTGTTTCACATATAGAAAACATAGCATAGTGGTATTCAGCTTGTCCCTCATGGAGTAGAAAAATATAAATGCATAGGAAACCTTCAAAGTTCATAAGGGTGACAAAATACAAATAGTTTAAGAACAATAAATATCAACATTATGAATCAATCAATAAGTTTTGGGATAATGCACGTATAACTAAGAATGACAACTATGCTCTCTTAATTGGTGCATAAGGATAGAAGGTCGAGACTCAATATAAAAGTGGAAGAAAGACACTTTAGAGGGAAGTAGGGATTTCAAGTTTCAAAAAGAGCTTCCAAAAATTATGGTACTTGTTAGCTTTCAGCTCTCATTGCCCCTATCATAAGAATCTTGAAGTGATTAAGGTTAAAGTGATCAAAGTATGGAGTATATGCTTCACAAATCATAAGTTGGCAATCTCATGTCCCTTGAGTACGATGGCCGTTCCTCATGCTACTCAACTTTAGTTACCGGTAAGTTCTTGCCATTGTAAGTATATGCGTATCATAGAGAACCGCCAACGGGGTACCCCTTTCCCCATGACACAAGAGTTATCCCATATCAAAATGACAAGGCAACAGACAGTGAGCATCTCAGGAATCCTCTTATTTACCATAAGAATGGTGCATATTTTTTTATTTTTCTCTCTTTTTTTTTGTATATTTTTTCTGAGGATGCTTCATGGATTTCTCACTATGGTGATGTTGCAAGTTTACACCATGATTAGGCATGGCTTAGGCTAGCGGTCCAGGCATTTCTCTAACACGTATACATGACTCCATGGACTTACAAGTTCCCCTTTTATTTCACACCGCCGACATCCATAAACAAAAGAGCATGATATCAACTGGATAGATATTTACAGGTGTTGAAAGCGTTGCCCGTGATAGCACGGTTCGGCTAATTCCCAACTTATAAGTGCAAGCATATACAACATAGATGACACAATGGTTCAAGTTTATTAGGGGCAAGAAAAAATAAAGTGTGCTATCAAGTTTGTGAGAGCTTTAATCACTAATTTTCACATAACAATTTTAATTTGGAAGATAGATAAAACAAGAATATACTTGGAATGGTGTAACACACCATGCATAACAATTTATAGTGGACTCTTTGGAATAACTTGGTTTTTGGGAGTTGGATGCATGATTAGAGCTTACTCAATACAAGTTGAGGCTAGCAAAAGACTAGGAGTGACTAACTAAGACAACAATAATGGCCATAATCATGCAAAGCGACAAAACATTATCAACTAGAGCATAAAGTGGTATCACAAGTCAAAAAATAAATGATCATAGAGGCTAAGGTCACTGGTTATAGTCATAACATGGTGTGAGCATGTGCCAAGTCAACCCAAACAAAGCATCAAAGAAGAATACCACAATATTATGCTTTTGTATGATAAAACAACGCATGATTCTTTCAAGGCACATTAAGCAATCTTAATTGTTTGGAACAAGTCATGCTACAGCAATAATCACTAAGCATAAGGTCAAAACAACATCTAGCATGGCATGATAAAGTCTAAGCCATAGTCAAAACAAGCTCCCTTTTGTACCTCTCTAAGCATGAAACTTTCTACTCTTTTACAACACCAATCAACTTATTTGAATACAAAACAACGAAAATGGGGGTCCAGCTACTTTATTCAAGCAAACTAAAACCAAAAACAAAAACTAAGAAGCTCCAAGAACAACACAACAGTGCATGAAACAATAAAAATGAAGTGTCTAGAAAGAGACCTGAGATTTTTATTGATGAAGAAGGGGATGCCTTGGGCATCCCCAAGCTTTGACGCTTGTACCTCTTGAATATTTCTTGGGGTGATATGGGGTGGCATCACCAAGCTTGAGCTTTTTTCTATTCTTCATCTCATCATATCATTCTTCCCCTATACTTGAAAATTTCCTTCATACAGAACTTCACACAATCTTCATTAGCTACATTAGTGCATTCAAGATAATAAACCTTTGCGTTTAGTTTCAACAAAGCAAAACTTTCATTAAAAACACAAGATAATAAAGTAATTCCTTTAAAAATCTCAATTTACCAAAGAGAATTCAAAAAGAAATTGATAAGAAGCAAATGCAAATAATGGCAGATATCTGTCAAAACAGACTAGCAGGTAAAAAACGATTTTTCGAAGACCTTCTTTTGCTCAAATAAAAAAGTGTGGAACTAACTAAAGTAATCTAACAACCTAGGGGATTTAGTCATAAAATTATATCTCAATCCAACATATAAAGATTTTTCACGAATTTTTACAGTGAAGCACAAAAATCTGTTTCGGGACAGCAACTTCCCCAAATCTTACTTCTCTCTCATTAGAGGTTATTCTTGGCACAAAAATTAAACGAAAAGGATAAGGAGAGGTTATTATAGAAGTAATAACTTCCAAGACACAAGAAAACTATTGGGTTATCTCCCAAGAAGTACTTTTCTTTAACGCCTTTAAGTTAGGCACACGAAGCAAGAATCAAGTATTTTCATATGAAGAAGCATTAACATCAAATTTTGCTTTAAAAGGAGGAGAAAAAGGTAACTTCTCTCTCCTCATAGGGAAGTGTTCAATACCTTCTTGAATGGAAATTTATATTTAATGGCGCCTTCTTTCATATCAATGATGACACCAGCGGTTCTAAGAAAAGGTCTTCCCAAAGTAATAGGACAAGAAGCATTGCATTCAACATCCAAAACATAGAAATTAATAGGGACATAGGCATTGTTAACCATAATAAGAATATCATTAACACTCCCTATGAGTTTATTTTTAGCATTATCATCAAGTGGGACATCTAAATAGCAATCTTCCAAAGGCGGCAAATCAAGCATTTCATAAATCTATCTAGGCATAATAGAGATACTAGAACCAAGTTCACATGAATATTTGAGATCAAAATCATTCACTTGCATATTAATGATGGGTTACCAACTATCTTCTATTTTCTTAGGAATAGAAGCTTTGTGTTTCAATTTTTCTTCCTTATTTTAATGAGAGCATCTGTAATGTGTTTTGTAAAAGCCATGTTCATAGCACTAGCATTAGGACTTCTAGCAATCTTTTGTAGGAATAATTACTTCAGAAATATTGCAACCATCTAGATCAAAATCAAACTTAGCATCACAGGTAGTAGACTTATTTGGTTTAGGCATTGTTGTAGGAGGAATGTGGACTTCTTGTGGTTTGGTAGCATCAACATTGGTGGTAGTAATAGTACAAATACTATTGTTTATAGCAATTTCATCTTCTCTTTCCCACTTAGCATGCAATTTAGCTAACAGTCTAACATTCTCATCAATAGTAACTTGTATGGCATGAGTAGCAGCAAAGGTACTTCCAAGGTTTCAGGTTTAGCAGCCATTTTATTAATCAAAGAGGATTGTGCTTCATACAAAGATGAAATATTTTTCTCAACATTCAAAATTTTGGACTGCGAACTAGGAATTTCCCTATTCAAATTCTCAAGTTGATGACTAATATTTTTAAAAATAGCGGATTGTTCTTCCATAGTTTTACTGAATATTTTGTTCTGCTCATATTACATTTGCATAAAGTTTTTAGTGGATCTTTCAACTTTTAGAATCCTATCTTCACTAGGCATTCCAGATCTACCATGATAAGTATTGCCATTATTAGGAGGATAAGGCCTATAATTATTACCATAAGCATTGTTGCCAAAATTATTATTCCTAATGAAGTTCTCATCAACTTGCTCTTTTTGAGCAACCAAAGAGGCTAAAGGAACAATATTTGGATCAATATGAGATTTTCCATTAACAAGCATAAACATGATAACATAAATGTTATCACTCAAGGAGGAGGTTTCTTCAACAGAATACCTTCTTACCATGTGGAGAGCTCTCTGTGTTCCATTCAGAATAATTAACCATCATATTATCAAGGAGCTTTGTTGTAGCACCCAAAGTAATGGTCATAAAGGTACCTCCGATAGCAGAATCAAACATATTTCTTGAAGAGAAATTTAACCCTGCATAAAAAGTTTGGATAATCATCCAAGCAGTCAGTCCATGAGTGGGGCAGTTCTTTACCAAAGATTTCATTCTTTCCCGAGCTTGAGCAACATGTTCGTTGTTTAAATTTCATTATTTCACTTCTCATAGATATAATCTTAGCAGGAGGATAATATTTTCCAATAAAAGCATTTTTTCATTTAATCCAAGAATCGATACAATTTCTAGGCAAGGATAGCAACCATTCTTTAGCTTTTCCTCTCAAAGAGAAAGGAAACAATTTGAGATTAATAATTTCTCTTCTTGTACTAGATGGTAAAATAGGGAACTTTCCATCACGAGACTTCCCCATGATGAAAGGAGTAGCAGTGAACAATAATAGATCCAAGTGAACTAACAAATAAAGCTATGCTCCCTGGAAACGGCGCTAGAAAATAGTCTTGATGACCCACAAGTGTAGGGGATCGCAACAGTCTTCGCGGGTACTATTACCCAATTTATTGATTCGACACAAGGGGATCCAAAGAATACTTGCAAGCCTTAACAACTGAGTTGTCAGTTCAGCTGCACCTAGAAATAGTTCTTACTCACAGAAGTTTATCAGTAGCAACAGTTTGGTAGTAGCAACAATAAAGCAATAGCAACAATGAAACAGGAGCAATAGTAACAGTAACAGTAAACAGTGGGATTCGAGTGCGGTAGGCATAGGGATGGATGGATGGGTGTTGCATGGAGGAGTCTAAACATGTAACTTCAAGATCTAGGGCATTGCAGATAAATAATAAGAAGCATCCAAGTACTAAACAATCCTAGGCATGTGCTCCATATATAGTCATACGTGCTCGCAATGAGAACTTGCACAACATCTTCTGTCCAGCCAGCCCGTGGCAGCGGTGACGAGGTTTCGACTCGTTAATGCCCATTGTTATGGACTTGGGTTCTGGAGAAGATGGGGATGCTGGAAATCGTGGAACGGTTAACATACAAGCAACCAGGGGACACGAGATTTACCTGTGTTCAGTTCCCGAGGGAAAAACCCTACTCTGCGTTCGCTTGATTACGGCAGAACCGAAGGTTACAGGGGTGCACAGATTCGATCTGGCGTGGAGGTGCGTATGAGAAAGTACGAGTCGAGAGATCTAGGTCGTGCCCTCCTGGCCTTTATATAGACTTAGGCAGGTCCCGAGCATAGTCCTAGTCGGTTACAAGTTCTAGGGTTTTACCCCTTTGAATTTCCTATCTACGCTAGTCTTGCTCTCCAAGGATCCGAAGGCGTCATGGGCCTTGGCCACCCGAAAATCTTCATGGTCCAGTGTACATCTGCTGTGGGCCTTCCTTGGGCTAGACAAGGTATGCTGAGGTCACGTATCCGTAGGGTATAACCATGTCAGTAGCCCCCGAGTGATCAGTCGAATCGTAGATTCGGCTGAGGACTCTTCAATCCTTCGGGTGCAACCATGTATTAACAGTATGTGTGTAGGGATTGTTGATGCGTGTGCCTGACTCACCCGACGGATCAGGGTCAGTTAACTGTCTTAGGACGAAACAACACGATCCTCCTCAGGTTCGAGTCCCTCAACTCGAAACTGGAACATATGCTGGCATAATTCGACTCAGGCCGCAGAGGACTTACAGGAGTGGAATTCCAGTGAATTTAATTGATGTACCCAACGCGTCCGTCAGGATTTTTCATCGCACCTGTTAGCACGGGTTTTTACTAGCAGAGTGCAGTCGTGTGCGTTGCCAGGCCATCATATGATATATGTAGGTCTTATCTTTGTGTCGCAGACACAACATCCGAATGTTTGTCACCGCGGAGGCGTTTCGGGTGGCCAAGGAGACCGTTGCTCAGTAAGCGTTATGTTGGGGCAGAGTTGCCGAAAAGTTTTTGCATGCTGATCCGAAAGATCGCAATCGAAGATCTCATAGGGTGCGCGACCAGCGCTCCCTATGGGAGTAGCCCCCGAGTGTCTGTTCGAGTCGCAGACTCGAGCGGAGACTTTAGTTCAAACATTGTTCAGTTGTTAAGTCCGTAGGACACAAAAATTTTCGGATGCTTAAATCCATCCTCCCTATGGGAGTAGCCCCCGAGTCCGTAGTGGAGTCGTAGACTCGAATAGGACTCGAAAAAATAATTTGTCTTCATTCGTCTTTCGGTTGCGCGGCCAGCGCTCCTGATAGGAGTAGCCCCCGAGTATTTAGTCGAATCGAAGATTCGAGTGAGTACTGTTAGCTGTGGAGCCGAAGAATTGTAGTTGGTGCTAGTATAGCTTTTGATGACATCAGTGCTGACGATCAATGACCTCAAGCGTCTGCTACGCCAGAGATGACTTGACTGGATGAACGTGGGTCCCACTTGCTGACCTTGAATTGACCGGTCACGCGCGGTGTGGAGATAATTACGGCGTCTCCTCGATTTCCGCGCGTAGTGGACGGCGTGGTAACGACGGTTCGTTGTGATGCTGACACGTGTATGGTCAGATCTGCCGTTGGCGTTAGGTCTTCTGGATGGACGGCTGCCGTGCGTCGTCTTCGTCGTTATAATCATTGGGGAAAGCCGCAGTTTGTTTTCACCGCATCAGTTCTTGTTTTCACTGTCTCCTTGTGTTCTAGCGATTCTTGCTGCGCGCTGGGATTTCCTTCCACATTTTCATCTTCCTTTCTGCGCTTTCACCGCCGGCGCCGCCGCAGCGCGATGGGGAAACCAAAGAAATCTTCATCTGCAGTTGGGACCAGCGCCGCCGGAGGAAAAAAAGGCGCCACCGCTACCCGTGTCAGCAACGGTGGCTGGCGGCGATCAGAGATGCGGGAGAGCGATCTCCGCAAGCTTCGCGAGCGGGGTCTGATCCCACAAGATAGGGAGACCGTCAGACTCCCCGGCAACGAGGTAATCCCCCGTCCCCCAGCTGGGTATCGGGTTATGTTTCTTGCCTTCGTTATGCGTGGGTTTTCCTTTCCAGTCCACAACTTTCTCCGTGGGCTGCTCTTTCTCTATGGCATCCAACTTCATCATCTTTCGCCTAATTCTCTTCTCCACATTGCTTGCTTCATCACTTTTTGCGAGTGCTGGCTCGGCATTGAGCCGCACTTTGGCCTCTTCCGGAAACTTTATTCCGTGAAGAGGCAGTCTGGTTCGGATGGTGTGTATCCCATTGGGGGTTGCATCATCTCCCTTAGTCCCAATCTTCTTTTCTTTTCCTTTTCCATGTCCGAATCTGTCCAGTACTGGCGGAGGTGATGGTTTTACATCCGCGACTCCGTAGTGCCTGGGCAAGATTTTGGCCTTGTTCCTTTTGACCCCTCCCAAAAGATTGAGCCGAAAAGGTCTTGGAAAAACAATATCTTGGATGGCGAGGTGGCGGAGATAGAGCACCTTTACCGTCGGGTGGAGGATCTCCAGCTGATTCTGGAGAAGGAAGTGAACGGCGTGGACATCATCCGGACGTTTCTCGAGCGTCGGGTGCAGCCTCTCCAAGCGAGGGCGCACCCAATGCTTCTTTATTCTGGGCGCCGTGATCCGACGAGGGTTTCGGCTGAGAAAATCTCCGAGGGAGATCTTGATAGGACCCTTCGCTCGCTGCTGAAGTTCAAGGCCGGAGAGAAAATCCCGGGGAAGTCGCTGACTCCGCCGTTTTCTTCGGCGTTGGATGTTCCACAGGTGTAGATTTGTGCGCGTAGCGCTTTTTGTCGACTGTGTATTTATTTTCCTTTGTTTGCTAACAAAGTTCCTTCTGGTTTTGCAGAGCTTCAAGGTTCTGCGCATGGTACCACCATTGCCTGAAAAGTATCCGAATGCCCCGGATAATGACGTGGTGGATTCCGTGTCCGAGCTGTCGTCGGCGCGATCTCTGGCGGAAGATGCCGACGAGTCGAGTGAAGACCATACGCGCAAACGATCACGGAGCTCCAGCGAGTCTTCGGATGCCTCGACTCCTCCGACTCCCAGAAACCCTCTGGGCCTTGTGCGTCATAGTGACGGGCATGGAGATTCTTCCTCTCCCATTCCTGCTATTCCTGTGCGGGCTGTAGCACTGCACCCGCCAGCGAAGCGGAAGAAGGAAGAGAAGAAGGAAGAGAAAAAGGAGAAGAATAAGGAGGAGAAGAGGGCCCGAAGGACTCCTCCTGTCTTCGACCTGAGCTCGCTGGGCTCGTAAGTTTCTTGCTATACTGTTGTCCCCCTTTTCTTGTTGACTTTGTTCTTGTGCTGATTGTTTCGTATGCAGGCATTCCTCCCACGATTCCTCCAGCGATGGTGCTCGGGAGATGATGGGGGAATCGAAAGTTGCGTCTCCTCCTCCTCAAACGGTGGCAACGTCAGGGGGTTCCGCTCCGGATCCTCCTCTGCAGGAGGTGTAGGTGGTTGCGCCTCGCCAGTGGCCTTCGAGTCGCCATCGAGCATGTAAGCACTGATTGCATACCACGGGGGGAGCCCCCGGGTGTCTGAAAAATTTCGTGTCTTGTTCTTTTTTTTGAATCTTCTGGGGGAAGCCCCCGAGTGTCTTCGTGCTCGAGTTTTGCCTTTATTCCTTAATGTTGGGCGCAGCCCCCAAGTCCATTTTTCTTACTGGTGTTTCTTTTCCTGCAGCCTTTTGTGGAGGAGGCCAAGCGGCTGGTGCAGGAGCGCCTGGTGCTAGCGGCTAACCTTCGACAGCTTCAAGGTACCTTTCTGTTTCTGATGCTTATTTTATTTATTCCGGTCTTGTTTTCTGACCTTTGCTTGTTTCGAATGCAGAGGAGCATAACACTTCTCTCCGTGAGGTCGACGCTCTCAAAAAGAGCCTTGGTCAATCGGAGAAGAAAGCCGAGGCCGCCGTTGGTGCGAAGGAACGCCTCGAGCTAGAGCTGACCAAGGCAGTCGAAGCTAAGGAGCGTCTGCAGCAGGAGGCCGCGGACCGTGAGGAGCAGCTGGCCACCGTTGCCGCTGCGCGCGAGAGGGATGTGGCAGGCAAGCTCATGGCTGCTGCCAAGGCTGTTTCGGGTGAGTGTTGTATTTGTGCTTCTTTCGCCTTGTTTTCTTGTCGTCTTCTGCGTTGCTTTTCGTCATGTCCCTTTCGTTTTGTCTCAGATGCCGCAGGCATCGAGTTTGACCAAGGCGCCCTGGAGCACGGGAGTGCTCTAGATGATGCTACTGCAGCGGTCGAAGATCGTTGCAGCACCGTCGTCAGCTCCCTTGCCAAGGCGAAGGAGGTCCTTGGCCGCTTCTACAAGGAGCTCGTCCCTAAGGGCGCGACCCTTGATGATGTGGATGCTCTGGCGGAGACTTTGTCGGCCGAAGCGCCTGCGGCGTACAAGCGCAAGCAGAAGGGCATCGGCGCGTCCGTCGGGCTGGCGATGGCTTTGGCGGCTGGAGTGGAGCTGGACCTGCCTCAGATCACCACCCGGATGCCGACGACCGCAGACGGATCCGAGGTAGCCTTTGCTGCCTACTCTGCTAGCTGCAAGCGATATGGGCTGAAGCTCATTGATTTGCTGTCTGAGTATGCGCTACGGCAGCAAGGGGAGGCCAAGGCTAGGCAGTCCGGCTCCGAGGCGACTCAGGGTGCCGCGTCTTAGGCGTTGTAGATGTAGGATAGTTTGTAGCCTGCTTTTGCTGTAATTATTTTGAGGAACACAATCCTTGTGCCATGTAGTGGCCTTATATGCTTTAATGAATTCTTCTGAGTTGTGCTCTACCATTGTCTTAATATTTGTGTCCCTTTCTTTTTCTGCTGCTCTAGGTTTCTTCGGGTGCTGACCCTGCTGACACCTCGCCCGCAGTGCCGCTGCGGCCATCTTTGGATGATTCCTAGCAACTCGCTTTTCTTCGGGATCGTGTGCGTAGTCTTGAGAGGGAGTTGCTCGGGTTGCGAGGTCATGCCGATGTTTGGAAGTGCAAGGCGGACCGCGGCGCAGCCAGAGAGGAGTACTTGATGGCGGAACTGCTTCGGCTGTCTGAGCAGCTTCAGTGTAAGTTGTTCTTTGTTTCGAGCTGTAGCTCAGTTCTTCGGATGAGCCTGCTGGCCTTGCCTCTTATTTTGTGCAATTGTCGCAGGTGCTAACCTTGCGCCGAGGGAAGAGAAGGAGCGTGTCGCTGTTCGGGTCAATTGCTTGACTCAACAGGACATGGAGGCCGGTGGCTTCTTCTGGATGGATCGCGACCGTGCCATGGCTCTGGCGACGGTGCAGGATCGTGTGCACCAGGTTTCGCGGGTGCTTCGCCAAGTGCAGACGTCGCTTGCCTCGGTGTTGCACGTCATGTTTCCTTTGGATGCCGTACCGACGAGCCTTGCAGGTCTTCTGTCGAAGTTTTGGAACGTGAGCGATGTCAAGGAGTTGGTGCGGCAACAACTCGTCGCAGGAGTGAAAGCTGCTTTGTCTCTTGTGAGGCTGCACCGGCCTGATGTAGATATGGCTGTTGTGGCAGCTGGGACACCTCCTCGGCCGGATGGTGATGAGTGGGACATGCGTCCACATTACGCAGCTGTAAGGCAGTATGCCGAACAGGTCGTAGATTTGTTTGAGCAGCGTGCTCAGGTTATTCTTCAGAATAGGTAGTACCTGTAAAAGAGATAGATGTAAAATTTGTATATTTCGACTGGGCGTGTTGTGCCCTTTGTTGTAAAGGTTTGTTTGCTGTAAACACAAAGAGCTTTGTTTGAGTGCGTGTCCTTTTTTTTTGCCTGACGTTGTCAGCTACTCAGGTGTACACGCGTGATCCTCAGTCGATGAAATCGTGAGGCGGGGGGATCCCCGAGTGCGTTTGTAGCATAAAGTAAAGTTGCAAATAATGAACTGGAGTTTGGGGCGAGCCACTTAGCTTTATTTATATCGTAATGGAGGAAGTACATTGTTCGGCTGAATAGCCTTGGCTGAAAGCCTTATTAAAAGTAAAGGTGGTAGGTAGCTAGGGATAGAATCGTCGCAAGTGCGAGATGTTCCATGGGTTGGAGTATGCGACTCCAGACTCCACGTGCTTGAGGCGGTAGGCGCCACCTGGGATGACTTCGGTGATGACGTAGGGTCCTTCCCATGGTGACTCGAATTTCGTCGGTCGCTCTTGCTTGAGTCGCAAGACGAGGTCTCCTTCGACGAAGGACCTTGGGCGCAGCCGGCGGCTGTGGTAGTTGCGAAGACTCTGCTGGTACACCGTTGATTGAGCTGCTGCTATGTCTCTTGCTTCGTCGAGTGTGTCGACGGCGTCTTCGAGTGCAGTCGTGGATTTGGCTTCGCTGTAAACGATGACCCGGGGGGCCTGGTGGCGTACTTCGGCTGGTAGCACGGCTTCAGCTCCGTGCACCATGAAGAATGGTGTGTGTGTGGCCTGTGGAGCTATTTGGCGTGGTCCGTAAGCTCCATAGGACGGATGGTAGCTCTTTCGTCCAGGCTCCTGCTTTCCGTTCGAGTGGACTCATGAGGCGCTTCTTGATGCCAGCATCGATTAGGCCGTTGGCCTTTTCCACTTGCCCGTTCGTTTGCGGGTGTGCCACTGAGGCGTACGTGATGTTGATCCCAAGGCCTTCGCAGAAGTCCTGGAATTACTTGGAGATAAAGTTCGATCCATTGTCGGTGATGATGCTATGCGGTACGCCGAACCTGTAGACAATGGACTCGAAGAACTTGACAGCAGTTTTGCCCTTTTGGTTGGTGACTGGCATGGCCTCGATCCACTTGGTGAATTTGTCGACTGCGACCAGGAGGTAAACGTGTCCCCCTTTCGAGGATTTTGGCAGTTTGACGATCATGTCGAGGCCCCATTGAGCAAAAGGCCAAGCTATAGGTATGGGTCTGAGCTCTGACCCAGGTGCGTGCGGTTTGTCAGCGAACCGTTGGCAACCGTTGCATCTTCGGACGATGTCCTTTGCCGCTCATGGCCGTTGGCAAGAGAACTGGATCGTAGAGCTTTGGCGACAAGGGAGCGGCTGCCTGCGTGATGGCCGCAGATGCCCTCGTGGATGTCTTGGAGGATGGCTTTCCCGTCACCGATGGTGACGCACCTTTGTAGTACACCCGTAATACTGCACTTGTACAGCTCGCCATTGATGGTGGTGAAGGCTTTTGACCGACGAGATATGCGCCGGGAATCTGTCGGGCTGTCAGGCAGTTCTCCGTTTAACAAGAACTGGAGGTATGGTCGCGTCCAAGTTTCTTCGACTGCCATGACCTGCATTAGGTTGACCATGGCTACCTCTGTGTCCAGTTTTTCGGGTCCTTCATGTCCTTCGGGCGGCGTAGCCCCCGAGTGTTCTGCTTCTTCGGGTGATCCTTTGGGGAATTTCCACTTGATAGATGGCACGCAGATCTGTTCGAGGAACACACCCGGTGGCACCTTTGCGCAGGTGGAGCCGATGTTGGCGAGTCTATCGGCTTCCTCGTTGCTTTCTCTTCCGACGTGCCTAAGCTCGCAGCCGTCGAATTCTCCTTTGAGTGCGTGGAGAGCGCGATATGCGATCATGTTTTTGGCGTGTGCATCGCACTCATTCATCGTCTGCTGAACAACGAGGTTGGAGTCACCGTAGATGACCAGGCGCGTTGTGCCGCATATCTTTGCCATCCTCATGCCGTGGATGAGGGCTTCGTATTCGGCCTCCTTGTTGGAGGCTCGGAATTTCATCCGAAGGACGTACTTCATCTTGTCGCCTTGCGGGGAGGTCAATATGACCCCTGCTCCTACTCCAGCTTCTCGCTTGGAGCCGTCGAAGTGCATCGTCCATGACTGCGACATATCTAGGGTGTCTGGCAGCTGCAGCTCCATCCAATGTACCAGGAAGTCCGGAAGGACTTGAAATTTGATTGCGAGTCGCTTCTCGTAGACGATGTCCAAGGGTGACAGCTCGATGCCCCACAGGGCCACACGTCCTGTGGCCTCTGGATTATTCAGGATGCTGTTCAGGGGTGCCTCGTTGACGACCGTCACCTGGTGCTCCTAGAAGTAATGGCTCAGCCGTCGAGCCGTCATGAACACGCCGTAGGCGAGCTTCTGGCAGTGAGGGTACCTCTGCTTTGTTGGTGTCAGTACCTCGTTGAGGTAGTAGATTGGGCGCTGGACCTCGTGGGTCTTGCCTTCTTCGGGTCGTTCGACCACTAGCACGGTGCTAACCACCTGGTGTGAGGCTGATATGTACAGCAGCAGAGGCTCGCGTTCTTTTGGCGTGACCAAGACGGGCGAGGTGGAGAGTAGCCGTTTGAGGCTTTCGAATGCGTCGTTGGCTTCAGGCGTCCACTCGAATTTATCTGCCTTGCGTAGCAGCTAGTAGAATGGCAGGGCCTTCTTGCCCATGCGGCTGATGAATCTGCTTAACGCCGCTATGCGTCCTGCGAGCTGCTGGACGCCTTTGAGGTTTTTCGGCTTCTCCATCTTCATGATGGCTCTGATTTTCTTCGGGTTCGCCTCAATCCCTCGCTGAGAGATGAAGTACCCGAGCAGCTGACCTGATGGGACGCCGAAGGCACATTTTTCGGGGTTTATCTTGATCCTGTAGCGGTCAAGGTTGTTGAACGTCTCGCGGAGATCGTCGATAGGTGTCCTTGCCTCCCTGGTTTTTATGACTATGTCGTCAACGTAGACTTGGATGTTGCGACCG
This sequence comes from Avena longiglumis, assembly GCA_030063025.1. NCBI lineage: Eukaryota > Viridiplantae > Streptophyta > Magnoliopsida > Poales > Poaceae > Avena > Avena longiglumis. Next base: position 415,693,007 of record CP125978.1, on the reverse strand, counting down.
ATCTGGTCCTTGAGGCAGGCCTGCATGCATCGCTGGTACGTGGCACCTGCGTTCTTTAGCCCGAAAGGCATTGTGTTGTAGCAGAATACTCCGAACAGTGTGATAAACGCCATTTTCTCCTGATCTTCGACCTTGAGTCGAATCTGGTTATAGCCTGAGTAGGCGTCGAGGAAGGAGAGTTTCTCGCAACCTGCAGTCGAATCGATGATCTGATCGATCCGAGGAAGAGGGAAGTGGTCCTTTGGGCAATGCTTGTTTAGCGACGTGAAGTCCACGCACATCCGCAGGATGTCCGTGTCCTTCTTTGGGACCATGACTGTGTTTGCAAGCCACTCGCTTTCTTTAATTTCCCTGATGAAGTCTACAGTGAGTAGTCTATTGATTTCCTTGCCGATAGCTTCGTCCCGTGGCTCGGACAGTCTCCGGATGGACTGCTTGACTGGCTTGGTGTCTGGAAAGACATTGAGTGCGTGCTCGGCGAATTCCCTGGGAACTCCTGGCATGTCCGCAGGACACCAGACAAAGATTTCCCAGCGCTCACGGAGGAATTCGACGAGCGCGCCTTCCTATGCGGGGCTGAGGTCGTTGGCGATCAGCACCGTCTTGGAGGCATCCGTCGGATGAACTGCACCTTCTTTGTGTTGACGGTGGAGTCGAAAGACATGTCGGGTGCGTTTTGCCTTGTGACTGGGGGTTCCCCATTGTCCGTCACCTCACGGAGCCTTACGAGCTCGTCTTGCATGCCGAAAGACTGGGAGATTTTGTTGAAATCCCTGTCGCACTAGTCCGATCGAGTGAAGATCCCGTCGACTATGATGACGCCCTTCGGCCCTGGCATCTTGAGTAGCAGGTATGCGTAGTGTGGGACAGCCAGGAACCTTGCGAATGCTACACGCCCAAGTATGGCGTGGTATTGTGACGGCCAGTCCACCACTTCAAATTCGAGTCGCTCCTGCCGGAAGTTGTCTGGCTTCCTGAAGATGACGTCGAGCCCTATTTTGCCTAGGGGGAATATGCCCTTCCCTGGAACGATGCCGTGGAACGTTGTGTCTGATTGTTCCAGGCAGCATTGCGGAATCCGCATTGCCGCTAGAGTGCTTGCGAACATTAGGTTGATGCCGTTGCTGTCGTCCATGACGACGCGACTCGTCTCGAAACCTCCGATCTACGCTTCCAGCACCAGGGCAGCATGACCTGGGCGGGGGATCTGGCAAGGGTGATCCACACGAGTGAATGTGATGCAGGACTCCGATCCGCTGAGGTACTCAGGGATGGCAGGTGGGGTTGCCACGGCCAGGTTGATTTGTCGGGTGATTTTCTTCTGAACCCTATTCGTGGGGCGTCCCTTCTGGATCATCATTAGTGCTCCTTTCGGTGGGGGGTACCCGTTCCCAGCATTGTTCTGTGCGGGTGCGACTGGTTGGTTTGGGCCTCCGATTGTGCGATCTTCTCTTGCTGCGGCGTTCCCGTCTTCAGCCGTAGTCGTCCTCTTCATCCGATTGTGCTCGGTGAATGCAATCTTCGCCGTCGGCCCACCTGTTGGCGATGTCCATGAGGTGGTCGAGTGTTTTGGGCTTGACACGCCCAAGTTCCTCCTTGAAATCTTGGCATTTAACGCCGTCCCTGAAGGCGTCGATGGCCCTCTCTTCAGAGATGTGTGTTGTGGAGTTCTTGGTGGTAGACCAGCGTAATATGTACGAGCGAATAGATTCGCCCGTTCTCTGAGTGCAGGCTCGCAACTCTTCGATTGAGGCGGGCCTCTTGCTGGTGCCCTTGAAATTTCGGATGAAGCTATAAGCTAGCTCCTCCCAGCTTCGGATGGACCCTGATGATAGGCTGCTGAGCCAGACCACGCCTACCGTCACCGAAGGCATTGCATGGCGGTTTCTTTGTTACCGCCGTGCAGCTTGATGGATGACAGATGGTCACTGAGCCAGGCTTTTGGATCCTGAGTGCCGTTGAACTTCGGAGTATCCGAAGGAAGTTTGAAATTGCCTGGCATCTGTGTTCACCGAACAGATCTGCTGAAGCATCGGGCTCCACAGAGTTCTCCTTCGTCTTCGTCCATCTCGGATTCAGACGAGCATGCACGTTTGGCTCGTGCTTTGTCGATTTTGCGCTGTGTAAGCGCGTCTCTAGCGTCGTAGTCGCGTTTATGGCGACGCGAGCTCTTCTTCCTTCGGGGAAGGTCGTGTTCCTCTTCCTCTTCGGATGAAGGGGTGGGGCTCTAGTCGCGCCTGGCCGGAGCTTTCTTCTTCAGCTCCGCAGGAGCGTCTTCGTGGAGCGCAGCTCCGACAAGTCCGAGTCCGGTGAGTGCGGACTTATGCATGGCTCTTTTTGGGTCCCCCTCCGGAGGTTGGTGGGCCGCAAGATTCGCAGTGGCTTCCATGATCGCAGCTTGCGGTGTCTTCGGGATGATGTTGCCGTCGGCATCCATCTCCATGAACGATGTGTGGAGAGTTCGGGTCACATCACGACGCTCCTTGGGATCCATGTTCTCTACCCGAGAGCGGTGCTTGTTTCCTTGGTTTCCGTTCGTGCTAGAGCCGGGGGACATGGCGGAGAGCGCAGCTCGTTGCGCGCTGGACTCAGAGGTTGCTTGCTTGCGTTTGTCAAGTGTTTCCTGCATCTTGACTTGCTTCTTATGCTCCTCGATGAGGAGGTAGTGGTATGCCATCAGTAGTTCACGTGAGGAGTCTGCAGGCAAGACTATGTCGCCTGCTACGGCGCGGCGTGCCTGGATCCATCCTTCTTTGCTAAGTTGGATGACATGTCCGTTGTTTTCCCCTTCGGGTGGGGGGGACTGGCTTCTTCTGTTCCCGCCGTTTCCGCCGTTTATGTCCTGCGGGTTGGGGTTCGTGTTGGGCGGCGGGTTAGGCGTTTGCTGCTCCTGGATGACTGCGGCACATTGATAGCGCTTGTAGATCGGTCCGCTGCTGCCGCAGCTTTCAGATCCGGAACCGTAGGTCCCTGCGTCCGATGGCGGATCGCACAGATCGGGGTTGCAGCTGCTGCTGTCATAGGAATCATCTGCTGATGATGTTGTGCGTAGCACGGGGTGTGGGGCCCATGAAGCGGGCCTGATTAATGGTAGGGGCACCCGCTCAGGGAGGCGGAGGGTGCCAGTTTGCCCCACCTGGAAGCAGAAGCTTCCGAACACGATTTCGAGTCCGTCGCCTATAGGCTCGAAGTCCTTCATGGTGGCCGGCGAGTGGGCGGTGAAGTCGAAAGCGCCGAAGAGGAGGTGACTCTCTGTTGCCGCAAAGTTGTAGATCGATCGGGTCAGGACCATCACGACCGCACAATCAGCAACCCCAGTCCCCACGGATGGCGCCAATTGACGAGGTTTCGACTCGTCAATGCCTATTGTTATGGACTTGGGTTTTGGAGAAGATGGGGATGCTGGAAATCGTGGAACGGTTAACAGACAAGCAACCAGGGGACACGAGATTTACCCAGGTTCAGGCCCCTGGAGGGAAAACCCTACTCCTGCTTGTCTGCTCTTGATTACGGCGGAACCGAAGGTTACAGGGGTGCGCATATTCGATCTGGCGTGGAGGTGCGTATGCGAAAGTATGAGTCGAGAGATCTAGGTCGTGCCCTCCTGGCCTTTATATAGACTTAGGCAGGTCCCGGGCATAGTCCTAGTCGGTTACAAGTTCTAGGGTTTTACCCCTTTGAATTTCCTATCTACGCTAGTCTTGCTCTCCAAGGATCCGAAGGCGTCATGGGCCTTGGACACCCGAAAATATTCATGGGCCAGTGTACATCTGCTATGGGCCTTCCTTGGGCTAGACCAGGTATGCTGAGGTCACATACCCGTAGGGTATAACCATGTCAAGCGGGGCCTCTAGGGAACTACTGGCAATTAAGGTGCTCCTTTTAATAGAGCACCGGAGCAAATCATTAACACTCTGTGAACACATGTGATCCTCAAACCATAGACATCCCCTCCGGTTGTCCCAATTATTGTCACTTTGGGGCCTTTGGATCCGGACAATGATATGTGTACACAACTTGCAGATAAGATCACAAACAATACTATCATAATGATTCAATAATAAGTTTAGATCTGAGATCATGGCACTCGGTCCCTAGTGACAAGCATTAAGCACAACAAGTTGCAACAAAGTCAAATAGCACAAGATACTAGGCACTATGCCCTAACAATCTTATTCGATTACATGATAGAACTCATCCAATCCCTACCATCCCCAAGCCTACAACGGGGGATTACTCACTCATGGATGAGGGAAACATCGGTGGTTGATGGAGATGCATTGGTGATGACGATGGCAATGATCCTCTCCAAATTCCCCCTCCCGGCAGGGTGCCAGAATAGAGTTTCTGGATCCAAATCTTGGTTTCTAGTGGCGGCGGCATAGCGAAACTCTTTCTGGAAAACTATCGAAAAACCCCTGGGTTTTTAGGTCGAAAGGCAACTTATAGGCGCAGAGGGAGGCCGAGGGGGTGCCTGGGGTGCTTGCACCCCCTCCAGGCGCGGCCAATGGTGGGCCCACGCCTGGCATGGGTGTGGGCCCCCCAGGCTCCTTCTCCGCCTCGTCTTCTGGCTCCATGGATCTTCTAGTGAAATATAATTTTTGGCATATTTTCCGGTATTTCTCCTGATAGTTCATTTTTTGCACAAAACGAAGACACCAAAGTAATTCTGCTGAAAACAACGTCAGTCCGTGTTAGTTGTATCCAAATCACACAAGTTTAGAGATGAAACAATAGCAAAGTGTTCGAGAAAGTAGATATGTTTTGGACGTATCAACTACCCCCAAGCTTAGCTTATTGCTTGTCCTCAAGCAATTCAGTTGAAAACTGAGTGCGATAAAAGAACTTTCACGAACACTTTGCTTCATATGATGTAAATATTCTTAGCATAGGAGTAGATGCTTAGAAAATTCATAATAAAGAGTATGCAACTAAGTCTACTCAATAGTCATTGCAAACTATGAAGAGAAACCAACTCAATAATAATAAGTAGCATGAAACATAAACATAAGAAACATTGCAATGCTCATAATAAGGTATGATAGAGTGGTATCTCGCTTGCCTTTGTTTGAAGAGCACAATATAAATGCCAAGGCACCTCTGAAGTTCAAGTGAAGACTAGAAATAAAGATATCAGAGATACAAGAATCAAAGTCATGACATAATTAACCAAGTTTTAAGACAAACACAAGAATGACAACTATGCTCTCAAGAAGGTTCTCATAGAATAAGTGGTGACTCAACAAGGTTGTGAAAACGGTTTTGAAAGGATTGAAAGGCTTCCAAATGCTGATAGGAAGGTACTCATTAGCTTTTAGCTCTCATTGCCCCTATCATAGGCATCTTCATGTGGTTAAGGAGAGTGAGGTCCACTCTCAATCATATGCTTGACAGGCCATAGACTGGAAATCCAAGTCCCTTGAGTGCGAGGGCCACTCCGCATGCTACTCAACTTTGGTCACCTGAAAGTTCTTGTCATTGTAAATTCATGCATATCATTGAGAACCGCCAACATGGTACCCCTTGCACATGATACAGGAGCGATCCCGTGATCAAAATGACAAGGCCATCAGACAATGAGCATAGTGATCTTTTTATTTACTATGTGTATAGCCTTTTATTGAGGATGCTTCACAAATGCTCATTATGGTGATGCTGCAAGTTGCCACCATGATTAGGCATGGCTTAGGCTAGCGGCCCAGGCATTTATCTAACACAATGTATAGACTCCATGAACTCACAACCTTCCCTTTTATTTCACATCATCGACATCCGCAAAAAAAAAGCAAGGAATAGTTGGTATACCTCGATCACCAAGTTTCTTTGGAACCTTACCATTGAAGGAATAATTAGCAAGTAGAATAGAAATATTCTCATTAGGAATCTTCCTTTTATTAGAGACAATATCATTCATATACTTTGAATAAGGAGGCAACTTAATAGCATCAGTCGAAGGAATTTGCAAGAATAAAGGCTTCATCCACTCACAAAACTTGTTGTAGTGTTCTTCCTCCTTTGACTTGTGTTTCTTACCTGGAAAAGGCATAGGTTTCTGCACCCAAGATTCTCTCTCTTTACCATGATTATTAGCAATAAAATCTTCCTTAGTGTACCTAGTGTTCTTAGTGTGCTTCTCAGGTTCTTCCTCACCTTCCTCCTTATCAGGAGACTCATTTTTTTTCATTACCACTCACGGTTTCAGCATCAGAGACAGATATACTATTAGGATCTACAGCAGGTTCAAGTGGTTCCTCAACTACTTTATGTTTCTTTTTCTTTCTCTTACGAGGACTACCACTATCAACTTGTTGAGAATCATTCTCAATTATTTTAGGGTGTCCTTCAGGATATAAAGGATCTTGAGTAGCTATACCACTCCTAGTTCTAATTCCATAATCATGCTTATCTCCTGAAGCATTAACTAGCATGTCCTTTTGCACCTTAGCAAGTTGATCAAGTTGAGTTTGAACCATTTGCAAGTATTTACAAAGCATTTTAATGTCATTAGAAGTTCTTTTAACTCATGGATAGCTCTAGAGTTTTCTAATAAATGATCCTGAACTTGTTTATTAAAATGACCTTGTTTAACAATAAAAATGTCAAGTTCCTCTAAGCATTGATCAGGAGGCTTACCATAAGGAATATCACCTTCATCAAAGTGTTGGAGAGAGTGTACCTCAATAGTGGATGAGTGGAGAATTGGCTTACATAATTCTTCTATAGGAGGTAGATTCTTCACATCTTCAGCTCTAATACCTTTCTCCTTTAGACACTTCTTAGCTTACATCATCACTTCATCATTTAATGCAATAACTCCCCTCTTCTTTGTTGTTGGTGCTTGAATTGGTTCAGGCATAACTGGTTCAGGAGTAATAGGCTCAGGTGTATTCAGCTCAGTTGAAGTCCAATCATCATAATTCTTGCTTATTTTATCCATTAATTCTTCAGCATCTATAGGAGTCCTTTTCCTGAAAACACAACCAGCAAAGCTATCTAGGTAGGTCCTAGAATCATCAGTTAGTCCATTATAATAAATATTAAGAAGCTCATTTTTAGGTAATGGACATCCAGGATGTGCATGAATCAAGGCACAGAACCTTGTCCATGACTCAGGCAATTTCTCTTCTTCTCCCTGTTTAAAATCAAAAAGTCTCTGCAAAGCATCATGTCTAGCACTGGGAGGAAAATATTTATGGAAGAAAGAAGCAATCAAGCAATCAGGGCTATTAATGGAACCTGGAGGAAATCTATTAAACCAAGCCCTAGCTTCTTATTTTAGTGAAAAAGGGAAGATCTTAGTAACAAAGTACTTGCGCATCTTAAAATCATCAGAGAATAAAGCACTCATAGTAGAAATCTCATTCATATGAGTCACAACACTCTCATTTTCAGTCCCACAGAAAGGTTCTTTCTCAACAATATCTAAATAAGATAAATCAAGAGAGAAATCATAATATTTATCTTTAATATCTATGGGAGAGGTGGCAAACTTAGGATCAGAGGACAACTTAGGCATAATAGTACGTCTAGCAAGGAGACTCTTAATAGCACTAGTACCATGTGTGTTTCGGCACTCTTCAACAAAATCATAAGTGAACTCAATGTAACCATCATTAATATCATAACTCTCACTAGGCTCAGGTGAGCTAACAGGTGTAACAGTGTCTTCACTAGGAGTTTCGGTATTTCCTAGACTAGCCATAGTAGCATCTAGAAAAGGACCTAATGACCACTCGTATCAAGAACAATAGAAGTAACAGCATGAGTACCAAAGCAGTTTCAGACTCAGCAGTAGTAGCAGTGTGTGTAGCATGTGTATGTGGTGGTGGTGTAACAAGCTTACTTATAACAGACGGTGAATCAAGAGCAGCAGAGGTGTTTAGGACAGTACCTCTTATTGTAGTGGATGGTAAAATAGGAAACTTTCCATCACGAGACTTCCCCATGATGAAAGGAGTAGCAGTGAACAATAATAAATCCAAGTGAACTTACAAATAAAGCTATGCTCCCCGGCAATGGCGCCAGAAAATAGTCTTGATGACCCACAAGTGTAGGGGATCGCTACTGTCTTAGCGGGTAGTATTACCCAATTTATTGATTCGACACAAGGGGAGCCAAAGAATACTTGCAAGCCTTAACAACTGAGTTGTCAGTTCAGATGCACCTGGAAATAGTTCTTGCTCACAGAAGTTTATCAGTAGCAACAGGAGCAATAGTAACAGTAACAGTAAACAGTGGGATTCGAGTGCGGTAGGCATAGGGATGGATGGATGGGCGTTGCATGGACGAGTCCAAACATGTAACTTCAAGATCTAGGGCATTGTAGATAAATAATAACAAGCATCCAAGTACTAAACAATCCTAGGCATGTGCTCCATATATAGTCATACGTGCTCGCATTGAGAACTTGCACAACATCTTCTGTCCAACCAGCCCGTCGCAGCGGGGCCTCTAGGGAACTACTGGCAATTAAGGTGCTCCTTTTAATAGAGCACCGAAGAAAATCATTAACACTCCGTGAACACATGTGTTCCTCACACCATAGCCATCCCCTCCGGTTGTCCCAACTATTGTCACTTTGGGGCCTTTGGATCCGAACAATGATATGTGTACACAACTTGCAGATAAGATCACAAACAATACTATCATAATGATTCAATAATAAGTTCAGATCTGAGATCATGGCACTCGGTCCCTAGTGACAAGCATTAAGCACAACAAGTTGCAACAAAGTCAAATAGCACAAGAGATACTAGCACTATGCCCTAACAATCTTATTCGATTACATGATAGAACTCATCCAATCCTTACCATCCCCAAGCCTATAGCGGGGGATTACTCACTTATGGATGAGGGAAACATCGGTGGTTGATGGAGATGCGTTGGTGATGACGATGGCGATGATCCTCTCCAAATTCCCCGTCCCGGCAGGGTGCCAGAACGGAGTTTCTGGATCCGAATCTTGGTTTCTGGTGGCGGCGGTGTAGCAGAACTATTTATGGAAAACTATCGAAACACCCCTGGGTTTTTAGGTCGAAAGACAACTTATAGGCGCAGAGGGAGGCCGAGGGGGTGCCTGGGTGCTTGCATCCCCTCCAGGCGCAGCCAGTGGTGGACCCGCGCCTGGCATGGGTGTGGGCCCCCAGGCTCCTTCTCCGTCTCGTCTTCTGGCTCCGTGGATCTTTTGGTGAAATATAATTTTTGGCATATTTTCCGGGATTTTTCCTGATAGTTCATTTTCTGCACAAAAACAAGACACCAAAGTAATTCTGCTGAAAACAGCGTCAGTCTGTGTTAGTTGTATCCAAATCACACAAGTTTAGAGAAGAAACAATAGCACAGTGTTTGAGAAAGTATATACGTTTTGGATGTATCAACTCCCAGGCAACGGTGCCAGAAAAATTCTTGATGAGCTCCGATCACTTTAGAGCTTTGTTGGGAAACTCCAAGAGGAAGGTGTGATGAGCACAGCAGTAAGTTTTCCCTTAGTTATGAAACCAAGGTTATCGAACCAGTAGGAGGAAGGAAACAACTCCAAGGTGTTTCTAGCAACTTGGAATCCTGCACAACACAAACTCAAGACTTTGCCCTAACTTACAATGAGGTTGTCAATCTCACTGGTTTGCTGAAAACAAAGGATTAAACGTATAGTGTGGAAGGTAATGGTTGCTTACAGAAAATAAACGGTAACAATAGATGATGTACCAATGGTAAAGATTGGACCGGGGTCCATAGTACAGTAGAGGTGGTATCGTTAAGAAAGATAACAAAACTTGCTGGGTGAACAAATTACAGTGGGGCAATTAACATGACTGAGCAAGGCATAATAATGCAAATACTAGACATCAAGATTCCTATGAGATTTGATTGGGCATTACAACAATATACATAGACCGACATCCAACTGCATCTATGACTAATAATCCATCATCCGAACCCCCTCCAGTATTAAGTTGCAAGCAACGGATAATTGCATTAAGCAATGTGTGTAAAGTAAACAATACAATTGTTCCATGAACAAAAGATTGTTGTTTTCTCCCTAGTAGCAACAACACGTCTATAAACTTAGAGATTCCTGTCACTTTCTTAGATTTAATAGAGGCATGAACCCACTATCGAGCGTAAATACTCCCTCTTGGAGTCGCTGGCATCTACTTGGCCTAGATAGCTACTAACAACGGAGAGCATGCAAGATCACAAATAATACAGACATGATAGAATCAATAATCAATCTGACATAGTATCTCAATATCCACTGGATCCCCGCAAACACAACATGCATGATTACAAATAGATGATCTTGATCATGAACGGATCTCACAAGATCTAAACATGATAGCACAAAGGAGGAGAAACAACCATCTAGCTACTGTATGGACCCATAGTCCAAGGGTGAACTACTCACGCATCATACCGGAGGCTGACATGGTGATGAAGAAGGCCTCCGGGATGATCTCTCCCCTCCGGCAAGGTGCTGGGAAGAGCTTCAGATCCCCTTGATCTAGGGACGATGGTGGCGGCGGCTACAGTCTATTTCGTGGAGATCTGATCGGGTGCTTAAGGTTTTGGCATCGGGGGGATTTTATAGGCGAAGAGGTGAGGCAGGAGGCACCCGAGGCACCCACACCAGGTGGCGGCGTGCCCTAGGGGCCCGCGCCACCCTAGGGTGTGGCGGCCTCGTGGCCCTCCTTCGGTTGCCCTTTGGTCTCTATGTTTGTCTCGGTGAAATATTGACTTTGGCTTTTGTCCCGTCCAATTCCAAGAATATTTCCTTACTAGATTTTCTGAAACCAAAAACAACAGAAAACAGGGAACTGACACTGCGGCGTCTTGTTAATAGGTTAGTCCCAGAAAATGTGTAAACATACCTCAAAGTGTAGACAAAGCATAGCAAAGTAGATACTAAACAAGCATAAAACATCAAAAAATATAGATACGTTTATGACTTATCATGACACTATGCCTATATTATGCATGCATGTGCATCATGGGATGACGAACAATGTTGCGGGAGGGAGTTTTCTTTTTCGTTGCACAAAAAAGCCATTTTCTATTTTTTGAGTGCCAGAAATGGGGCATTTTATAAAGCAACCATCAAAATGCTCATTCAAAATGATGCCACCCCATTTTTGAAAAATACTAGACCACCTTACATGACAATGTCCCAACCGAGAAATCTCAAACCTTTTCGTTCACCCCTGGTGAAAAAGACAAATATCTGCTGAACCGGTAGGAAGTGGGCCTGGTTTGAACTACAGGTACATGATCTAATGCTCATGATTTTTTTTCAAAAAAATCATTCCTAGACTCATAATATGATATTTTTTCAGATACACAATGCAAGTTTTAGAGAGGTTCATCACATATCTTCATGCCTGTCGTTTTGACCATTGTTTGAAACGGAAAATTTTTGTAACTGGCATAAAAAATTCAAAAATGGTTAAAATAATGTAAATCCTTTACATGGTGTCATATTATATGACATAGTTGCACGGAAAAATACCAAACTTGTTAAATCGATTATGTCTAAAAAAAGCATCACAAAATTACCTATCATATTTAAGGTTTCCTGACTTTCGGGTCAAATGACCAATGTTATGGCTAGAATCAGGATATAGTTTGTGATACTGTGCTCATATTGTTCATGCATGTACATCATTGGATGGCGAACAATATTGCAGGAGGAGGAAGTTTTGTTTTTGTCACACAAAAAAGTCATTTTCCATTTTTTGGGCGCAAAAAGGGGCATTTTGTGAAGCAACCACCAAAATGCTCATTCAAAATACTACCACCCCATTTTTTTAAAAATAGACTTCCTTACATGGACAATGTTGCAACCGTGGTATCTCAAACCTTTCCGTTCTCCCTGGTGAAAAATACAAACGTCTACCGAACCAATAAAAAGTGAGTCCGGTTTGAACTACAAGTACATGATCTAATGCTCATGATTTTTTGCAAAAATCATTTTTAGCCTCACAATATGATGTTTCTTCAGAGATACAATGCAAGTTTAGCGAGTATCATCCCCTATGTAAGAATCTTCATGCCCGCCGTTTTGACCATTTTAAGACTCACAATATGATTTTTTTGAAAATTTGAACACTATTAAATAATTTTTATTTAAAAATACATGATGCATGATTAAAAATATGATATGGATGTCATATTTGGATTCTTCTTATTTTACTGATCGATTTATACATATTATTTGTCGGATTCCGATTTACGGATTTAAGGAAATGAATTATTCCATATTAAATAGAAAAAGGCAAAAAAATATTTATTTTATTATCATTTGAATTCAAGATTATTATTACTTATTCATTTTTGTTTACTTAAATAATTGTTTGAAATTTTAAAAATAAAGACGTGTGACACTATGGTCCAAGGGTTATTGGGATTGATATGGTAGTATTATCAACAAGGTCTAATTTCGGGAGCTCATTCGAAAGAAACAGAGAAGTTAAGCGTGCTAGGGCAGAATTAGTGTTAGGATGTGTGACCAATCAGGAAGTTTGACTATTTGTACAATTTAACCAAAGATTAATCGTACTTAGAGTTAAAAAATTCCCTTGTAATTTTAACATGTCAAACATTCAAAAAAATTGGAAAAGAAATTCTAAAATAAATTGGATTTTTTTGAAAAATAAAATAAAAAACTAGGCTGGAAGCTAAGCCGTCGGCGTATCTTAACGCCTGTTAGGCGACCCATCTAAACTATGCCGACGACTAAACCGTCAGCGTACCCGTCTATGCCGATAACTTTATCACGCCGAAGGCATATTATTCTAGGCCGACGCTATATTACGCCGATGGCCGCCGTTGGCATAGACCTACGCCGATGGCAATCTGGCCTATGCCGACGGCTTCTGGCCATCGACATAGTGACATGTTCCTATAGTGCTTGCTAAAACCAACATTCCAGGACTTAGGACAGAACTTCAAGTAGACCATAACATTAGCACACAACTTTTTAACCAACTATCACTAGATAACAAACTTATTTCAAGCCAGCTACACTTGTCTTCAACCACACTCAAACAGACATCCGACACAGCCCCATTTCTTCTGGTCATAGGCGCCCATCTAGCTCGCTTACTAAAGAACTTCGTGGCCAACCTTAATAGTAGTTGCGTCATGTTGCGATGTTCATGTCGATCATTTTTTCTATAGGTCAGCCCAATAACCAATCCACCTTGATATTTGATAAACCACACTAGAAGGATCTTGCAGGTAAATAAATATGTTCAGCATAAGCAGTGTTTCTGGTCTTCCAAATTAGACCACAACACTGCTATAACTCCAACAACAACAATATTTCTAACTCTACCAGAAAACGTATCAATCCATCTACTAATGTCCTGAAAATTACTAGGTATATCAAACACTCAAGGCACATTTAACAACACCCCACACAAGTCTAGCCATTTTACAGCCAAAGAATAAGTGATCCAAAGTTTCAAACTCATCACAAAAACAACACTTACTATCCTTTTCTTTCCAACCCCTCTGTAGTAACACATCTTTGGTTAAGATATGATGCAGCCCGTCCTGCGAACACTACTACATCTACTCCTACTAGTTCTCCAAGTGGACCAATGACTCACGCTCCTGTCCTAGTGTGATTTCAATATAACCCTGGATGGTTTGCTACTTCATACGCCGACTCTTTGCATCCTGAGGTATGAAGAGAAGGACCCAGGGAACGGAGCCACCACGACAGAAGAGACCAAAAGCATCCAGATTCCAGCAGTACTACCGGGTCCTACAACCGGTACTACTCTGAAGCAAGACACTCGACCCTACTATCACAAGACCTCGAAGGAACCCAACAAGCCCAGACGTCAAGGTACTACCGGGCCGGTACTACCAATCAGTACTACCGCCCTACTCAAGACGCCATCGACTTACATAACTGAAGCATTTGGACCATAGCGGTACTACCGGTGCGAGAGCGGTACTACCGGTCATGACCGATACTACCGGTCCTGCGTCTGGTACTACCGGCCGTGCCTAAACTTGCAGGCGTCAACTCGTCCCCGCGCCTTGTACCCCTTATTATATTTTTCCGTTTCGTTACAAAACTACCCATATTTAAGTGGCTGGACTATAAATAGCCCCACCCTCTATTGTAATGCTTAGACTTGGATAATTGTAATTGAAGACACCCCTTGAGGATCTATCAATTACTAGTCTCATGCTCCTTGACAAGGAGCCCCAATTATCCCCACCTCTTGGATTTTACCTCGTGCGGTCAAGTTGTACAAGTCCTTGGGATCTCGGCGTCTCGTCCCCAAGTAGTCAAGATCTCATCAAGCCTCTCACCCCCGTTGTTGTCCGTGGGAGAGTGTCTTGCCCAACGCCGATCCTAGGGATTGTGTTGGACCGGTTGCCACCGGAGTGATCTATCAGCTTGTATCGTGTTTTCGTGCGTGTATGTTCATTGAGTTCTTCGCGTGTGTGTTCGTGGATTTCATCCCCCTCCTCCTCTCACTCACTTACCCCTCTATTTCCACGGGATTCGTGAAATATCGGGCCACCCTAAGGGGTAACCCCTAACATATTGGTATCAAGAGGCAGGTTGATCACGAATTTTCCCTCAATTTTTTTATTCTATCCATCATAAATTCGAAAATTACCAAAAAGAGCCCCAAATTGCCTTTTGACCGATCTCTGTATTTGGTGAGTTTTTCGTGGTTTTAGACCATAGAACTATTGCTTTTGGAGTCGATCTACCGTCTTAGGTGTCCCTAACCTAGCCTTTCGGTCAGATTACCATGAATTTGAGGCTTTTCTAGGTCGACTGCGTGTCCAGATCCACGACCAGTGGTACTACCGGTCGTACTTGCGGTACTACCGTAAATCACCGGTACTACCGGTCATTACTGGCGATACTACCGCCGGTGACTGACAGTTTTTTGTTTCCTTTTGCGCCTCATTTTCGTTTTCTGATCGTCCTCCTTTGTTTGTTCGTGTCTCGCGTGTTTGTCGCCATACTAACAAAAGCTTCCGCAATAAAGTTCATCCCACACTCATCGACACCGTGACACTCGAACATCGTTCCCCCCACACCGGGTGCAAGTCGTCAATAATACCGAGGGTATAACTTGTGCCACCTTGACAACCCATATCTTCCTTTTGTGTGTATCTATCCTATGAGATCAGCTCATTTTGTGTTTGTCTAATCATTGTGCACTTGCCATTGGAAAGTGAGAGTGTGAGGGAAAATATAAAAGTTAACATAGTAGTATAGAAAGGGAAAAAGAATAAAAAACAAAATAAAAATAGAAAGATACATAGTCTCCCAATACAAAGAGAGTATCAAGCTTGTAAGAAAAAGAGAGAGGAAAAAGCGCGCCAAGGCAAGTGCACAAATCCGTGTTGGAGATATGCCCAAGAGGCAATAATAAAGTGGTTATTATCATATCTTCACACTTATGATAAATGTTTACATACCATGCTATAATTGTATTAACCGGAAACATTAATACTTGTGTGATTTGTAAACTAAAATAAGAGTCCCTAGTAAAGCCTCTTGTTAAACTAGCTTGTTGGTTAATATATGATCATGGTTTCCTGATCATGAACATAGAGATGTTATTAACAACAGGATCATATCATTAGGAGAATGATGTGATGGACATACTCCTATAGATAAGCGTAGCATAAAGATCAAGTCATTTAAATAGTTCAATTGCTATATGCTTTCTGATACATAGTAACCTAATTCCTTCGACCATGAGATCATGCATATCACCTTTACCGGATGGATGCTTTGATGTCATCAAACACCACACCGTAACAGGGTGGCTATAAAGGTGGCATTGAGTGTTCAGAAAGTATTGGTTGAAACACATGGATCAAGAGTGGGATTTGTCCATCCATATGACGGATAGATATACTCTGGGACCTCTCGGTGAAATTTCATCCAATTAGCTTGCAAGCATGTGACTGGCTCACAAGGGATCACATATCACGGGAACGAGAAAAGAGTACTTATCAGTAACGAGGTTGAACTAGGTATGCAGAGATACCGACGATCATAACCTCGGATAAGTAAACTATCGTGAGACAAAGGGAAATTGGTATCGTATGTAAGTGGTTCATTCGATCGCAAAGTAATCGTGAGAAATATGTGGAGCCATATAAATTTCCATTTCTCTATTGGTTATTGTTCGAGAAGTGTCTCGATCATGTCCGCATAATTCACGAACCGTAGGGAGACACACTTAAGGATTCGACGTTGTTTGAGTAGTTATGGTATTATGAGAAAGAGACCGAATGTTGTTCGAGTCTCGGATGGGATCCGGATATCACGAGATGATCCGGAATGGTCCGAGAATAAGATTCATATAAGGAAAGTCCCGTTTGAGTTCGGGAATGATTCCGTGTTTTCATCGAATGTTCTAGAAGGTTCCGGATTGTCCCAAGACCGGGGAGGGTACATGAATGTGTCATTGAATGATTGCATCATGTACTAAGTGTTCTTGCTGTTCCAAACTGAAAAGTCAAACTGCCGTTTGAAAGTCAAACGCTAAAACAGAAAGCTGTGAAACAGAAACTGTGGAAACAGGAACTGTGGGAAACAAGCAAGAGGAGGTTGAAACCAACTTGGAGGAGGAGTCCTCCTCCAAGCCGGCCCAGCCTAGGCCGAGTTGGGGAGGACTCCTCCTCCTCGGCGCCAGCCCTCCACCTATAAAAGGAGGCGGGGCCTCCTCTACACACAAGTTCCTATATTCTAATCTCCGGTTTAGAGCCGTTTTGGTTTAGAGCTTCTAATTGCTCTAGCCTGCGGTTTAGAGCCTTCTAATTGGTGTGTCTAATCCTTAGACCACTAATAGCTCTCTCTCATACTCCACCATACTCGCCTCGGCTTAAGGCTCATGGGATCTCCTCTACTTAGGTACCACGCCAGTTGTCTTCGGAATCGCGAGGAGAGTGCTACAACCTCCGCCGCTGGAACAAGGGAGAGGAAGGTCTTCGTCGAAAATCGAACGTGTGACCGATCATGAGCGCCGAACGCATACGGAAGGATCGCTCACGCGATCTTGAGATCGGAAGAGTACGACTACATCACCCACGAGAATCGCTCTCGTTAAACACTTTGGAATCTTCGAGGGTAATTATTCCATCGACTCGTTGCTACAATCTAGTAGATAGATCTTGGCTTGTTTGTTTGTATGGGATAGAAATTTTTGTTTTCCATGCTACGAACCCCTACAAAGGGTATCGTCCGTGTCTATATGTAGATCTGTTGCACGAGTAGAACACAATGGTCATTGTGGGCGTTGATGCTTTTATTGTCGATTGCTTCTTGTGTACTTTGCATCTTGCGGTATGTTGGGATGAAGCGCCGCTAACCTTACATGACATCGTTCATGAGACTTGCTCCACGCTTGACATGCAACTTGTATTGCATAAGTGGCTTTATGGTGCCTGTTTCTCCTAGCATAGTTAAGATTCAATTTACAACGGGTGATTGACAATACTAGTATCAATGTTGTGGTTCTTGTTCGTAAGTTAGAACGACACTTATTGAAAGCCCCAAACCACGTAAAACATGCAAAGAAAATTAGAGGCGTCTAACTTTGTTTTGCAGGTGTGCGATGATGTGATATGGCCATGATTGTGATTATATTTGATGTATGCAATGTTCCTTATTGTAAGTTGGCAACGTGAGCCATATGGTTGTCTTTAATTTATGTTAAGACCCGCGTGTCTATTCAAGGTAGTTGTAATAGTTGAAGCCGGTGGACGACAACCATGGAGAAGCGTCATTGACCTTGATGCAATGCCGATAATGATGGAGATCATGTTCGTGCTTGAAGATGGAGATCGGAAGCACAAAGAAGAAAGGCCATATCATATCACATATTATTGAATTGCATGTGATGTTAATCCTTTATGCATCTTGTATTGCTTAGTAGACGACGGTAGCATTATAAGATGATCCCTCATGCACATGAATTTCAAGTCATAAAGTGTTCACCCTTAGTTAGCACCGTTGCTAAAGCTTGTTGTTTCGAAGCACCACGTGATGATCGGGTGTGTTAGATTCTGCAAGTGTATACAACGTGAGCAAGCCAGATTTGCTCATGCAGAAACTAAGGTTTGATCTTGACGAGCCTAGCATGTACAGACATGGCCTCAGGAACACGGATTACCGAAAGGTAGAGCATGAGTCATATAGTAGATATGATGAACATGACGATTGTTCGCCATTGAAGCTATATCAACTCTCATGATGATCGGTTTTGATGTGGTGGATTTGGTTCGTGTGATCACTAAAACAATGTGAGGGATGTTGTTTTGAGTGGGATTTCACCTAGATTAATTTAATTATTAATTTGAACTCAATTTATCATAAACTAAATCAAAGTGAATTTGCATAGTTGTTGTAGTCATTAGCATCCGTTTACCACCTTGCGCTTAGTTATAATTGAGATCATAGAACTATAGAATTCTGGTTAGTTACTTTACGAACTGGTATCGTATTGTTTTGAAGTGTTAATCTAAAGTTTAAAAGTCCTATTGCAAACTTTCAGTAAGTTCCGGTTACTCCATGAAGTTTAATAATTAGTATTAAATCAAGAGTAACAATTCCAAGTGTTAGTATATAAGTATCATGTTTGTCTCCATGATTCTTGATATTCAAAGGATTCTCTTAATATCAAGATTATCTAGGATCTGAAAGAGTTGTTTCAGAAACCATGATGTGTGGAAGATATTGTGATATCTGAAACGAAGTATTGGTTAAAACATGATAGAGTATAATATGGCAAAAGTCATGTTCTCATATTTGATGAGAATTTGCAAAAGGTTGGAGACACTTGTTGTCCTAATTCTCGAAAAAGGTTTTGGACAGCAACATTATACTCATAATTCATCGTTATAAGATAAAAGTAGCTTGATCATGGACGATTCCATGATAAGGGTGAATATTTGATGTAGGTAAAATGTTTGCTACACCAAGAGATTACTAAAGAAAGGAATTTGAAAGAACACCAAACATTTGATGATGGTAATCTACTTCAAAGTGCAAGTCCAAAGACATTGGTATTTAACTATACACGATTTGGACTATATGTCATATGTATGACTCCACTATTGATGTTGATAGATTCTTTCAAATAGAAAAGGAAATACTGAAAGAGAATCTCATAAATATATGGCAAAAAAGAAAAGACTAGAATTGTTCAGTTTAAGTATATAGATGATATACATGTTATGGCTATATTCTTTGCTTATTAAACAATGTAGTTCTTAAGTATTTGGTACTGAATTTGTTGGTATGAATTGTCATACGAAACAACAGAATAATTCATGAACTACAGTGGCCTAAGTAATTAGCAAAATAATATGTGATGATGTTCATCGAGAACAAATAAAGGGTTATTGTGTTGCTCGTTAAACATCAAAGCTTGCCTTCAAGATTTGTTTTATCAGGTATTATGAGAACAAAAGGGTTGTTCAAATAATTGCCGTAATCCATAAAAGATGGATGATTCACAAATCTCGTTGGAGAAATCACATCCATAAAACTAGTGCTAAAAGTGTCGAAAGACAAATTGATTGAAAGATCACTTAGGAAGTGACATCGCCGTTTAAATTATATTGGAAAGAAAACATGAAGAAACTCCATGTGGATGGAATTTTGGAGTCTTTTGATTTTTTATCACATGACGCTTGTGAAACTTTCCTAGAGATAATTGAAACTTCGTTCATAGGCCAAAAGGGAACGAAAGACTAGCTTATTGGAACTTGTGCATATTGTTGTACCAAGTCCATTATGTGTAGTCAAGAGCGATGGATTTCAACTTCATATGCTTTCTCCGAAAATTTGAGTGAATATATGAATATTTACTTAATAAGGATGAAGTGTGAAATATTTGAAAAGTTCAAAGATTTTCAAGATGAAGTGAAAAATCATTGTAACAAGAATATAAACAGTTTATGATAAAGATCATAAAGGAAGATATTTGAGTTACAGAGTTTAGCATAATACCTAAGATTTAAGGAATCGTTCCGTGGATTTGCATTTCCCGAAACACCATAAGGGTATAGAGCGTTCGAGATATGTAATTAAACCTTGTTTGACATGGTAAGATCGAAGGTGTAATTCATAAAACTGCCATTGTATTTTAAAAGATTAAAAGCTTTAGAGATTACCGTTTTTCCACTGAAAAGAGCTCCATCATAATCCGTTGAAATGACACCATATAAAGTTATGGTTTGGGATAAAACCCAAGTTGTCCTTTCTTAAACATTGGTTTGCTATGCATAAGAAAGATGTTTGCAACCAAAGTCGGATGAACATGTCTTTGTATAACTGTTGAGTATTCCTCCATAACACCAGAGACAAAAGTGTTTGTCGCTTAGAACGTCAAGTTTCTTTGGGAAGGAATTTTTCATGAAAAGAAAAGTGGGAGGACAATAGAACTTTGATAAGGTTAAAGGAACCTTAGCTATATGTGCAAAATTGCGCAGCGCCGAAAAGTGTTCCGGAGGCAGCAGCAATGCTCATGGCTCACGTGCCTCAAAGGTTGTGGTCATAGAGATCTAAGTTCCTATTGAAACAAGTAGGTCGGGTAAACAATCAAATACCAAGATTTGAGAGTTAAATCATTATTTGACAATAACGAACCGACTACATGCAAAGAAGCGATGATGGGCCCTGACTCCGTCTAATGGCTTGAAGCCATAAAATCCGTGATAGTTCCATACACGAAAAATCAAGTTTTGAACTTGAAGGACCCTCGAGAAAGGTGTAAGACCTTACAGTTGTGTCTGGATCTATAAAGAAATAGACATGGATGTTTTACATCTATGAAATAGTCGACATGTTGGGAAAGAGTTCACAAAATGTTCAAAGGTTGACTATGACAAGATTTGATCTTTCATAGTGATATTTAGTCTAGACGGATTAATGTAGCAACCACTACATATAATTTGTTATATGGTAGTTGAATAAACAAAACAAGTTCTTCTAATAGAAACGTTACCTAGGACATGTGCATAACACGGTCCATAGGGTTTTGTTAATTCAAAAGGATGCTAAAAGCATATGCAAACTTCAATGGTTAAAGTGAGCATCATGAGTTGGAATCTTCACTGTGATGAAACTGTTAAAGGAGTTTAAAAGTTCATCAGAGACGATGGAGATGCTTGCATTTGCAAGAAATTAAGTGGGAGCGCTAAGACATGTTTCTAATACATTATGTGGAAGACATATTATTGATTGGAAATAATGTATCTTTTATTAACACAAATTAAGAATTTCATACCGATGAAAGACTTAGGCAAAACCCAAATATTTGGCATCAATAGACGTTAATATGGTTGTGCCAGAAGTACATAGACGAGATATTGAATGAGTTCAATATAGAAACTACAAGAAAGGTTCTTGTCGCACAGAAAGGATTGAAAGAGTTCAAATGTTGATGATATATTCAAGTGTATTGACATTTGGTAAAGTGAAACAAATAATCAAGTATAGATTGATACTTGATGTATGAAATCACAAAGAGTATTTATATCAATCATACTGTGATATGTACAAATCCAGATATGTCCTATGCTCTAAATGTTGTGAGCATATACCAGAATGATTCATAAGATGATCATTGGACAATAGTAAGGATATTCTTATGATCTTTTGGAAGAACTAAGAGTATAATATTTGTAGAAGTGACAAATAGATGGTTAGTTCATTGTAAAAGTACTACATTGGTACTAGCTTTGTCACAAAGTACAAATTAAGTTTATCTCAATCTAAACTAAGAGTGGCACAATATAATGGAAAGTGAGTTCCATAATGGATTTGGATGAGTTCCAAAGTTAAGACATTGTGACAGATACTACAACAAAAGGCTAAATATATGACTGCTATTTTAGCAGCAAAAGAGGGCATTTGAGTCAAGTAGTTTGTTATCAAACTAGGTGTAGTTCACAGAGGGATAATACTATGAAGATATATTGTGCGACAATATTATCAACATGTTTTAACCCCAAAGAACTAAAGGTCACACCGAAAGACCAAATTTATACAAAGCCATCTCATTAGAGAATGAGTGATGCGTAGAGACGCAAAGACATGCAATTACACACGGACCTGGAAGTGTTAGATCCGAGATCGATGACCACTAGCAATCGTGTACATACAACACCGAAAGCCATAGGTGTTATATACACAAAGGTTTGAAACTAGATTATTGACTCTAGTGCAAGTGGGAGACTGTTGGAGATATGCCCAAGAGGCAATAATAAAGTGGTTATTATCATATCTTCACACTTATGATAAATGTTTACATACCATGCTATAATTGTATTAACCGAAACATTAATACTTGTGTGATTTGTAAACTAAAATAAGAGTCCCTAGTAAAGCCTCTTGTTAAACTAGCTTGTTGGTTAATATATGATCATGGTTTCCTGATCATGAACATAGAGATGTTATTAACAACAGGATCATATCATTAGGAGAATGATGTGATGGACATACTCCTATAGATAAGCGTAGCATAAAGATCAAGTCATTTAAATAGTTCAATTGCTATATGCTTTCTGATACATAGTAACCTAATTCCTTCGACCATGAGATCATGCATATCACCTTTACCGGATGGATGCTTTGATGTCATCAAACACCACACCTTAACAGGGTGGCTATAAAGGTGGCATTGAGTGTTCAGAAAGTATTGGTTGAAACACATGGATCAAGAGTGGGATTTGTCCATCCATATGACGGATAGATATACTCTGGGACCTCTCGGTGAAATGTCATCCAATTAGCTTGCAAGCATGTGACTGGCTCACAAGGGATCACATATCACGGGAACGAGAAAAGAGTACTTATCGAACGAGGTTGAACTAGGTATGCGAGATACCGACGATCATAACCTCGGATAAGTAAACTATCGTGAGACAAAGGGAAATTGGTATCGTATGTAAGTGGTTCATTCGATCGCAAAGTAATCGTAGAAATATGTGGAGCCATATGAATTTCAGATTCCTCTATTGGTTATTGTTCGAGAAGTGTCTCGATCATGTCCGCATAATTCACGAACCGTGAGAGACACACTTAAGGATTCGACGTTGTTTGAGTAGTTATGGTATTATGAGAAAGAGACCGAATGTTGTTCGAGTCTCGGATGGGATCCGGATATCACGAGATGATCCGAATGGTCCGGAGAATAAGATTCATATAAGGAAAGTCCCGTTTCGGAGTTCGGGAATGATTCCGGTGTTTTCATCGGGAATGTTCTAGAAGGTTCCGGATTGTCCGGCACTCCGGGGGGGGGGGGGGGGGGGACATGAATGTGTCATTGAATGATTGCATCATGTACTAAGTGTTCTTGCTGTTCCAAAACTGAAAAGTCAAACTGCCAGTTTGAAAGTCAAACGGCTAAAACAGGAAACTGTGGGAAACAAGCAAGAGGAGGTTGAAACCAACTTGGAGGAGGAGTCCCTCTCCTCCAAGCCGGCGGCCAGCCTAGGCCGAGTTGGGGAGGGACTCCTCCCCTCGGCGTGCAGCCCTCCACCTATAAAAGGAGGCGGGCCTCCCTCACACACAAGTTCCTATCTTCTAATCTCCGGTTTAGAGCCGTTTTGGTTTAGAGCTTATAATTGCTCTAGCCTGCGGTTTAGAGCCTTATAATTGGTGTGTCTAATCCTTAGACCACTAATATCTCTCTCTCATACTCCACCATACTCGCTCCGGCTTAAGGCGAAGCCCTGCGGTATCTCCCCTCTACTTCCGGTACCACGCCACAGCCGAATCGCGAGGAGAGTGCTACAACCTCCGCTGCTGGAACAAGGAGAGGAAGGTCTTCACGAAAATCGAACGTGTGACCGATCATGGAGCGCCGAACGCATACCGGAAGGATCGTCTACGCGATCTTGAGATCGGAAAGAGTACGACTACATCACCCACGAGAATCTGCTCTCGTTAAACACTTTGGAATCTTCGAGAGTAAGTTATTCCATCGACTCGTTGCTACAATCTAGTAGATAGATCTTGGCTTGTTTGTTTGTATGCGATAGAAAATTTTTGTTTTCCATGCTACGAACCCCTACAGTGGTATCAGAGCCGTGTCTATATGTAGATCTGTTGCACGAGTAGAACACAATGGTCATTGTGGGCATTGATGCTTTCATCTACACGTGTGTGTTTCCTCGTGTTTTTGTAGATCTTATCCTTTTTGGTTTTGATCTTTGGTTCTTTACCACCTAGAACAATAACCTTTTTATTGGATCATTTCGTTTGGTTTTCCACAATTCTAACCTTCCACCAAAAGCTTTTGAGAGTTGTAGTTGATTTGTGTGTGAGTTTATTTGCGATTTCACTTTGCAAGCTCTTAGCTCTCTTGTGTGGAAAGTGGTTTGAGACAATCTCCAAGGTGAGTTAAAAGGCTAACTCTCCACGTATTCTCCTCCATATACAATTCTTATCGGCTTTGCATCATGGACAGGAATGGTGATTCGTCCCAACCAATGCCACCTCAAGAGGAAGACACACAATACATGACAAGATGGGATCATTGGAAGGTCCGAGGAGAATTCAACTACCGTTGTGACACCCTTGAGAGTCGCCAAGACGAACAGTTTAGCGAACAAATGCATGCTATGCAACACAACCTCGACCATCAAAATGAAGCTCTCGGTCGTGCTCTCGCCGCAACAGATGAAAAGATTCAACGCTTCATTGATGGGCTAGCAAGGCCGCGATCTCGCGAATCAAGCTCATAATGGCACTCCTCAAGTGAATCAAGCTCTTCACGCCATCACGCTTCAAGGCACCAAGATGGACCCTCCTTCACTCCATGAGCTCTTCTCAAGCGATACCATCTCCGCGACAAGCCGCAACGTCAAGCTATGATGGTGACCTCTCTGCAATACCTCCAAGACGTGAAGCGAACCGACCACAACCAAGGGCACTCGTGATTCAACAATAACAACCTCAAGTGGACCCCCAAGCCCATCATCACCGACACATTCCTTCAACAACAAGTGAAGCCTCCGAGTTGGACGAACAAGATCGCCGTCGACGTGAAGCACTCGAAGACCCACCAAGGCATCATCATCGACATGAACGTCAACGTCGACAACATGAGCACCATGACAAGACTCCTCCGCATCATGAAGAAAGGGAGCGGTCCATGGCACATGCGGCTCGCTGTCCTCCTCGCCACATGGCTCAAGACAATGCTCATCGTCGTGATGACCATAGACCGAACCAACCTCGTGAGGACCAAGCGCCTCCTCCTCATCACCAACCGCGCCAAGAACAAGAGCAAGCTCCCCAAGATCGTCGTGAGGACGAAGCGCCTCCTCCTCGTCATCAACCGCGCCAACAACACGAGCAAGCTCCCTAATCTCATCATCAAGACCAAGTTCCACCACCAAATGCGGCACCACAACAACTGCAAGGGCAACGCCACCATTGAAGGGAATATGCCCGAGAGGCAATAATAAAGTGGTTATTATCGTATTCCTATTTATGATAAATGTTTATTTTACATGCTATAATTGTATTAATACGGAAACGTTAATACATGTGTGTTTAATAAACAAAAGAAAGTTCCTAGTTATGCCTCTCTTATAAACTAGCTTGTTGATTAACAAGATGATCAAGGTTTCCTGATCATGGACATTGGATGTTGTTAATAACGGGGTCACAACATTAGTGTAATGGTGTGATGAACATTCATCCGAAGTATAGCATTACGATCAAAGTCATTGAGTTTATATTGCTATAACAACTTACGAAGTGATCCTAATCCTTAGACCATGATATCATGTCAATCACTAACACCGGAAGAGTTTCTTGATAACATCAAACGTCACACCGTAACAGGGTGATTATAAAGATGGATTCAGAACTAATAAAGTGTTATGTTGAGGCTCATGGATCGAGAGTGGAATTTGTTCATCCCGATGATGGATAGATATACTCTGGGCCCTCTCGGTGATATCACATTGATTAGCTTGCAAGCAAGTGATTTGATCACTAGAATGTTATATCACGGGAACGAGAAAAGAGTGCATGTCAGTAACGAGATCAAACTAGGTATGGAGATACCGATGATCGAATCTCGGACATGTAATATATCGCGAAACAAAAGGATTAAGATACTAGCGTAAAGGTTCCGCGATCACAAGAAAGTCATCGTTGAATGTGTGGGAGTATGGGCCTCCGGATCCCGCTTCTGATTATTGATTCGAGAGGGGTCTCGATCATGTCCGCATTATTCACGAACCGTAGGGTGACACACTTAAGAGACACCGACATCCAATTGGAGCAAAAGTTTCATGCCGAAAAGAAAAGGAAAGCGCAGGAATTTATTTCACTAGACAATCCAAGCTTTTGGTTGAAATTGTCAAACTGGTTCGCATGTGAAATGGAATACTAGCAAGGGGTTTTATGTGAGTGTTTGTTAATTAAAGTAATTAACAAAATTCTGAATAAATAAATAAAAGAGTTTTATTTAAATGAGAGCTTGCATTAAATTTGGTGGAAATTTAATGCATGTGAGTGGATTTTGAGTGGAGCCTTTTAATGGGAGTGGAGGCTTTTCATTTTGAGTGGGAGCTCCACCACATGAATGTGGAAGAGGTGGGGGCAGCCCCATGGCTGGGCGCCATGCCCCTTGGGTGCCCCCTCTCCCCTATAAAAGGCCCCCCTCTCCTCCTCTCACATCACACCTCCTCGTGAAGGATCTCTCTCCCCCTCTAGAATTTATCCCCCATGGTCTCGGACTAGCGAGATACATGTTCCCGGTGGCTTTTCGGCAAGAAAGAGTTGTGCTTCCGCTGCATCGCTGGAGCGAGGAGGCGGAGGTTGCTCGGTGCCTCGAACGTGTGTGCGAGCACGGATGCGCTGTTGTTTTGCGGCGCTAGGACTTCCTCTCGATCTTGAGATCGGCAAGAGATCGTCTACATCAACCACGAGTTTGGACTCGTTAAGCTTTGTCGGTCTTCAAGGGTATGTTCTCTACGGATATACATCCGCCCGTTGTTTGTATCTAGTAGATAGATCTTGGTACATAGTTGTTCCCATCGTAGGAAATTTTTTGTTTTCTATGCTGCGAACCCTACAGTGGTATCAGAGCCGGATCTATGCGTAGATGCTTTGCACGGGTAGTACACATATGAGTATGTGGGCGATGATCATTTTATTGCTTCTTAGTTGTACTTTGGATATTGGTGGCATAGTGGGATGAAGCGCCCGG
Source organism: Avena longiglumis (assembly GCA_030063025.1). NCBI lineage: Eukaryota > Viridiplantae > Streptophyta > Magnoliopsida > Poales > Poaceae > Avena > Avena longiglumis. Next base: position 415,665,777 of record CP125978.1, on the reverse strand, counting down.
ACAAACTTTACATGTCCTCACATGAGACCTGTTCCACGCTTGACATGCAACTAGTTTTGCATAAGTGGCTAGCGGGTGTCTGTCTCTCCTACTATAGTCAATATCTAATTTGCAACGAGTTGTCAACAATTTGGTTATCCTCGTTGTGGTTCATGTTCGTAGGTAAGAACGGTTCTATCTTCGAAAGCCCTAAGCCACGTAAAAATTTGCAATGGAAAAATTAGAGGCGTCTAGTTTAGATTGTTGCTGGGCTAGTGTTATGATATGGTGATGTTGTAAGTAGAAGTATAAGATGATACTCTTACAACACACATAACGTGTAATCTCCATAGACCTTGGACTTACACATATAGGTATGATAGTGATCATACCACGGTGCACATGATAGAGATCATATGCGAGAACCATATCATTCCACTAATAAACATGTGATGTTTGATAGCATCTTATATTGCTTGTTTAGCGCTTTGTTAAGCATAATAAGATGATCCCTCATTTAAATATCAAGATAAAAATGTGTTATTCCTTTAGTATGCAATCCAATGTTTCGTCGCTCAAGACATCACGTGATGATCGGGTGTACTTGAATCCACGAGCATATCTCGGTGTAAGACAGATTACACACGCCAATACTAAGGTTCTTACTTGGCGAGCCTAGCATGTACAGACATGGCCTCTAACACGGACCGAAAGGTTAAGCATGAGTCATATAGTAGATATGATGCCCATTTGATGCTCGCTTTGAAGCTACACCGACTCACGTGATGATCGGACTTGGTATAGTGGATTTGGTTCATGTAATCACCAAAAGACACGAGGGATGTCGTTTTGAGTGGGAGTTCATTTATAATTTGGATTAGTAGAACTCAATTTATCATAAATTAAATCAAAGTGAATTTGCATAATTTGTTGTAGTCATTGGCATTCGCTCACCACCATATGCATAGTTGTAATTGAGATAATAGAACTATAGAATTCGGATATATACTTTACTTAACTGGTATCGTATTGTGTTGAGTGTCAATCTAAAGTTTAAAGTCCTATTGCAAACTTTCAGCAAAATTCTATTTACTCCGTGAAATTTAATAATTGGTATTAAATCGAGAGTAACAATTCCAGTGTTAGTATCTTAAGTATCATGTTTGCCTCCACGATTCTTGATTGTTTTAATATCAAGTTTATCTAGGAGCTGAAAGAATTGTTTCAGAAACCATCATGTGTGGCAGATATAACGATATCTGAAACAATGTTTGTTGCAATATGATAGAGTATAATATATGTTCTCATATTGGATGAGAATTTACGAAGGTTGGAGATGCTAGACATCCTAATCATCCAAAAGGGTTTTGGAAAGTAATGTTATACTCACGATTCGCCTTTATAAGCTAAAGTAGCTTGATCATGAATGTAGTCATGATAAGGGTGAATAGAATATGTATGTAAAATGTTTACTACACTAAAAGATTACTAAAGAATGGATTTTGAAAGAATACCGATCATTTTGATGATGGTGATCTACTTCAAAGTGCAAGTCCAAAGGTATTATTATTTGAATATACACGCTTTGGACTATGTGTCATGTATATGGCGCCACTTTTGATGTTGATAAATTCTTTTAAAAGGAAAAGGAAATGCTGAAAGAGAATCTATAAAATATATTTGGCAGAAAAGAAAAGATTGGAAATATCCAATTTAGGTATATATATGATATACATGTTATGGTTGTATTCTTTGCTTGTTAAACAATGTGGTTCTTGGGTATTGGATACCGAATTGTTTGGTATGAAATGTCATACGGAACAACGCAATTCATGAACCACAATGGCCTAAGTAACTAGCAAGAGAATATGTGATTATGTTCATCGAAAACAAGCAAACCATTGTTTGTATTTCTCGTTGACATCAAAGCTTGACTTCAAGATTTGTTTTAATAATTGTTATTTGAATCAGGTATTATAAGAACAAAGGTTGTTCAAATAATTACCGTATTCCATATAAGATGGATGATTTACAAATCTAGTTGAAGAAATCACATCCATAAAACCTAATGCTAAAATGTCGCAAGACGAATGATTGAAAGATCACTTACGAAGTGACATCGCTGTTTAAATTATATTGGAAAGAGAACATGAAGAATCTCCATATTCATGGATTTTTGGAGTCTTTGATTTGATCAAGTGACGCTTGTGAGACTTTCCACGTGATAATTAAAACTTCGTTCAAAGGCCAAAGAAGAACGAACGACTAAAATATTGGAATTTATACATATCGATGTATGTATTCCATTATGTGTAGTCGTAGTTTATGGGTTTCAACTTCATATGCTTTCTCCGAATTTTGAGTGAATGTTCACTTAATGAGAAAGAAGTATGAAATATTTGAAAATGTTTCAAAGACTTTCAAGATGAAGTGGAAAATCATTGTAACAAGAAAATAAATGAATTATGATTTGATCATAAAGGATTTATTTGAGTTACAAGTGTAACAAGAAAATAAATGAATTATGATTTTATCATAAAGGATTTATTTGAGTTACAAGTGTAACAAGAAAATAAATGAATTATGATTTTATCATAAAGGATTTATTTGAGTTGCAAGTTTAGCAAAATACCTAGATTTACATCTCCAAACACCATAGGAGTATGGAGTGTTTGAGATTTGTAATGAAACCTTGTGAGACATGGTTGGATCAAAGGTGTTATTTATAAAACTGCCATTATGTTTTAAAAGATTAAAGCTTTAGAGACTACCGCTTTTAATCGAAAAGAGCTCCATCTAGATCCGTTGAAATGACACCATGGAAGTTATGGTTTGGGGTAAAACCCAAGTTGTCCTTTCTTAAATTTTGGTATGCTAAACATAAGTAAGATGTTTACAACCAAAGTCGGATGAGCATGTCTTTGTAGGTTATTTTGAATAACAATTGGTTATTCCTCCTTAACACCGAGGACAAAAGGGTTTGTCGCTTGAAATGTGAAGTTTCTTGAAGAAGGAATTTTTCATAAAAGTTAAGTGGGAGGACAATAGAACTTTGATAAGGTTAACGAACCTTAGCTAAATGTGCTGAGTTGCGCAGCGCCGGAAATGGTTCTGGAGGCTGCCATAATGCTCATAGCTTATGTGCCTCAAAGGTTGTGGTCACGGAGATCTAAGTTCCTATTGAACCAAGAAGGTCGGTTAAACAATCAAATGCTAAGATTTGAGAGTAAATCATTATTGTTTGAAAATGATGAACCGAATACATACAAAGAAGCGATGATGGGCCCTGACTCCGTCAAATGGCTTGAAGCCATAAAATCCGTGATAGTTCCATATACGAGAAATCAAGTTTTGAACTTGGAAGACCCTCCGGAAAGGTGTAAAAACCTATCGGTCGTATTTGGATCTATATAGAAACAGACATGGATGTCTCACATCTATGAAATATTCGACATGTTGTAAAGTATTTTATGACAATGTTCAAAGAGTTGACTATGACAAGATTTGATCTTTCATAGCGATATTTAGTCTGAACGGATTAAAATAGCAACCACTACATATAATTTGGTATATGGTAGATGAATAAACAAAACAAAGTTCTTCTAATAGAATGGTTACCTAGGACGTGTACATGACACGGTCCAAAGGGTTTTGTTAAATTCAAAGGATGCTAAAAGGGCATGCAAACTTCAATGGTTGAAGTAAGCATCATGAGTTGGAATCTTCACCATGATGAAAAGGAGTTTTCATCGAGACGATGAAGATGCTTGCATTTGCAAGAAATTAAGTGGAGCCGAGACATATTTCTAATACATTATGTGAAGGACATCTTGTTGATTAGAAATGATGTATCTTTTATTGACAAAGGTTAAGAATTTCATTTTGATGAAAGACTTAGGCAAAACCGAATATTTAGCGTGAATGTCTATAGTGGATGATCGTGACGCCAATATGGTTGTGCCAAACGTACATATATGAGATATTGAAGGAGTTCAATATAGAAACGACAAGAAACAGTTCTTGTCACATGGAAAGGAATTGAATCAAGATTCAAGTGTATCGACACTTGATAAGTGAAACAAGATTCAAGTGTTTTGACACTTGATGAGTGAAATCACAAGAATGTTTTGATCAATCATACCATGATATGTGCACATCCAGATATGTCCTATGCTCTAAGTGTTATGAGCATATACCAGAATGAATCATAAAATGATCATTGGACTATAGTAAGGATATTCTTATGATCTTTTGTAAGAACTAAGAATATATTTGTGTAGAGGTGACAAACAATTACAAATAGTTCATTGTAAAGCGTTACATTGATACTAGTTTTGTCACAAGATACAAATTAAGTTTATCTCAATTTAAACTATGGGTGGCACAATGTAATGGAAAGGAGATTCCATGATGGATTTGGAAGAGTTCCAAAGTTAAGACATTGTGACGAATACTACAACAAAAGGCTAAGTATATGACTGCTATAGTAGCAGCAAAGGAGGGAATTTGTTATCAAACTAAGGTGTGGTTCGCAACGGGCTAACACTAAAGATATATTGTATGACAATAGTATCGACGTGTTTTAACCCCAAGGAACTAAAGGTCTCACCAAAAGACCAAATTTATACAATGCCATCTCATTGGAGAATGAATGATGCGTGGAGACGCAAAGACATGCAAATACACACGGACCTGAAACGTCAGATCCGTAGATTATGTTAACCACTTGCAATTGCGTATTTGGAACACCAGAAAGCCATAGGTGTTCAATACACAAAGTTTTCAAACTAGATTATTGTCTCTAGTGCAAGTGGGAGACTGAAGGGAATATGCCCGAGAGGCAATAATAAAGTGGTTATTATCGTATTCCTATTTATGATAAATGTTTATTTTACATGCTATAATTGTATTAATACGGAAACGTTAATACATGTGTGTTTAATAAACAAAAGAAAGTTCCTAGTTATGCCTCTCTTATAAACTAGCTTGTTGATTAACAAGATGATCAAGGTTTCCTGATCATGGACATTGGATGTTGTTAATAACGGGGTCACAACATTAGTGTAATGGTGTGATGAACATTCATCCGAAGTATAGCATTACGATCAAAGTCATTGAGTTTATATTGCTATAACAACTTACGAAGTGATCCTAATCCTTAGACCATGAGATCATGTCAATCACTAACACCGGAAGAGTTTCTTGATAACATCAAACGTCACACCGTAACAGGGTGATTATAAAGATGGATTCAGAACTAATAAAGTGTTATGTTGAGGCTCATGGATCGAGAGTGTAATTTGTTCATCCTGATGACGGATAGATATACTCTGGGCCCTCTCGGTGATATCACATTGATTAGCTTGCAAGCAAGTGATTTTATCACTAGAATGTTATATCACAGGAACGAGAAAAGAGTGCATGTCAAGAATGAGATCAAACTAGGTATGGAGATACCGATGATCGAATCTCGGACATGTAATATATCGCTAAACAAAGGATTAAGATACTAGCGTAAAGGTTCCGACGATCACAAGAAAGTCATCGTTGAATGTGTGGGAGTCGTGATGGGTCTCCAGATCCCGCTCGATTATTGATTCGAGAGGGTCTCGATCATGTCCGCATTATTCACGAACCGTAGGGTGACACACTTAAGAGACACCGACATCCAATTGGAGCAAAAGTTTCATGCCGAAAAGAAAAGGAAAGCGCAGGAATTTATTTCACTAGACACCAAACTGCTTTTGGTTGAAATTGCAAACTGGTTCTCGCATGTGAAATGGAATACTAGCAAGGGGTTTTATGTGAATGTTTGTTAATTAAAGTAATTAACAAAATTCTGAATAAATAAATAAAAGAGTTTTATTTAAATGAGAGCTTGCATTAAATTTGGTGGAAATTTAATGCATGTGAGTGGATTTTTGAGTGGAGCCTTTTTAATGGGAGTGGAGGCTTTTCATTTTGAGTGGGAGCTCCACCCACATGAATGTGGAAGAGGTGGGGGCAGCCCCATGGCTGGGCGCCATGCCCCTTGGGTGCCCCCCCTCTCCTCCTCTCACATCACACCTCCTCGTGAAGGATCTCTCTCCCCCTCTAGAATTTATCCCCCATGGTCTCGGACTAGCGAGATACATGTTCCCGGTGGCTTTTCGGCAAGAAAGAGTTGTGCTTTCGCTGCATCGCTGGAGCGAGGAGGCGGAGGTTGCTCGGTGCCTCGAACGTGTGTGCGAGCACGGATGCGCTGCTGTTTTGCGGCGCTAGGACTTCCTCTCGATCTTGAGATCGGCAAGAGATCGTCTACATCAACCACGAGTTTGGACTCGTTAAGCTTTATCGGTCTTCAAGGGTATGTTCTCTACGGATATACATCCGCCCGTTGTTTGTATCTAGTAGATAGATCTTGGTACATAGTTGTTCCCATCGTAGGAAATTTTTTGTTTTCTATGCTGCGAACCCTACAACCATCACCAAGCAAGACATGAGAGCTCGGATGATGAAGATGGCCACCAAAATCATGGCAACTGCCGAAATTAGAACCGCAATGAATAAGAAACTTTTGGCAAGCTCAAATTCACCATGCCCAAGTTCACCGGTTCTAGTGAACCCAAAGAATATCTCTCGTGGGAACTCAAGGTTGACAAGATCTTCCGCATGCACAACTATAGCAACGAGAAGATGATGGCCATGGCGTCCCTCGAGTTTGATGATTATGCCAACCTTTGTTGGGAACAAGTCCAACTCGCTCGTGAAGCAAAATAAGAGCCTCCAATTACAACTTGGCAAGACATGAAGGCTCATATGAGATCTCGTTTTTTTCCTTCGCACTACACGCATGACCTCTTCAACAAGCTTCAAACACTTAGTCAAGGGACAAAGACCGTGGAAGAGTACTTCAAGCAAATAAAGCTCAACATGATCCATGCCAACATTGAAGAGCGTGATGAACAAACAATGGCACATTTCCTCAATGGCTTGAACCATTCAATAAAGCGCATCACCGAGTTCCAAAAGTATAACAACATGGTTGAGCTTGAACACATAGCAACAAAAGACAAACTTTAAGTGCAAGAGGACATCAAGTACAACAAGCCAAAGATGTACTTCACCTACAAGCAAGCACCAACCACGACATCAACAACTCCAAGTGGAAGCTCGCCAAGTACCACCAAGCTTCCCTTCAAGCCAACACTTCCTCAAGGAAAACCGCCCCAAGTGGCAAATACACAAAGGATGATCAACCATTCAATGGTGAATGCTATAAGTGTGGAGGCAAAGGACACAAGTCGGCCACATGTGGAAACAAGAAAGTTTTGTTCATCCACTACAATGGCAATGAAGAATACTTGAGTGAAGATGAGTTTGATGCAAGGGTCAAGGAAGCATTGGCAAGGCAACATTTGGATGATGACTAAGAACTACTTGTGTGTGAACATGACGCAAGTCCATCGCTTGTGATCACAAGGGTCTTAACTACTCAAGTCAATGAGAATGAAGACCAAAGATCAAACATCTTTCAAACGCGTGCCGGTATCAATGGGAAGTCCATCAAAGTTGCCATCGATGGAGGGAGTTTCCACAATCTTGCAAGCACAGGATTGTGTGAGAAGCTCAACCTCACCCTCCATCCACACAAACACCCCTACCACATGAAGGGTTTCGCAGCATAGTAAATCAAAAAAATTCTACGGATGCGAATGGTAAAGCCAAGATCTAATCTAGGAGATGCAAACAACGAGGGGGATAGATGAGATCTTCATACCCTTGAAGATTCGCACAGCGGAACATTCAACAGAACATGGTTGATGTAGTCGTACTAGCTTCTCCTCCTCGCGATCTGATCCAATCCAACACCGCAAGTGGCGATGCCTCCGAGAGATGCACACGTACGGCACCTCGATGTCTCCTCCTTCCTCGGTCCAGCAAGTGGGGTGGAGAGATAGATTGGATCTACAACACGACGGCGCGGTGCAAAGGTGGAGAGTTTCTGTGGCAGGGCTTCGCCTACGCGCAGTCATGAGAGAGAGAGAGATCTGGAGAACAGCAGTATGGCGTCTAGGGTTGAAGGAGTGGGGGAGGAGGGCTGCGCCCTTGCCCTCTATATATAGGGGGCTGGCCGGCCCCCTTGGCCCCTCCTCCAAGCCCTAGGGCGGCGGCCCCAAGGGTTGGAGGGGGGCAAGTTTTCCCCTTCCTTCTAGAAGGTTTCCCTAGGGTTTCCCCTAGGGTTTGGCCGGCTGGGCCTATGGGGCCTTGTGCCCCTATCCCAATGCGGCCAGGGCACTCCCTCGTAGGCCCATGCCCCCTCCCGAAAAGTGGGGCCACGTTGGTACCACTCCGGAAGGTTCTAGAAGCTTCCGGTACAATACCGAAATCCAAAAACTGCTTTCCCTTATATGAATCTTATTCTCCAGACCATTCCGGAACCTCTCGTGACGTCCTGGATCTCATCCGAGACCAACAAAAACTCATAAACCAATTATCCATTCTATCCTAGCATCGAGACACGTTATGTGTGACCCACGGGTTCGAGAATATGCATACATGATCTTCTATCAATAATCAACATGGGTCCGAAACCCATATTGACTCCCAAACATTCATCGATGATCATATCGGATGAACCACGATGCCAGGATTCAATTAATCCCATATATATTCCCTTCGTCACGCGATATTTTACTTGCCCGAGATTCGATCGTCGGTATCGGCATACCTAGTTCAATCTCGTTCACAGCAAGTACTTTACACGTTCCGTAATCCGATATCACTTTGTGATTAACTCCTTAGCCATGTGCTTGCAAGCGGTGTTGATATCGATTACCGAGTGGGCCCGAAGTATATCTCTCTGACTTGGGAGGGACAAATCCCATCTCGATACATAGAACCAAACAAGTACTTTCCGATCACCTGAGAGACACCTTTATGATCACCCTCTCATAGGATGATGTTTGATGACCTCAAAGCTTTCTTCCGATACTAGGGAGTTGCATTATCTCATGGTCTAAGGAATACAATATTTGACATAAGAAAAAGCTTCGCAAAGATGAACACGATGACACGATCTAATTGCTCTGCTTGATTTGGGTCTGTCCATCATATCATTATCCCAATGATATGATCTCATTATTAATCGACAACTCATGTCCATGGTTAGGAAACCTTAACCATCATTAATCAATGAGCTAGTCGATAGAGGCATACTAGGGACACAGTGTTGTTCATAAACCACACAATTATCAAAGTTTCCGCTTAATACAATTCTAGCATGGAATATAAATTTTATCATGAACAAGAATTATAATAATAACATCTTTATTATTGCCTCTAGGGCATAATTCCAACAGTCTCCCACTTGCACTAGAGTCAATAATCTAGTTTACATCTGGAAATAATCTAACACCCATGGCACTAAGGTGCTGATCATGTTTTGCTCGTGGAAGAGGTTTAGTCAACGGATCTGCGACATTCAGATCCATATGTACTTTGCTAATCTTCAGATCTCCACCTGTTATATAATCTCGAATTATATGAAACTTGTGGTTGATATGCTTGGTCTTTGGATGATATCTTGGTTCCTTAGCCAGTGCTATGGCACCAGTGTTGTCACACAATATCTCCAGTGGGTCCAAGGCACTTGGAACCACACCAACCTCAGTGATGAAGTTCTTGATCCAAACTCCTTCACTTGACGCTTCTGCAGCAACCATGTATTCCGCTTCTACTGTAGATCCCGCGATCACGCTTTGCTTGCAGCTTCTCCAGCTCACAGCTCCTCAATTCAAAATATAAACATATCCTGTCTGAGATTTAGAATCATCCTTGTCGGTGTCGAAACTAGCGTCGACGTAACCTTTTACGACGAGTTGTTCATCACCTCCATAGACTAAGAACATTTCTTTAGTCCTATTTAAATACTTTAGGATGTTCTTCACAGCTGTCCAGTGTTCCACTCCTGGATCACTTTGGTATCTGCACGTCAAACTAAGAGCATTGGACACATCCGGTCTAGTACACAGCATGGCATACATGATACTCCCTCCGTTTTAAAATATAAGATGTTTTAGGTTTGTGAAGAGAATGTATCTAGACTTGTTTTAGAGTGTAGATTCATTCCAAACATGAGTGAACCTATATACTAAAAGTAGTCTAGATAAATTTGCTTCACAAAGCTAAAACATCTTATATTTTGAAACGGAGGGAGTAGAACCTATGGCCGAGGCATAAGGCACTTTGCTCATAGCTTCTCTATCGTTTACCGTAGCTGGACACTGAGCCTTTCTCAATATCTTACCTGACAACATAGGCACTGAACCTTTCTTTGCCTTATCCATTTTGAACCTTTTCAGAACTTTGTGTAGGTATGTACTTTGGCTTAAAGCTATCAGGCGTCTTTGTCTATCTCTATATATTTTGATGCCCAATATATAAGCATCTTCCCCTAGGTCTTTCATTGAAAAACATTTGTTCAAATAACACTTCACATCGTTAAGCATGTCAATGTCATTTCCGATAATCAATATGTCATCCACATATAGTACCAAAAATGTCACTGAGATCCCACTCACTTTCTTGTAGATACAAGCTTCGTAGCAATTTGGAACAAATCCAAAGCTCTTGATCACTTGATCAAAATGAAGGTTCCAACTCCGAGATGCTTGCTTCAGTCCATAAATGGAACGCTGAAGTTTGCACACCTTATCAACATCCTTAGGATCGATAAAACCTTCGGGTTGCATCATATACAACTCTTTATCAATGTTTCCATTGAGGAATGCAGTCTTGACATCCATCTGCCATATTTTATAATCATGAAACGCAGCAATTGCTAATAAAATCCAAATGGACTTAAACATCGCTACGGGAGAGAAAGTCTCATCGTAGTCAACACCTTGAACTTGTCGAAAACCTTTCGTGACAAGCCGTGCTTTATAGACAGTAACATTACCATCCAAGTCCGTTTTCTTCTTGAAAATCCATTTGCACTCAACGGCCTTTCGGTCGCTAGGAGGGTCCACCAAAGTCCATACTTGGTTTTCGCTCATGGATCCCAATTCGGATTTCATGGCCTCTAGCCATTTCTCAGAGTCTGGGCTCATCATTGCTTCATCATAGTTCACAGGTTCACTGTTGTCTACTAACAAGACAGTTAAGACAGGGTTGTCGTACCACTCAGGGGGGGGCACGCGACCTTGTTGACCTGCGACGTTCAGTAGTAGCATCGTCCGAAGCTTCATGATTCTTGTCATTAGCTTCCTCTATTGTTGGTGCAGACGGCACTGGAACAATTTCAGGTGCTGCGCTACTCTCCAACTCAAGAGAAGGTTCAATAACCTCGTCTAGCTCTACTTTCCTCCCACTCACTTCTTTCGAGAGAAACTCCTTCTCAAGAAAGGATCCGTTCTTTGCGACAAACACTTTGCCTTCGGATATGTGATAGAAGGTATACCCAATCGTTTCCTTAGGGTATCCTATGAAGACGCATTTCTCCTCTTTGGGTTCGAGCTTGTCCGGCATCAACTTCTTGACGTAAGCTTCACATCCCCAAACTTTAAGAAACGACAACTTAGGTTTAGCACCAAACCACAGTTCATATGGTGTCGTCCCAACGGATTTAGATGGTGTCCTATTTAAAGTGAATGCAGCGGTTTCTAATGCATAACCCCAAAATGATAACGGCAAATCTATAAGAGACATCATCGATCACACCATATATAATAGAGTTCGATTCCGGCGTTCAGACACACCATTGCGCTGTGGTGTTCCGGGCGGCGTGAGGTGCGAAACGATTCCGCTTGCTTTAAGATGCGTGAGAAAATCGTAACTCAAATATTCACCTCCATGATCGGATCATAGAAATTTAATTTTCCTGTTACGATGGTTTTCCACTTCGTTCTGAAATTCTTTGAACTTTTCAAACGTTTCAGATTTATGTTTCATTAAATAGATATACCCATATCTACTTAAGTCATCAGTAAAAGTGAGAAAATAGCGATAATCCACCGCGCGACGAAACACTCATTGGTCCGCATACATCGGTATGTATGATTTCCAACAAGTCCGTTGCTCGCTCCATTATTCCGGAGAATGGGGTTTTGATCATCTTGCCCATGAGGCACGGTTCGCACGTGTCAAATGATTCAAAATCAAGAGACTCCAAAAGTCCATCAGAATGGAGTTTATTCATGCGTTTTACACCAATATGACCTAGACGGTAGTGCCACAAATAAGTTGAATTATCACTATCTACTTTGCATCTCTTAGCCTCAATGTTATGGATGTGTGTTTCATTGCTTTCGATATTCAGAAGAAATAAACCATTCATAGCAGGTGCATGACCATAAAAGATGTTACTCATATAAATAGAACAACCATTATTCTCCGATTTAAATGAATAACCGTCTTACAATAAACACGATCCAGATATAATGTTCATGCTCAACGCAGGCACATAATAACACTTATTAAGGTTTAAAACTAATCCTGAAGGTAAAACTAAGGAGAGCGTGCCAACGGCCATCACATCAACTCTTGATCCGTTTCCAACGCGCATCGTCACCTCATCCCTTGCTAGCCGCCGTCTATTCCGTAGCTCCTGTTTCGAGTTACAAATATTAGCAACTGAACCAGTATCAAATGCCCAGGCACTACAATGAGGGCTAGTAAGGAAAACATCAATAACATGTATATCAAATATACCTTTGATGGTGTCAGCCTTCTTGTCCGCTAAGTACTTGGACGATTCGCCCAAAGGACCCTTGTCCTTGCAATAGAAGCACTCGGTCCGGCTTAGGTCCGACTTGAGTTTCTTCTGCAGGGCAACACGCTTAACGCCTTCTTGAAGGGCTTCTTTGCACCCTTAACTTTCTTAAAGATGGGGGGCTTGTTGACCATCAACACATGATTCACCTCCGCAGCTTTCAGCTTAGTGAAGAGCTCAGTGATCGTATCAGTGGAACCAATCTGATTATGAGTAACTACAAAACCTTTGTAGCTAGGAGGGAGTGATTGCAGAACTCTATCAATGTTGAGATCCTCTGGAATCTTGTAGTCCAGTTGCTCAAGGCGTTGAGTGTAGCCCGACATCTTAATGGCATGCTCACTAATGGAACTCCCTTCCTCCATCTTGCAGTTAAAGAATTTCTCAGAGATCTCATATATCTCAGAACGGGCCTGAGTCTGAAACATAGTTTTCAGTTCCTCAAGAATCTCAAAGGGCCCGGGGAACTCCTCAAAACGATTTTGAAGGTCCGATTCCATAGCAAACAACATGGTGCTCTTAATCACACCATAATCATCCTTGCGCGACTAATAAACAGCTTTTTCATCAGCCGGCGCATCTACAGCAGGGGCGTCACCTAGCGCTTTCTCAAGGACATAGTCCTTTTGTCCGCCAGAGAGAATGATTCTCAGATTGCGGAACCAGTTGGTGAAGTTAGACCCATTGTTCTTAAGCTTTCCTTTCTCAGCAAAAACGTTGAAGTTGAAGTTGGACTTAGCCATTTGATCTACAAAATTTGCAAGTACAATTTAGACTATGTTCATGATAACTAGTTCAACTTAATCAAATTACTAAATTCAACATCCCTCAAGTTGTTTAGTGAACATGATCCAAATTCACCACACCTAATCCGATCTTCACGAGAAGAGATGTGGTTTCAATGGTGGACAACAAAGTGTCGATCATATCATTCATATGACTCATGCTTAACCTTTCGGTTCGTGTGTTCCGAGGCCATGTCTGTACATGCTAGGCTCGTCAAGTCAAACCCAAGTATTTCCGCGTGTGCAAAACTGGCTTGCACCCGTTGTATGTGAACGTAGAGTTTATAGCACCCGATCATCACGTGATGCTTGAACACGACGAACTTTCGCAACGGTGCATACATGGGGAGAACATAGTTTTATCTTGATCTTTAAGTGAGGAATCATCTTATAATGCTACCGTCGCGATCTAAGCATAATAAGATACATAAAAGGATAAACATCACATGCATATAATTTTATGTGACATGGTATAGCCAATCTCCGCGCAATGATATCCATCTTGTGCGTGCCAGCATGATCTCCATCACTCCACCATGATTGCCTCCACCACGAATAGCAACTACAACTATTGCTAACTACTTAGCGATAAAGTAAAGCTATTATATGGCGTATAAGAAGTTGACACACAGGTCATACACAATTATAAAGACAACCATATGGCTCCTGCCGTGTAACACCCTCAGAATCGGCCCTATGCAAGTTTTAGCGAAACCCGCCAAACCCGCATAGAAAGGATTCAAAGGTGCCCACCAGGCACTTTCGTGCGGGTGGAAAACGAAGTAATAACATTACACAACAGTCCTCGATGGGACCCACAGAACGAATATATATAACAACGACTCCATGAGTCAAGAATACAGATATAATATACAAAGATCCAAATCACCTTGAAAACGAGAGAGCGTCCAGCTACGGACAAGATGCAAATGGGGCTAAGAGCCCTGAAGAATAACCAATGGCGTCCATAACCCTGCGAGCCAAGCCGGAAGGGTAACCCCGCTAACGACGCCGATCTCAAAACCTGCTTAAACAAAAGGGTGCCGACAAAGGGCAAAGGGAAAGAGAGAGCGGTCAAGATCTTGAGGCCAACACGGCGAGACTAGAATTGGCGGTCCTCGCCTACATAGGTATGGTGGATCAAGCGGCGAAGATGCACTAAACAACCTATAGAGACTCGATACAACTGGCGGCTATCAGAGAGGGATAAGAAAGAGCTATTCGGATCCAACCTGAATCTTACACCAAACAATCCCATTCTGGTATTCCCCCTCGACACTAAACGAGGAAGTCAACCGAGGAACTCACACAGTTGGCAGTTTTATTTATTCAGTTATCGTTGCAGCGATTACTAGTCAAGTATAGATAATCGTCCTGAAATAATAAGCAGTTGACAGTTTTATTTAACCATTCCGTTGTAGTTGCAACACTTACTAGTCAGATACGATTAGCATGAGATAACCCAAAACCTAGAAGTTGTTGGTACTTTTATTTAGCCATTCCGTTGTAGTTGCAATACTTACTAGTAAGATACAATGGTCGCAAGCGACAACCCAAACAAGCAATTGTTGGCAGTTTTATTTAGCCATTCCATTATAGTGAAGCTGATTACTAGTCATTATAAAGTCAAATTTATAGCACTACTTTAGTTATAGTTGTTTATGATCGAGATACTGTGCTCCAAGTCGTCCATAACGCGGACACGGCTTTCAGAAGTTTTACCTGCAGGGTGCACAAATAACACACACTCGATCAACCTCGGAAAAACCAAATCAAAACCCAACGAGGCCTTCACGACAAAGCAATCACAAGATTCAGAAATATTTCAGGGGGCCACCCCATTGAGTACACCCGCAACGAAGTTAGCTGACTCCGAGACAGACCCAAGGTTTGGATGGACGGCTTTGAACGACTGGGAACCTAAAACTGGGCTTGTTGACACCGCGAAAACGTTTCCCGATCCTAAATAATGCAGTGCTCCTCGCACAATCGTAAATAAAGCAGTAAGGCATGGCATAAGTACAGGATAGTAAATAAAACCTCAAACTAGTTTGTGGCCCCAAGAAATAAGAATGAATCAAGCTCTGTCTCAGGGGGGTCCCATAATCCTCCCGGATGTGGATAGCGCGAAAATTCAAGGAACAGGTATCAAGTACTCGGGGTCCTACGGGACACAAGTGGACGGTTAACAACCAAATAACATCTATTGCCCACCTGTGCCTCTGCTTACTTACTTCAATTTTAGTTGTTAAACAGTAATTAAAGTTATGATCAACTCCAACAATAAACACACGGCAATACTCCAACAACTGTGGTACTTGACGACCCGCAACAGTACTTGAGCAAGCGACTACGACGCGCAGGTCCAACTATCTACCAAACAACAGGTAATAGGAGGTGTCCAAGGCAATATAAGGCTGCACGGGATATCACGGGTACGAAAACTAGAGCATCGCACACAGATAGCAATAGATCAACAGGAGGGAAATAAATACTATAAAAGTAAGTGTTGGAGATATGCCCAAGAGGCAATAATAAAGTGGTTATTATCATATCTTCACACTTATGATAAATGTTTACATACCATGCTATAATTGTATTATCCGGAAACATTAATACTTGTGTGATTTGTAAACTAAAATAAGAGTCCCTAGTAAAGCCTCTTGTTAAACTAGCTTGTTGGTTAATATATGATCATGGTTTCCTGATCATGAACATAGAGATGTTATTAACAACAGGATCATATCATTAGGAGAATGATGTGATGGACATACTCCTATAGATAAGCGTAGCATAAAGATCAAGTCATTTAAATAGTTCAATTGCTATATGCTTTCTGATACATAGTAACCTAATTCCTTCGACCATGAGATCATGCATATCACCTTTACCGGATGGATGCTTTGATGACATCAAACACCACACCGTAAATCGGGTGGCTATAAAGGTGGCATTGAGTGTTCGGAAAGTATTGGTTGAAACACATGGATCAAGAGGGATTTGTCCATCCATATGACGGATAGATATACTCTGGGCCCTCTCGGTGGAATGTCATCCAATTAGCTTGCAAGCATGTGAGCTCACAGGGATCACATATCACGGGAACGAGAAAATAGTACTTATCGGTAACGAGGTTGAACTAGGTATGCAGAGATACCGACGATCATAACCTTGGATAAGTAAACTATCGTGAGACAAAGGGAAATTGGTATTGTATGTAAGTGGTTCATTCGATCGCAAAGTAATCGTAGAAATATGTGGGAGCCATATGAATTTCCAGATTCCTCTATTGGTTATTGTTCGGAGAAGTGTCTCGATCATGTCCGCATAATTCACGAACCGTAGGGAGACACACTTAAGGATTCGACGTTGTTTGAGTAGTTATGGTATTATGAGAAAGAGACCGAATGTTGTTTGGATTCTAGGATGGGATCCGGGATATCACGAGGTGATCTGGAATGGTCCGGAGAATAAGATTCATATAAGGAAAGTCCGTTTGAGTTCGGGAATGATTCCGTGTTTTCATCGGAATGTTCTAGAAGGTTCGGATTGTCCCAAGACTCCGGGGGAGGTACATGAATGTGTCATTACATATTGAATGATTGCATCATGTACTAAGTGTTCTTGCTGTTCCAAAACTGGCAGTTTGAAAGTCAAACGGCTAAAACAGGAAAATGTGGAAAACAGGAAACTGTGGGAAACAGGAAACTGTGGGAAACAAGCAAGAGGTGGTTGGAACCGACTTGGGGGAGGAGTCCCTCCAAGCCGGCGCGCCAACCAAGGCCGACTTGGAAGGGACTCCTCCCTTGGCCTCCTCCCACCTATAAAAGGAGGCAGGCCTCCTCTAGACACACAAGTTCCTATCCTCTAATCTCCGGTTTAGAGCCGTTTTGGTTTAGAGCTTCTAATTGCTCTAGCCTGCGGTTTAGAGCCTTCTAATTGGTGTGTCTAATCCCTAGACCACTAATATCTCTCTCTCATACTCCACCATACTCGCTTAAGGCGAAGCCTCATGATCTCCCTCTACTTCCTGTACCACGCCGTTGTCTTGCGGAATCGCGAGGAGAGTGCTACAAACTCATTTTCTTTGGAACAAGGAGAGGAAGGTCTTCGAAATCACCGCGGTGACCGATTGGATGAAGCGCCAAACGCAGCGCGGAAGGATCGTTCTGCGATCTTGAGATCGGAAAGAGTATGACTACATCACCCACGAGAATCTGCTCTCGTTAACCGCTTTGGAATCTTCGAGGGTAAGTTATTCCATCGACTCGTTGCTACAATCTAGTAGATAGATCTTGGCTTGTTTGTTTGTATGCGATAGAAATTTTTTGTTTTCCATGCTACGAACCCCTACAGTAAGATAGGTAGAAAGGGGGGAGGTGCTCGCCTGAAAACATTATTGAAGGTTCAACCGAAGATCGGGTCGACACTCGCATCAACTCAACGGCCCAATCCGTGAAGAGGCAAAGCACTAGAAGAAACATCGGATGCACTATTTAATACTACAGCAAAAGATCGGGCATGATGCATGTATGATGTATGGCATGGCAAGGATGCGATGCAATTAGGTCATATTAATTGGAACCGAGGGTCCCGACAATTAATTAATAGGTTCATGTTGTTTAGATACCCCGCAATTTAAATGTTGTCTTAACATGGCAAAAGATAGCACCGGTTCGCTACACAAATTTAAATGAGGCCAATATAAGACTAGATTTGCCCGCATCTGGCCCCATATTTAATTATATGGTGAATCGGCATAAGGCCCCCAAACCACATGACAATATGCATGCGAGTATGACAATTTAATATGCAACAATTTATATTTCATTTTATAAAATAGGGCTCGGAAAAGGGAATCACACATGGGTCCGACGATCTTGGGGTTCCGGGGTTCGGGGTTCGGTCTCGGGGTTCAGGGTTCGACGGGATCAGCGGGAGCGGATACAAGACGGAGAACTTGTCGTGACGTGCCGGAGATCTTGGTTCCAAGCGGTCGATCTTGTCGTCGAGAAGATCTTGTCGTGTCCGCGGTCGTCGGGTCGTGTCGTTCCACGGCGGAGATCTTGGTGTTCCGGGTCTCGGCGTCTTGGGATCCGAAAGGAAGTACTTGACGTTTAATGAAGAACTTCGCGTTTCGGTGGCGATCTTGGCGGTCTTCGGGTTCGGGTTTTGGCGTCCGAGGAAGTACTTGGCGTTCCGGGTCGGTCTCGGATCCAGGATGGTGACCTTCGGGTTCCATCTCTTACGTCGGTACCGGTACGGGGGTCTCCGCATCGAAGATCTTGGCGACCTTGTCGTACCCGAGCCGCAACAGTATCAACACAATGCACCTTCCCGTTACAGAAACCATCACCACACATACAACATCGGTAGCACCAGGGGCACGCACGGGGAAGGCAACAGGTGGTCACAACACGGGGTACCCACAACGCGAGGCAGCGAGCACGGGAAGCACGACGCTGCCTGGAGCTGAGCGAGGTGGCCACTGTGAGCGGCGTCTGCGGCCGAGGAAAACGGATAGGACGCGCAGGTCGGCGAAGAAGGAGGCCGAGGCCTTGCTGCGCGCGAGCGGCTGATGTCGACCTGGGCGGCTCGGGCAGCACAGGTGACGGGGCAGAGGCGCGAGAAGCACGCCGTCGACGACGAGGGCGACGGATTCGAGCTCCAACAGATGGAGACCAAGGTGGGTGGAGGACAGAGGATGCAGGGCCTCGCTGGCGGGGCGACGCTCGGGGACGCCGGGAGGACGCAAGGTCTGCGGCGAACGGAGGCGTCCTGGAGGCCGGCCGGAGCTTGGCGGGAGGAGGAACGGCGCTGCAGGGGTCTGGTGAGGTGCAGCGGCGGCGGAGCGGGACGCGGCGTGGAGGCGCTGTCGGGGAGGGGCGGCCGGAGGAGCTCCGGGCGAGGGAGGAGAGACGGGGAGGTGGCGGTTGTCGAGGAGGAAGATGGCGACGGCGAGGCCAGCGGCGGCGCGGGACCGGCCGGAGGCGGGCGGCGTCTGGCGGCCGCGAGACGCGAGGAAGAAGGGGGCGCGGGGGAGCTCTCGGCGGAGGCCGACGGAGGAGGGCGTGGCGGTGGTCATGTACCGCTACCGGGCGGGCGTCGGGTGGAGCCCCGGCGACGGGGAGGTGGCGTGGCGTGCTCGGGAAGGCGTCGCTGCTGGCCGGAGGACGCGCTGGAGGTGGCGGGAGGCGCGGCCGATGGTGGACCAGGAGAAGGCGCCGGCGAGACCGGCGGCTGGCGGCGGCGGTTGCCAGAGGGGAGGGGAACGCGAGGAGGGGGGCGTCACCGGAGGAACGGCGGCGCTGGCCAAGCAGAGAGGAAGGACGGCGCGCGACCGGTGGTAGGTGGGAACGGGTCCAGGAGCGGGGGCTGCAGGAGGAGGGAGCGCGTGCGCGGCTGCGTGGGGAGCGGGGTGGAGCAGAGCGGGTGGGGCCGGCTGCGGGTGGGACAGAGGGGAGAGAGGGTGCGGGGTGGGTGGACGCGGGCAGGCGAGGTGGGTCCCGAGGTGGGTCCAGGGGAAACGGGGTGAGGAAGGAGTGGCCAGGCGGGGTGGGTTGCTGCGTGGGTGTGAGGGAGTGGCTGTGGGCCAGGCGCGGTGGGACCAGGGTGGAAGGGAGAGGGGGTAGGTGGGGGCTAGGTGAGAGAGAGAGAGGGGTGTAGGTGGGGCTGTGGATTGGTGAGGTGGCTGGGCTGAGGGTGAGGTGGAGGGAACGGTGAGGTGGAGGGAGGGGATTGGTGGGTAGACTAGGATTGGGTAGATTAGGGATTAGGTTTAGTTTAGGTGGACCGGATTGTAGGTAGTCTGGACCGATTGGGCCTCTGGCCTGACCGGTCGGACTGCCTCTCCGGACAATATATTTTATTGTTTTAATTTTATTTGTAAAACATTTTTGTAAATACTTTTTAGACAAAATAAAATATCTGAACAGACCGATGTTTTAATTTGAAATAAAGACGGGGGTAATTTAGAAAACAAAACTAGGCGTTTCGAAATAGTTTCAGACAAACAATGCATGATGATGACGATGCCATGCACAAAAACAACGCGATTTTCTAGTAGCGGTTTTGCGGGATGCCACATGCCGGTTGTACTAATCGACATGCAAGTCGTGAAATATTAAAAAACATGATCATTGCATACAACATACACATCACATCTTGGGCCATACCATATCACAGAAACACTCTCTGCAAAAACAAGTTAGACGCCTCTACTTTGTTGTTGCATGTTTTACGTGGCTTATGGGAGTAACAAGCTAAGAACGATTCTTACCTACGGAAAGCCACAACGGTGATATTATGGTTGCCAACATCCGGTGTAAATCCCATGACAACTATAGTGAGAGAAACTGGCATCCACCAGCCGCATGTGTGGAACAAGCCACACGTCAAGTGCGGAGCCGGTCTCACGAACGAGGTCGCTTAAAGTTGGCTTGGACCGCTTCGATCTCACTATCCCGCTTCATAAGAAGTACACAAACAAGAGGCTTGTAACAGAAAACATCAACGCCTGCAACAAGCATGTTGCGTTCTACTCGTGAAGCACATCTACGCATAGATCTAGCTCTGATACCACTGAAGGGTTTCGCAGCATAGTAAATCAAAAAAATTCTACGGATGCGAACGGTAAAGCCAAGATCTAATCTAGGAGATGCAAACAACGAGGGGGGATAGATGAGATCTTCATACCCTTGAAGATTCGCACAGCGGAACGTTCAACAGAACATGGTTGATGTAGTCGTACTAGCTTCTCCTCCTCGCGATCCAATCCGATCCAACACCGCACGTGGCGATGCCTCCGAGAGATGCACACGTACGGCACCTCGACGTCTCCTTCTTCCTCGGTCCAGCAAGTGGGGTGGAGAGATAGATTGGATCTACAACACGACGGCGCGGTGCAAACGTGGAGAGTTTCTGCGGCAGGGCTTCGCCTACGCACAGTCGGGAGAGAGAGAGAGAGATCTGGAGGGCAGCAGTATGGCGGCTAGGGTTGTAGGAGTGGGTGAGGAGGGATGCGCCCCTGCCCTCTCTATATAGGGGACTGGCCGGCCCCCTTGGACCATCCTCCAAGCCCTAGGGCGGCGGCCCCAAGGGTTGGAGTGGGGGGCAAGTTTTCCCCTTCCTTCTAGAAGGTTTCCCTAGGATTTCCCCTAGGGTTTGGCCGGCTGGGCCTATGTGGCCTTGTGCCCCTGGCCCAATGCGGCCAGGGCACTCCCTCATAGGCCCACGCCCCATCCCAACAAGTGGGGCCACGTTGGTCCCACTCCAGAAGGTTCTAGAAGCTTCCGGTACAATACCGAGCAATACGAAACAATTCCGAAATCCAAAAACTTCTTTCCCTTATATGAATCTTATTCTACGGAGGGGGGCAAGTTTTCCCCTTCCTTCTAGAAGGTTTCCCTAGGGTTTCCCCTAGGGTTTGGCCGGCTGGGCCTATGGGGCCTTGTGCCCCTATCCCAATGCGGCCAGGGCACTCCCTCGTAGGCCCATGCCCCCTCCCGAAAAGTGGGGCCACGTTGGTACCACTCCGGAAGGTTCTAGAAGCTTCCGGTACAATACCGAAATCCAAAAACTGCTTTCCCTTATATGAATCTTATTCTCCAGACCATTCCGGAACCTCTCGTGACGTCCTGGATCTCATCCGAGACTCCGAACAAAAAACTCATAAACCAATTATCCATTCTATCCTAGCATCGAGACACGTTAAGTGTGTGACCCTACGGGTTCGAGAATATGCAGACATGATCTTCTATCAATAATCAACAGCGGGGTCTGGAAACCCATATTGAATCACACACATTCATCGATGATCATATCGGATGAACCACGATACCAGGATTCAATTAATCCCATATATATTCCCTTCGTCACGCGATATTTTACTTGCCCGGGATTCGATCGTCGGTATCGGCATACCTAGTTCAATCTCGTTCACAGCAAGTACTTTACTCGTTCCGTAATCCGATATCACTTTGTGATTAACTCCTTAGCCATGTGCTTGCAAGCGGTGTTGATATCGATTACCGAGTGGGCCCGAAGTATATCTCTTCGACTTGGGAGGGACAAATCCCATCTCGATACATACAACCCAACAAGTACTTTCCGATCACCTGAGAGACACCTTTATGATCACCCTCTCATAGGATGATGTTTGATGACCTCAAAGCTTTATTCCGATACCAGGGAGTTGCATTATCTCATGGTCTAAGGAATACAATATTTGACATAAGAAAAATCTTCGCAAAGATGAACACGATGACACGATCTAATTGCTCTGCTTGATTTGGGTATGTCCATCATATCATTCTCCCAATGATATGATCTCATTATTAATCGACAACTCATGTCCATGGTTAGGAAACCTTAACCATCATTAATCAATGAGCTAGTCCATAGAGGCATACTAGGGACACGGTGTTGTTCATAAACCACACAAGTATCAAAGTTTCTGCTTAATACAATTCTATCATGGAATATAAACTTTATCATGAACAAGAATTATAATAATAACATCTTTTTTATTGCCTCTAGGGCATAATTCCAACACCACATACAATGGCTGAGTGACCAAGGGTCTGTCAAGATCAAGCACACCGTATCGGTAACTTTCTCAATTGGACCAAACAAGGACACAGTGGAGTGTGATGTGGTTCCCATGATGGTTTGCCATATGTTACTAGGTAGGCCGTGGCAATATGACAAGCGTGCTTTGCATGATGGTCACACAAACGCTTATACCTTCGAATGGCTTAACAAGACTTGTGTTTTGCAACCAATGACTCCTAGCCAAATAATTGCGGACAATGCAAAGGCTTTAGCAAGGGCACAAATCACAACACCACCTTGTGAGAAGAGCGGTGAGAGAGAGAAGCACACTATAGTGAGTGAGAGCCACAAGACAAACTCGAGTGGAAAAACTAAGAGTGTTCTTCTTGCCACCAAAAGTGAGATGAGAGAAGTGTGGAACAACCCATCCATCTTGCACTATGTCCTTATATGCAAGGGACTAGCGCAAGGAACTTATGACTTGACAAATGTTCCTCCTTCTTTGATGACTATTTTGCAGGAATTCCAAGATGTGTTCCCCGAAGAGCTTCTTCATGGACTACCCCCTCTTCGTGGAATCGAGCACCACATCGACCTCATACCGGGTGCACCCCTTCTAAACCGCGCTGCGTACCGCACGAACCCAGAATAGACGAAGGAGATAGAACAACAAATCAACCAACTCGTCTCCAAAGGTTTGATCCAAGTAAACACTAGCCCAAAGCGCGGTACCCGTTATTCTTGTCCCAAAGACGGATGATACGTTGCGGTTATGCATGGACTGTCGTCCAATAAATGCTATCACCGTGCGTTATCGACATCCTTTACCGCGTCTTGATGACATGCTTGATGAGTTGTGTGGATCCACTATATTTTCGAAAATTGATCTTCGTAGTGGTTACCACCAAATACGCATGGCCAAGGGTGATGAGTGGAAAACCGCATTCAAGACCAAACTTGGTCTCTATGAATGGTTGGTTATGCCTTTTGGCTTATCTAATGCCCCATCCACCTTCATGCGCCTTATGAACCATATTTTGAGATCTCTCATTGGAAATAGTGTCGTTGTATACTTTGATGATATTCTCGTCTATAGCAAGTCACTAAAGGAGAATGTTACACATGTTAAGGAGGTCCTTCAAATCCTTCGTCATGAAAAGCTATACGCTAATCTGACAAAGTGTACTTTTGCGAAATAAAACTGATTTTCCTTGGTTTTGTTGTTTCTTATAATGGAATTGAAGTTGATATCTCAAAAGTTAAAGACATACGAGATTGGCCCGTCCCTACCAATGTTAGTGAACTTCGTAGTTTTCATGGGTTGGCCGGTTTCTACCGTCGCTTTGTGAAAGAATTTTCGACCATTGCTTGCCCTCTTAACGAGTTGACCAAGAAAAATGTCACATTCGTTTGGGGCAAAGCACAACTAAAAGCATTTGATGAGCTCAAAACGAGGCTCATCGAAGCACCACTCCTCGCTTTACAGGATTTCACAAAAACTTTTGAGATTGAATGTGACGCTAGTGGTATTGGTATTGGAGGCGTCCTTATGCAAAATGGGCATCCTATTGCATACCATAGCGAGAAACTTGATGGCGCATGCCTTAACTATCCAATTTATGACAAAGAGCTTTTTGCCTTGGTTCGTGTCCTTCAAGTGTGGAAACACTACCTTTGGCCCAAAGAATTTATCATCCATTTCGACCATGAGTCGTTGAAATATCTTAAGGGCCAAGCCAATTTGAGTAGAAGGCACGCCAAATGGGTTGAGTTCATGGATTCTTTTCCTTACATTGTCAAGTACAAGAAGGGTAAATAAAATGTAGTAGAGGACGCCTTGTCTCGCAAAAATACAAACCTTCTTACGTGACTCGAAGTAAATGTTTTGGGTCTTGATGACATCAAATCTTTGTATGCTTCCGACCCATTCTTTGGATCAAATTTTGCAAAGTGTTCAATAGACAAAGGGGTTGATGATTTCTATTTTAATAAGGGTTTCCTATTCAAACAAAACAAGCTTTGCATTCCGAAGTCGTCTCTCCAAATTTTGCTTCTTCAAGAGTCCCATGGTGGAGGCCTTATGGGTCACTTTGGCCATGACAAGACATACGACATGCTCTCCACTCACTACTTTTGGCCAAAGATGAAGCGCGACATGGAGCGCCAACGATGCACTACATGTGTCCAAGCTAAGTCTAAGTCTAACCCTTTTGGTCTTTGAATGCCATTGCCTATTCCTCATGCACCTTGGTCGGACATTAGCATGCATTTCATGTTGGGATTACCTAGATCTAAACATGGCCACGATTCCATATTTGTTGTAGTGGATCGTTTTTCCAAAATGGCACACTTCATTCCGTGCCATAAGACCAATGATGCTTCACATGTAGAAAATTTGTTTTTCAGGAAAATAATTCGGCTACATGGTGTACCCAAAACGATCGCCTCCGACCGCGACGTCAAGTTCATGAGCTACTTTTGGAAGGCACTCATGGCAAAGCTCGGGATCAAGCTACTATTCTCATCCGCATCACATCCCCAAACGGACAAATCGAGGTTGTCAACCGGAGCCTCGGAACACTACTCCGCGTGTTGATCAAGAAGAACCTCAAGGATTGGAAAGAATGCATACCCCACGCCGAGTTCGCCTACAACCGCGCAAAACACTCCACAACCATGAGGAGCCCATTCATGATCGTCTATGGATTCGAGCATCTCACCGCGCTCGACATCCTACCTCTTCCTCTCCATGACCGCACCAACATGGACGTCGACAAGCACGCTCAAGCAATGAAGAAACTCCATGAAGACACTAAAGCTACGATCGAGCAACAAGTACTTCGCCAAGAATCAAGGCTAAACAAGAACAAGAAGGAGATAATCTTCGAAGAAGGCGACCTTGTGTGGATACACTTGAGTAAAGACCGCTTCCCCAAGGATAGGGGTGATGGACCTTCTAAAGTCCTAAAGAGGATCAATAACAACGCCTACATCATCGACATCCCCACATATAAGTACCTAGTGAGCCCGACGTTCAATGTAAAGGACCTCTCACCATTCCATGGAGAAGATGAAGCTGAGAAGGTCGAAGAGTCGAGGACGACTCTTTCCCAAGGGGGGAGCTGATGCAGCCCATCCTATGAACGCTACTACATCTACTCCTACTAGTTCCCCAAGTGGACCAATGACTCGCCCTCGAGCCAAACTTCTACAAGCTAAGGTTAACTCGCTACTGTCCTCGTGTGATTTCAATATGCCCCTGGATGGTTTGCTACTTCATACGTCGACTCTTTGCATCCTCAGGTATGAAGAGAAGGACCCAGGGAACGGAGCCGCCATGACGGAAGAGACCAACAACATCCAGATTCCAGTGGTACTACCGGGTCCTACAACCGGTACCTCATCGGTGCGAGCGGCACTACCGGACCCTACTACCGCGCACTCCAGAAGGAACCCATCCAAACCCCAGACGTCAGCGGTACTACCGGTCAGAGGTATTACCGCCCCCTACTACCGCACGTTACCGACGGTTACAACTGAAGCTCCTGGACCGCAAGCGGTACTACCGGTGCCAGAGCGATGATACGCCCAATTTGAATCACCTTTCTATATCATAGTTTACCTCTATTCATTGATATATGTCTTATTATGAGGTATTACTTATGGCTTTTCATCTGTTTATGCATGTTGGATGATTCTTGGAGGATGAACTACCGGAGTCTGCATTCTGATGGAAAAGAAGGCTTTTTGGTGCAATTTCGCGAAGATCAGAAAATATGGGAAAATATTATTTTTCTAGAAGATTGAGGAAGCTAGAAGGACGAGCGAAGAGGGGCCGTAGGGGGCCCACACCCCCTAGGCACGGGTCCCCCTGGGCCGCGCCTAGGGCAGGTGTGGCCCACCTGCCCGGCTCACGACTCCGCCCCTTTGCCTATATCTTCCCAACGAAACCCTAAGGCCAAGGGAGCGACCACACATAGATTTTCGCCGCCTCTGGGGGGCGGAAAACACCGAGAGAGAAAGATCTCTCCAACAAACAGATTTCTGCTGGGGGAATTCCTTCCCGGAGAGGGGAGACCGTCGCCATCAACACCATCATCAAGCTAGGCTTCATCAAGATCATCATCATCATCCACACCATCATCTCCACCAGCACCATCATCACCACTCCGTCCCGCTGTAACAATTGTTTTGGATATTGCTTTAGTTCTTAGGGGAAACTTTCCCGGTGTTGATTACTATTGTAGATCATGCTTGTGAGTGGAACCATTGGATTATTGTTTATGTTCATATTGTTATCCATTATCATATCATCTTTGATCTTGATCCATATGATGTCTCGTGAGTAGTTCGTTTAGTTCTTGAGGACATGGGAGAAGTCATGTTGTTAGTAGTATATTTGTGTTGAGTTATTATTCAATGGTTTAGTATTTAAGTTGTGGTGCTATTCTTCTAGTGGTGTCATGTGAACGTCGACTACATGATACTTCACCATTTATAGGCCCAGGGGAATGCATTGTGTATTTGGCTAATAATTGTGGGGTTGCCAGAGTGACAGAAACCTGAACCCCCGTTAGGACACCTTTGCACAAGGGAGCGTAGGATCTTAGAGTTTAGTGCTGTGGTTAGATTTATATCTTAATTACTTTCCTGTAGTTACAGATGTTTGCAGGGGGTTTAATCACAAGTATGTATTAGTTCAAGTAAGGTCGGTATGTTAGCACAGGTTCACCCACACAACATTTACAACACCGAGAAGAGTACTCAACTATTTGAAGTGAAAGCACTTGACAGAATTCCCATGTGTCCTCGAGAACGTTTGGTCCTTATAAGTATTTCCACCGGCTTGTCCTTTGCTAAGAAAGGATTGGGCCACTTGCTCCATTTGTTCATTGTCTTTATTACTTTCTCCTTGTTTTTTTGCCTTAACAGAAAACCACTAAAAATCTGTTTGCTAGTTATTCACAGGGATTTCCTGCTCCATACCACTATTCAGCACCTTCTGCTCCTCGTTGGGATCGACACTCCTATTTATCGAAAGTACTACGATACACCCCCTATACTTGTGGGTCATCAAGACTATTTTCTGGCGCTGTTGCCGGTGAGGAAAGGTAAAAGGCACTCACACACGTTACCCCACGGCAATAGAAAGACAAAAAGCTATTTTCTGGCGCCGTTGCCGGGGAGTGAAGCGCTATTGAAGAGTGGAACTGGTAAAAGAAACTTCTACTATGAGTATTGCTTTTGTTACTGCTTGTTGCTTTGTTTCCAATATGGATAACCCACTTGGTTTTCTGTTTGGGAAAACTACTACCACTGCTAGGGTAGATGAACCACCACCTGTTGAGATAGATCCTTTTAAGATACCTAAAAGTATTGTTGATCGTGTTATGGATAATTATTATTTAGGGGATGGAACTGTCCATCCTAGTGATCATTTTCTATTTATCCATGAATTATGCGGGTTGTTTA
Organism: Avena longiglumis; assembly: GCA_030063025.1. Classification (NCBI taxonomy): domain Eukaryota; kingdom Viridiplantae; phylum Streptophyta; class Magnoliopsida; order Poales; family Poaceae; genus Avena; species Avena longiglumis. The sequence continues at coordinate 415,637,235 of CP125978.1, read as the reverse complement.
AGTGTGCAGGTATCACAACTGAACAGGTGAATAAGAGTTACTCTCCATATCCTTGAAAGGGAGAGTTGAAGAATGGTATAAGCTGCTGAAGAATGGACAATCCATGGAATGGGAGGAGATGGCATCTCTCTTTTATTCTAAATGTTATCTTCCCAGTGAGATTCATAAGGATAGGAATCTTATATATAACTTTTGTCCTCTTGATGGAGAGAGTACAACTCAATCTTGGGGGAGATTGAAGTTACTAATGCTTAAATGTCCTATTCATGAACTCCCTAACAATATTATTCTCAATAACTTTTATGCTAGGATTTCTCTTCATGATAAAGATTTACTAGATGCTTCTTGTGTTGGATCATTCACACGCATGAAGGAAGAAGCTAAATGGGATTTACTAGACCATATTCAAGAGAACACTGAAGCTTGGGAGAATGATAAAGGAAGAAATTCAGGTATAAACTATGATTATGAATGCATTAAATCTTTTATGGGAACTGATGACTTCGGTGATATTAGCAATGAGTTTGGTCTTGATTCCCAAAGTATTGCCAACTGTTTTAAGGCTTTTGCCTCTTACATAGAAATTCCCCAAAAGAAGTGGAATAATTACCATGCTCCTTATAAAGATGTTGTTAGTCATGTTCCAGTTAGAAGTACTCAAGTTTGTACTACTAATCATATTGTTCCTGAACCTCATGTTGAGAAATTACATTTCCCAGCTAAGGTAAAGGAGTATTCTATGATTATTAGTGCAAATAACAAAGGTACAAAGGAAACTGTGGAGCCTGATAAGCAATTGAATGTTGAACCTGTGGTAGCCATTGTGAAAGACCCTGTCACTAGAAATATAGAGGATGAGCACATTGTCTTCTGTGAAGACGCTTTTAATATTATCTCTCATCCTAGTAAAGCTAGAAAAGCTAGTGTTCCTGTGATTTCTGTTAAAATTGGTGATCATTGCTATTCTGGTTTGTCTGATATTGGTTATAGTTCTAGTGCTATTCCTTATGAGCTTTACAGGGAAATTGCGCATGAGATTGGTCCTTGTGAGCTTGAGGACATTGATGTGGTTATTCACCTTGCTAATAAGGAAACCATTTGCCCCATTGGCATTGTAAGAGATGTGGAGGTTCTTTGTGGTAAGATTAAGTATCCTGCTGATTTTCTAGTTCTTAGTTCAGCAGCTAGCAAAACTTGTCCTATCATTTTTGGTAGACCTTTCTTGAACACTTGTGGTGCTATTATTGATTGTAAGAAGGAAAAAGTTTTAACTAAGTTTGATGGAGATTCTTATGAGTTTAACTTTTCCAAATTTGCTAAAGCTCTTGTGAAAATAGCTTGCCTAATAAAGATTTCAGGATGGAACAACTTGCTTCTATTGATCCTGTCTATGACCTTCGACCTCTTTTTGATGACTGTAAGTATGCTTATTATGATGATAAAGTCATTGCCAGTGACAGTTATATTGTCAATTTTATTCAAAGTGCTACTTAAAGTTATTTTGAGAGAGGGAAACATAGTTTTATGCATCTCAATAATGTTATGTTTCCCCGTTTTATGTTGAAAGCTTTAAAGTTGCATCTGTTTTGTCTTCCTATGCTAGTGGTTTTTTGTTTCAAAAATTCGTTTTCTCATGATACTCCCATGCATAGGAAGTGGGTTAGACTCAAATGTGTTGGTTATTTGCTTCTTGATGCTCTCTTTCACTTCAAATATTTTTCTCCTTTGTGAGCATCTTTGAAAGTTTCAAGCCTAACTTAAAGGCATTAAAGAAAAGTACTCGTTGGGAGATAACCCAAGAGTTTTGTCGAGTCTTGGAGGTTATTACTTTAGTAATAACCGCTCCTTATCCTTTTTATTTTGGTTTTTGTGTCAAGTTCAACTACTTTTGTGAAGTAGAGGAGTTGTGAAAAGTGGCTGTCCTGGGACAGATTTTTGTGCTGATTTGTAAAAATTCGTGAGGAAGCTCACTACTTCGGATGGAGCTGCATTTTTCTGAGATTGTTCTCCAAGTTGTTACCCAACTTTCATTAGTTCTGTACTTTTTGATTTAAGTAACAGAAAGGTTTTTGAAAAAATCAATATTTACCTGCTAGTATCTTTTGACAGATTTCTGCCATCATTTGCACTTGCCTCTTATAGAAGCTTTTATGTTGATGGGTTTTCAGTTAAAGTGTGTACCCAAAGGTTTATTGTGTTTGCTTACACTAATGTTGTCATTGAGTTTGTGCAAGGGTTTTGTATGAAGGAAATTTTCAGGAGAAGGAGAAAAGGAATTTGCAGAGTTCGTCTTTGATTAGGTAAAAGTGGTGAAAACTGAAGGTTCGTGAAAACCCAATATTTTTATATTTTTGATGTTTTTAATACATAAGGAAGATTACGAGAAGAAACAGAGGAGGAACCAGAGTCCGGGGTGGACAAACCAACCCTAGGCGCGGGCCCAGCCTGGCCGCGCCTGGAGGGGGTGTGCCACCCTCGAACTCCGTCTCCACCTTGTTTCCGTATCAGAGCCTTCCTTATATTTTGAAATTTCGTAATATATAACCCCCTGGATCCCCCGAGGTTTGTGCATCGTGTTCTTGTCGTGTTTTCGTTTCGATCTGTTTCTGTCAGGAAATCTTCTCAAGTTTAGAGCACCATGGTCTCCGTCAACGAGAAAGGCAAGAAGACCGAGGATGAAGAACCTCAAGTTCCCAAGGAGGAGGAGATTTTGGTAGGGTATGAAGGTCACATGGAGGAGGACAAGAATCCGGACACCCGCGCTACTGTCGCAAGCATTGGATTGGTGGCATGACCTATCAAGCTTAGGAGGACAACACGGATGTCTATAGGAGGGAGAACTCCTCGTCATATCCTCGCTCCACGCATACTTCCTCCTCGTACCACTTGTTCTAACCATGCAGGGAAGGAATACTCCAAGAAGGAAGAATGGAGAAAGAATAACAAGGACTGGGATCCTCGGTCCGAGTTGATCATGAGCTGCATTGAGCATAACTCGGAGTTGATTCGTACTCTGACCTACGATATTGAGGATTTGAAGAAACTTATTGAAGATCTTATTAAGAGAACACCACCACCACCGAAGGAGTAATTCACCATCAGTTTGGCACCTCCTTGGCTTATCACCATCATTATCTTCCATATTTTACCTTTTCAGTGGATTCATATCTTTGGTAGAGAAGTTATCTCATAGTTTGGTTTGCATGTGGAGGTATCTCTCCTTTAGTTGGTTATCTATGTGTCCCTTGGTGTGAATGCATTTATTGAATATTAATGAGAAGTCTCATATTTTACCTTTTGCACTTCTTATTTTAGTTTGCAATCTCTATTATATGATGGATCTTGTTGATCAGTATTTGGCATCACTTTGGGAGCATCAAGTAACTCTAAATTGGTTTTGGCAAACCGAGTTCTGGTTAGTAGCAATACTTTTTGAAGTTTGAAAGAAAAAGACAAAAAGCTTATAGGTATTTTGTATCATTTATTTTATTTCTTGTTGGCTCATAAGCTTAGTATTCTTTATTTAAGATATTTTGTGTCTTCAAGGAGGATTGCATGTTTGGCTTTATTAACTGTATGCTTGCTTGATTGTTTCTTTCAACTCTCTTGCTTGCTACCTAGCCTTGCTAGCCAAAAACCTGTTTCGAGAAGGTATACTTCTCATGTTTTCAAATCCCTTTGAACCAAAACCTGTGCCATTTGTGTCCACCATATCTACCTAGTAGCATTTTTTCTATTCCAAGAAAATTCTCAAGCTTCATCTATCTTCCGAATTAAAAAGTATTTTTTATGTGAAAACTAGTTAGTAAAGCTCTCACAAACTTGATGGCACACCTTATTTTCTTCCCCTAATAGACTTGAACCATTGTGCCATAGAAGTTGTATATGCTTGCATCTATACGTTGGAATTAGCAGAACCGTGCTGTCACGGGGAACGCTTTCAACATTGCACCTGTACCTTGTACACAGTTGATATCATGCTCTTTTGTCTATGGATGTCAATGGTGTGAAATAAAGAGGGAACTTATAATTCCATAGAGTATGTATTCTATGTTAGAGAAACGCCTGGGCCGCTAGCCTAAGCCATGCCTAATCATGGTGGAAACTTGCAGCATCACCGTAGTGAGCTATCTAGGAAGCATCCTCAATAAAAAGCTATGCACATAGTAAATAAAAAGATCGCCGAGATGCTCATTGTCTACTTGCCTTGTCATTTTGGTTATGGGAAAGCTCCTGTACCATGTGCAAGGGGTACCCTGTTGGCGGTTCTCTATGATACGCATGTACTTACAATGACAAGAACTTACCGGTAACTAAAGTTGAGTAGCATGAGGAGTGGCCCTCATATTCAAGGGACATGAGATTGCCAACTTATATTTCGTCAAGCATATACTCCATCTTTGTGCACTTCAACCTTAATCATCTCAAGATGCCTATGATAGGGGCAATAAGGGCTCAAAGCTAGTAAGTACCATAATCTTTTGGAAGCTCTTTATGACTTTTAATCCCTGTTACCCTCTAAGAAGGGACCTTTCTCCCACTTCAAAGTTGAGTCAGTAAACCTACTTCCTCTCTATCTCCAACAAGCATTTGAGTTGTTGTGTTTCAAGCATTCATATGGTGATTTATTCAATCATGTCCTTTATCTTCCTTGTTTGCACAAAACTCTTATCTATTGATTATTACTTTGAAATCCTTCATTGAAAAACCTTTTTGAGCAAAGAGTGCTCCTGTTTTGAAAACTTCTACAAAAGCTTTTTGTGAAACTGTTTGCCAGCTGTTCTCTGACCAAGAACAAGAGTTTGCCAATTCCAATTATGATTTATCTTTATGCATCTCTATTGTGATTGTTGTACTTGGTTGCAAGCTAAGTTATATAATCGTGAGTTGCTTTCTTCTATGAGTTGTGCAATGGTAAGTGTGATGCTTCTTGTTCGTACTCTTTTATCGACACTTCACTCCATAAACCTGTGGACATGTTTACTGAGCTCAGTTTTCGCTTGGGGACAAGCGAAGGTCTAAGCTTGGGGGAGTTGATACACCCAATTTGCATCACCTTTCTATATCATAGTTTACCTCTATTCATTGATATATGTCTTATTATGAGGTATTACTTATGGCTTTTCATCTGTTTATGCATGTTGGATGATTCTTAGAGGATGAACTGCCAGAGTCTGGATTCTGATGGAAAAGAAGGTGTTTTGGTGCAATTTCGCGAAGATTAGAAAAATATGGGAAAATATTATTTTTCCAGAAGATTGAGGAAGCCAGAAGGAGGAGCGAAGAGGGGCCATAGGGGGCCCACACCCCCTAGGCGGGGGTCCCCCTGGGTCGCGCCTAGGGCAGGTGTGGCCCACCTGCCCGGATCCTGAATCCGCCCCTTCGCCTATATCTTTCCTACGAAACCCTAAGGCCAGGGGAGCGACCACAGATAGATTTCCGCCGCCTCTGGGGGCAGAAAACACCGAGGGAGAAAGATCTCTCTGGCAGATAGATTTCTGCTGAGGGAATTCCTTCCCGGAGAGGGGAGACCGTCGCCATCAACACCATCATCAAGCTAGGCTTCATCAAGATCATCATCATCATTGTGGCATCCCGCAATTAACCACTACTAGAAAATCGCGTTGTTTTTGTGCATTGCATCGTCATCATCATGCATTGTTTGTCTGCATTATTTGAAAAACCCAATTTTGATTATACAAATACCCCTCTTTATTTTAAAAGGCAAAACCACGAGTGTATCGGATATTTTGTTTCACCTAAAAACTATTTGCAAAGTGGTTATGTTTTAAATTAAAGAGAACCAAACAAACACAAAACTAAAACAGCCCTACCCTAAATCTATTCCCACCCAAATCCTATCTACCCACCAACCAAATAGTGCCACCTCCCCCTCTCACCCAAAACCTACCCACCTGCCACCTCACCGATCCACCACCTCTCTCTCTCTTTTACACCCAGTCCCCTCCTACCCCTCTCCCTTACAATCTGGACCCACCCCAACCCGCTGCCACCTCACCCCCCCTTTTTCTTCTCTCACCTGAGCCGGCTGCACCCCTCTCTCTTCCCCCTGGGCCCCGCCACTCCCTCTCTCCTCCCTGCCGCCTGGGTCCCGCTCCCTTGACCCCACCCTGGACCGGTCAACCCCAGGCCCACCAGTCCCTGGCCCCACACGCCTCGCACACACAACACACGCACGCACTCTGACCACCCACCCCACACCCGCACGCCGCCCTAGCCACCACCTGCCTCCCCTGCAGGCCTCGCCCGGCCCCACCGCCCCTGCCCCACCCCTGTCGGCTCGCCTCTCTCTCCTCCCTTTCTTCCTCCCGAGGCCGCCCGACCGCAACCCCCTTGCCCCTCCGCCGACGCTTCCGCCGCTCTCCCTCTCCTCTGTTCTCCGCCCACCCAAGCCCGCGCCTCCGTCGCCTCCCCTTCGTCCTCGCCGCGGTGCCCGCGAGCCGCCATCGCCGCTCGCCTCACTGCCTCCCCAGCTCACGCCCGCCTGCAGCTCCTCGCCGCCTCCGGGCCGCCCTCCGCGCTTCCTCCGCCGCCTCCTTCCCAGCCGCTCCCCGGCGACCAGCTCCGCCGCCGCCCCGCCGCCCGGGCTCTCAGCCCCACCCAGCGTCGTCGGCCTGCGCCAGCCCGCTTCTTCCGACCGTCGCGCCGCGAAACCTCTCGTCGCTGGGCGTCGCGCCAGCCTCCGCCCGTCGCCAAGGACCCTCCACCTCGGCGCTCGCCCCGACCTCGCCTCGGCCGCTCGCCCGCCTCGGGCCGTGCTCGCAGCCCTTCTCCCGCTCGTCCCCTCCGTGGAACCCGCCGGCCTCCTCGCCTCGCCAAGCTCGCCCAAGAACCGGCCCCTCGCTGCCCGCCACCGTCGTCCGTGGGCCCCCGCCCGTGTCTTGGCGTCTGCGTGTGCTCGTGTATGTGTGCCATGGGAGTATGTTGATGTTCCCTATGACCGTCTTGAGGCACCCCAAGCTCGCCAACGGCCTTCGGCGTCGGGCCGAGGACGCTCGCCGAACCTCCGACAACATCCTCGACAAGGCCGCTAAGATCTCCGCCGTGGAAACGTCAAACAGACGCCATGATCCGATGCCCCGGATGCCGCAAGATCTTCTTCCCAGGATGCGACGTCGAGGCCCCGGACGCCAGGACCGATAAGATCTACCCCGATCCGAAGACCCTAACCTGCAGAATACCAAGATCTTCAACCGACACCGAGACCCCGACGCGACAAGTGCTTCGGCCCGAACGCCATGACTGACGACATGCCCCGAGAACCGAATGCGCCAAGATCTACCCCCGCTATCCGAGAACGCATCCGTCGAACCCCGAACCCCAGATCCGTCGAACCCCCGGACCCCGAACCCCGGAACCCCCAAGATCGTCGAGAACCCTAAAGTGTGACCCTTTTCCTCGAAACCCTATTTTATAAATGATATCAACTTGTTGCATATTTAATTGCCATACTTGCATGCATAATCATGTGGTTTGGGGGCCTTGTGCCGATTCACCTAATAATTAAATATGGGGCTCATATGCGGGCAAATCCAGTCTCATATCGGCCTCATTTAAATTGGTGTAGCGAACCCGGTACTATCTTCTGCCATGTTAAACGACATTTAAAATTGCGGGGTAGTTAAATAACTTGCACCATCTAATTAATTGTCGGGACCCCGGTTCCACTTAATATGACCTAATTGCATCATGCCGATCTTCTGCCTTAGTATTAAATATTGCATCCGGTGTTTCTTCTAGTGTTTTGCTTCTTTGCGGATAAGGCCGTTGAGTTGATGTGAGCTTCGCCCCGATCCTCGGTTGAACCTTCGACAATGTTTTCAAAGCGCATCTCCCCCTTTCTACCTATCTTACTTTTATAGTATTTCTTCCCTCCTGTTGATCTATTGCTATCTGTGTTGCGATGCTTTAGTTTCCGTACCTGTGATATACCGTGCAGCCCTATATTGCCTTGGACACACCCTATTACCTGTTGTTTGGTAGATAGTTGGACTTGCGCGTCGTAGTTGCTTGCTCAAGTGCTGATGTGTGTCGTCATATGCCACAGTTGCTGATGTATTGCCGCATGTTGATGTTGGAGATGATTCTAGTTTTACTTATCGTCACTTTAATTTCTGTTTAACAACTAAAATTGAAATAAGCAGAGGCATCGGTGGGTGATAGAAAATATTTGGTTTCGAGCCCACTTGTGTCCGTAAGACCCCGAGTACTTGATACTGTTCCTTGATTTATCGCGCTATCCACATCCGGAGGTATATGGGACCCCCCGAGCGAGCTTGATTCATCTTATTTCTTGGGGCCACAACTAGTTTGAGGTTTTATTTACGATCCTGTACTTATGCCATGCTACTTTCGTATTTAAATTGTGCGAGGGCACCTGTCTTTATTTAGGAAGGCGGAGTGATTACGCTGCATCGACAAGCCCAGCCACACTTTCGGGTTCCCGCCATGACCATTGGCGCTAACCTTGAGTCTCGAAGCTAGCTTACTTCGTTGCGGGATCTACTCAAAGGGGTGGCCCCCTGAAATATTTCTAAATCCTGTGATTGTTCAGTCGTGAAAGCCTCGTTGGGTTTTGAGTTGGTTTTTCCGAGGTTGATCGAGCGTGTGTTGCTATTGGTGCACCCCGACCGGGTAAAACTTTCTGAAAGCCGTGTCCGCGGATATGGACGACTTGGAGCACAGTATCTCGATCATAGACAAGCATAACTAAAGTTTACTGCTATAAATTTGACTCATAATGACTAGTAATCAGCTTCACTATAATGGAATGGCTAATTAATACTGCCCACAATTGCTTGTTTGGTTGTCGCTGGCGACAATTGTATCTGACTAGTAAGTATTGCAACTACAACGGAATGGCTGAATAAAAGTACCAACAACTGCTGGGTTTCGGGTTTATCTCATGCTAATTGTATCTGATTAGTAATTGCTGCAACTATAACGGAATGGTTAACTAAAATGACCCACTGCTTACTTTATCAGGATGATTATCTAAACCTGACTAGTAATTGTCGCAACTATAATTGAATAAATAAAACTGCCAACTGTGTGAGTTCCTCGGTTGACTTCCTCGTTTGGTCTCGAGGGGGAAACACCAGGATGGGTTTGGTTGGTGTTAGCTTCAGGTTGGATCCGAATAGGTCTTTCTTACCCCTCTCTGATTGACGCCAGTTGTATCGAGTCTCTATAGGTTGTTTAGTGCATGCTGCCGCTGCCGCTCAGTCCACCATACCTACGTAGGCGAGGACCGCCGAATTCTAGCCTCGCCGTGTACTGGCCTCAGTACTGACGCTCCTTCTTTTTCCTTTGCCCTTTGTTGGCACCCCTTTTGTTTAAGCAGGTCTTGAGATCGACGTCGTTAGCAGGGTTACCCTTCCGGCTTGGCCTGGGCAGGGTTATGGACGCCATTGGTTATTCTTCAGGGCTCTTAGCCCCATATGCTTCTTGTCCGTAGCTGGACGCTCTATCGTTTTCAAGGTGATTTGGATCCTGTATATTATATTTGTATTCTTGGCTCTTTGAGTCGCTGTTATATATATATCTGTTCTGTGGGTCCCATCGAGAACTGTTGTGTAATGTTATTACTTTGCTTTCCACCCGCACGAAAGTGCCTGGTGGGCACCTTCGAATCGTTTCTATGCGGGTTTGGCGAGTTTCGCTAAAACTTGCATAGGGCCGATTCTGAGGGTGTTACAATCATCCACACCATCATCTCCACCAGCACCATCATCACCACTCCATCCCGCTGTAACAATTGTGTTGGATATTGCTTTAGTTCTTAGGGGGGACTTTCCCGGTGTTGATTACTATTGTAGTTGATGCTTGTGAGTGGAACCATTGGATTATTGTTTATGTTAAGATTGTTATCCATTATCATATCATCTTTGATCTTGATCCATATGATGTCTCGTGAGTAGTTCGTTTAGTTCTTGAGGACATGGGAGAAGTCATGTTGTTAGTAGTAGATTTGTGTTGAGTTATTATTCGATGGTTTAGTATTTAAGTTGTGGTGCTATTCTTCTAGTGGTGTCATGTGAACGTCGACTACATGATACTTCACCATTTATAGGTCTAGGGGAATGCATTGTGTATTTGGCTAATAATTGTGGGGTTGTCGAAATGACAGAAACTTGAACCCCCATTAGGACACCTTTGCACAAGGGAGCGTAGGATCTTAGAGTTTAAGGCTGTGGTTAGATTTATATCTTAATTACTTTCCTGTAGTTACGGATGTTTGCAGGGGGTTTAATCACAAGTATGTATTAGTCCAAGTAAGGTCGGTATGTTAGCACAGGTTCACCCACATAACACTTACAACATCAGAGAAAAGTACTCAGCTATTTGAAGCGAAAGCACTTGACAGAATTCCCATGTGTCCTCGAGAACGTTTGGTCCTTATAAGTATTTCCACCGGATTATCCTTTGCTAAAAAAGGATTGGGCCACTTGCTCTGTTTGTTTGTTGTCTTTATTACTTGCTCCTTATTTTGTTGCCTTATCAGAAACCCACTAAAAATTCGTTTGCTAAGTGTTCACATGGATTTCCTTCTCCATACCACTGTTCAGCACCTTCTTCTCCTCGTTGGGATCGACACTCCTATTTATCGAAAGTACTACGATACACCCCCTATACTTGTGAGTCATCAAGCGGTACTACCGGTCCTGCGTCCGGTACTACCGGCCGTGCATGAACCTGCACACGTTAACTCGGCCCCGCGCCTTGTACCCCTTATTATATTTTCCGTTTCGTTCCAAAACTACCCCTGTTTAAGTGGCTGGACTATAAATAGCCCCACCCTCTATTGTAATGCTTAGACTTGGATAATTGTAATTGAAGACACCCCTTGAGGATCTATCAATTACTAGTCTCATGCTCCTTGACAAGGAGCCCCAATTATCCCCCACCTCTTAGATTTTGCCTCGTGCGTTCAAGTTGTATAAGTCCTTGGGATCTCGGTGTCTTGTCCCCAAGTAGTCAAGATCTCATCAAGCCTCTTACCCCTGTTGTTGGCCGTGGGAGAGTGTCTTGCCCAACTTCCTAGGGATTGTGTTGGACCGGTTGCCACCGACGTGAGCTATCAGCTTGTATCGTGTTTTCGTGTGTGTGTGTTTATCGAGTTCTTCGCGTGTGTATTCGTGGATTTCATCCCCCTCCTCCTCCCACTCACTTACCCCTCGATTTCCACGGGATTTGTGAAAGATCGGACCACCCTAAGGGGTAACCCCTAACAAGATACTATTATTTTAGCTGCTAACCACAGAAACACCTTTATCTGTAAAGGGATTGTGATCCACCACAACTTTTTACGTGGCCATTTTACTGTCAGCATTTTCAGAGCCAAGTACATTGATCTAACTAGGAATTTTCCAAATTTGGCAATAACCACCTACAAGAATCCTCTTCATTTTTTAGCACTACATATTTACATGTGTCTTCTAACTCTTTCCAGATAATATCGGTCTCTACCCACAAGGTTTTCTAAATTTAATCACACCCCAACCTTTATTAAAGACATCTGAGACAAGGAATATTGAAACTAAAGGTAAGATTGTACAGCCTACCAAATTTAATTAGATCCTCCTAAAATCTAGTTCTCTTACCATTTTAAATTTCTTTTCTACAAAGATCCTTATGTATCTATACACTAAGGTGTCTAAATACATGTCAATCTAGACAAATCCGAGTTGCTTATTTCCGAATGGCGAGAGTACATGCATGCATGCCTGCTTGGTCTACAGATGTTTAGATCAGTGAGTGTGCAGACATATCTTACATGAACTGATCTTGTACGTGATTTTTATTTTGAAAATTTGTACGTAATTCTTGTGTGAAAGTACGGAACTAGAGAACACGTAAATATATCACTTAAATGTAACATATTGCACACAGTAAACTTGTGACATTAATTTCCGATGCACATATGTAGGGGTTGCAATTGCAACACAACATGTCTGTCTGGTATAGATATGCAATCCTAGGGTTCTATAGATCATAAAGAATACTTATTGCTTTCATGGAAGTGGTGGTGTTGCATATATGGAATCACTCTCTGCTCAGAGCAGCATTAACATTTGGTCCCTTTTTAGCTAGCTGGTACACGCACTGATATGCATTGATCCAATGTCTCAGATCTTAGTTGGAATAGCACATGCATGGAGATAGAATTGCGAAGTCACAGCTGTGTAGTCCCTGGACAGGATGAACAGTTGCAGCATGCGTCCTGTATTTAATGAATAAAGAAACAAAAGGAATAAGACGATTACCCATTACCCAACGAATAAGACGATTTCTGGTCTTTCTGGAGATGGACCTAAATAATTTGACGGTGATCAGTTAGGGGCATAGCGCACTGTGTGGTAGTGGTACATCAAGAAAATGTCAAGTTAGGCAAAGCTGTTACATGTTCTATATGAAATTCTAAATTTACACTTGAATCAAAATCAAAAGATCACATCGAAAGCTATACCAAAGCAAGGAATTAACTTCAATTGATATCATCCCTTGAGCTTCATACGTAGATGTAAACTTAGGGACAAAGAAAGTTTGTCAAATTAAAGGCACAAAAAGAATTCAGCACGCCATGCTGTTACATGGAGACAAGAACACAATTACACAGACAAGAATTCTGAATATGAAGAAAAGGGGGACGCAGAGAAACGATGGAGTACGGACGAAAAGATCCTCCCGTGTAAAAGGCAATGATAATACTACATGAACCTTTTCCCTTGTTTTTCCTATAAGATTAGAGATCAAGGAAAAGCCGAAAAGGTAACCAAAGAAAAAGACCAGAGCTCCAAGTAGATGCCCATACTTTAAAGAAAGAGGAGAAATAAATCATGCAGGCAACCAGTGGGTCAAGAACCTCATGATTACATCAATCTGCATGCCAAAACCATCAGAAGAAGAAGAAGAAGAAAGCATACCCCGATGGTACTTGCACACCGTAACGTCGTTAACCCAACGATCACAGCGAAACTCAGAATTATCGGATCAATCGATTCCAAAGAGAACTAACCTGCCGGATCTTGAGTTCTTGACCGTGTGATCCAAGAACCATGCATGAGGAAGGCGCGTCGATCGGGGAGCTTTACTTGAGGGGAATGAAGCCTGGTCCGAGGGAGAGAGATCAATCTACTCTGATGAGATCAAATCTCAGGTAATCTCTGCGCCTCGAGCCAGACAACATTCCCCACAAAGTATGAAGCTCCCTCTTTCGATCTGTCTCTCAGCGGTCCCTGATTATCTGTTTCTCCCGGCCGGCCTTTGGTGCGATTGCTTCCTTCCTCGCCCACAGGACCCGCCTTATATCAAGGGGGAACTAACAGAGCTAGCGAAGACGACGGTCTGTTCTGTTGGTGTCTCATCATCTAGAGAGGCGGGGTTGTAGATTGCAGAGAAAGGCCGAGAGAGCGATTGATGCGCGAAATATCAAAACAATCTTCAGCTGACGTGGCTCCGCTAACACGTACGTACACCGAGACTTAACTGCATTTGGCTTGGTCTATACCGGCCTACCTAGGGAGGAGATGCCTTGCATGTCCATGTGACTCGTCCAGCTTTGTGATTAGGTGTTGGCGATTTTTTCAAACTTGGCAGAAATAAGAGTCTTTGGACATACTATGTGTTGTGCCCATCTGTTTATTTTCTTCCTGTATGTATACAACTTTTCTGCCGCCCTAGAGCTAAGTCTCAACAACTGCTATCTATCGTCACCGTAATCTCTTATCTTTGCGCTTAGGAAACAAGTCGGCAATTGAAGTTTAGCAAAGAACAGTTCCAAACCAGCGACACCGACCTGACGTGGAGAACGTGGATATATTAGCTCCGCCAGTTCGATGTGAACTCACATACAGCATTACACTTTCAGCGAGCACACGTCGTCCATACAAAAATGAAAAATCCCTAACTTAATGGCATCTTTACCGGGTCCACCAATCTCGTTTGAGCGTGTCCAAACTCGTCCGACGTGGACATACAGAACGTGCGTCCCAGCGGTCCGACCCATCCGGACAAACGCGTCCGGCTCGACCTATTCATGCATCAAATCAGGGCCTCGGTTGGGTCGGCCCGAACAGCGCGCTTGTCCTCGCACGTACTCCCACTAGTTCACTCGGGCCCTCTCGCTGGTGGCACAACAGACACCCTCCTCCCCCACACCCTCTCCCTCCATATCTCACGGCCAGAGCAGGCGTAACTTTTGTCGTCGCCACCGCCCGCTACCGCCGACGCCCCCGCGATTTCGAGCAGCACCGGAGGCCACGCGCATTGCCGAAGTTGTCTGGACGCGCCGCAGGCAATCCCGTCGCCCTGGCCTCCGCCTGTGGACTGGACCCGCGACACCCTCTGTGTGGCGCACAACATGCTCGATCATTTGCCTGAGGTACGTTTGTCGGTCCTTTCTAGGTTATCTGGCCCACTGCAGGAGTTGGCATCGCCATTGGCGGCCGTATACTTTAGAGATGGGCAACAATCAAAGAGCAATAAAGTTATTCTACAATAATTTTATGGAGTCATCGTTCGAGTAGGAGTCCGACGGTGAGACCGTGATTCTGCTGGCAGCTGCACAGATGGTGCATGGACACTACCTCATGCCGCCGCGCAGAGGTGGCTCGTCCAAGCGGCGCAAAGCAAACCAGGAGCGCGACCGACAAGAAGGTCACATACGCCTTTAGAAGAACTACTTCTATCAAACTGATCCAGTCTTTAAAGAGAAGGCATTCCGTCGCCGCTATCGGATGTCGATAAACCTATTCTTGCACATTCTGAATGGGGTGACGGAGTACGATAACTACTTCGAGGCCAAGTACGATTGTACCGGTAAGATTGGCTTCTCCTCTTATCGGAAATGTCCTGCTGCCATTCGGCAGCTTGCATATGAAGTGTCCGGTGACCTCCTCGACGACTACATGCACATGAGTGAGTCCATATGTCATGAGGCTATGTATCGGTTTTGCAGTGCGGTTATTACGGTTTTTCGCAAATTTTACCTGAGAGAGCCAAACACTGAAGACACTGCCCGCCTTTTTTCCAGCAACGAGAGAAGGGGTTTTCTGGTATGCTTGACAGCAACGACTACATGCATTGGGAGTGAAAGAATTGTCTCTTTGGTTGGCAAGGGCAGTTCAAAGGGCATGCAGAGGGGTGCACCGTCATACTAGAGGTTGTTGCATCACATGATCTCTAGATTTGGCACTCCTTTTTTGGTATGGCTGGATCAAACAATGATATCAATGTGCTGCAGCGGTCTCTGGTGTTTGCTAGAATGGCAGAAGGCAATGCCCCATGGGTTTCCTATCAGATCAAAGGCAATCCATATGATATGGGTTACTATCTAGCTGAAGGTATCTATCCCTCCTGAGCCACCTTTGTGAAGACAATGCACAACCCTGCAGATAAGAAGTGCAAGAGGTTTGCGAAAGAGAAAGAGGCCACTAGGAAGGATGTGGAGCGAGCATTCAGTGTGCTTCAGTCAAGGTGGGCTATTGTTCGATTCCCTGGAAGAACTTGGAGCATAGAGAGGATGTGAGATTTGATGACTGATTGTGTGATCATGCACAACATGATCATCGAGGACGACCGAGATGACGTCATCTTGGATCAAGTCTGGGACTTTCAGGGTCAGTTGGTTGAGCCAGAGCCAGGTCTAGCGTCTTGGGAAGATTTTATGTGAGTGCATAAATTGGGTCACAGGCAGACTCATGATCGGCTTCAACTATATTTAGTTGAGCATACGGGTTCGTGTGGGAAATCTCAATGTTTAATTCCTTATTTGTTTTTTGTAATTTGAATGACGGTTTAGTTGTTTTCTATCGAATTATGTGAGCCTGAACTATAACTATTTATATGTAAGTACTATTTTAATTAGATTATTAATCTAGTTTATTTACTTATCAAAATTTATTTTGTAAAAAAACCTATAAATATATGAAATTTTTGGTCAGTTCTGGCTAGCATGGACAAATAGGTCATGCTACTGGACACGATCCCGATCCAAAAGCGAGCTAGAGAAAAAAAGTTTGAATTGACCGAATGGATCATCGCCCGATCGATCGATGGAGATGCTCTAACCTGCCCGAGTGATTAATAGGAGTACTATATTAAACTCGATGGTGAGTAATCTCTTCCGTCATACTGAACCGGGCGGCAAGCGATTGATCGTATGTATCTGGCGGCCGGCCACACGTAACTGCTCCCGGACTTGAGCAGTTGACTCCTACAGTCTCACGGACGCGAAGAGATCTTATTTCATCTTCGATGGAGTGAGATCGGCAGAGTTATGTACGTACGCGCGCTGCAGCAGAGAAGAGCTTGTCTTGGCCAACTCCTGGCTTTGTCCCAAATCCCAACCGATCGAGTATTAAACGAGCATGATGATGGCATCCAGTGGCACGTGCCTACGCTACGAGTGCCACTGCCACAAATCTGCTGTCGTGCATAGTAAGTCAAGACGGGTTGTCTCTTAATTTTACCATCGACTCAACGGGAGGAGATCGACTACGGGTTACCTACACGATTGTGCACACGGGGGCATCTGCACGGCCACGCGTACAAATGCTAGCGGTGGGTCCATTTTAAAAAAAAAAAACACTTTAATCTCATTGCAGTTTCATTATATTTCCATCGCTTGCTCTCTAGTGGTGACATCTGCTTGTTTTACTTTCTTTTGATATTGGAGTACTATCATTCACAAACATTTTTGATACGCCCTTTCCTAGAATCAAAGACAATTTGTAGGTATACTTTGGTAATAAATATATAACGAGGAGTATAAATAAGATCATTATCAACAACTCTCTGTGGTTTGATACTCTTGTTTCGAAACTAGCAACGTTCAACATGTGCACTTGCAGCATCAATAAATTATATAGGCTGTTTGGTTATTGGATTGCTTCATTGTTTAATTCATAGACTATGGATATCGACAATGAGTTAATGATCCAACAACTGATGCAACAGGATGTTGCTATCGCCGATGCTGATGAGCACTTCATGATCATTTCCCTGTACGTTTACAACAAATCTCGATGTCCCTCCTTGACGTGGAGGTTAGAGGTTTGGGAGGAGGAAGAACAAGAATTGTCAAAGTATCCATGGTTATTTGATGCTAGAGGCCGACTTTTTTTCGTCGATCCAACAGATACCCCCGAGGATTTTTCGCGGTGCTTGTGGATGAACAAGGAGTTGATCATGCGGCTGGTGTATGGTGTGATGGAGTACGATGGCTACTTTATGTTGAAAAATAACTGCACATGAATGGATGGTTTCTCATCTATTTTAAAATGTGTGGCTGCTTTGAGGTGTCTTGCGTATGGAGATCCTTCGGATGCATAGGACCATTACCTATGCATGTCTGAATACACATGCATTGAGATCATGTACATGTTCCCGACGGTGATGGTAGTTCTTTGACCAACACATTTGATACACCAAAATGGTTGACATTTGTAAAGACAATCCCCATCCCAGAAGTCCGAAAAAGTCCCACTATGTTCCGTGTCAGGAGAGTTGTAGGAAGGATGTCGAGTGCCACATTTGGTTTGTTTCATGCTCATTTTGCTATTATTCAGTACCTGCTCCTACGTAGTAGGTAGATGAGATGCGTGAGGTCATGAATGTTTGTGTCATTATGTAGAACGTGATCACCGAGAGTGAGCGGGCTGCTCCAGTGATTTGTGATCATCATAATGATCACCAATTCTCTCTTGCCGATGTTGATGACAAGGTGCCAACCAATTTGCTAATTTCATCGCCATACATGCTGAAATTCATGACGAAGTGGTTCATCGCCAACTGCAACATAATCTGGTAGAGAGCTCAAAGGACACCAAGTCTGAGCCTTGATCTAGTTGAACTTCTTTAATTTTGATTCACTTGAATTGTTGTATTAGTTATTTTGTTTCTCTTTGAATTCTATCAAAATGCAAAATCTCAACCGTAAATACCTTACATTTTAGGCTATGCAAAAATGACAACAGTTGGAATTTGAAGTAGAGCATCATGCTTTTTAAACCCTCTAAAATTGTTGGATTTTTTTTTCATTTTTGCACAACCTAGAATATAAGGTATTTTGAGTTGAATGCAATATTATATACATCTAAGACAGGCTTACGGTATCTCGATCTGAGATAGGGTCTATGATTTTACAAAGGGTGGGCGGACAGAGTTATTTTGAAGTTGATGAAAATATTACTACCTCCATTCCGGTTTATAAGGTTTATAAGCCAAATACGTAATTAGAAAATAGATTAATCGTAAATTTGGTCAACAATATATGAATCATATGTTACAAAAATTATACTATTGAAACCGTATTTTAAATATGATTCTAATGATATAATTTTTATTAAACATAGTTTGTATTTTATTGACCAAATTTACGGTTAAATTATTTTTTCAAAGTACGTATTTGTTTTATAAACCGAAATGAAGATAGTATACGGAGGCCATAAGAAAGATAGATTTATTACTTCCTTCAATCTATATTAGTAGTAATGATAACGCTAACATCTAGGGTAGAAGTTTCGGTAGGATGGCGCAAATGTTGGCTTGCCACCAATACGCACATGCATCGGAGAAATAAGTTAAGAAAGGTAGTTAAGGTTTCCGTGGGGTAAACAGCCACCGCGCGTTTCCTTTATATACTCCTTCCGTTTTAAAATATAAGATGTTTTAGGTTTGTAAAACAAATGTATCTAAACTTGTTTTAGTATATAGGTTCATTCGAGTTAGGGATGAATCTACACACTAAAAAAAGTCTAGAATCATTTTCTTACAAATCTAAAACATCTTATATTTTGAAACGAAGGGAGTAGATGATAAGCTGTTACGCATACATAAGTTACATATCGTATACAACTTTTCGAATCAGGTTTTTGTCCCGCTTTATAGATAAAGCAACAACCAGGTACATAGTTTAGATAACAACCACGACGGCTGTAGCCAAACCGAAAGAAAAAAGGTGCACACATCCGCTGGGGCAAAGCACAAGCAAGCCCAATATGAAACTAAAAATGACAACGGGGAGACGGAGATGACACTCAGGCCACCGACGGAGGAGAGGGGGGGGAGGGCGAAGCTGGAGCCGAGAGGGGAGTGTCGCCGTCCTCAAGGCCCGAAGAGTGTCGTCGAAAGCCGCCTAGTCATGCTGCCGCACCAGGGGGACCACTGCTGGAGGAAGGCAAGAAAGGAACAAAAAGGATCAGACACACGGGAAGGATAAATCTTGTCAATCACCATCTTGTTACGCACATTCCACATGGTTCACGAGATGGCCGCAAACACGAGCCAAAAGAGGCGGCGCCCTCCTCCGGCTCTGTTTGCCTGGGTCTGCAGGAACTCCCCGAGCTCCTGCGCCTGCCAGGCAGGCCCCAGCGCCTCTCGGACAAAGCTCCAAAGAGCCTGAGCCGCAGAGCAGGAAAACATAATATGGGCACAAGACTCCGGAGTCCCACATAGGAAACACAAGCCATTGCCCGGGCCATTACGCTTGGCCACCTCCACACCCGAAGGTAACCGGTCACAAAGAAGCTGCCAAACGAAGATGCGAATACTAAGCGGGAGAGGGGCCTTCCAAAGGGGTGTCGTCCAACTCAGCTTCGGGCCCAGGAAAAGGGCGCGGTATGCCGAGGTCACCGAGAACTCCCTCGAGGGATGAAGCTGCCACGCGGCCGAGTCCGGGGCCTCGGACAAGGCCACCGGGAGGGAACTGAGCAGCTCCTGGAAGTCTGTGGCTTCCGCCTCACTAAGGTACCGACGGAACAAGATGTTCAAGCGTCCCTCGCAGAAGGCTTCAGCCACTAGAGCCGATGGGGAGGCGGAGATGGCAAAGAGGCCGGAAAATTGCACCTCTAAAGGGATTGGTAGCAGCCAGGGATCAAGCCAAAACCGTACCCCCTATCCGCAGCCAGCCACAAAGGAGATGCCCAAACCAATGAAATACTTGATCTCCTGGATGGTCTCCAGAATTGAGATCCCTCCCGCCTCTCGCACGCCAATAAGGGGCGGCCCCAGAGATATTTGGCTTTGATAAGCTGAAGCCAAAGACCTCCGTCGTCCCTCAGAATGCGCCAGACCTATTTCAGCATCAACGCCACATTAAAGCGGCGAGAATCAAGGATCCCTATGCCCCCAAATCTCTTGGGGGCGCAAACGTCCGCCCATTTGACCATATGATACTTCTGATGGTCATCCCGACCCGCCCAAAATAACCTAGACAACTCCTTCGCGAAGTCGGCATGTGTCCCTTCCGACATAAGGTACAGCCCCATCTGGTACATGGGGAGACTCGAGAGACAAGAGTCAATCAGTACCGACTTGCTCCCCTTAGACGGAAGGCGCGCTCTCCAAGGCTTCGCCCTCGAGCGCACCCTCGTGACCAAGGGGGCCAAGTCTCTGATCAACACCCGAGTCTCCCGGATGGGCATCCCAAGATACGTAATAGGGAAGTCCACCAGCTTACAATTCAAATTATCCGCAATCCGCTGTCAATCCTCCTCGGGATACCCGAGAACCATAACCTCGCTCTTGTCGAAATTGATCGTCAGCCCTGGCATGGATTCAAAGCAAAGAAGCAGGAACTTCAAGTTAATAATGTCGAGGTCCAAACCCTGCACCATGATCTTGGTGTCATCCGCATATTGGAGGTGAGAGATCCCACCCCCGGGGATCAAATGGCCCACCACCCCCGAGATGTGGCCATCGCTTTTGGCTCTATCCAAAATTTCTGCCAGGGCATCCACCGCGGCGTTAAACAAGAGGGGAGAAATCGGGTCCCCTTGTCTAACCGCACAGGACAGACTAAAGTATGGGTCAATCTCCCCATTGATGTTGATCGCCGTTCTCCCACTCATCGCGAATTGCATGATCCAGCAGATCATACGGTCGTCGAACCCCCTCCTCTCCAGAACGAGCCTTGGGAAGACCCTGTCCAAGCGATCATAGGCCTTCAGGAAGTCCAGTTTAAGAAACACCCCTTTCTGACGCCGAGCCTTTACTTTATAGATAATTTTATGAAGAACCAGGACATCGTCATGAATGAGGTGTCCCTTCAGGAAGGCGACTGGATAGGATTGTGAGCCGCTCCAGAACAGGAGCGAGACGAAGGGCACAGACATATACAATACTATACATGATGTTATACCCTATATTTAACAAAAAACAGCATCAGATGGTCCACATATTTAAATACGTAGACCAACTTTAACAAATGACACATGTTCAAAACAAAGAAAAATGTCCAGTTTAGTAACCGAATTTTTTAGATCTAAATTGCTATGTGAGTTGGTCCACTTATATAGAGGTACTATAAAATTATTTCCCGGACTTTGAGAAGAGAGAAGAAGAAAGGCCGACTGCAAAGGGCTGCGTTCGCTCGCGCGCTTCGCGTCGGGAGCGCACTACCTGAACAGGCTAACAACTGGGCCAAGTTGGTGCCGCAACGGCCTGGTGTTCTCACGGGGTTCACTTGGGCTAGAATCCTAGTAATGCTTTTCTCCTTTACCAAACTACTACGCTTGGCCGCGCCACAGCCCAGGCAGTATGGGCGCCCCTGCAGCCAACGTGGTTCCAGTCGTTCATTGGCAACAAGCAGGCCCACGAAGAAGAAGATGAGCGCTCCGGCAGGCGTCGCACTCCAACAGTATCGTGCCCTCCGGAGGAAGGCCTTTTTCACGGGATCTCGCTATCTAGGATTGGCAAGGCACGTGCACGTGCGCGATCCCGGGGGACCGAAGCCGACGGAGCAGCATCAGTCAGCATGCATGTCAGGCTACGCGGCCCGTTTTACCGTTCGTTTTACTAGTACCACAGGATGAAGATCACGCCCAGCGTGTGCTCCGATTTATGTCACGTATTTAACTCGCTGTCTGGTCTGAATGATTGGGTTCGGGGCCATCACTCCTGAGCGTGCACAGAGTTTGCAGATAAATTCTCAGGGTGGGAGGGATACCATGCCGTTGTTGCGTCCAGGCGATCGAGGGCCTTCCAGTGAGTTTCGCAGCATGCGTTGCTGGGCGAATTTATGCAAAATGAGCACCAACTAATGTCAAGCACATCAATGCATGAATCTGCTCTAAACCACCGAGAAACAAATGTTGAGCAAGAGCATCTCCATGGGCGCCTTCAACGGTAGCCGCACTACATGAAAGAACTGAGGCGCCGACGGCTAAATTTTAGGGCCGTCGGCGTAGCGGTCTTTTCGGGCCGGCTAACCAGTCCGGCCGTCGACGTAGGGATGGTTGTCGGCGTAGATGACGGTGCCGAGGATAGCCCTCGGCGTAGCACGGCTGTCGACGTAGTAGAGAGGGTTGTGCCGACGGTGGTCTTCGACGTACATACAGTCCTCGGCGTAGCCCTATTTCAGACACGGGGACGAAAACGACGTTAATTAGCCAGGCTGTGCCGACGTCAGCATAGCTCTTTGGAAAAAAATGGTTGGCCTAGCCGTCGGCTTTTTTTATTTAATTTTAGCCATAGCTATTTTTTCTTTTACCTTATTACTTTTTAAAAAATATAACTAAATCATTGTAATTTAGAAAAATACAAATAATATATCAAAATTTACAGAAAAATAATATCTATCTATCTACACTCAAATATTACACATTTGTAAACATAAATTAAGTGAAACATAAAACATTATATATATAGTTTAAAACAGACATAAGAAATTCAAAAACGATCCAAACAATACGAAACATCAGTGTGGTGTCATATTATGTGAAATAGTTAGAAGGAAAAATATCAAACTTAGTATATTTATTATGTCTCAATTTTTTCCACAAAATGACCTATCTCGTTCGAGATTTCTTGGCTTTCGGGTCAAATGACCAATGTTATGGCTAGAATGAAGGCATAGTTTGTGATAATGTATTCATATTATGCATACATGTGCATCATGGGATGTCGAATAATGTTTCAGAAGGAATTTTTCCTTTTCGTCATAGCAAAAAAGTCATTTTCCATTCTCCGAGTGCAAAAAACATGCGGTTTTGTGAAGCAACCACTAAATGGCTAATTCAAAATGTTACCATCACATTTTTCAAAAACACTAGACCACCTTATATGGATAAAGTCATAAAAGGGGATCTCAAACATTTTCGTCTATCCTTGATAAAAAAGAAATTCCTGCCAAATCGGTAGGAACTAGGTCAGATATGAACTACAGGTACATGATCGGATGCTTATAATTTTTTATAAAAATCATTTTTAGGTTCACAATATGCTGTTTAATCAGAGATCCACTTCAAGTTTAGCGAGTCTCAGCCCCGAGCTAAGAATACTCATGCCCGCCCGTCGACAAAGTTTAGTTTAAAACGGACATAAGAAATTAAAAAACAATCCAAACAATGCAAAACCTTCACGTGGTGTCATATTATGTGACATAGTTAGAAGGAAAAATATCAAACTTGGTATATTTATTATTTCTTAAAAAAAACCTTCACAAAATGATCTATCTCGTTCGAGGTTTCTTTGCTTTCAGGTCAAATGATCAATATTATGGCTAGAATGAAGGCATAGTTTTTGATAATGTATCCATATTGTGTATATATATGAATTATGGGATGGATAACAATTTTTCAGGAGGAAGTTTTCCTTTTCGTCGCACTAAAAAGTCATTTTCCATTTTCCGAGTGCAAAAAACGGGCGGTTTTATGAAGCAATCACCAAATGGCTTCAAAATGCTATCATCACATTTTTTAAAAATACTAGACCACCTTACATGGATAATCTCATAACAGGGGGATCTCAACCTTTCTATCTATCCCGGGTGAAGAAAACAAATTCCTGTCGAATCGTTAGGAAGTAGGTCAGATATGAACTACAGATACATGATCAGATGCTCATGATTTAAAAAAAAATACTTTTTAGGTTCACAATATTCTGTTTAATCAGAAATCCACTTCAAATTTAGCGAGTCTCAGCCCCGAGCTAAGAATCTTTATGTGTGCCGTTTTAAACAGACAAATGAAATTATGGTAAGAATCACGACATAATTTGTGATAAGTTGAGATTGATATCATATTTGGATTCCTCTCATTTTTATGATCAATTTAGACATATTATTTATCGAATTCCGATTTATAGATTTAAAGATATTAATTATTCCATATTAAATAGAAAAATACAAAAAAATAAAATCATGATATTTTTATTTGAATTCAATAATATTTTTACTTATTCATTGTTGTTTACTTAAATAACTGTTTGTAATTACAAAAAATAGAAACATGTGATATGATGATATAAGAGTTAATAGGATTGATATCATAGCATCGACAACAATGTATAAATTGCTTTGCGGAAACAGATTCTAAAAGAACGAGAAAGTTAAGCATGCTGAGAGTGAAGTAGTGAGGATGGGTAACCGACCAGAAAGTTTGACTACTACAATTTAATAATGATTAAGTGTAATTAGTGTTAAAAATGTTCAAAGCAATAGACTAACGAGTCAAAAAATTCAAAAATTCAAAAAATATTCTTAAAAAAAATTAGTTTAGGTTGTGCCGACGGCCTGGCCGTCGGCGTAGTAAAGAGGGTTGTGCCGACGACCTGGCCATCGGCATAGCTCCAGGTTGGGCCGTTATACCAGACGGTCGTCGCCTGACATTGTGGGGGCCGCTACAAGCGCTATGCCGAGGGGATCGTCTACGTCGACGGCCGAGGGGCTACGCCGAGGGGGCTACGCCGACAGCCATTGTCGGCACAGCCTGTGCCGACGGCATTATGGTGCTGTGCCAATGTCAGCCAGCCGTCGGCACCTGGAATCTTTCTTGTAGTGCCGGCAAGCGTGCCATCGGTTTGTGTGAAGACGTTGCTCGAAATGTCGCGGTTTGGGGACGTCGTCACACACCGCGATCCCAAATGAGCGTCCCCTTCCTCAGCGAATGTCGGGGGTGTACCCCCAGGTACCCTAGAGTTGGTGAATTAAGTAGGTCAATAAGATACATATGTAGGAAAATGATATTAAATATGAGTACAGAAGATAAACAGAAAAAGATCAAGAGAAAAAGAGGACCTGGGCCGAATTAAAGCTAATTCGGCCTGGTCCAGCCACCCTCCTAGGCGAAAGCAGCAACCTGGGACTAATCCGGCCCATTGGCCGAGCTCCACCGACCCAGTTCACTTGCGCTCCGCCAACCGGCCCCGCCAGACTCTCGCTCGCCAGCCTCCTCCTCGCGCCGGACTACCTCTTCGCCACCTCGCTCCTTAAACGCCGCCCGGGTGGGCCGGGAAGGAGGAACCTCGGCCCACCGCGGGGCTCTCTCCAACCTCGTCGATGCGTAGCAGCAAGCTCCCGGGTGGGCCGAATAAGAGCAAGCTCGGCCCACCACGGGGCAGCGCCACCTGCTCCACTCCACGACACCACGCCTGGCCGATCATGAGGAACCCGGGCCACTCCGGACCTCGGTGGACCACAAGATGATCCTTGGTGCTTCTCCCCCAGGCCGAATCAACCTCAGGCTAGGCCGAATCTCCACTTCCCCCAGGGCATCTGGGTCGAGATGTAATGATCCAGACGCCCACTCATTCGTCCCCAGAGGCCTCCGCGACATCTATGACGACTCAGCATCAACCCAGGACAAGACAAACAAGTCCCGTGCCAGTCTTGGGACGCCCATGGCTCAGACTGGCACATGGACTATGGAATATGTCCTTGGCATCAAGAAGATGCTAGGGAATATGCTAAGGGATATGCCATGGCATCTCCAAAGATGCCAAGGCATATGCCAAGCATCTAAGAAGATACTAGGAATATGCTGTACAGATGCCAAGCGTGGGGTACAAGCTTTGTCCCCTGGGCTCCCCTTTATAAGTAGTACCAGGGAGATCGTTGAAGGGAGAGGCCCCGAAGGGCTCCTCTCCTTTCTGCTCACTAGGAGCTCTCCTTCTTCCTCTTCCTCCATTCTCACAGAGAGATTAGATAGAAGCATAGGGGAAACAGCTCAAGGAGCATGATTGTAGCCACAAGTATGGCAAGATTATAAGGGATTAGATGTATCGAATGAGGTGTTATCTCCACTTGAGAGCTTCAATCCAATATACATTGTATTTCTCTTTGTTCATATGAGTGCGGTCTTCACCGCATCATCCCTCCCCGGATTCCTCCACGTCCATCGGCCCCAACTTTAGCCTACCCATGGCATATGCCGTGATACCACCACGACATTTGGCGCCCACCGTGGGGCCTTCTAGTGGCGTTGGTTGGGTTTCCATCCGGACGGGAACATCTTCATCAACTTCTTCCTCACAGGGCTCATTCAGCTTCACCAAGTTAATAGAGAACCAAGAGGTAAATGCAGAGACTCTCCAAGTCTAGCTCATCAAAGCAGGTAAGACTTAGCAAGAAGGACTCAAGCACTACTCCAAGCTTACTGTAAGTACCAAGTAACTCAGCAGGGCAAGTATGACCTAGCAAGACTCACCCAAACACTTCTCCAAGTATACTGTAAGTACCAGATAACTCAGCTAACTACACTCAATCCTTCATCCCGGGAGAAAATAACTTAACCTGGGGACTAGTCAACTTATCCGTGGAGTCACCTTTAGATTAAGAGAACATCCCGTTGATTTAGGTCTATACACC
The DNA here is from genome assembly GCA_030063025.1 of Avena longiglumis. NCBI lineage: Eukaryota > Viridiplantae > Streptophyta > Magnoliopsida > Poales > Poaceae > Avena > Avena longiglumis. The sequence continues at coordinate 415,610,627 of CP125978.1, read as the reverse complement.
AGCCAGCTTATCTGTTAACTCGGCCATAAGTTGAATCAGCTTATTTGTGATTCAGATAGATTTTGAGTCAGTTAATATGTGTTTTGGATTACCCTTTAACTCAGCTCACCAGCCAACATTTCTGTTAACTCGGCCATAAGTTGAATCATCTTATTTGTGTTTCGGATATAACTTGAAGTCAATTAGTTTATGCTTTGAATTAACCTTTAACTCAGCTCAGTAAACTGTCTCTGATTCGGACTAACATTTGATTCAGCTTGCCAGGGTACTTTATAATTCGGATTGGTATTCAGACTCGGCGTACTAATTGTATCTCTGATTCAGGCCGAAGCTTTATTCATTTACAGTTGCGTGTTATGTTATGACTCGGATTGATATCTCACCATCTTGCCAGGTTATCCCATATCTCGGATGACTATTGGCCAGCTTATCATATCTCGAATCCATATCTCATATCTACATCTCGAATCGGATCTCTCAGCGGTTAACCCTATTATCATATCCCAAAGCTTAATCTCGGATCTATATCTCGGATCCATATCAAAGGCAAGTTATCGTCATCACACCAAATCAAGCTGTATCATGGCAAATAGATAACTCAGACTAAGTCAATTTTGAGTAAAGTAACTCGGATTGGAGTTGAGTTAACTCGGATTTAAGTAATGTAACTCGGATTGGAGTAGAGTTAACTCGGATTTGAGTAATGTAACTCGAATTTGAGCCAGATGACTCAGACTTACATATGAGTCGATTTTAAGTAAAGTAACTCAGATTTGGAGTTGAGTTAACTCGGATTTGAGTAATGTAACTCGGATTTGAGCCAGATGACTCAGACTTACATATGAGTCAATTTTGAGTAAAGTAACTCGGATTTGGGATGAGTTAACTCGGATTTGAGTCAGATGACTCAGATTTAAGACATAAAGTCAAAATCAAGTAAAGTAACTCGGATTTGGGATGAGTTAACTCGGATTTGAGTAATGTAACTCGGATTTGAGCCAGATGACTCAGACTTACATATAAGTCAATTTTGAGTAAAGTAACTCGGATTTGGGATGAGTTAACTCGGATTTGAGTAATATAACTCGGATTTGAGTCAGATAACTCGGATTTAAGACATAAAGTCAAAATCAAGTAAAGTAACTCGGATTTGGGATGAGTTAACTCGGATTTGAGTCATATAACTCGGATTTGAGTCAGATGACTCAAGACATAAAATTAGAATCGAGTAAAGTAACTCGGATTTGGGATGAGTTAACTCGGATTTGAGTAATATAACTCGGATTTGAGTCAGATGACTCAGACTTAAGACATAAAGTCAGAATCGAGTAAAGTAACTCGGATTTGGGATAAGTTAACCCGGATTTAATCATGTAACTCGGATTTGAGTCAAATGACTCAGACTTAGGCATAAAGTCAATTTTGAGTAAGGAAACTCGGATTTGGAATCAGATGACTCGGATAAAGACTTACCCAAAGAGGTTAAAAGAGCAGTGCCCAATAAGGCCAGAACTCACAAATTACCCAAAGAGGTTAAAAGAGCAATGCCCAAGAAGGCAAGTACCCATAACTTACCCGATGGGGTTAAAAGAGCAGTGCCCAATAAGGCCAGAACTCACAGATTACCCAAAGAGGTTAAAAGAGCAATGCCCAAGAAGGCAAGAACCCATGACTTACCCGATGGGGTTAAAAGAGCAATGCCCAATAAGGCCAGAACTCACAAATTACCCAAAGAGGTTAAAAGAGCAATGCCCAAGAAGGCAAGAACCCATAACTTACCCGATGGGGTTAAAAGAGCAGTGCCCAATAAGGCCAGAACTCACAAATTACCCAAAGAGGTTAAAAGAGCAATGCCCAAGAAGGCAAGAACCCATAACTTACCCGATGGGGTTAAAAGAGCAATGCCCAAGAAGGCAAGAACTCAAAACTTACCCAATGGGGTTAAAAGAGGAATGCCCAAGAAGGCAAGTACCCATAACTTACCCAAAGAGGTTAAAAGAGCAGTGCCAAAGAAGGCCAAGACTCAGAAACTTACCCAAAGGGGTTAATGACGAGTGCCCGTGAAGGCCAGAAGTCTATAAACTTACCCAAAGGAGTTATGACGAGTGCACATGAAGGCCAGAAGTCCAGAAACTTACCAAAAAGGGTTATGACCAGAGCCCAAGAAGGCCAGAAGTCAAAAAACCTGCCCACAGAGGTTATGAGCAGAGCCCAAGAAGGACAAAGTCACAAACTTGCCCAAAAACATTATGCAACCAAGAGATTATAAGTCGGAAGACAACTCTGGGAATATTTAATATGAAGCCTATGCACGACTCTACGAGTCCCACATAGCCTCGGGGACTAATGTCGGGGGTGTACCCCCAGGTACCCCAGAGTTGGTGAATTAAGTAGGTCAATAAGATACATATGTAGGAAAATGATATTAAATATGAGTACAGAAGATAAACAGAAAAAGATAAAGAGAAAAAGAGGACTTGGGCCAAATTAAAGCTAATTCGGCCTGGTCCAGCCACCCTCCTAGGTGAAAGCAGCAACCTGGGCCTAATCCGGCCCACTGGCCGAGCTCCACCGACCCACTTCACTTGGCTCCATGCCTGCCCGCCAGACTCCTCGCTCATGGCCGCCTCCTCCTCGCGCCGGACTACCTCTTCGCCACCTCGCTCCTTAAACGCCGCCCGGGTGGGCCGGGAAGGAGGAACCTCGGCCCACCGCGGGGCTCTCTCCAACCTCGCCGATGCGTAGCAGCAAGCTCCCGGGTGGGCCGAATAAGAGCAAGCTCGGCCCACCACGGGGCAGCGTCGCCTGCTCCACTCCACGACACCACGCCCGCGTGGGCCGACTGCGGGGGAACCCGGCTGGGCCACTCCCGGACCTCGGCTGGACCACAAGATGATCCGGCTGGGCTGCTTCTCCCCCAGGCCGAATCAACCTCAGGCTAGGCCGAATCTCCACTTCCCCCAGGGCATTTGGGCCGAGATGTAATGATCCAGACGCCCACTCATTCGTCCCCAGAGGCCTCCGCGACATCTATGATGACTCAGCATCAACCACTACTAGGAAACAGGCTGTTAGTGGCGCACCCGAAATGCCCATCTGTGACGCACTAGCAGTGCGCCACGGGCCTTGCGCTACGGCTATCTCTCAGCCGTGGCGCACTGCCTAGTGCGCCACAGAAGTTTAGATACAGGCGTGGCGCACATGCCAGTGCGTCACAGAAGTTTGGGCAGGTGTGCCACACGTATGAAACGATAACCGTGGCACACTAGGTGCTGTGCGCCACGGATATAAATTTCAAAATTCAAAAAAAAGTAGCAGATCTGGATCTCGTCGTCAGTGCCGTCGCGCGTCGGTGCAGGTCGCCGTCGTCGCCTCCTCGTCGTCACCTTGTTGTCGTCGTCGGAACTGCAAGGAGGAGGAGGAGAAGAATAGGAGGAAGAGGAGGAGAAGAGGAGGAGGAGAAGAAGAGGAGGCAAAGGAGGAAGAGGAGGCAAAGGAGGAAGAGGAGGAGAAGAAGAGGAGGATAAGAAGAGGAGGAAGAGGAGGAGAAGAAGAAGAGGAGGCAGAGGAGAAAGAGGAGGAGAAGAAGAGGAGGCAGAGGAGGAAGATGAGGAGAAGAAGAGGAGGAGGAGGAGAAGAAGAGAGGAAGGTAGGAAGAGATGGAGGAAGAGAGGGAGGAAGGGAGGTCGACGTCGCCCGTTGTCACTGCGAGGAGGAGGAGGAGAAGGAGGTCGACGTCGCGCCGTCACTGCAAGGAGAGGAGAAGGAGAAGGGAGAAGGGATAAGGAAGAAGGAAGAAGGAAGAAGGAGAAGGGAAAGGGAGAGGAAGAGGGAAAAGGGGAAGGGAAAAGGGGAAAGGAAAAGGGAGGAGGGCGGGGTGGGGATTCAAATTTGAATCCCGCCCAAGCTTATCGGATAAGTCGCCCTTTTTTTCTGCAGGAAAAAACGGTTTTTTGACCGTAACTTTTTACTCTTTTCGAATTTTGAAAATCTAAAAAATCGCTAAACAACCAAAGGTGGTTGCGAGCAGATGTGAAATCTCGTTCTCGTCATTTTGGTATATTATAAGATTTTTTTCAATGTCGTATGCAAAAGTTACGGCCTTTTTACCGTGGCATGACTTTTTTTTGCAAATAAAGTCGAAACTCATTTTTGTTAATTTTACTAGAAGCTATACCACATTACCTACCTAAATATGAAAGGATTTAATTTTTTGAAGTGTTTAGCATTTTCGTTTATTTTTTGCAAACCCTAAAAAGGCGATCCCGGGGGGGGATGGTGGAGTTGGTGCGTGCCACTTAGGCGTAGGGCACTAGGGCAGAGTGCCGTACGGCTAAGTTTATACATCTGTGGCGCACTATGCCATGTGCGCCACAGATGTTTGTGGCCGTTTCACAGCAGAGGGGGCGTGCGCTTAGGCGTAGCGCACCCTCCCATGTGCACCACAGATGACACTAACAACCGTGGCGCACATGACTATAGTGCGCTACAGATGTTTGGCGAGCGTCCAACAGGACCCTGGACCACACACATCTGTGGCGCACTATAGTCATGTGCGCCACGGTTGTTCTAGTTACTAGTAGGGCACTGCCCACAGGTGAGCCACGCTTGTTTTAGCCGTGGGGCACTTCAATCATGTGAGCCACGGATGTGCTGATTACCTATAGCTGTTTTCCTAGTAGTGAACCCAGGACAAGACAAACAAGTCTCGTGCCAGTCTTGGGACGCCCATGGCTCAGACTGGCACATGGCCTATGGAATATGCCCTTGGCATCAAGAAGATGCTAGGGAATATGCTAAGGGATATGCCATGGCATCTCCAAAGATGCCAAGGCATATGCCAAGCATCTAAGAAGATACTAGGAATATGTTGTACAGATGCCAAGCGTGGGGTACAAGCTTTGTCCCCTGGGCTCCCCTTTATAAGTAGCACCAGGGAGATCGTTGAAGGGAGAGGCCCCGAAGGGCTCCTCTCCTTTCTGCTCACTAGGAGCTCTCCTTCTTCCTCTTCCTCATTCTCACAGAGAGATTAGATAGAAGCATAGGGGAAACAGCTCAAGGAGCATGATTGTAGCCACAAGTATGGCAAGATTATAAGGGATTAGATGTATAGAATGAGGTGTTATCTCCACTTGAGAGCTTCAATCCAATATACATTGTATTTCTCTTTGTTCATATGAGTGCGGTCTTCACCGCATCATCCCTCCCTGGATTCCTCCACGTCCATCGGCCCCAACTTTAGCCTACCCATGGCATATGCCGTGATACCACCACGACAGCGAATGCATGTAGATTCATAGTTCATGGCCACTTGTCGGCAAAAAGCATAGTTCACGGCCACAACGGCCCAAAACGCCAGTCTAGCGGCAGCATCATATAAGTGCAAATCAAGAAATCAAACAAAGTCGGTGCCATCCTCTATCGCCGCTGAAGTTGGCTGCACCGACGATGGCGATGGTGGAGCAACAGCCGTGTCAGTTGGTGCCCAAGCCATTCCAGCAGGTGCCTAGGCCAGTGCGTCAGGAGCCCAGGCCGGTGTAGCTTTTGCAATCTCGGCGATGATGCTCACACGTGTCGATGTACCAAATCCGTGCCTACTCGTTCATGGTGACCACCGCCCTCGAATTCAAGGTCTTTTGCCACGCTGCCATCGGCATGTCGTCCGGATTCAGGGTCATACGCTTGGGGGGGGAGGAGGGCACGGGTGGAGACCTTGAATGCGTCAGGAGCCTAGGCCGGTGCAGTTGTTGCCATCCCGACGATGATGCGCTCACGTGTATCTATGTAACAAATCCGCTCCTACTCGTTCATGGTGACCACCGCCCTCGAATTCAAGGTCTTCTGTCCGGTTTCACGGTCATATGCTTCTTGCGCGGCTTCTGGAGTTGCGGCATCGCGTTGGCGATGGGACGACGACAAGCGGTGCAGCGTTGGCGAGATGTCGGAATGGGCGCAGAGAAGAAGCGGTTGCGCTGGAGTACGAGGGATAAATGGCAATGAGGGAATGGAATGGAGTAGTGGATGGTTTGTGTGGCTGGCAAGGAGGCCGGCGCTATTTTTCCAGTGATGCGCCCCTTACCGGCAGCCCCAGCGCTGCCTATTGTTGCCGGCCGGACACGGCAAGGGATGCATATCAGATTGGAGGACGGTCCAAATTGTCGGTGCTGGTTGAAGACCACCGGTGTGGGCCTTTTTTAGCATCCACCTCCCAACTCGGTTGGGCTTATAGCTCCTATGCGACGTCTTTACGTGGAATTGGAAGGAAAGCGACATCGTTGCAAACAATAGCTGGCATGCGACGGTTGTGAGGCGGCAAATAGCTCCCGTGCGACACTTCTACTTAACCCCACGAGACCGTCAACGAATTCGAATCAGCTGAGCAGATGGGACCACAGCCTTCTCCACGTCAAAGTGAACTCACCTAATGTCCACCTCATATCGTGGGACCCACCACTGGTCGAAGAGAGCCGTTGGCCCGATCCGTCTCAGAATCGAGCACTCCCGCCACCGTTCAAAGATCTCATCCCCTTCGCTTTTCTTCTTGGCGAGCAAGTGCGGCAACGCCGGTGAGGATGTCGAGCTCGCTTCCTCCCACCGCTCATGGCCTCGGTATGGTGCGGTGCCGATGAGGAGGTGCCCCGATTGCCCCCGTACCGCGCCCCTGAAGCGGCTTGTCACATCCACCGACAAGAACAACAACATTGGTCAGGAATTTGTGAAGTGTGAGAGCAAGCCCGAGGGAAAGGTGAGATCTGAGTGTTCCGGCGCCAATTTCGCTTTTCTTCAAATTTCATGCATTTCATCGAATTTGGGATTTAGGGTTCATCTGCGATTTGAACTGCCAAAATATGGGCATTTTGAGTGGCTTGATGAGTACATCGAGCGAATTGGGGTGGAGGTAGCATCCGGAGCTCGAAACCCGTCGTGGTGGAGCAATTGGGATGTGGCAACCCCATTTCCGCTGGTACTACGGCGGATGCGGAAGTGAAGGCCGAGCTAAAGAAGATGAACAAGCAGCTAAGGCAAATCATCGAATTGAAGAAGCGGGACAATCGATGGCGGTTTTTTATTTTGTGTAATTTCTCTCGGATTAGTTTATCTCCTCATCGTTAGTCATTAGACAGCGCATTCGGTGTTCGAGTGATGCTTTGTAATGGATGTAATGGTCTATGTCTTTGGATTGAATAAAATGCAACACAAATTCGGGCTAATTTTGAGTCTGCTGTTTCGAAATCAGTGTTTCTTGATTTCGCCAGTTTAAATCGGTGTTCCTTTTATCACAGTGTGAAGGGCGCCGTGTGCGGGAGGGAGGGTTGAAAAGTAAAAACAATTGACGAGGATAGAAAAAGGCCAGCCCAAATATAACTTAGCCATGCCAAAATGGTCGTATCCAAGCCCAATAGTAACTATATGTTGATTGGGCAAAAAAAATGGTACTCACGTTACAATCTAAATAGGGACGTGTGGATCTGCAGATACTCGTGCTTAGGTCGCAATCTTTTTTTTGCGAAAGTAAATATATAAATGAAGTCCAAGGACATCCATTTAACTAACATAACTTGGGCTCCTTTAACTTATGTAAATATGTAAATGTCTTATTTGAAAATGAATCATGTGTTGTATGAACTTGTTTTTGTGTCTTTTGTTTTATACACTTGTAAATATATAAATATTGCACAGTATTATATGAACTTGTTTTTGTGTCTTTTGTTTTATATACTTGTTGTTTTGGGTGTTTTGACAAATGACAATACAATAAAACATGATTACAATAAAACAAGGATAGATAATATTGGGATAACATTACTTATATTAGATAGGGGATCGATAAGATTACAATAAAAGAAAAAGTACAATAATATAGAAGGAATAGGCGCCCGCCTAAACCCAGGCTAGCCCTAAACCCTAACCCCTACTCCATCGGTGGTGGAGGCGGTGCCGATCTGACCGCATTCCACGCCTTGACCTCTCCCGCTGGTCCCTTCGCTTGCTCCTCCCGGAAGGCCCGCCATTGGCCTCCGTTGCTCCTCCTCCTGTCTGCGCCTTTTCTTCAAGGCGCTGGCCTGCTTCTCGCTCCACTGGCGATATCAGCCTCCTCCTTCACGCCTTAGCCCAAGAGGGCTTGAGGGAGGTCGCCACTGCCGGGGAGGTTGGAGACTCCCGGGTTGGTGACGATGGGGACCTGATCCCCCCAGGGGTAGGGCGGGGACTTCTTCTTCTTGCCACGCTTGGGGCGCGTGGGCGCCCCTGCTCCCACCACTGCTTGTGGTCCGGGTGGTTGTCCTCGTCGCTTAATTCGGTGTCGGAAGGGAGGCGGAAGGGGGAGGTCGCCATGGTCGGAGTGTTTGGGGGCTGGGAGGAGGCAAAGGGACGGGCTCGAGGTTAAAGAGATGAGTGGCAATATGAGATGAGGAGGCAAAGGCGTTTTGCCTATTTATTGAGGGCGGGGCGTGAAGGGCGGCGTGGGAATCCGGGCGAGACGAGACGCGTGCGCTACGTTGCGTGTGGGAAGCGGGGCAGCGGGCGTGATCAATGCGAAAGAGAGAAAAAAATAGCTAGGATGCGACGCCCCCGCCCCTGCATGCATGCATGCATTAATGCGAAAGAGAGAAAAAAACGTCCAAGGTAGTTGTTCATTGGCAGTGAAAAATAAAAGGGAAAATATAATTTGGCCTTGATTTACTTCGGTAATAAATGCAGGAATCTAGTACCAAGGTACTCGTTCGTTTTTACACACGCAAGAAAAATCGGTGGGAGTAATATTGACTTTTTGTATGGCGCATGAACCAGATGGAAGTAAGTTTGACTGAAGAAAGTTGTTCGACGTACACTTATTTAATGGGGCAGCGTATTGCACATAAAATAGCTAGATCTATGACGCTAGGGGCAGCTGCTGCATGCATGGTGCAGACCGCTCAGACGCCGAGACGAGACGCGTGCGCTGCGTTGCGTGTGGGAAGCGGGCGTGATCAATGCGAAAGAGAGGAAAAAAATAGCTAGGATGCGACGTGCTGTAACCCCTGCACCGTCGCCCCCGACCCTGCATGTTGCATGCATGGTGCAGCCCGCCCCGCCCAGCGCCCTTGCATGCCACGCTCGGTCCAACGGTCAATGGAGTGTGCCAACGCTGTACGTTATATTTATTACATATTTTAGATTTTGATATTTTTTTCTGCTGGTCATAGTGACATGCATACTCCCTCTGTCCATAAATAAGTGTACGTTTGGCTTCAAAATTTGTCCACAAAAAATGTACTTCTACCTTTCCAATGCACTTGGGCATCCACTATGTAGTCCATAAGGCTATCCACAAGCCAAAAAGTAGTCCATATGGCTATCCATATACATAGTGGAGGTTTACTTTAGAAGATTTTCCTTAAGGGTGACCTACAAGCTTATGGGTTGCCCACAAGCAATAAACAATTATTTTACTCTCTCCTCTCTCTCTTGCGTGTGTGTACTTTTAACAGACATGTGGGTCCCAGCTTATGGTGAACTTGACCTTATAGCCATTTCCATAAGTTGTGTGGGTCCCATCCTATAGCAAAGGTTCCACCTTATACATAGGTGATGTGGTATCATGCATATGTTACTAGTCTAAGTTACTACTACATAGTACAAAATAACATAGATGTGGTATCATGCAAAGTCTCATTTATTACAATGAACCTGAGGGGAGTAAGTTTGACTGAAGAAAGTTGTTACACGTACACTTATTTAATGCGACGGAGGGAGTAAATACGCTGCAATATTGTTGCGTAAAATAGCTAGACTACGACGCTTAGGCATTTGCATGCATGGTGCAGCCCGCCCGCCAGCCTCGCATGCCACGCTCGGTCCAACCGTCTGCCACGCTCGCATGACACGCTATTGCACGTAAAAACGATGAAGCCAATCAGATTCCAGAATCATCCATCCCACGGATCGCCAAGAGCTAGCCACGAAATCCTTCTAAGAGACGCCAACCAATCAGGTTGCAGAACAAGCCCTTCCACGGATCGCCCAGAGCCACCTGCGGAATCCTTCTAGAAGACGCGATCGGACGGCTACAGTGTCGCGCTAGGGTTAGATCTACTGTCCTCATTCGGCCTTAGGGTTAGCGGGGTTTAGGATGCAGTCAACGGGGTTTCACAAGTTTGACCAAACATTCAAATGTGCATAACTAATTCAAAAAAATCAAAAAAATACAAAACCTTCGCATGGTGTCATGTTATGTGACATAGTTGTGAGGAAAAATATAAAACTTGGTCTATTGATCATATTTCAAAAAACCCTTCACAAAATGACCTATCTCCTCCGAGGTTTTCTAGCTTTCGGGTCAAATGACCAATGATATGGCTAGAATCAAGGCATAGTTTGTGACAATGTGCCCATATTTGGCATGCATGTCTATAATGGGATGACTAACAATGTTGTAGCACAAACTTTTCCTTTTCGACGCACGGAAAAATCATTTTCTATTTTCGAGTCGAAAAGAGGGGGATTTGTGAAGCAACCACCAAATTGAAGTTTCAAAATGGTAACATCCTATTTTTCAAAATACTAGACCACCTAGAATGTACAATTTCCCAACTTGAGTATCTCAAACCTTTTATTACATCCCGGTGAAAAGACAAATCTGCTAGAATCTACCGAAGTGGGTAAGATATGAACTACATGTACATGATTCCATGTTGATGATTTTTTGTAAAAATAATTTTAGGTTCACAACATGCTATTTCATCGAGATCCAATGCTAGTTTTGTGAGCCTCATTCAGCTAAGAATATTTATGAAAACCCTTCAAGTTTGACGGACATTCAAATGTGCATAACTAATTCAAAAAAAAAAAATACAAAACCTTCGATGGTGTCATGTTATGTGACATAGTTTAGGAAAAATATCTAACTTGGTTTTAGAAATGGTCGAAAAGAAACTTGCTTAGAAATGGGGTGGTTTACCCTAGCTTTGGAGCCCATTTCTACCCCATTTTGGGTGAGTGAGGTGAGTTGTACTTCACAAAAGGGATCGGGGTGAGGATGAGTTGTATTGTACATATGAGAAAAAAGCGTTGGAAGCTCATACAAACATAGAAAAGTGACATTAGCTACATATGTTGAAATTCAAATTTACCATCATATTTGAATTTTGTCCAAATTATCAACAAGTGACAAATTATTATAATAACAAATGTTTACAACAACAAGTGCCAAATTATTACAACAACAAGTGTCAAATGTTTACAACAATAACAAATGTTTACAATAACAAATGTCTATTTCTTTTGGCTCTTCTTACCCCTCGTTTTCTTCTCCTTCACAAGTTTCACACCACACAATAGGTTTATGCTCTTCTTTTCTTACCATTACCATCTGCCTCCCCACGACGCGTCCAGAGTCTCCTTCACCTCCTGCACCTCCTCAACAACCTCATGATCCGAGCCTCATCAACATGGTCACTTTGCACCAGAGCCTCAACAACATGGTCGGGTTGCACGAGCCTCAACAACTTGGTCGGTTGCACCAGAGCCTCAACAACAGGCTCATTTTGCACCGAGCCTCAACAACAGGCTCATTTTGCACGAGCCTCAACAACAGCTCATTTTGCCCCTCATTTTGCACACCAGAGCTTCCAAATCGAAGCGGTGTGCCCTAAAGCCTCAACAGTTTGCACATCATCCTCCAAAACAAGTTCAGATTGCACCTCAAAGACACCAAACATGATCTGGTTAGTTCTCTTCTTTCTTTGGCCATTGATTCTTGCCCTTTTCACCGGCCAAGATTCATCAACAACAAGAGGTGGGCCTTTTCTCCACGCTTCCTCCCGAAAACAAGCAAGTTAGCTGGGGAGAAAAATCATCAACAAGAAATGGGATAGATTTTGGATGAACATACTTTGGCTTTTCAAAGGTGTATCGCACTTGGTAGAGCCATTTCGGTGTCCAAGTTCTTCACAGAGTTTGCATCTATTCTTGTTACCTTTTGGGCCCTTTTTGGCTTGGCATCTTTCTTTTCATCTTTCTTTCCCTTCTTCTGCTCCCACCTTTCTCAAACCAAACCTTGAATCTACTCCTTGGGCACTGACCTTTCTTTTCATCAAAGGAGGACACAAGGAGAACTGAATGTCCACTTCAGCCACTGAGACTGATCTGTAAGTCTGGAATTGGTGTTCCATATGCAGCCTTGAATTTTACTGAGAATAATACTCATGCAAATATGGGTGCATATTTAGCTTGTGTTTGGAGGCCAAGAAAAGTATGGCATGCTCACAAGGCTTCCAGTGTGTTGCCACTCAAGGCATGTGCATTCATGCAATTGAGTGTCAACAACATGCCTCTGCCATTCTTTGTATCTCGACTTCAAGACCCCACAATGAGGATTTCTCAACACGCAAATGTGCAAGATTTCGCTCCTGACCACCGCTACACAACATCGGAAGCTTATCTCCTTGAAGAACATCACCAAGCCTTCTTCTCAATTCCCACAACCTCATGATCATGATCCTGATCGGGTCAACCATGTCATGGACAGCAAGTCTTTTAACTCCTTCACTTTGTTGTTGAAACTTTCGCCAAATTATTGTTGATATGATCACATTTGATGGCAGTGTTAAAACCAGACTGTACCATAAAAGAGAATGGTAGGTTTCCAACCATGTACAAAACTTGACCCTATCCTCCTCGAGCATGCCGCCTTAATCTTCTCAAGGTGATATGAATGTGTGCACTGGTGTAAGATCTTCTTGCCGCCACATGCGTCAAAATCATCTCCTCTGAATTTTTGATCAAATTCATCCACATATGGTCAAGCACTCCTCTCGGCATGAGGGAAAACAATCTTCACTGCATTTTCTAAACCTTTACATGCATCTGTGCACCGCCAATGGAGAGATCGGCCCTATGCATCTTTTCAATTGCATCATGAACCATGTCCATGATGCCTCATCTCATCGAAACATGTCAATAGCTACAGGAACATCCAATTGTGTCCATCTAAAGCATTGCATCTTGCTAGTTGACCATTCCACTTTCCACCAAGAAAGATGAGTCTATACTCAAATATGGACGGCAACCGCTTTGAAGCCATCGATGCAAGGCTTTAAAGCCATGAAGAATTTAGAGAAGAAGACTTTCCCATCACCGTTACCTCAATATCTATCTCCACAACACCGCCAGTGACCTCTTCTCTACTTCGCTTTGAAGTTATAAAGCATTCGAAAGGTATTTGCCCAATCACCATATAGCTCTTTCATTGCCCTTTGCTTTGCCTTCCACACTGTAGTATAATTCAGCTTAATGGGGTACTGCTTTTCCAAGTCTATTTTCAGTCTCTTTGCAGTGCTGTTTGGTGTTGTGGCTAAAATGGGCTTGATCTTTTCTGCAACCCATAATTGTGATGTCATCTTTGTAACTGTTTGAGAACTTGTAATGCAAGTATGAGGTTTTGGAATTTGATTCACTCTTATTTTTCTTCCATGAGATTGGCGTCTAGCAGATATATACCACTTGCAAGGCTTGGCACCACCATCATAACCTATGCATTTTGCATAGAACTTCTTTTTATCAGTCCACATAGTCTTGGTAGCAAACTCACGTTTGACTGCATATGTCCTGAAACACATCCTGAATTCATCCATGCTTGGAAACAATCTCTCAACTTCAATAACTAGGTCCTCTTTGTCATAAACTGTTACTAGCTCATCATCATGTGCATCATCTACATGAACTGCAGCATTTTCCAACAACTCTAGATCTATATCTGCCTCTTCATCTCTTAAATGGTTGTCACCATGATTTGCAGCTTCATCCCTCTTCTTCTCATTGTCTCTGTCATCTATAGGAATGCCAAAAAGCTTTGCCATTTCAATGTCATCTATTGGTGCAATGACCAAATCAGTGCGGTCATGTATCTCAACTGAATTCCAATCAGCATAATCCTTTGTGCATTACCATCTGCAGCCTCCCCTTGTGCATTAGCATCATCATCTTCCACTGTTAACACTTACAACTCAGTAAGTATAGGCATTACTTGCCTTTGTGCAGCCCAATCATCCTCGACCATCTGAGCAGCCAGCTTCGAGGCCACATATCCAACCCTCGAATCAGGTTCCAGATCAATGAGCTCTGCTAAAAACAGAACAATTTTGCTTGTCCAACCGTTTCGCTCATTGATTTCATCAACTATATGTTCCCCTATCTCAACCCTAACATAGTCACATTTGCAATCATCAAATCATAACAAAGAAACTTCTTGCTCTAGCCCCCAAACCACACTATCCCCAATTTTTTCCACCATTTTACTCACCGCCTCCTCTCCCATGTTTATTAGATCTTGGGGATCAAATGTTCTAATTCCACCCCCCATTAAACAACCGTGTCTCTCTCAATGATTTGCGTGCTGCCATCAACTAAAACAGCCCTAGAGGGAAAGAAATTGATGCGAAATTCGAAGGTTTGGCGCGCAACATCGTCTCCCCTGTTTTTGGCGGGCACTATGAGCTAGCGGAAGCGAACAAAGAGATCAACCTTAGAGAAATTAAGTGCGGAGATACGGGATATACCGATTAGAAGTCCCCTCTTCATGCTCCATATCATTCCCCTCGCCTGTTTCAACACCCTCGCCTCCACAATCTAGCATCAATGGGCACGCCGGATCTCGAATTGAGAAGAATGGGAGAGAATTAGCTTTCAAATGGCACTCACCACCTTCGTGCCGAGCAAGCGCCGCCGCCTAAATTAATTGCGTCTTGGCCGCCGAGAACGATGGTGAGGTCCGCCGCCGTCGGGAAGCTACGATCGGTGTTCTGCGCTCTCGGTCGGAAGCGGTTGGTTTGACTGGCTGTCCCAACCAACCGGTTTGGCTTAACCCTAATATTGGAACAAAGTTAAATGTGTCCTTACGACCGTTTTAAGGCCCGTGTGGCCCTGGAATATTAGCTGCCTCACAACCGTCGCATGCGAGCTATTCTTTTTAATAATGCCACTTTCCTTCCAATTTCCACGGTGCCCCTCTGGTCTGCTCTCGATCCGTGACACGCACGGGGAGGTGTGAAGGGAGGAGGTTTATATAGGCGGCGGAATGGAATAATGACGAGGCGGGAGTCGAATAGCTGGTGGAGACGTGAGGATAAGAAATTAATTCTTTTAGAGAATTTGGAGCGTGGAGATCTCTATCTAAAATTCTAAATCGCTTAATACGCAACGCAAGTTTACACGTGAAATGGGATCTGTCGTCTTTGGAGTGTCCAAGCGACTCCAAAAGAAGCCACCGAGAGAAAATGTGGTGGTCCTAGGGCTCCTTCATGCATGGGGTCAGTCATCACTCATGGTGCTTGGTGCACCCGTTGTTTCGTAGTCGATCGAGAGCGAGCATCTCTAGCATACAAGGAGCTACAAAATGTGTATGCTGCAAAACGTGTATCGTGGTAAACATATTTTTAATATAAAAAATTGTCGGCGCAGAATAGAACTCAGCATCTCAAACTTATAATAGAAAAATGAATGTCCTCTGAAATATTCCTTTTTTTTAGGTGTCTTCTTCATGTAACTTTCTCGACGTAGGCGTACTCATGAGGACACTTTCAAGCTTCATGCACTAACCAACACAACCAAAAGTCCGAACTGATGGAAAGACTAGTGTAATCCACTATATACATCTTAACACCCCCTCTCACGTGTGACGGGGAGAAGTCAACACGTACAACCGGAAGAGGGCGACGACGCGCGAAACTCACGTATGACTCAAGAGGCCTATACGTGGACATAGAGGGGTCAACAACAATTTTAGAATAAATTACGAAATCCAGGATTCGAACTCGAGACCTTAGGCTTTGATACCATGTCAAGCTTCATGCACTAACCAACGCAACCAACAGTCTGAACTGATGGAAATGACTAGTGCAATCCACTTATACACTTCAACAAGCACTTATACACTTCAACAGGCACGACCCCGTGATGCTTGCCGCGGCCGCTAAGCTCCTCCCGTCAACACTGTCCCGCTCAGCCTGCAGAAGCCATCCTATCCCGCACGACCTACCGCACAGCCCGCCGCCTCCCTATCCTACACGGTCACGCACAACTCCGGCTTTGGCGGGCGGTAACCCTCATCCAGCTCCCACAGTGCCCCTCCTCCTCCTCCTAGAAGCTCCGGTCACTATTGTGCTTCCCCTTCCCTCCAATGGATGCTCTTACCGCGTGCCTCCACAATGCCTAGTTCAGCTCCAACCACCCTCCCGCCATCGAACCCTTCTCATGTTCCGGGAATCGAGCCACCTCGCCAGAAATTTGATGGATTCCGGCGAGTTCAACGACGACGCCAAGTGTTGACCGCGGTTTACCATAAAAAATGTCTCGAAAAAGGGATATTTGGGGGTACATAGGGGTTGATATGTGGAAAACTGCAAAAAATGAGGGTTTAATCACTTTTGTGGGGTCTATTCATGACAATTTTAGGGACCAAAAGTGTAAAAGACAATTATTTTAGGGGTTTGGCTACTTTTGCAGTAATTGCTATAGATGCTCTCTTAGCTTCGCACATCTGACCCTGGTGGCAGCATCTTATAACATGGAATAGAAACGGTCTATCTTCATTTTGAAACAACCTAGAAAGACCAGAACCGGGACCGCTCCCAACCCTTCCAGAGCCCTTGAGAGTCGTCTTTCCCCCTCTGTCGCCGCCCCTCTCCTTCTTCCTCTCCGGTGGCTCAGGTGACCGGCGAGGGGATGGATCTGGAGGTTGGCTTCGTTTTTACTTACTAGTTTTAGGATTAGGTCTTGTGTTTGCCGAGATGGCGTTTTCCTTTATGGAGTATGTGGGTAGGTTGGGGGATCTTGGTGGCCAGATCCTCCACGCCTCGTGGTCTCTCCTCCTTGTGGCTCGTCGCTGGTGGCAGGTGGCGGTGCTCGTGAGGCGGAGGATCTCGTGCATCCCGCTGAATAAGGTGCGCACCAAGGTGCGGATCGAGCTTCTGGACCGGGTTCGATCCTATGTGGAGAGCTTATTCTCCAAGTCCGAGCTTCCATGGAGGAAGCCAGCACTGGTGATGAGCTCATCCTCAACCCTTCTGAATAAGGACTGTGTCATGGCCTTTTACTGCTGCGAATTTTCTCTTGGCCTGTCTCCTCCAGTTCGTGGCGGGAACTTGGAGTTTGATGGCGGGCTCGCAATCACGGCGCGGCAGCTTCAGGCTCGTGTCTGTCGCCGATGGATTACCCTTTCCATGCTCCCCTCTTCTTATCTCCTTGGTGGAGTTGGCGATTCCAGGAGGGTTGCCGGGCTCTGTCGGCAAGGGAGAAGAGAAGCCGTAAATCCACCGAGTGATTCCTTGGTCCATGGTGACCTCATTCTGCTGGTGAGCTTGTCAACACCCGGATTTTTCAATCCTAGATGCTTGTTATGCCATACAACGCAATCCCAGGATTCCCATTTTTGCGAGACATAACAGAATTGGATACCATAGTACATCATCCGTTACAACGATACATAAGTTCTTACATAAATAAGGATCTCATGATCCAGTTCTTAATATAATTTCAAGCAGCGGAATACGTAGTAATAACGGTAGCGTAGGCGAAGCTCCATCTTCAGGGTCACAGGCAATGCTGACGATGGGAGATGATCCTAGTTGTCGTAACCTTCCTGGGGTCCATCTTCCGGGTACTCCTCTTCATAGTCTGGCCATGGGAATAGCCAGGGACAAAGCCATGAGTACTCTTTAAGTACTCGCAAACTAATACTAACAGGTAAGGGGTTTTTGGATAATAGGACACTAGGCTCTAGGGTTGTTTTGCAAAAAGCCAGGTTTATCTCTACTAAGTTCCAAAGCTAGTCACAATTTTATAACTCCTAAGTGGGATCTTGTAATTCAGGTCACAACTCTGTTGTGGTCAAGTCAAAGTCTCAATTTGTTTCACAAGTCCTTTTGAAAAATCTGACGGGGGAACAGTATGACCACTCATAATCATGACGCGGCTATTCGAATAGTTTGACACTCTGCAGAGATTGTACACTTTCACCACAACATTCGATACATCCGTCGGGAACAAATCCTGAATTCACCATACTCAGTATGCGGATAATCAATCCTAACCTTTCGATTACACGCCCTAGTATAAGCACCCCTCCTGTGAGTATGGCCTCCCAACCATGACCAACTGTCATCTTGGGTACTGCACAGGTGGACAATCTTCACAAGGTAGCCTCAGCTCAGACCTTGGCCGTGAGGGAACTAATACTAAGGTACATAAGTTTCCAGTCAAGCCCTACCCAATCTTCGGGTATTGTGGTTGTACGATAAAATTGGAATGGTATCGCATCCAGACAACCATCGGTTTTATAAAGGGGCTAAGGCTCATGCCTCAACATTTTCATCACCAAAATCATCAAGTGTTTGGAAACACATGTCCAAAACATTTCAATAGAATGATCCATCATTCCAAGGTTTTCATAACAATTTTTCCACCAAGTATTCACATCTAAAGTTGATCAAGTTTTATGCTTAGCACTAGCATCTACAGGTGGGGTAGTACTAAGGAGGGGTGGTAACTAGTGGGGTTTTAACTAAGTTCAAACTCATGTCTTAGGCTGATATCAAGGTTTCTATCTTAGTCCAAATTTTATGCTCTTTATGCAACCTTCAGCACAACTGTCTAGTATCTACCAAACTCTTAGGTAGACTCTAAGTAAGATTTGATAAAGAAATAAAGTAAGAAGCTTGCACATAAAACTAGGATTTGGTTTATCAAGGGGGTATGATCACATATGCTTAAGGCATATAGCAGTCATATCACAAGTATGGGTTTGTGGCATCAGTAGGGTATCTTGCAAGGGTTAGCTTGCATCAATATAAGTATAAGCTTGCATAGTTACTAGCTTGCTCAATCAACTAGTAGTATTAGGCTTGCCTTGTACAGAGCAGTGGTTGAAGTTCTCCTCGGCTTCCTCTTCGTAGTATCCTCCTTCCTCCTCGTATCCTTGGTCGGTACTAGCGTCTATGAATAAATACGAGGTACACAATCACCAAACAATACTTAACTACTTGCAATCATCACACACAAGGGTCCTATAGATGATCTAGCATCATCTCTAACATTACAAGGTTAAGGCTTGGTTTAAATCTTTTTATTTTTAGAAAAGTAATTTCTACTCATTGAAAAACTACTTAAGATTTAATATTCTCCAAACTAAACATGGGATCATGTTGACACATGTCATCACCACATATTGTAGTCCATGGGAATGTGATTTAAAGTGGTGTCACAATTTAATAAGGTTTTACCCTTTTATTTTAATTAATTAAAGTGGCTAGAAATGCTTATGTAGCATTCTTTTATTACTTGAACAATATTTCTGCAAGTAAACCTATATGTTTTTATATATTCTGAAAGGTATGGTTAAATGTGATTTTTGAGAGTTGGAATCAACTCAAAAGCTATTATGGTTTAAATTTGAAAAATGGTTGAATGCAGAAAAGCTTCTGCCTTGTTATTTTTACCAGTGGTGATCTATATATCCAATGACTTGAATCCAACGGGCTTGGATTCAGCATTCATAGACCTTTCCAACAAAATTGGTTTCAGTCAAATTGGTGCACTGAATCGATCTGGGTTGATTTTTGAAGTTGAGTACAGAAGTGTGTTTGAATTGAAATAGAAAAAGATTTAATTTGAATAACTGGGCTGCGCGGGAAATTCTAACGGGCCGGTCTGCTAAGCGCAGTGCTCCCGTGGGCTGCTTAAGTGGGTGTCCACATTCGTCAGTGACACTGGGCTGGGCGAAGCGGTATGTGGCAACGTGGGTCGTTCGATCTAGTTCTAATCTAACGGCTGGGAGTCATCATTGACGCGAGATAACTCCGGCGAGAACGAAACCTAGCGCGTCCAGTGAGGGTCGCTGGGGGCTCACCGGGGTACTGGCGAGGGTCGGCGAGGCGAGCAACGCAAGTCGGCGAACTTCGGGGTGGTCGCGGCTCTGGTCGGCTCAATCGTGGCTCCTTTCTTCTCCGACAGGCGAGCTCGGTGAAATTCCGGTGAGGTGGTGCTCGCCTTGATCTGAGAATGGTGTGGCACGATCAGTGAGGAGAGGGGAGTGAGATGGTGTGAAGAATTCGTGCGGGGGTGGCCTCTATTTATATCGAGCGAGGGGACCGTCGGGGCGCACGGTGAGCTCGTCGTGGGCGACGTTACAGGCGGCTAATGGCATGGGCAAGGGTAGGGGACGGTGTTGTGTCTCCTGGTGATGCTCAACGACATGGTCGCGAGGCATGGGGCGGTGTGGTTTGGTCTAGAACGGCCGGTGCTCTGCGCGGCAGAGGCGGCGTCTTCGACGGCGGGCGGTGGCTGTGCGGCACGGGGCGGCAAATGGGGATGTCTGGCGGTCTCCTGGGTTGATGGTGATCATGTATGCATGCGGCGAGGGCGGCACGCAGTCTGTGGATGCTGGTCGAGGGTGGCACTCTGGCGCACGCTCGGCATGGTCTGGGCGTGGCTTATGCGCGTGGTCCAGGGCTTGGCAACGCTTGCGGCTGGGACAGTGAGTGGCGGTGGACGATGAGCTGCCTCCTAGACAAGGTTGGCACGGCTAGTTCTTCCTCTAGCTTGCTGTCCACAATGGGGTGACATTGGGGTGCTCGGCTGTTCATCATTAATGGCAATGGCAAGCTCACAAGGGTGCTAGTGTTGGGCAAATCTTTCTAGATGATCTACTGAGTTGTGTGTGAGCTAACTAGGGAACAAGTTAGGCAAGAATCACTGCACACTATAGTGTTTAATGTTTTGTTTGATTTGTGTCTGCAACCTGTTTGATGAAATGGCCGCATGAAATCAAGTTTTGAATTTTGAAATGATTTTTGGTGGGTTTGCTAGATTGGTGCTGGTGAGTCTGCAGATCCTTGGGTTTTGAAAGTTGAGCTTGTTTGGGTGGGTTTTGAAAAAGTGGGATCTTCCCATATGAAGAAGATTCAATTTTGAATTGTCATTTAAACTATGCATTTGAAAGTTTCTGGATGATCACAAAGTGGGCCTTGATACTCTGTTATGAGTACATTCAAGGGGTGCAAAGATCCAGAAAAGTTTCTGTTAGGTTCTGAAAGTTTGAGACAGCCAAAGTAGGCATGGGAGTTAAATTGGCCAAAATGACCATTCACTTAATATTTTTGTTTTGATTTACTTGTCTTTAAGGAAAGTGTGGGAGATGTTTTAGATGATGTTCATTTCACCTAAGAAACATTTTACAAGCAATGGATCAAACAAACAAGGTGGTTTTTAATGAAATTCAAAATTCATGCATACACATATACATGCATTCATGAGTTTATTTAGAAATGTTTTTGTTAACCCTAATCTTGATGATTAGTGTTTGATGATCTAAGTTTGGTATTTTTGGGATGTTACAAACCTTCCCCCCTTAAAAAAAATATCTTCCCGAGATTTGAAAAAGGACGAAAAGATTACCTAGGATTTGAAGAGATCGGGAAACTCCGTCCTGATGTGATCTTCGCGTTCCCAGGTAGCTTCCTCTTCTGCGTGGTTGCTCCACTGAATCTTGAGAAACTTGATGCTTCGGGTTCGGGTAGTTCGATAAGCTTCTTCCAAAATGCGGATGGGCACTTCAGGATAGGTCAGGTCATCATTGATCTCTATGGTCCGGTGATCGATATTCTTGAACACTTCGGTCTTCTCGGGGAGTTCGAGACACTTGCGAAGTAACGATATATGGAACACATTGTGCACGGCTGACATCTCTTCAGGTAATTCCAGTTGATACGATACTTCTCCTCGACGGTTCAAAATTTTGAAAGCTTCGATATATCTGGGGGCTAACTTTCCTTTGAGTTGGAAACGCTGCATTCCCTTCAATGGCGACACTTTCAGATAAACAAAATCTCCGATGTTGAAGGCGAGGTCTCGACGTCTCTTGTCGGCATAACTCTTCTGTCGGGATTGGGCAGTCTTGAGGTGCTCACGAATCTTGTGAACCTTCTCTCCTGCTTCTCGTAGGATGTCGGGTCCGAAGATCTGACTCTCTCCTACTTCCGACCAGTTCAAAGGGGTGCGACACTTTCTTCCGTATAGGAATTCAAATGGGGCCATTTGCAAACTGGCTTGGTAACTATTGTTGTAAGAAAATTCTGCAAACGGCAGACAGTCTTACCACTTGGATCCATATTCTAGCACACATGCTCTAAGCATATCTTCGAGTATTTGGTTTACTCGCTCCGTTTGTCCATCGGTCTGAGGGTGATACGCGGTACTGAAATCTAGGCGGGTTCCTAAACCTTCTTGGACTTTCTTCCAGAATCTCGAGGTAAACTGAGTTCCTCGATCCGATACTATGTTCTTGGGGACTCCATGCAAACTAACTATTCTAGCGATGTACAACTCCGCTAGCTTCGAACTCTGATAGGTGGTTTTGACGGGCAAGAGATGGGCGACTTTGGACAATCTGTCCACTATGACCGAGATAGAGTCATTTCCCCTACTAGAAGTAGGTAATCCAGTGATAAAGTCCATTCCTACAGAATCCCATTTCCATTCCGGAATTTGCAAAGGTTGCAACAATCCAGCGGGTCTTTGATGTCCTGCCTTGACTCGCTGACATATATCACACTTGGCGATATAGCTTCCGATTTCTCTCTTCATCTTATGCCACCAAAATTGCTCTTTCAAATCTTGATACATCTTCGTTCCTCCGGGATGGATAGAATAAAGAGTATCATGAGCCTCCTTCAAGATAACTTCTTTCAACTCCGAATCTGCTGGTACACAAAGGCGTCCTTTGTACCACAGAACTCCTTCTTCGTCCTCGGTGAATCCGGGTACTTTGCCCGTACCGATACGACGCTTGATTCTGTCGATACTAACATTTCCCTTCTACGCCTCTTTAATCTGACTGATCAAAGTGGGCTGAAGTTCTATGCTAGCCAAAAATCCTTTGCTTACTAACTCTATTCGAAAATCTTCCATCTCCTTGTGCAGACTTGGTTGCTCCTTCAAAATCATGGAGTTCAAGCGGCACGGCAATCTGCTAAGGGCATCGGCTACCACATTGGCTTTACCAGGGTGATAGTGAATGTCCAGGTCGTAATCCTTGATTAGCTCAATCCATCTTCTCTACCTCATATTCAACTCTTTCTGAGTGAATATATACTTTAGGCTCTTGTGATCCGAGTAAATCTCACAACGATTTCCCATCAGGTAATGTCTCCATGTCTTCAGGGCTAGAACTACGGCTACTAGTTCGAGGTCATGGGTTGGATAGTTTTGCTCGTGTTGCTTCAATTGTCAAGAGAGATAAGATATAACTTTGCCTTCTTGCATTAGCACACATCCGAGACCAATCTTGGATGCGTCACAATACACATCGAAGGGCTTCGTGATATCCGGCATGATTAAGATTGGGGCTGATATCAATCTCCTCTTGAGTTCTTGAAAACTCGCTTCACACTTGTCTGTCCATTCAAACTTCTTGTCCTTCTTCAGCAATTGGGTCATGGGTCGGGCGATACTCGAGAATCCTTCTACGAATTTGTGGTAATATCCCGCCAATCCGAGAAAAGCACGAACTTGGGTTTGAGTGGTTGGGGCTTGCCAATCTTCTACATCTTTCACTTTGGCAGGGTCAACGGCAATTCCTCCTGTTGATACAATGTGACCGAGGAATCCTACCTCCTGTAACCAGAATTCACATTTGCTAAATTTTGCATACAACTGATGCTCTCTAAGGGTTCCAAGAATGGTCCTTAGGTGTAGCTCATGTTCTTCTTCTGATTTGGAATAAATCAGAATGTCATCGATGAAAACAACGACAAACTTATCCAGGAAGTCCATAAAAATCTTATTCATGAGATTCATGAAATAAGCGGGGGCATTGGTTAATCCAAAAGACATGACTGTATACTCGTACAATCCATATCTGGTGGTAAAGGCAGTCTTTGGAATATCCTCTGCACGAATCTTGAGTTGATGATAGCCAGTTCTAAGATCAATCTTAGAAAACACCTGGGCACCGATCAACTGATCAAACAAATCTTCTATCTTGGGCAAGGGGTACTTGCTCTTGATGGTGACATCATTCAACTTTCGATAATCCGTACATAAACGGTTACCTCCATCTTTCTTGTCTACAAACAAGACAGGTGATCTCCATGGTGACGCACTTGGTTGAATGAGTCCAATTTCTAGCATGGAATCCAGTTGCTTCTTCAGTTCTTCTAACTCCGATGGGTTCATACTATAGGGTCTCTGGGCTATGGGTCCTGTTCCGGGGATTAGTTCAATGATAAACTCGATATCCCGATCTGGGGGCATACCGGGCAAAACATCTGGAAATACATCGGGGTATTCACAGACTATCCGGACTTGGTCAATGGTAGGTTGGGCTAGACTCTTGTTACACTTGAATTGGCGAGGTAAGGTTTCAGATATATGTTCGACTGTTATTCCAGTGGTACTAGTCATGGTGATGGCTTTCTTAGCACAGTCAATCAATCCCTTATGTTTGGACATCCAATCCATTCCTAGTACTACTTCCAAACTTTAGTTCCGAGTACTATTAGATTAGCATAAAAATCTATGCCATGGATTCGGATAGGGACGGCTTTGCAAATTTGCCTAGCCTTGGTGGTTGATCCGGGGATTTGCACAATCATCACATGCTTCAGTTTGGTTGGTTGAATTTTACTAGTGCATGCAAATTCTTCGGTGACAAATGGATGCAATGCACCAGAGTCAAACAACACTCTTGCAAGTACTGAATTAACAGAAAACATACCCAGCATGACGTCTGGCGCTTCCTGAGCTTCTTCAGCATGCATGAGAAAAAGACGGCCATTGCGGTTGAGTGAATTTCCTGGGGAAAATCTCCTTCCTGGCTGAACACGACGCTGTTGCTGAGCTGGGGGATTGGTATTAGGGGCTGTAGCATTCTTCTTGTTGGGGCACTCGTTGGAATAGTGGCCTTTATTTCCACAGTCATAACAGGTCACTTGTGACTTGTCCTTGGCTGCGACAGGCACAACATTGCTTCCAGTCCTCGGGGCAGTGTTGGGGTTGGCGGTAGCATTGTTGGTGTTGAACTTGGGTAGGGCACGGGTGAAATTGCTAGAGTTGCCGGGGTTGTTGTGATTTCCTCCGGTTCTAGGGTTTCCACGGTTGGGATAGGTTGGACGGGTCATAGGGGGTCTGTTGGTTCTTGGGGCAAATCCTGGAGATGGGTTGGGGCGATACTTTGGGGTATGATGGGTTCCTGGTTGATGCATCATACGACGCTTGCGGTTCTCATTGGCTTGGTTGATCTTTCCTTCCATATGGATGGCTGAATCGACAAGGGCTTCAATATCAGCAAAGGGGATATTGACTAACACCGTCTGCATCTCGTCATGCAGACCATTCAGGAATCTTTCTTTCTTCTTGGCTTCGGTGTCTATCTCGTCTGGGGCATACCTAGCTAATGACAAAATTTTGTCACGGTATTCCGCTACAGTCATCCTTCCTTGTTTCAGCTCTCTGGACTCGTCTCTCATTCTCTTGATCAAACCTGGTGGCACATGGGTTCTGCTAAACTTGACCTTGAATTCCTCCCAGTTCATCATCTGGCCTCCGGTCATGGCACGAACACTGTTCCACCATGCCCTGGCATCTCCGGCTAGATAGTGGGTGGAAAACAGGACTTTCTCGTTGGCTTCGACTCCTGCTACTTCTAAGTTGTTTTCCATGGTTTGCAGCCAATCGTCGGCGTCTAAGGGTTCTTCTGACTTGGTGAAAACAACTGGGTTGGTATTCTGAAAATTCTTGAGCTTAGATCCATGGTTGTCCTGATTTCCATGGCCTTGGTTGTTGTAGGCTAGCTGGGCTATCTGTTGCAGAGTGGCTAGGTTGGATTGACGTTCCGCTCTTTCAGCTTCACGGTCAGAGGTCAACATTTGCAGAATCTGCAACATCGGATCCGGGGCTGAACCACTTCCTCCACGTGGCATCTGAAGATTTAGATAAATCATGAGAAAAGAGGGAAATTTTCTAAGGTTTGGGGTCTTTGAAAAGTTTTAAAGGTTTGACTCAGATTTTTCTAGCAACTTGCTTTTTCATTCATTCATAGCATACAGTACAACACACACCACAACAAGGAAAACAAATGGTTTTAAGAACCATTCTGGAATCTACGATACAGGGGCCCCGACTACTACTCACTACGCTAGTGCTCAGTGCTACTACTCCTCGGAGTATGTGGCTTCATCATCTTCATTATCATCGATGAAGGCAAAATCATCCTCATCGGTGAAGAAGTCCATGGCCTGATCCTCCAAAAAATCATCGTCATCACTGAGATAAGAGTAAGGGTCTCCACGAAGATCCTCTCCGGCATTCTCCCTTTCCTCCAACTGCATGTCTCTCTCGTGGATGGTCTCTTCCAGAGATGAGATGCGGTGGCGAAGACGAGCAATAATGCGCTCCTTCTTGTCGAGTTGACGGCGACGAGACTTGCGATCCTTTGCTAGCATGGCTATGGTCTGATCCTTCGTCTTGATGATGGCAGACTTGTGGTTGCAATAGTCACGGCAGTTGTCCAACTCCTGCTGACGATCATACATCATGAAGCTAAGGTGGTCCAATTGAGTCTTCTCCGGGGTGGTATGGGGCTTCGGTGGTTGTCCATTTGCATCACGCCTTGGGAAAAACTCAAAGCAGTTCCCTTGATCGATTGATGCTCGCCCACAGACGGGAGAGAGATTCTGCATTGCTCGCAAGTGCATCGAGCCGCTTGTTCTCTCTTAAGGTAAACTGAATTCCATCCGCAGTGGGAGGTTCAATCTTTCCTGGAGACTTGCAACAATTAACCACTTCAGATCTTATCCTCCTTGATCATTGAGATGAGCTCCGAAGAACTCGGGGTGTGGACGCTCCAGAAGTTCTGAAAGCTGATCCAGATCCCTCTCAAAGATAAGGTCTCCTCCATTCCCCAACTGATAAAACTTGCTGTACTTCACATCCATCTATAAAAATAGAGGATGAGTAGATTAGCAGATTGATCAAGTGTGTCAAAATTTTATGTATTTTGCAAAAGTTTTTGAGGAACATGAATTTTTATGAAAGAATCAAAGAGATAAGAATGAGAATAGGTTTTTGTAAATATTTGTTTTTCTTTGGTTTTGAAACTAAGTTTTTGGTTCAACGTCCAGTCTAACTAGGGTC
Organism: Avena longiglumis; assembly: GCA_030063025.1. NCBI lineage: Eukaryota > Viridiplantae > Streptophyta > Magnoliopsida > Poales > Poaceae > Avena > Avena longiglumis. The sequence goes on along the minus strand of CP125978.1, from coordinate 415,583,462 downwards.
TCCTATGGTCAGGATGGCTCTGATACCAACTTGTCAACACCCAGATTTTTCAATCCTAGATGCCTGTTATGCCATACATCGCAACCCTAGGATTACCATTTTTGCGAGACATAACAGAATTGGATACCATAGTACATCATCCGTTACAACGATACATAAGTTCTTACACAAATAAGGATCTCATGATTCAGTTCTTAATACAATTTCAAGCAGCGGAATACGTAGTAATAACGGTAGCGTAGGCGAAGCTCCATCTTCAGGGTCACATGCAATGCTGACGATGGGAGATGATCCTAGTTATCGTAACCTTCCTGGGGTCCATCTTCCAGGTATTCCTCTTCATAGTCTGGCCATGGGAATAGCCAGGGACAAAGCCATGAGTACTCTTTAAGTACTCGCAAACTAATACTAACAGGTAAGGGGTTTTTGGATAATAGGACACTAGGCTCTAGGGTTATTTTGCAAAAAGCCAGGTTTATCTCTACTAAGTTCCAAAGCTAGTCACAATTTTATAACTCCTAAGTGGGATCTTGTAATTCAGGTCACAACTCTGTTGTGGTCAAGTCAAAGTCTCAATTCGTTTCACAAGTCCTTTTGAAAAGTCTGACGGGGGAACAGTATGGCCACTCCAACTGTCCATAACCGCGGACGCGGCTATTCGAATAGTTTGACACTCTGCAGAGATTGTACACTTTCACCACAACATTCGATACATCCGTCAGAAACAAATCCTGAATTCACCATACTCAGTATGCGGATAATCAATCCTAACCTTTCGATTACACGCCCTAGAATAAGAACCTCTCCTATGAGTATGGCCTCCCAACCATGACCAACTGTCATGTTGGGTACTGCACAGGTGGACAATCTTCACAAGGTAGCCTCAGCTCAGACCTTGGCCGTGAGGGAACTAATACTAAGGTACATAAGTTTCCAGTCAAGCCCTACCCAATCTTCGGGTATTGTGGTTGTACGATAAAATTGGAATGGTATCGCATCCAGACAACCATCAGTTTTATAAAGGGGCTAAGGCTCATGCCTCAACATTTTCATCAACAAAATCATCAAGTGTTTGGAAACACATGTCCAAAATATTTCAATAGAATGATCCATCATTCCAAGGTTTTCATAACCATTTTTCCACCAAGTATTCACATCTAAAGTTGATCAAGTTTTATGCTTATCACTAGCATCTACAGGTGGGGTAGTACTAAGGAGGGGTGGTAACTAGTGGGGTTTTAACTAAGTTCAAACTCATGTCTTAGGCTAAGATCAAGGTTTCTATCTTAGGCCAAATTTTATGCTCTTTATGCAACCTTCAGCACAACTGTCTAATATCTACCAAACTCTTAGGTAGACTCTAAGTAAGCTTTGATAAAGAAATAAAGTAAGAAGCTTGCACATAAAACTAGGATTTGGTTTATCAAGGGGGTATGATCACATATGCTTAAGGCATATAGCAGTCATATCACAAGTATGGGTTTGTGGCATCAGTAGGGTATCTTGCAACGGTTAGATTGCATCAATATCAGTATAAGCTTGCATAGTTACTAGCTTGCTCATCAACTAGTAGTACTACGCTTGCCTTGTGCAGAGCAGTGGTTGAAGTTCTCCTCGGCTTCCTCTTCGTAGTATCCTCCTTCCTCCTCGTATCCTTGGTCGGTACTAGCGTCTATGAATAAATACGAGGTACACAATCACCAAACAATACTTAACTACTAGCAATCATCACACACAAGGGTCCTATAGATGATCTAGCATCATCTCTAACATTACAAGGTTAAGGCTTGGTTTAAATCTTTTTATTTTTAGAACAGTAATTTCTACTTATTGAAAAACTACTTAAGATTTAATATTCTCCAAACTAAACATGGGATCATGTTGACACATGTCATCACCACATATTGTAGTCCATGGGAATGTGATTTAAAGTGGTGTCACAATTTAATAAGGTTTTACCCTTTTATTTTAATTAATTAAAGTGGCTAGAAATGCTTATGTAGCATTCTTTTATTACTTGAACAATATTTCTCCAAGTAAACCTATATGTTTTTATATATTCTGAAAGGTATGGTTAAATGTGATTTTTGAGAGTTGGAATCAACTCAAAAGCTATTATGGTTTAAATTTGAAAAATGTTTGAATGCAGAAAAGCTTCTGCCTTGTTATTTTTACCAGGGGTGATCTATAGATCCAATGACTTGAATCCAACGGGCTTGGATTCAGCATTCACAGACCTTTCCAACAAAATTGGTTTTAGTCAAATTGGTGCACTGAATCGATTTGGGTTGATTTTGAAGTTGAGTACAGAAGTGTGTTTGAATTGAAATAGAAAAAGATTTAATTTGAATAACTGGGCTGCGCGGGAAATTCTAACGGGCCGGCCTGCTAAGCGCAGTGCTCCCGCGGGCTACTTAAGTGGGTGTCCCCACTCGTCAGTGACACTGGGCTGGGCGAAGCGGTATGTGGCTACGTGGGTCGTTCGATCTAGTTCTAATCTAACGGCTGGGAGTCATCGTTGACGCGAGATAACTCCGGCGAGAACGAAACCTAGAGCGGCCAGTGAGGGTCGCCGGGGCTCAGGGTACGGCGAGGTTGGCGGGCGAACAAAGTCGGCGACGGCGAACTCGGGGTGGTCGCGGCTCTGGCGGCTCAATCGCTGGCTCCTTTCTTCTCCCAAGGCGTGCTCCAGTGAAATTCGGCGGTGGTACTCGCCTTGCTCGAGAATGGTGTGGCACGATCGGTGAGGAGGGAGTCGAGATGGTGTGAAGAATGCGGGGTGGCCTCTATTTATAGTCGGCGAGGGACCGTCGGGCGCCGCAGTGAGCTCGTCGGCGACGTTAAGCGGCTAATGGCATGGGCAAGGGTAGGGGACGGTGCTGTGTCTCCTGGCGATGTTCAACGACATGGTCGCGAGGCATGGGCGGTGTGGTTTGGTCTGGAACGGGCGGTGCTCTGCGTGGCAGAGGCGGCGTCTTCGACGGCGGGCGGTGGCTGTGCGGCACGGGGCGGCAAATGGGGATGTCTGGCGGTCTCCTGCGTTGATGGCGATCATGTATGCACGCGGCGAGGGCGGCGCGCGGTCTGTGGATGCTGGTCGAGGGTGGCGCTCTGGCGCACGTTCGGCATGGTCTGGGCGCGGCTTGTGCGCGTGGTCCAGGGCTTGGCAATGCTTGCGGCTGGGACAGTGAGTGGCGGTGGACGGTGGGCTGCCTCCTAGACAAGGTTGGCACGACTAGTTCTTCCTCTAGCTTGCTGTCCACAATGGGGTGACATTGGGGTGCTCGGCTGTTCATCATTAATGGCAATGGCAAGCTCACAGGGGTGATAGTGTTGGACAAATCTTTCTAGATGATCTACTGAGTTGTGTGTGAGCTAACTAGGTAACAAGTTAGGCAAGAATCACTGCACACTATAGTGTTTGATGTTTTGTTTGATTTGTGTCTGTAACCTGTTTGATGAAATGGCCGCATGAAATCAAGTTTTGAATTTTGAAATGATTTTTGGTGGGTTTGCTAGATTGGTGCTGGTGAGTATGCAGATGCTTGGGTTTTGAAAGTTGAGCTTGTTTGGGTGGGTTTTGAAAAAGTGAGATCTTCCCATATGAAGAAGATTTAATTTTGAATTGTCATTTAAACTATACATTTGAAAGTTTCTGGATGATCACAAAGCGGGCCTTGATACTCTGTTATGAGTATATTCAAGGGGTGCAAAGATCCAGAAAAGTTTCTGTTAGGTTCTGAAAGTTTGAGACAACCAAAGTAGGCATGGGAGTTAAATTGGCCAAAATGACCATTCACTTAATATTTTTGTTTTGATTTACTTGTCTTTAAGGAAAGTGTGGGAAATGTTTTAGATGATGTTCATTTCACCTAAGAAACATTTTACAAGCAATGGATCACACAAACAAGGTGGTTTTTAAAGAAATTCAAAATTCATGCATACACATATACATGCATTCATGAGTTTATTTAGAAAAGTTTTTGTTAACCCTAATCTTGATGATTAGTGTTTGATGATCTAAGTTTGGTATTTTTGGGATGTTACAGAGCTCCGGCCACTGTTCAGCCTCCATCGGGAGGCCCTCTCTGAAGCCCGTTGTTGCTGCGGTCCTCGTCGGCATCGACGCAAGTGGCGAAGTCCCCGCGGCGGTGCACGGCAACGGCAGGTGTGGCTTCCTCTGCTCGGCATTGCGGAAAGAGGAGGACTCGATTGTAATTGCCTTTTACATTGCAAGGTCCTTTCTGCATTTGCCAAGGGCCCATGTATTAATCTTTGTTCTTATGAGGTTCTCTGTAAAAACATTTGTACACCCACTGATGGTATAATGATATGGCTTCTAGCCCCTTCGGAGACGCCTGTGTTTCAGAAGAAGAAAAAACCAACCTAGAACAACGTAGATGGTGATGGCCACGGCGAGAGTAGAGACAGGGCAGCAGCCCCTGAGCCGAGCAGTCGCGAGTCCGAAAAACCTAGCACGAGCAGCAGCAGCAGCGCTCGAGTACTTGCGCGAGCGTTTAATGCGGTGCTGCAGCCTGCCCGGCCTCGCCTCTCTTGGGTTTGGTTGGGCTGTGCCCCCACGCTGTCGCTAGCGATGGATTGGACGGGCAGGCAAACTTCCGTAGGCAGGCGTGTCGCTTGTCTGCTCGTACTGCTGCCGCAGCGCCTTGCAGAGGGAGGGGGCGTTTCCTTCCTTCATTCCCTTGGATCACGCGACCTTGGCAGACACAGACAGCCAGAGTCACAGACACACGCTATCCAGCCATCCGATCGATCGCCACTAGTCTCGGATTCCCTCCCGGTCCCGGCTCGTACACTGTGGCAGTGTGCCATTGCCAATACCGCGCGCGCCAACGCCTTCGAATCTGCAACCAGCGTCCACCGCGCGCGCTTCAGGAACGACGTTGGTCTTTACATGGAACGTGCACGGAAACGGCTGTCAGTTTGCGCCTCACTCATCCAATCCTTGTGTCATTCTATGGCATACTCGGCGACCAGCACATACATAAAACCTGAAAAAGGCTATCGTGTTGTGGATTTTTATTGCTGTCGTGACAGTAACATAATTAAATGAACCATCATATAGTACCTCCTAGCATCTGTATACGCGGATGTACACGACTACAATTAACGTTGGTGCGAGGTGATGACGTTGAATCATTGTACCAGCATAGTACATTGAATAAACAACAACAGCATAACCATGACAAGATATGACCTAAACATCCACGAATCATCGTTCGTCAGCAATAACGCCTTCAAAAGGGCCAATCAGTAATGTCGCCAATGCAGCCTTCGACAGCTAACTAGTAAGGGCGACTTCTTTAGGCTTCTGCTTATGCAAAAACTGTCGTGGTAGAAAAAAAGCTAGTACTAGAAACTGTATGGGAGACTTTTTTTGAACATATGTAAATTTGGCTTATTTGATGCGTTGAGTTGTGAAATATTTGTAATACCCTAAAATTTAGATATGTTTCATAATTATTAAGTGATGATATCATAGAATATGCTAGTTTTAGGTAAAAATGAATTATAAATGAATAAAAATATATATGCATAAAAACATAAACATGGAGTGCTCATTATCCACAAAATATGCACAGAATTAAATTATGTGCTCAATATCATTCATCAATAGTGCTCTCAGCACATGAACATGTATGTGACAAATCCTTAACATTCTGGACATGAATTAAGATTTCAACAATGCAACATTTATCCTGGAGGAACAATTGGACCAAGATTTTTATACATTACCAATAGCACGTCCATTCACATTTACAGACAGGAGGAACAATTGGACCATGATTTTTACAGATTAGCAAGAACTGCGGGGAGAAACTAGAAGCATTCCATGCTGGTCCGTGCTACGGGTGGAGGGCGGGAGCAGCCATGGGCGGGGCTGGCGACGAGAGGCGGGGGCAGCGCCAGAAGGGGCGGGTCCGTGCTATGGGTGGAGGGCGGGCGCAGCTGCGAGCGGCTAGGGGCGGGGGCGGGGCTGGCAGCGAGCAGCCATGGGCGGCGGCAGTGGGTACCATGATCGATGCGGGAGGGGACGGGTGGGAGCTGTGCGAGCCGCCAGGGCAGGGGGATGGGTGGGACTTTTTTCTTTTGCATATTCGGTGTCTCTCTGGTGGAGTGGAATTGTGTCGTAAATTGTACTGAATGCGAGGGGCGGATCTGCATACCGCTTCGGCCATCTCACCCAGAAGCTCGGGAATCCGGGGTCGGGCAGTTTCTAGAAATACACTACGAGGTCGCTTCTCGGTGAAAATAAGCATATGTTAAGCTGGAGACTTCTTTTGGGCTTGTTCTGTTTGGCACCTAGAAGCAGCTCTATAAGCCCAAAAAACGGTCCTAAGCCCTTTCCAAATGTGCGTTTCTTAGCACGATATCATATGAAAATTGCTTACTACCTACATTCCAGTTTATAAGGCAAATACATAATTCGAGAAAATATTTTGACCGTAAATTTGGTCAATAATATATGAATCATATGTCACAAAAATTGTACCATTGAAAGAGAGAAGTTGATGTTGTATCTTATAGGAGATACACTTGTTCTCAATAATGAGGAATCCCAAAGAAGAAATATGTGTCTCTTGCATGGTTAGGGGAAAAATGATGCAAGTTCGTGGAATTACGGATCGTATGAAGATTTAAAATGGAGTCGGGGAGCTAAGGATAGGATACAAATATGTTAATGGAAAGGATGGAAACGCTGGACATATATTTTCATCTAGAAACTAGTGGCCCAAAGAAAGAGGAATTTTATCCTATCTCTTGATAACTTGATTTGGATAAAAAGATTAAACAGATTAGAACCGTTGAAACAATTCAGTGATTCTTATTTTTTTTTTGTAAAAAGAAGTTCGACCCTCTAACTGCACTTCAACCATGCTGGAGGTCATGTTAGGTTAATCAGCTAATAAATGAGGCAAAGAAACAAAAAACCAAGCTTTTGCTTGGTGGAAATTAAAGTGCCTATGTTTGATTTACAAAATAAGGCTTCGGCTTAGGAGCGAGAAGAATTATATTTAGCAAAAATGCGTTTTTTCTTGAAAGACTGTATGTTATTGCAAGTTTAATTGGACGTAATTGGTGGTACATGCAATTGTGTTCAAAGAAAAGGCAAGAAAACTTCGATGTTGCATTAGTTGAGCAAAAGATTTAACACATAAAAGGTCACTTTGTTTTTCCTAAAATAACATAGGTAATGGGGGGAGGGGATCCCCGATCTGACTATAACACACTTTATAGCTGTTTTAGCATCACCAAACTCTTATTCTCAATGGTAAGGAAATCGGTAATCGTTAACTGCTCGGTTGTCTTGGGAGTAGCGACTAATCGGAATTCGGACGATTAACTGATTTAATCGGTCGGCTATTAATCGGTGCAACCTACAAAAATTAGCACCTAAAACACATATGACTCCTCTTGCACCTCAACCACATATCCAATTAAAGGAAGCCTCGAGCTCCCGGATGAGATCCTTAAGGCGCTCGAGCTCTTGTATCTGAGGTCTGATCTATAACTACGAGGAACTGGTTAAGAATGACAAGGAATTGGCTGGTGATGGCAGAAATCTAGCTCCTAGAGGCAGGGATCGAGCGGAAGCTTCGAAAAACTTACTTCATTGGGGCGGTCTAGCGGATGGATGGGCAATATGTGTTGATAATTTTGCAACTTTTTTGACCAAGTGTAGTAGTTAATCGGAAACATACCTAGTAATCGGAGTGTCAGAGCTATTAATCGGGATAAATGATTAACATAAACGATTAGCGGTAATCGACACGGTCGGGTCCCTAGTAGCGATTAATCGGCCTATTAATCGCTGATTCGGCCTATTTTTTGAACAATGCTTATACTTTTATGACCATATATTCTATGGCAAATTAACTATGTTTTTATTGATGTTATGGTACGATCTTTTATGTATAATCTTTCTCTTTATATGTCCCTCCCCATCTTGCCTCTACTAAACAAACAACACCTATTTGTGTTCACAGAGATATGGTCATATATTCTCACCTCACAAGAGCATGCATGTAACAAAAATTTATACGAGACACATATTTAAGTGGAATATAAACAACGCATGTCCCACTATGTCTATTAGTGGAATCAAATATTTTGTAACCTTCATTGATTGGTATACAAGCATGACTTGGGTGTATCTCTTACGTCACAAAGATAAGGTGTTTCTATGCTTTTAGGACTTTTGTGCATATGTGAACACTCAATTTAAGGTGTTGTTGCAAATACTTAGAACTGGTAATGGGACAGAATATGTTAACTAGAGATTTGAGGGGTTTCTTATCAGAGAAAGGTATCATTCATCAGTCTTCATATACAGATACTTCTTAAAATGGAGTAGCTGAAAGAAAGAATCATAATATATTAGAAGCAACTCGTTCTCTCATGTATACATGAATGTACCTAAATTTTGAGGCAGTTCTAACTGCTATGTTTCTTATTAATCGCATGCCTTCACGGATTATGGGCATGAAGTCTTCATGTGAGATTCTATTTGGTGAAAATAAGTTTCATGTTGTTCCCAAGGTCTTCGGCTGCACTTGCTTTGTCAGAGATCATAGACCCTCAGTATTTTTATTGGGTATCCTCTTGGGCAACAAGGATGCAAACGCTAATCCAACTGGGCACGGAACATTTGTGAGTATAGATGTTACCTTCTATGAATCTAAACCCTTTTATGGTGAAAATATATTTTTTAGCATGTTGTTTGAAGGTATTGATTTGTCTCAATTGACTGATGGTCAAGAGGGGAGAGTACAGTCACATATGTCGCAAATTCTGATGCAACAAAGGGGCAACTCCTCTAGTGGTGATTATATCGTTTCCCCTCACTAGTAGAAAACGACCTTTCGTTTTGAGCTGCTTCAGCCTCTAGTCCCGGTCCTGTCTGGATGGCGCCACAGGACTAGTCCCGGTCTATGGGCAACCTCTAGTCCCGGCTGATAACACAAGCCGGAACTAGAGCAATTGTGGGACCCGTTGCTATATTTAGTCTGGGTTCTTGTTACCACCTGGGACTAGAGATCAATATCTAGTCTGGGGTTTTTTACCACCCGGGACTATATATTACCACTATATATCCCTCCTTCGATCCATGCACAAAAGCATGGCCATTTCCTCGAAGGTACATCTCAAGTTCATCCTAATTTTTGTCCAATTTGGTGGTAACTTCCAATCCAAGATTTGTCAAGATTTGGTGGTATCATCTATCAATCCAAGCTTCTAAAATGGTTAGCAACTTCAATCTTTCATCTCTTATTGTTATAGTTTAGCTCAATGCTCTAGAAGTACAGAGGGATTTCATGCTTAGAGGTGTAGAGGGAATTTTAGATGTGTAATTTTAAGCATAGTTTGATTATATAAAAAGTTACTAAAAGTTGAGATGTGCATTTAAGAGTTTTAGATCTCAAACTTGAATAAGGTTTTCACTGCAAAAGCAATAATTAAATAGTAAACATTTTTTATGTTAACAGTTTTGTAAAATTCAAAAAATAGTGCATGTAAAATTTTAGATTTGTAAAAGTAATTGTAGTAAATATGATCCAAACTTTTTATATGATAGAAAATTTTAATTATACTGCAGAGGAGTCAAGAATGGATGTATGACGCTCCCCGAATGTCTAACGCGTTCATTAAAGGCGTGCATTCTTTCCTCTATTTGGTTGAGGCAAACAAGCAGAATGGTTTTATGTGTTGTCCGTGCCGTGTCTGTCGGAATGAGAAGGATTACTCTTCATCCAAAACCATTCACATCCACCTGATTCAATCAGGTTTCATGTCTGACTATATTTTTTGGAGAAAGCATGCAGAAAGCGGGGTTATGATGAAAGACAACGAAGAAGAGAACGATGACAACTATCCAATGTTTCCTGAATACGGTGGTACTGCACTAGAAGACAATGACCAAGAAGAAGGTGAAGAACGGGCATTAGATGAGACTGCTGATGATCTTCGTCAAGACATTCTTGATGCACGGAGCGAATGCGAAAATTAAAATGAGAAGAAGAAGTTGGAGCGCATGCTATAGGATCACAAAAAATTGTTATACCCTAATTGTGAAGATGGAAACACAAAGCTCGGTACTACACTGGAATTACTGCAATGGAAAGCAGAGAATGGTTTATCTGACAAGGGATTTGAGAAGCTACTGAAAATTTGGAAGAAGAAGCTTCCAAAGGATAACGAATTGTCTGTCAGTACATACGAGGCAAAGAAGATCGTCTGCCCTCTAGGACTAGAGGTGCAGAAGATACATGCATGTATTAATGACTGCATACTATATCGCAGTGAGGAGTACGAGAATTTGGATGCATGCCCGGTATGTGGTGCTTTGCGTTATAAGATCAGAAGAGATGACCCTAGTGATGTTCAGGGCGAGCAACACCCCAGGAAGAGGGTTCCTGCAAAGGTGATGTAGTATGCTCCTATAATACCACGGTTGAAACGTTTGTTTAGAAACAAAGAGAATGCCAAGTTGTTGCGATGGCACAAAGAAGAGCACGGGAAAGACTCGATGTTGAGACACCCCGCTGATGGGTCGCAATGGAGAAAAATCAATAGAGAGTACCCGAGCTTTGTAGATGATGCAAGGAACTTAAGGTTTGGTCTAATTACAGATGACATGAATCCTTTTGGAGAGCAGAGTTGCAGTCATAGCACCTGGCCTGTAAATCTATGTATATATAACCAGCCTCCTTGGTTGTGCATGAAGCGGAAGTTCATTGTGATGCCAGTGCTCATCCAAGGCCCGAAGCAACCCGACAATGATATTGATGTGTACCTAAGGCCATTAGTTGAATAACTACTATAGTTGTGGCGTGACGAAGGTGTTCGTATGTGGGATGAGCACAAACAGGAGCCATTTGACCTATGGGCATTGTTGTTCGTAACCATCAATGATTGGCCTGCTCTTAGTAACCTTTCAGGACAATCAAACAAGGGATATAATACATGCACGCATTGTTAAGATGATATTGAAAGTATATATTTGGATAAAGGTAGAAAGAATATGTACCAGGGGAATCGTCGATTTCTTTCGGACAGGCATCCCACAAGAAAGAAAGACAAGAATTTCAATGGTGAGGCAGATCACCAGAAGAAGCCTATCTGCCGTACTAGTGATGTTATATTTGGTATGGTCAAGGATCTAGAAGTAATCTTTGGAAAGGGCCCTGGCGGTCAATCTGTTCCAAATGACACTGACGGACATGTGCCAATGTGGAAGAAGAAATCTATATTTTGGGAGCTACCCTATTGGAAAGTTCTAGAGGTCCGCTCTATAATCGACGTGATGCACATGACGAAGAATCTTTGCGTGAACCTGCTAGTCTTTATGGGCGTGTATGGAAAGAAAAAAGATACGCCAGAAGCACGGCAGGACCAGCAAGGTATGAAAGACCGAGACGGCGTGCATCCAATGAAGTCAGATAAAGGACGTCTAAGTGTTGCCAGTTGTGCTCTTACCAAAGAAGAGAAGGATTTTTTTTGAAGTCCTAAGTAGTATGAAGGTCTCGTCTGGATTCTCGTCGAATATAAAGGGAATAATAAATATGGCAGAGAAAAAATTCTAGAACCTAAAGTCCCATGAAATGTCACGTGCTTATGACGCAATTGCTTCCGGTTGCATTGAGGGGGATTCTACCAGAAAATGTTCGACTGCCCATTGTGAAGCTATGTGCATTCCTCAATGCTATTTCTTAGAAGGTAGTCGATCCAGAAATTCTACCGAGGTTACAAAATGATGTGGTCCAGTGTCTCGTAAGTTTTGAGCTGGTGTTCCCACCATCCTTCTTCAATATTATGATGCATCTGCTGGTACACCTAGTTGACGAGATTACCATTTTGGGTCCTGTATTTCTACACAATATGTTCCCCGTTGAGAGGTTCATGGGAGTCTTGAAGAAATATGTTCATAACCGTGCTAGGCCAGAAGGAAGCATCTCGAAGGGATATGGAACAGAGGAGGTCATTGAGTTTTGTGTTCACTTTATTCCTGACATTAAGTCGATTGGTGTTCCTGAATCACGGCATGAGGGGAGACTGAGTGGAAAAGGCACACTAGGAAGTAAATCAATAATATGTAGGTACGGACATTCTTTCACTCAAGCACACTACACGATTCTGCAAAATTCCACCTTGGCAGCTTCGTATATCAAGGAACACAAGAATATTGTACGCTCAGACAACCCGGGAAAGCCTGACTCCTTTATTAGAGATGAACACATGAAGACTTTTGGCGGTTGGTTGCAAACACATCTCATGAATAACAACACTGTTTGTGATGAGCTGTACTTGTTGGCCAACTCACCATCTTCGACTCTATGGACTTTCCAAGGGTACGAGATAAATGAGAATATATTTTACACAATCGACAATGGATCAAACGACAATGGGTCAAACGACAATGGGTCAAACGACAATGGGCCAATCGACAATGGGCCAAGATAAAAAGAGCACCAAAAAAAAGTGGTGTCCGCTTTGATGCAACAAACGACAATGGGTCAAAGGACACTTATTATGGTTACATAGAGGAGATATGGGAACTTGACTATGGACCTGCTTTGAAGGTCCCTTTGTTTCGGTGCAAATGGGTCAAGCTAATAGGAGGCAGGGTTGAGGTAGACAAAAAATACGGAATAACAACAGTGGATCTCAACAATAATGCATATAGAAACGAACCATTCGTCCTAGCCAATGATGTATCTCAGGTTTTTTTATGTGAAGGACATGTCTACCAAACCAAGAAAATAAAATATAAGCAAACAAATACATCATCCGACGATGAGCCAAAGCGCCACATAGTTCTTTCATGGAAAAGAAATATCGTAGGAGTGGAGGACAAGACAGAGATGTCAGAAGATTATGACAAGTTTCATGAAATTCCGCCGTTTCTAGTGAAGGATGACCCAAGCATCATGTTACTTGATGAAGATGCTCCATGATTAAGGCCACACGGTCATAAGCAAGTCATATGATGTATTCTGAATTTTTCCTTTGGCGGTTTTTTAGATGCAATCAATATGTATGTATATCATTTTGTGAAGCTTTTGCCAAGTTTGTTATTTTTTCTATTTTATAAAAATAATTCTACTAACTTTCCCTCTGACCGAAGCTTTTAGTCCCGGTTGTAGCCACTAACCGGGACTAAAGATATTTCCCGCCATTTCCCACCGCTTCCCACCATGTTTTCCCGCCCTTTCCCTCTGACCGAAGCTTTTAGTCCCGGTTATAGCCACTAACCGGGACTAAAGATATTTCCCGCCATTTCTCACCGCTTCCCGCCATGTTTTATCGCCCTTTCCCTCTATATTTAGGCCAGCCACGCCATGGCTATCCACACACCTTCCTCTCTCACAACAATGGACATCGCCATCGGGCCATTCGACCTTGAGGAGACGAGGCTGGCGCCTCCTACCCTTGCCGCCGTTACCGGTCACCGCCGGCTGGATGCTGAGCGCTGGAGGGGTTCCTGTCCCTCCTGTCCCTCAAGGTTCCGCACGTCAGGCGGCCATCACGAACCACTTCTACCATGAGCTCACGCCAGAGCAGCGGATGGATCCCAGTGGGATCCCAACAACTATGACACCCGGAATGCCTTCTTTGCTAACCGGCGGGAAAGGGAGCTCGCCAGGTACGAGGGTGATGGCCCTCCCCCGGTGAACCACAACGAAGCCGGCCTCCGCCTGTGGTGGGCAACCGGACTATCATCGTCCTTATGTGCTACATCACCGGGGGAGACCATCCTCGCCTGCGGTACCCGCGGCCTCCACAGAGCCATAAGAAGGGTGGCGGTGGTGAGAGCCGTGGGTGTAGTGGCATCGTCATCCGGGAGCCCCCTCCCCCACGCGTCGTGAATCCGAGGCCAGAGTGGTGGGTGCCCCACAATATCTCATGGCTGGGCTGAGCATCCAGCCACGTGCGCCTAGCTAGCAATGACCACGACGGCAACAACGACGAAGACGAAGACGACCCTGAAGCTGAATACTATAGGGCTAGATATGAGCATGACTAAAGGGGGGTCTTTATTAGTCCTGATTCTATAGTCTCCGTTTTTTAATTATTCATAAATGTATTGAGTATTAGTCCCGGTTTGTGGTTGGACTGGTACTAAAGGGGGCCTTAAGTACGTCCCGATTCCATAGTCTCGGTTTTTTAATATTAATAAATGTCTTGAGTGTTTGTCCTGTTTTATGGATGGTCCGGGACTAAAGGGGGGAGTTTAGTCCCGATTCGTAGAACAATTTTCCCAAACTATTAAGATGTTGTCCCATATTAGGGAGTGCCTCTATGACCAACTTTAGGGACATGCCGGAGGACTAGGCTCCGGCGGCATATCTCTAAAGCTGGCCGTAGTGGTATCCCTGCTCTCGCACACCATCTTGTAGCTTGTAACTTCTCTAACTAGATCAATACGCCTGGGAGCTAAATAATTTCACATATTAGGGAGTGCCTCTATGACCAGTTTCTTGGAGATGCCGGAGGACTAGGCTCCGGCGGCATCTCCCTGAAACTGGTCGTACTCGCAAACCATCTTGGAGATGCCTCAAACTGGCTGGAGGACTGGACTCACAAAGATGCCTATTTATAGTACAAGCAGCTCGGCATAGTGTCTGACACTCATGACATAATGTTGACACTCACCCCTATTATTAGTGCTGACTCATGTTTTGTCCCGGTTGGTGTCTCCAACCGGGACTAAAGGTTCATATTTAGTCCTGGTTGGCGACACCATCCGGTACAATATACAAGTAGCACGATATAATGTCAACACTCACACCTATCATTAGTGCTGCTTTCCCCAGCCTGCCGCAATCCCTTTAGTCCCGGTTGGTTTCTCCAACCGGGACTAAAAATAAACCCTCACAAAATTCGAAACGGGCATAAGAAATTCAAAAAAGGTCCGAACAATGTAAATCCTTCATGTGGTGTCATATTATCCGACATAGTTACAAGGAAAAATACCAAACTTGGTATATTGATTATGTCTCAAAAAACATTCACAAAATTACCTACCATGTTCGAAGTTTCATGGCTTTCGATCCAAATGACCGATGTTATGTGCAGAATCGCGGCATAGTTTGTGATATTGTGTCCATATTATGCATGCATGTGGATATTGGGATGGAGAACAATGTTTCAGGAGGAAGCTTTCCTTTTTGTCGCACGGAAAATCCATTTTTCATTTTCCGAGCGCAACAAAAGGGTCGTTTTGTGAAGCAACCACCAAAATGCTATTTTCGAATGCTACCATCCCATTTTTTCTAAAATACTAGACCACCTTACATGGACAATCTCCCAACCGGGAGATCTCAATACTTTCCGTCCTTCCCGGTTGAAAACGACAAATGTCTGCCGAATTGGTAGGAAGTGGGTCCAATTTGAACTACATGTACATGATCTAACGCCCGTGATTTTTTTAAAAGGTTCATTTTTAGACTCACAATATGTTGTTTCTTCAAAGATCCAATGCAAGTTCTAACGATCCTCGCCCCTATCTTCATGCACACTGGTTTGACCTTAGTTCGAAACGGGCATAAAAAATTCAAACACTAGTATAGAAAAGATATTATTTAATTCAACAAAATATTAGATTTAAAACAGAGTATGCAAATAGATTTATATTATAGATCTTTTTTTTCTGCGAATTTTGATATATTATACATATTTTTCATCATTACAGAATAAAAGATATTAAAATAATAATATAATTAATTAAAATATCTAGTCCCGACCCATACCACAAAATATATTATTTAATTCAACAAAATATTAGTTTTATAACAGAGTATGCTAATATATTTATATTATAGATCTTTTTTTCTGCAAAATTTGATATATTATACATATTTTTCTTCATTACAGAATAAAAAGATATTGAATTAATAAGATAATTAATTAAAATATCTAGTCCATGCCTATACCACAAACCGGGACTAGAGGTTTTTGGCGCGCGAACGTAACGGCGCGTCGAAAAGACCTATAGTCCCGGCTCGGGGCTGGGACCGGGACTAGAGGCCCCCCTCTAGTCCCGTCTTACCCAACGCCCTCCTCTCGGCCCGAGCCACGCACCGGGACGCCCTCTTCTCTCCAATCGACGCCGCCAGACCGTCCCGCTCCTGCGCCCGCGCCGGTGGATCTCGTCGCCGTCGAGCCACGCCCATCGCCATCGCTGTAGCCGCGCCCCGTCGAGCCGCGTCTCGTCGCCGTCGCCCATAGCCACGCATGTGGTCTTCGCATCACCGCCGCCCGTGCACTTCGTCGCCAGCGCCCTTTCCCATCCCTGCGCTGCGGCCCGCGTCCCTCATGGTCGTCGCCCAATCTTCCTGCCGCCGCCTGTGGTTGCCGCCCACAAGCCGGTCGTAAGTGTTTTCCTCTTTTTTTTCTATTTTTCATTTATAGTTTATAGTATATAATTTAGTTAGATATAAATGTGTTAGTATATTTTTAATATTTTTTTGTTAGTTATAATTGTGATAGTATATTTTTAATATTTGTTAGTTTATTGTTTATTTAGATATAAATTTGTGAGTATGTAGTTTCAATATTTTTAGTTAGATATAAATTTCTTAGTATATTGTTTAGTTTCATATATATTGTTACATATTTTTAATATAGAGATTTAAGGATATTTTAGTTTGACATATAATTTTTTAGACATATTATTATTTAGTTTAGCTATATTTAGGGATTTGTATATAATATTTGTTAGTATTTAGGATATTTAGAGATTTGTATATAATATTTGTTAGTATTTAGGATATTATTTCTAATATTTAGGAAATTATTACTATTATTAAAATATAATTATTTACTTAGCATTATTTCGGTCAAATCCATACCTACTTTAGGATATGCCCATACCGCGTGCTCGTAGTCGACTTGGCGACAACGAGGGAGTACTACGCTCTACCGGAGTTGTACGAGACTGGGATCCGCCGGGCTAGCACTGGGAGGTGCTACCGTCAGGGACACGTAGCTTGGTGAGGAATCCGGGTGTCGTCATCGACCCGGATCTTCTTTGGTGGAGGTCACGTGGTCCAGGAAGTGTGCAGAGGAAGCCGGCCCCTGAGAAGGTGGTACGACATCGTGTCAGGGAGGAGGACGAGCACGTCCATCGCTATATGGTGATGTTGGATGCCAGGGTGCCCCCCCATACCTGGCAGGTTATTTAGGGATCTCACCCTAGTTATACTCATGTGATGGTTCCGACTATTTGGTTGGTCACATCCCGCGGCTGAGGAACCGGGAGTCGATATTGAGTTTGAGCGATGTTATCAGACGAGATGTTGTTCTTTATATGATATTACTACTTTGTCGTTATTCGAGATGTATTATGACTACTTTGTTGTTATTTGAGATGTTATATGATATTAATACTTTGTTGTCATTCGATATGTATTATTACTACTTGTTGTGATATATATGATACATTTTTAATTTTATTACTCATATGCACATTATGTCATAGCAGTTATTCTATGGACTTCAACGGTAGAGAAGATGAGAGCCTTTATTCGATATATTACAAGGTGATGAACCACTCCCCTATCAGGATGGAGTGCTCCCTTATCAGGATGGAGCGCTCGTCGATCAGGGTGGAGAAGAATAGTGTGGAGCATAAGATGGCTCATAGTTTCTGAATGAGTCCGGTGAGGGAATAGAGATAGAACCTCTAGTCGAAGCGCAGACTAGTTTTAATTTCGATGATGGCTTGGAAAATGATGGACTAGCCTTGACAAAGTCTGGCGATGTATATTATTAAGCATCTTGATCACTAGATATATGCATTAATTGATTTGTGTATATATATATATATATATTAACGAATGTTGTTTCTTATTTTAGCCCTCCACATCGACCAAGTCAGTTAAAAATAGTTAATGAGGACCGGCCAAAGGGATGGACGAAGATGCGCATCTCACAGTTGATGAGGTCTCTCTAGAGGGCAAACCATTGATTCCCATAAAGAACACAAACACATTTGTTCATCAATGTGGATTTGTTGTTAGAGACAATGTCCCGATCAGCATTATCAACTGGAATAAGCCAGCAAAGGGAGACGAAAATCCTATGAGTTATATCGAGAACAGATACAAAGATACACTATGGGAGAAGCTCATTTCACATTTCACCCTACCGGTCTTAGAGTCTAAGAAGGCCACAGATGATATGAGGCCCAAAGTCAAGCGTTTCGCTCTTAAGAAGATGGCCAAACATTTCAATAACTATAATAAAATATTATACAATGAATATCTCGAGGAAGGCAAAGTTCTTGAATTCACTGACTCACTAGAGAAGCAGCGGTCTCACTAGGAAAGATTTCTGGACTGCAAGAAAACAACAATAGCAAAACAAAGGTCCGAAAAGAATAAAGAAAATGCTGCAAAAAAGAAATATCACCATAAGATGGGGACAGGTGGCAACAGGACTTCCGTTCCTAAGGGGGAGGAAGCCGAGAAAGCCTTGTGTGACCAAGGGCTCACTCCAGCTACAGAGGACTGGCCCATCAGAGTAAGGAATTGGTTACTTGCCCATGGAGCAAAGTATGACATGGAAATAGGGGAGTTAATATTCCATGAAAAGTCCAATGTTGCTACACCCAATGGATAAATTGTTAAAACAATTGAGGAGGTTAAAAAGGGTAACTTCAAACCCGCTAGAGATAATGACGAGCTGACAAAGGCCCTCGGGAATCCTGAAAAACCAGGACGAACACGAGGCTTTGGAACTTCTGTGTCGTGGAAGACTAGGTTTCTTGAGGACACTGAATCCTATAGAAGCCGAGCAAGGGCAAAGAAGCGGAAGGAGATAGAGGAGGTAGACCGGTTGCGTAGCATGGAAAGAAATAACGAGGAAATATATGACATGCTAAAGGAGCAACAGAAGCAACTGGACGAAATGCCATCAAGGGCCAACTCATCTGCGGCTAGAAGAAAGTGCTGGTGGCCCATCTCAGCGGAGAAGCAGTGTCGCTTCCACGGCGGCCGATCCGATAGATCGCTATCCCGTGGATAATATCACTGAGAAGACAATCTATGATCTGCATGTGGGAGTGATGAACTTATCCTTCAAGGAGGCTCTTGGCTATGCTTTGTCTTGTGAACTTGAAGCATGATGGCATTGCAAAGAGATTCCAGATGGCTATGCTCGTGTCGGGGTGGATGAGGTTCTACCTCAATATGAATCACTACAACTTGACATCCCTAGACCTGAAGATGAGATCACGCTAGGAGAAGTCAGGGGCTCTATCATTCTATGGTGCAAGAAATACATCGTGTTTCCAGGCTCTACACCCAGGACACCACCATCTCCTCCGTGTCAGCCGAGTCTGCCGCCTCCAGCAAGTCCACATGAGGAGTGGGACGACCACCATAGCGCGAGTCCACCGTCGTATCATCCCACTCTGCCGCCTGTGTGTCAGACGAAGAAGGAGGTCTCTCAGTCAACTAGTAGTAATACTACTCAAAAGAAATCCAAAGGTAAAAAGGTGAAGAAAATCCCGCCGCCTCCTCCCCAGTTACCTTATGAGATGACTGATGAGGAAACCAAAGCGATCAGCGATGCCCAAGTGAAAGCCTTCTTTGCACCCAAAGTTCCCGAGCCAAAGCAAATATTTGATCCCAAAGCCAAAAAGTGGGCTAAGGGTTTTCTTGAGCAACCATCGCAATTTGAGATAAATAAGGCTGATAACTACAAACGCTGTCTCATGAGAATTCATAGGAAGAATCCAGGAAATTCTACTACAAGCAGTGGGAAAACTGATGTTGCGCAACTCGGAATGCAGGCAAACAAATCGACCGCCCCGCTCAAGGTGTTATCCAATATTGATCATCAGAATATTATAGCAATGGAATTTGCCAAAGGTGCTAGTATTACAGTTGATCAAGCGCTAGGCAGGCATATCCCCAAACAAGAGGAATTTGCATGGAGATATGAATACGGGAAGACTCTGGTCAGACCTAATGAGGTCGACCTTCTACCAACTCAAATGTGAAGACTGAATAAGTGGTACGAGAAAGTCTCTACATGCGATGAAGAAGATCGATTGCCAGCGCTGCTTGTGAGAATTACAAGTGAGCATTTTAATGGTGAAGACCAGTTGCAAATTTATTTTGAGAAATTCTATATGTTATTCAAACAAGATGCCCTCGACTTGAGTCTCCTCGCTACCTATTGTCTATGAGTGGTTCATTTATTTCTATGATAAAGTCTCTAACTCAGCTCTTTCATTGCATGTAATTATCTTCACTATGCTATTATGCAGAATGAAGAGCAATGAATGTGACGAAAGAAAATATTTGACACTGGGTTCATTGAACCACACCGGTTTAATCAAGCATTGCTAAAAAATACCCTAAGGACACGGAGCGTAACTTGCTAAGGGTCTTATTGAGGCAACATTACAAACAAAGAATATTGTTTCCCTACAACTACAAGTAAGAGTGTTACTGCCTTGTACACATTCACTTGATTCTTCTATGTGTAATTGATGAGTTACTGACAGATATAAACATGCACAGCTATCACTGGATTCTTATAATCATTGAAGTTGACGCTGGAAGAGTTGAAATCAAGGACTCACCAATGAGAGACGAATCAGAGTACACATTCATTAAAGATGTTCTCCAGAGGTAATTTCAAATCATTACCGCACTATATCGGTCTCTTTAGTTCATATACATCCTGAGATATCAAGTAACTAATAACTCATATATTATTTATTTTTTGTTGGGCAGGGTTTGGAAAGCTTTCACTAATGCTAGAGTTGGTGAATTTAAAAATGAGCTTAGTTTTCATCGTGTAAAATTAAGTAGTACGAGCTAGATCTGCTCATCTCTTCAATTCTAGTTTCAATACCATTATATCATGCTTGATTATTTTGATTAAATTCTATTCTCGTAAAGTGCGAGAGACATCCACCAGGGACTAACTTGTGCGGATACTTCGTGTGCAAGTACATTCGCTCGAAGGTTAGTGAGCGGGACGGAGGGACATTTGTAGAAGTACGTGATATTCATATTGATCATGCATAACTTGTCATTCATAATATTATTTATGACTATTGATATTCATATTGATCTCCTTATTTTATATATAGTTGGAAAGATTGCGGGATAATCTCCAACCACGGGAGCGCCTGGTAGCAATTCAAGAGCAATTGACGGGATTTTATTGTTGACCATGTCATACACCCAGAAGGGAAATACCATACCTCGGGACTCCCGTGATTTAATGATCTCCGTGTAATCGAGTAGACGGGGTGTGATCTCCATGTAATCAAATTGTATATATATATGTAATGTAGAATTATATCTATATAATCATGAAAATGTTGTGTGTGTAATGGGTTCTTTCGTTGCATTTCACTTTACGCCAAATGCAACCCCTCATCTACCTATCCTACTGCCACCACAGACCCCCCCATTCGGCTACCACTGCAGAAATCGACCCCAAATTTCTGCCGCAGCAGAAACCCCAATCGGATGTCGCGGCAGAAAACGACCCCAAAATTCTGCCGTGGCAGAAACCCCCATCGGTTGCCGTGGCAGAAAACGGCCCCCAATTGCTCCCGCGGTAGCGAATAATTAGTCCCGGTTCGTGTTACGAACCAGGACTAGAGATCCTCCACCCCTGCTCCCCTGCACGGCCACATGCAGAGACTCTAGTCCCGGTCCGTAATTGACCCGGGACTAGAGGCTAGGACCTCTAGTCCCGGTTGCAGAACCGGGACTAGAGGCCCTCTAGGACCGGGACAAATGCCACATTCTCCACTACTGCCTCACTCCTAAAGCCGATGGTTCCCACATAACTTCACAACAACTTCTAGTGTACTCAAGGAGGCGACGTGAGAATTTTGAGCATGGGAGAATTTGGTACATGAGGAGACACAAATGCAAGAGGAAGAACAATCTTCTAGGGAAAGTTCATCTAGTTCACCACTGGATGAAAACTCAAATATCAGGTGGGGTCGCTAGAATTACCAATTGCACTAATGAAAGGGACTAGAGCAGCTACAAGTAGAACTTTGAAGCGGTATGGATTTAATGTTCATGCCATTAGAAACCATGTTTCGTGTGAAGCCTTGTCATCCTCCTATTAGGAATTTGTTGCGTCCCTCCAGTTGGTGCCTATTCCTACTGATTAGAGAGTTGCATAACAAGACCCAAAATTGTGTGCAGCTATGAGAGAAGAGTTAGAAGTGTTGAGGAAGAATCAAACTTGGGAGTTGACTAACTTACTAGAGGGAAAGAAAGTAGTGGATGTTTATAGTCAAACGAGGTCATGAAGGAAATATAGAAAGGTATAAGGTAAGGTTGGTTTCAAGGGGATATAATCAAACATATGGGATTGACTATGATGACACCTTTGATCCTATGGAGAATCTTGATAACATGTGCAACAAATTTTGGATGGCCTTTGTCAACACCCGGATTTTTAATCCTAGGTGCCTGTTATGCCATACATCGCAATCCCTGGATTACCATTTTTGCGAGGCATAACAGATTTGGATATCACAGTACATCATCCATTACAAACCATACATAAGGTCTTACACAAATAAGGATCTCATTATCCAGTTCTTAATACAACTCAAGCAGCGGAATAACATAATAATAAAGGTAGCGTAGGCGAAGCTCCATCTTCAGGGTCACAGGCAATGCTGACGATGGGAGATGATCCTAGTTGTCGTAACCTTCCTGTGGTCCATCATCCTGGTACTCCTCTTCATAGTCTGGCCACGGGAATAGCCAGGGACAAAGCCATGAATACTCTTTAAGTACTCGAAAACTAATACTAACAAGTGAAGGGGTTTTTTGTAGTAGGACACTAAGCTCTAAGGTTGTTTTGCAAAAAGCCAGATTTACCTCTACTAAGTTCAGAAGCAAGAAACTAGTTGAAATTTTATAACACCTAAGTGGGAACTTGAATTTCATGTCACAACTCTGTTGTGGTCAAGTCAAATTCTCAATTCATTTCACAAGTCATTTTGAAAACATCTGACGGGGGAACAATATGGCCACTCCAACTGTCCATAACTGCAGACGCGGCTATTCGAATAGTTTGACACTCTGCAGAGATTGTACACTTTCACCACAACATTCGATACATCCGTCAGGAAAAAATCCTGAATTCACCATACTCAGTATGCGGATAATCAATCCTAACCTTTCAATTACACGCCCTAGTATAGGCACCTCTCCTGTGAGTTTGGCCTCCCAACCATGACCAACTGTCATCTTGGGTACTGCACAGGTGGACAAGCTTCACAAGGTAGCCTCAGCTTAGACCTTGGCCATGAGGGAACCCATACTAAGGTATATAAGTTTCCACTCAAGCCCTACCCAATTTTCGGGTATTGTTGTTGTACGGTAAAATTGGAATGGTGTCGCATCTAGACAACCATCAGTTTTATAAAGGGCTAAGGCTCATGCCTCAACATTTTCATCATCAAAATCATCTGGTGTTCGGAAACACATGTCAAAACATTTCAGTAGAATGACTCATCATTCCAAGGTTTTCATAACCATTTTCACCAAGTATTCCCATCTAAAGTTGGTCAAATTTTATGCTTAGCACTAGCATCTACAAGTGGGGTTAAGTACTAATGAGGGGTGGTAATCAAGTGGAGATTAATTGAGTTCAATCTCATGCCTTAGGATGACATCAAGATTATTTAGCTTAGGCCAAATTTAATGCTCTTTATGCAACCTTCAATTATCTTCCTAGAATCTACAAGTCACTTAAGTAAACTCTAAGAGATAGCTTTGATAAAGAAATAAAGTATAAAGCTTGTAAGTAAAACTAGGATTGGGTTATCAAGTGGGTATGATCACATATGCTTAAGGCATATAGTTGGCATGGTAACAAGCAAGTATTAGCTTGCATAAGTAGGGTACCTTTCAAGTGTTAGCTTGCTAATTCAACGAGTGGTATTAGGCTTGCCTTGTGTAGAGCAGTGGTTGAAGTTTTCCTCGGTTTCTTCCTCGTAGTATCCTCCTTCCTCCTCGTATCCTTGGTCGGTACCAGCGTCTATAAATAAATATGAGGTACACAATCACCAAACAATACTTAACTATTTTCAATCATCACACAAAGGTTTACTATAGATGATCTAGCATCATCACCTATCATTACAAGATTAAAGCATTTGTCTTATTTATTTTAATTTGAGAAAATTAATTTCTACTCATTGAAAAACTACTTAAGATTTAATATTCTCCAACTCAAACATGGGATCATGTTGACACATGTCATCACCACATATTTCAGTACATGGGAATGTGATTTAAAGTGGTGTCACAATTTAATAAGGTTTAACCTTTTTATTTTAAATAATTAAAGTGACTAGAAATGCCTATGTGGCATTCTTTTATTACTTGAACATTATTTTTTGTAAGTAAACCCATATGTTTTTATATATTCTGAAAGTTATGATCAAATGTGATTTTTGAGAGTTGGAATCAACTCAAAAGCTATTATGGTTGAAATTTGAAAAATGTTTGAATGCAGAAAAGCTTCTGACTTGGTATTTTTACCAAGGGTGATCTACATATCCAAATGATTTGAATCCAATGGGCTTGGATTAAGCATTTCAGTACCTTTATAACAAAATTGGTTTCATGCAATTTGGTTCACTGAATCAAGCTGGGTTGATTTTTGAATCTAGGAATAGAACTGAGTTTTAATTAAAATAGAAAAATCTAAATTCAAACGGTTGGGCTGCGCGGGAAAGGTTAATGGGCCAGCCCAGTGTCACTCCGCAGCGCGGGGTCAGCTGACAGGGGGTTCCAACAGTCAGTGTCTCATAACACGCGAAGCGGTACGGGGCTGGGTGGTTTGTTGGATTAGAAGGAAGATCGACGGCTGGGGATCGTCGTCGATGATGGACATGTCACCTGACGAGCTCAAACCCTAGCGGCTCAGTGGGGATGCATAGGGGGCATACCAAGGCTCCAGCGACGACGGCGAGGTGGGCAAACGAACGAGTGGTCGACGGCAAGCTCAGGGATGGTCGAGGCAGCTCCAGGGGTGGTCGAAATCAACGGCCCCCTTCTTCTCCAGAGGCAGCCTGCTCCGGCGCAATTCCGGCGAGCTGCTGCTCCTCGTTGTCCGGCTCGAGGGTGGAATGATCAGTAAGGTGAGGGGAGTGGAATGGTGTGCTTCAAATGGCCGGGGGTCGCCTCCTTTTATACGCTCGATGGCGAGACCGAGAGGGATGGGCCTGCGACGGTGGTGACATGGCTACGGGCGGCTAGCGGCATGGCTGAGGTTGGCGATCGACGGGCGGTCTCCTGGCGGTGCTCTAGAGCTTAAATGCATGCATAGGGGCAGTGGAAATCGGTCGGTAACGTGCGGTGCTCTACGCGGCAGAGGCGACGAACTCCGCGGCGAGCGGTGGCTGTGAGGCACAGGGCGGCGAACGGGGGTGTCTGGCGTGTTCCTGGGATCATGGCGAAGCGGTGGGCATGGGCTGCGGTCGAGGGGCGGCGTGTGCACACATGCTGGGTGCTGTGTTCCTGGTGGTCCACGGCTTGCAGTTGCTTGGGGAGGGGACAGTGGGCGGCGGTGAGGTGCTGGCTACCTCCCAGACAAGGTTGGCAAGGGTAGGGTGGCTGCTATCTGGCCGGCGACAATGGGGTGGCATGGTGAGGCTCGGCCTGCTCACCATTGATGGTAAGGCAATCTCACAGTGGTGCTAGATGTTTACAATTGAGCTAGATGATCTACTAAAGACTAGTTGCAACCATAGAGGGAACAAGTTAGGCCAAATTTACTGCACACTACAATGTTTTTGATTTGTTTGATTTGAATCTGCAAGGTGTTTGATGAAATGTCCGCAAGAAACTTACTTTTGAATTTTGAAAAGATTTTTGGTGGGTGTGCTAGACATGTGCTGAGGATTCTGTGGGTGCTTGGGTTTTGAAAATTGTTTGAGTGGTTTTTGAAATAGAGGGATCTTCCCATATGAGATAGATTCAATTTTAAACTGTCATTTAAACTTAGCATTTGAATGTTTTTGGATGATCACAAAGTGGGCCTTGGTACCTTATTATGAGTACTAACAAGGGATGCAAAGATCCACAAATGTTTTTGTTGAGTTTTGAAAACTAGGGATAGCCAAAGTAGGCATGAGAGTTAATTTGGCAAAAATGACCATTCACTTCATTTGTTTATTTTGAGTTGTTTGTCTTTGGGAAAAGTTTGGGGATTATTTAGATCATGTTTATTTCACCTAAGAATCATTTTAAAAGCGAAGAAACACAAAACCATGGCAATTCAAAAGAATCCAAATTTTGAATACACACACATATGAATGCTTTCATATTTTTAGTTGGGAAAGTTTTTGTTAACCCTAATTTTGATGATTAAAGTTTGATGATCCAAGTTTAATATTTTTGGGATGTTACAGCCTTTACATCAGCTTGATGTTAAGAATGACTTCTTACATGGTGAACTTCAGGAAGAGGTGTATATGGAGGTGCCAATAGGAATGACTGCGTTTAGAAATGGAGGTGAAGTGTACAAACTAAAAAAGGCTCTTTATGGTCTAAAAACAATATGCTACAGCTTTGGTTGATCGATTCAGAAGTGTGTGACATGGGCTAAGGAAAGTGTAATGGCGATTACATTGTGTTCTACAAACATGCAAACCAAAGGAGTACTATACTAGTGGTTTATATAGATGAGATTATAATTAATGGTGATGATGAAGCTGAAATAGTTAGATTAAGAGGTGTGTAAGTAAAGCATTTGAGGTGAAGGATCTCAGCCAAATCAAGTATTTTCTTGGTATAGAAGTAGCACAATCTGCAAAGGGCATAATGTTGATGCAACACAAGTATGCTTTATCTCCTAAATGAAACATGAATGATGTAGTGCCGAGCAACCGCAACCCCCATAGATCAGAATTATAAGATAACAACTAAATATGGGGAAGTAGGAAAGGGAACATTATCAGAAACTTGTAGTAAGGGTGATATATCTATGTCATACAAGGCCAAAAATTTCTTATGCAGTGAGCATTGTAAGTAGATATATGCACGAGCCTAGGACTGGTCACTTGGATACAGTACATCGATTTTTGAGGTACCTAAAGGGGACTCCGATAAAGGGGTTGTAGTTCAAAAGTAATGGACACCTAGTGATATATGGCTATAGTGATGGTTATTGGGCAAGTTGTCTTGATGGTAGAAGGTCAACTTTAGGATATTGTGTGTTCGTTGGAGGTAACCTAGTGTCATATGAAGGATATATGCCCTAGAGGCCAATAATGAAGATGTTTTTATTGACATATCACATTGGTTTGTAATAGTTTTGTATCATGCTATAGCTATATTAAGTGGAAAACATTAATACATTTGTGATATATAAATAAACCAGGTCCCTGGTATCCCTAGACAAGTTCGTTGGGCGGCTGATGATCGAGGTTTCTCGATCATGCTGGACTTTGACACGTGAACTAACAACGAGGTCACTTTATTAGATGAATGATGTGATGGAAAACACCCAACCCTAATATTGTGATGTGATCCAGTCAGAAAGTTCAACAATGCGATATCTAGTAAAGCATAGTGATTCAGTCCTTCCACTACGAGATCATATTAAGCATTGTCTCCCAAGGCTACTTTGATCACATCAACCATCATGTCTGTAACTGGGTGACCATAAAGGTGTGTATTATGTATTCCATAGGAACTTTTGAGGCCTATGTATCAAGACCGGAATTTTCCCATCCAAGTGACGGATAGATACTCTGGGCCCACTCGGTGAGATTACATCTGCAAGTTAGCAAACATGTGACTAGGTCACAGGGATGTAATACCACAAGAATGAGTAAATGTATTTAAAAGGTTATAATTACTGGTGATGATGAAGCTGAAATAGTTAGATTTAAGAGGTGTCTAAGTAAAGCATTTGAGGTGAAGGATCTCAGCCAAATCAAGTATTTTCTTGGTATAGAAGTAGCACAATCTGCAAAGGGCATAATGTTGACGCAATACAACTATGCTCTATCTCCTAAATGAAACGGGAATGATGCACTGCCGAGCAACCATAACTACCATAGATCAGAATTATAAGATAACAACGAAATATGGGGAATTAGTGGAAAGGGAAAATTATTAGAAACTTGTAGTAAGGGTGCTATATATATGTCATACAAGGCCAAACATTTGTTATGCAGTGAGCATTGTAAGTAGATATATGCACGAGCCTAGGACTGGTCACTTGGATGCAATACATCGATTTTTGAGGTACCTAAAGGTGACTTCGATAAAGGGGTTGTGGTTCAAAAGTAATGGACACCTAGTGATATATGGCTATAGTGATGCTTAGTGGGCAAGTTGTCTTGATGGAAGAAGGTCAACTTTAGGATATTGTGTCTTCGTTGGAGGTAACCTAGTGTCATATGAAGGATATATGCCCTAGAGGCCAATAATGAAGATGTTTTATTGACATATCTCATTGGCTCGTAATAGTTTTGTATCATGATATAGCTCTATTAAGTGGAAAACGTTAATACAGTTGTGATATATAAATAAACCAGGTCCCTGGTATCCTCTAGACAAGTTCGTTGGGCGGCTGATGATCGAGGTTTCCTGATCATGCTGGACTTTGACACGTCAACTAACAACGAGGTCACTTTATTAGATGAATGATGTGATGGAAAACACCCAACCCTAATATTGCAATGTGATCCAGTCAGAAAGTTCAACAGTACGATATCTAGTAAAGCATAGTGATTCAGTCCTTCGACTACGAGATCATATTAAGCATTGTCTCCCGAGGGTACTTTGATCACATCAACCATCATGTCTATAACTGGGTGACCATAAAGGTGTTTATCGGGTATTCCATAGGAACTTTTGAGGCCTATGTATCAAGACCGGGATTTTCCCATCCAAGTGACAGATAGATACTCTGGTCCCACTCGGTGAGATTACATCTACAAGTTAGCAAACATGTGACTAGGTCATGGGGATGTAATACCACAAGAACGAGTAAATGTATTTGTCGGTAACAAGGTTGAACTAGGTATGTCGATACCAAAGATGGGATCTTGGAAAAACCAGGTATCATAGAGAAAAGGGAATGAGACTTGATGTTCAAGGTTCAAGCGATCAAATTATTCCTGAAATGCATGGGGGGCATCATGTGTTTCAAGATATCGCTATTGGTCATTGATTAGAGAGGTGTGTCAATCATGTCTATATATTCCTGAGCCGTAGAGTGTCACACTTAATGGTAGAGACACTTAGGGATGATTTGTGATCATAGGAGAAAATGGTTCTGAGGATATCTGATAATGATCGGATGGGTCTGTAACATCCCAGCATTTAGGAACCAACGAATGGTAGATTTAGGAATCTGTGAAAATTCAGCATCCATCTGTGAAAATGTGGGTAAATTTTTCGCCAAATAAAAACCTAAAGTGATCAAAGTTTCTTTTGTGCTTTGAGATTAGGTATAGTCTTACAGGATGATTGTTATAGACTTTGATATGATCTTTGTGGACTAATGTGTTTTGGGAAATGAAATTTGAATTTAAACTTGAGTGTTGAATTTATAAGTTCAAAAGGATTTAAAGTTATGTTTGAGTATTATGCTTTAGTCAAGAGTTAATAATTAGTAGTTCAAAATTTATATAAAGAAAACAATTAAGAATAAGACTCTTCATTTCAAAATTTTATTCAATAAATAAGTTACACAAATGTAACTTATGGAAATAAGTAACAATCTTTACAATAGTAATTAAATAGAATAATAATATTTCTTTATTGAATAATAGTATAATCTTTATTACAAAAGAATAAAAATAAAATTACAAATGAATAAAGAAATATTACATATGACTATTCTACAAAGAAAATAGAAAACCTAGACTAAAGTCTTGAATTTCCAAGTCAGGTACCTGCAAAACAAACACAAACAAAAAGAAAGAAAGTTAAGATTAAAATTATATTACTCTCAGAATTGACAGTGAAGTGCACTGTTCAAGATTTCTTCATTGAGTAATCTTTTCAAGGGGCAAATTTCACCAATATGAAAGAATATATCTTTCATAATTTTAAGCCATAAGTAAAATAAACATCAAGGAGGGGCAAGTTTCACCAGCCAAGTAAAAGGTAATCTGATAAAAGTAACTTCCAAATTCAGAACATATCCACAAGTTGTGCAGTAGGCACACAGGCAGCACACACACACCAAACTGCATGGTGTGTGATGTCAGCACCACAACAACAGCTCAATCATACAAAACCATCAGCACAGCCGTGGGAGGCATCCCCACACCATTTCCTTGTTCATACACACCAAGAACAGCAGCCCAGCTAAACCAAGCCAAAGCCAAGCAAGATCACACCAATCAAAACCCTGGATCACATCACCAAAATGGTGACATAAGGAGGGGGTAGATCAGGTGGATAGCAAGACCAAGATCAAGCCATCAGGACCAGGAGGTGAAGGGATAGATCAAGGACAAGCCTAGGAGCTGGAAATAGCAGGGGAGCCCCAGATCAAGCTAGCCACAAGATCAACAACAACAACCAAGTGTGGTGAGTAGTAACAGACCATCACATAATGTATATGTCTAAGCTAGACAAATATTTATGAGTTGTCTCATACTCCACTTCTCAGAAAAACACCCAAGTGGGGTGATTCCATCATTGGAGTTTTAAACACTAACAACAATCAGAAAACTAAGAAGATCCAACTAGGATCTCAGGGCAACATCATTGATCCTAGCTATCAAGCTATATTTAAATTCAAGAATGAATATAGCCAAGATTTAAACTTCTAGGCACATCTCTTAAATAGGAGTATCACCATAGAATTTAATCTTATGGATCTATATAAGTTACCAGGCCTACAATCATTTTTCCCCAACTTTGATTCAAGAAACAGTAGCTGGTATCACTACCAGAACCAATCCATGAGAAATAATAAGAGAAGGCTCTAATCCCTAAACCTTAGACCAACATCATAGGTCTTAGGGATTTAAGGAAAGAAGTTTCAACTTATCTATAATGCCAAGCTAATTTTAAGCCTGAACAAAACCAAACCAAGTAATAGAATCTAATCTTGTGTGCCATACAAGGATGGTGTCACAAAAATAGTTCTAAACTAAGTAGGTTAAGCATCCAATATTCACAGATACAACCACCAACTATAAATCATTTTCCTATTCTTAATCACAGGAATCATAACCAGGAATATTCATATATATATATATATATATATATATCATCACTGTAATAGACCATTTGATCTCAAGCTATATATGAATTCTTAAGCCAATAGTACTAATACAATGACTTCATCACACAACACTCACTTTCATTAACCAAGTAATGACAGTGGTGAGCTATTAAACCACTAGATTGAAGGGTTTCGCGGCATAGTAAATCAAAATTTTCTACGGATGCGAACAGAGGAAAAGCCAAGATCTAATCTAGGAGATGCAATCAACGAGAGAGATTGGATTAGATCTTCATACCCTTGAAGATTCAAGACAGGAACGTTAAATCGGGCGTGGGTGATGTAGTCGTACTCTTCTCCTCCTCGCAATCCGATCCGATCTAGCACCACAAGTGGCGGTGCCTCCATGAGATGCACACGCGTCAGCACCTCGACGTCTCCTCCTTCCTCGGACCAAGTATGGTGGAGAGATAGATTGGATCTACAACACGGCGTGGTGTATATGGTGGAGAATTCTGCAGGGCTTCGCCTACAAACATCGGGAGAGAGGAAAGATAGCAAGGCGGCTAGGGTTTGGAGGAGAGGTGTAGGGGTTGGTGTTCCCCACCCCTCTTATATAGAGGGGCAGCCTATCCCCTCCCAAGCCCAAAGGATAAGGAGTGGGGGCATGGACTCTCCTCTTCTAGAAACCCTATCTCTAGTTTAAACGATTTAAACTCTCTAGGATCGGCTGGGCCCTATGGGGCCTTGTGCCCTTGGCCCAATGCGTGGACACTCCCTCATAGGCCCATGCCCCTCCGGAAGGTGGGGCCACATTGGTCCCCTTCCGAAGGTTCTAGAAGCTTCGGTATAATACCGATTAACTTGGAACAATTCCGAACTCCAAAAACTGCCGCCTTATATGAATCTTATTCTCGGACCATTCCGAACCTCTTGTGATGTCTCGGATCCCATCCGAGACTCAACAAAAATTCATAAACCAATTATCCAATCTATCCTAGCGTCGAGATACGTTAAGTGTGTGACCTGCGGGTTCGAGAATGCGCATATGATCTTCTATCAATAATCAACAGCGGGTGCAGGCACCCATATTGACTCCACACATTCATCGATGATCATATCGGATGAACCACGATGCCAGGATTCAATCAATCCCATATATATATTCCCTTCGTCTCGCGATATTTTACTTGCCCGAGATTCGATCGTCATTGCATCATACCTAGTTCA
Source organism: Avena longiglumis (assembly GCA_030063025.1). Taxonomy (NCBI): domain Eukaryota; kingdom Viridiplantae; phylum Streptophyta; class Magnoliopsida; order Poales; family Poaceae; genus Avena; species Avena longiglumis. The sequence continues at coordinate 415,550,999 of CP125978.1, read as the reverse complement.
ATCTCGTTCACGCAAGTACTTTACTCATTCCATAATCCGATATCACTTTGTGATTAACTCCTTAACCACATGCTTGCAAGCGGTGTTGATATCGATTCGAAAGTGGGCCAGTATATCTCTCCGACTTGGGAGGACAAATTCCATCTCGATACATACAACCCAATGATACTTTCCGATCACGAGAGACACCTTTATGATCACCCTCTCATAGGATGTCGTTTGATGACCTCAAAGCTTTCTTCCGATACCGTGGAGTTGCATTATCTCATGGTCTAAGGAATACAATATTTGACATAGGAAAAGCTTCGCAAAGATGAACACGATGAAACGATCTAATTGCTTCGCTTAGTTTGGTCCATCCATCATATCATTCTCCCAATGATATGATCTCATTATCAATTGACAACTCATGTCTATGGTTAGGAAACCTTAACCATCATTGATCAATGAGCTAGTCCCGAGAGGCGTGCAGGGACACGGTGTTGTTCACAAACCACACAAGTATTAATGTTTCCGCTTAATACAATTCTAGCATGGAATATAAACTTTATCATGAACAAGAATTATAATAATAACATCTTTATTATTGCCTCTAGGGCATAATTCCAATAGTCTCCCACTTGCACTAGAGTCAATAATCTAGTTTACATCTGGCAACAATCTCACACCCATGGCACTGAGGTGTTGATCATGTTTTACACGTGGAAGAGGTTTAGTCAATGGATCTGCGACATTCAGATCCGTATGTACTTTGCTAATCTTCATATCTCCATCTGCTATATAATCTCGGATTATATGAAACTTGCGGTTGATATGCTTGGTCTTTGGATGATATCTTGGTTCCTTAGCGAGTGCTATGGCGCCAGTGTTGTCACACAATATCTCCAGTGGGTCCAATGCACTTGGAACCACGCCAAGCTCAGTGATGAAGTTTCTGATCCAAACTCCTTCACTTGACGCTTCTGAAGCAGCCATGTATTCCGCTTCCACTATAGATCCTGCGATCACGCTTTGCTTGCAGCTTCTCCAGCTCACAGCTCCTCCATTCAAAATATAAACGTATCCTGTCTGAGATTTGGAATCATCCTTGTCGGTGTCGAAACTAGCATCGACGTAACCTTTTACGACAAGCTGTTCATCACCCCCATAGACTAAGAACATTTCTTTTGTTCTATTTAGGTACTTTAGGATGTTCTTCACGGCTGTCCAGTGTTCCACTCCTGGATCACTTTGATATCTGCTCGTCAAACTAAGAGCATTGGAAACATCCGGTCTAGTACACAGCATGGCATACATGATGTAACCTATGGCCGAGGCATAAGGCACTTTGCTCATAGCTTCCCTATCATTTACCGTAGCTGGACACTGAGCCTTGCTCAATATCTTACCTGACAACATAGGCACTGAACCTTTCTTTGCCTTATCCATTCTGAACCTTTTCAGAACTTTGTCTAGGTATGTACTCTGCTTAAAGCTATCAGCGTCTTTGTCTATGTCTATAGATTTTGATGCCCAATATATAAGCAGCTTCACCTAGGTCTTTCATTGAAAACACTTGTTCAAATAACTCTTCACATTGTTAAGCATGTTGATGTCATTTCCGATAATCAATATGTCATCCACATACAATGCGTAAACGCCACCGAGCTCCCACTCACTTTCTTGTAGATACAAGCTTCGTAGCAATTTGGAACAAATCCAAAGCTCTTGATCACTTGATCAAAACGAAGGTTCCAACTCCGAGATGCTTGCTTCAGTCCATAAATGGAACGCTGAAGTTTGCATACTTTACTAGCATCCTTAGGATCGACAAAACCTTCGGGTTGCATCATATACAACTCTTCATCAATGTTCCCATTGAGGAAAGCAGTCTTGACATCCATCTGCCATATTTCATAATCATGAAACGCAGCAATTGCTAATAAAATCCGAATGGACTTAAACATCGCTACGGGAGAGAAAGTCTCATTGTAGTCAACACCTTGAACTTGTCGAAAACCTTTTGCGACAAGCCGTGCTTTATAGACGGTAACATTACCATCCGCGTCTATTTTCTTCTTGAATATCCATTTGCACTCAACGGCCTTTCGGTCGCTAGGAGGATCCACCAAAGTCCATACTTGGTTTTCGCTCATGGATCCCAATTCGGATTTTATGGCTTCCAGTCATTTCTCAGAGTCTTGGCTCATCATCGCTTCCTCATAGTTCGTAGGTTCACTGTCTTCTACCAACAAGACATTCAAGACAGGGTTGCCGTACCACTCAGGAGGGGCACGCGACCTTGTCGACCTGCGACGTTCAAGATGCGACATCGTCCAAGCTTCATGATCCTTGTCATTAGCTTCCTCTATTGTTGGTGCGGTGACCTTTGGAACAATTTCAGTCTTCGCTACTCTCCAATTCAAGAGAAGGTTCAATAACCTCGTCTAGCTCTACTTTCCTCCCACTCACTTCTTTCGAGAGAAACTCCTTCTCAAGAAAGGAACCGTTCTTCGACAAACACTTTGCCTTGGTTACGTGATAGAAGGTATACCCAATAGTTTCCTTAGGGTATCCTATGAAGACGCATTTCTCGCTTTGGGTTCGAGCTTGTCGGCCCAAGATCAACTTCTTGACGTAAGCTTCGCATTCCCAAACTTTAAGAAACGACAACTTAGGTTTAGCACCAAACCACAGTTCATACGGTGTCGTCTCAACGGATTTAGATGGAGCCCTATTTAAAGTGAATGCAGCGGTTTCTAATGCATAACCCCAAAATGATAACGCAAATCGAGAGACATCATTGATCGGACCATATCTAATAGGGTTCGATTCCAGCTCGTACACACCATTGCGCCTGTGGTGTTCCGGTGGCGTGAGTTGTGAAACGATTCCACTTGCTTTAAGATGCGTGAGAAAATCATAACTCAAATATTCACCTCCACGATCGGATCGTAGAAACTTAATCTTTACATTATGATGGTTCTCCACTTCATTCGAAATTCCTTGAACTTTTCAAATGTTTGATTTATGTTTCATTAAATAGATATACCCATATCTACTTAAGTCATCGATAAAAGTGAGGAAATAGCGATATCCACCGCAAGGTCGAAACACTCATCGGTCCGCATACATCGGTATGTATGATTTCCAACAAGTCCGTTGCTCGCTCCATCATACCGGAGAACGGGGTTTTGATCATCTTGCCCATGAGGCATGGTTCGCATGTGTCAAATGATTCAAAATCAAGAGAATCCAAAAGTCCATCAGAATGGAGTTTCTTCATGCGCTTTACACCAATATGACCTAGACGATTACCACAAATAAGTAGTATTATCACTATCTACTTTGCATCTCTTAGCCTCAATGTTATGGATGTGTGTTTCATCCCTTTCGAGATTTAGAAGAAATAAACCATTTACAAGAGGTGCATGACCATAAAAGATGTTACTCATATAAATAGAACAACCATTATTCTCCGATTTAAATGAATAACCGTCTTGCAATAAACACGATCCAGAAATAATGTTCATGCTCAACGCAGGTACATAATAACACTTATTAAGGTTTAAAACTAATCCCTAAGGTAAAACTAAGGAGAGCATGCCGACGGCCATCACATCAACTCTTGATCCGTTGCCAACGCGCATCGTCACCTCATACCTCGCAAGCCGCTGTCTATTTCGTAGCTCCTGTTTCGAGTTACAAATATTAGCAACTGAACCGGTATCAAATACCCAGGCACTACAACGAGGGCTAGTAAGGAAAACATCAATAACATGTATATCAAATATACCTTTGATGGTGCCAGCCTTCTTGTCCGCTAAGTACTTTGGACGATTCGCTTCCGGTGACCCTTGTCCTTGCAATAGAAGCACTCGAGGTCGGCTTAGGACCGGACTTGAGCTTCTTCTCAGCAGGAGCATTAAGCTTGCCTCCGCCCTTCTTGAAGGGCTTCTTTGCTCCTTACCTTTCTTAAAGGAGGGCTTATTGACCATCAACACATGATTATCCTTCTTGATGTCCACCTCCGCCTTGACTTTGCGAAGAGCTAGGTGATCGTATCAGTGGCGCCAATCTGATTATGAGTCACTACAAAACTTTTGTAGCTGTTAGGGAGGGATTTCAGAACCCTGTCAATCTTTAGCTCCTCTAGAATCGTGCATTCCAGTTGCTCAAGACGTTGAGTGTAGCCCGACATCTTTATGGCGTGCTCACTAACGGAACTCCCTTCCTCCATCTTGCAGTTAAAGAACTTCTCAGAGATCTCATATCTCTCGAGCGGGCTGAGTCGAAACATGGTTTTCGGCTCCTCGAGAATCTCGAAGGGCCGGATACTCTTCAAAACGATTTTGAAGCTCGGTTCCATAGCAAACAACATGGTGCTCTTAATCACACCATAATCATCTTTCTTGTGTGATAGACAGCTTTCTCATCGGTAGCTGCGATTCTTGGGGGTCACCTAACGCTTTCCCAAGGACATAGTCCTTTTGTCCATGAGACGAATGATTCTTAGATTGCGGAACCAATTGGTGAAGTTAGACCCATTGTTTCTAAGCTTTTCCTTCTCAGCAAAAAGCGTTGAAGTTGAAGTTGGACTTGGCCATGTGATCTACAAGATTTGCAAGTACAATTTAGACTATGTTCATGATAAATAGTTCAATTTAATCAAATTACTAGATGAACTCCCACTAAATTCAACATCCCTCAAGTTGTTTAGTGAACACGATCCAAATTCACCACACCTAATCCGATCATCACGAGAAGAGATGTGGTTTCAATGGTGGACAACAAAGTGTCGATCATATCACTCATATGACTCATGCTTAACCTTTCGGTTCTTGTGTTCGAGGCCATGTCGTACATGCTAGGCTCGTCAAGCTAGACCAAGTATTTCTGCGTGTGCAAAACGGCTTGCACCCGTTGTATGTGAGCGTAGAGTCTATAGCACCCGATCATCATGTGATGCTTGGACACGACGAACTTTCTCAACGGTGCATACTTGGGAGAACACAGTTTTATCTTGATCTTTAAGTGAGGAATCATCTTATAATGCTACCGTCATGATCTAAGCATAATAAGATACATAAAGGGATAAACATCACATGCATATAACTTTATGTGACATGGTATAGCCAATCCTCGTAATGATCTCCATCTTGTGCGTTCCGGCATGATCTCCATCACTCCACCATGATTGCCTCCACCACGAATAGCAACTACAACTATTGCTAACTACTTAGCGATAAAGTAAAGCTATTACATGGCGTATAAGAAGTTGACTCGCAGGTCATACACAATTATAAAGACAACCATATGGCTCCTTCCGGTTGTGTACTCATCGACATGCAAGTCGTGAAACATTACAAAACATGATCATCGCATACAATATACACATCACATCTTGGGCCATACCATATCACAGAAAACACTCCCTGCAAAAACAAGTTAGACGCCTCTACTTTGTTGTTGCATGTTTTACGTGGCTTATGGGAGTAGATGCTAAGAACGATTCTTACCTACGGAAATCCACAACGGTGATATTATGGTTGCCAAACTCCGGTGTTAATCCCATGACAACTATAGTGAGAGAAACTGACATCCACCAGCCGCATGTGTGGAACAAGCCACACGTCAAGTGCGGAGCCGGTCTCATGACGGCGTCGCGTAAGGTTGTCTGGACCGCTTCAATCTCACTATCCGCGTCATAAGAAGAACACAAACAAGAGGCTTGCAGCAGAAAACATCAATGCCGCCCAAAAACCATGTTGCGTTCTACTCGTAAAACACATCTACGCATAGATCTAGCTCGATACCCTTTGAAGGGTTTTAGCGGCATAGTAAATCAAAATTTTCTACGGATGCGAGCAGAGGAAATCCAAGATCTAATCTAGGAGATGCAATCAACGAGAGAGATTGGATTAGATCTTCATACCCTTGAAGATTCGCACAATGAACGTTAATCGGAACATGGGTGATGTAGTCGTGCTCGCTTCTCCTCCTCGCGATCCGATCCGATCTAGCACCACAAGTGGCGGTGCCTCGTGAGATGCACACGCAGCACCTCGGCGTCTCCTCCTTCCTCGGACCAGCAAGTATGGTGGAGAGATAGATTGGATCTACAACACGGCGTGGTGTATATGGTGGAGAATTCTCAGCGGGGCTTCGCCTACAAGCAGTCGGGAGAGAGGAAAGCTAGCAAGGCGGCTAGGGTTTGGAGGAGAGGTGTAGGGGTTGGTGTGCCCCCCCTCTTTATATAGAGGGGGCGCAGCCTAGCCCCTCCCCAAGCCCAAGGATAAGGAGTGGGGGCATGGACTCTCCTCTTCTAGAAACCCTATCTCTAGTTTAAACGATTTAAACTCTCTAGGATCGGCTGGGCCCTATGGGGCCTTGTGCCCCTGGCCCAATGCAGCCAGGACACTCCCTCATAGTCCCATGCCCCCTCCCGGAAGGTGGGGCCACGTTGGTCCCCTTCCGGAAGGTTCTAGAAGCTTCCGGTACAATACCGATTAACCCGGAACAATTCCGAACTCCAAAAACTGCACTGCCTTATATGAATCTTATTCTCCGGACCATTCCGGAACCTCTCGTGATGTCCCGGATCCCATCCGAGACTCCGAACAAAAATTCATAAACCAATTATCCAATCTATCCTAGCGTCGAGATATGTTAAGTGTGTGACCCTGCGGGTTCGAGAATATGCAGACATGATCTTCTATCAATAATCAACAGCGGGGTCTGGGCACCCATATTGACTCCCACACATTCATCGATGATCATATCGGATGAACCATGATGCCAGTATTCAATCAATCCCATATATATATTCCCTTCGTCTCGCGATATTTTACTTGCCGATATTCGATCGTCGGTCATCATACCTAGTTCAATCTCGTTCACGCAAGTACTTTACTCGTTCGTAATCCGATATCACTTTGTGATTAACTCCTTAACCACATTCTTGCAAGCGGTGTTGATATCGATTACCGAGTGGGCCAGTATATCTCTCCGACTTGGGAGGGACAAATTCCATCTCGATACATACAACCCAATGATACTTTCCGATCACCGAGAGACACCTTTATGATCACCCTCTCATAGGATGACGTTTGATGACCTCAAAGATTTCTTCCGGTACCAGGGAGTTGCATTATCTCATGGTCTAAGGAATACAATATTTGACATAGGAAAAGCTTCACAAAGATGAACACGATGAAACGATCTAATTGCTTCGCTTAGTTTGGTTCTGTCCATCATATAATTCTCCCAATGATATGATCTCATTATCAATTGACAACTCATGCCTATGGTTAGGAAACCTTAACCATCATTGATCAATGAGCTAGTCCTTAGAGGCGTACCAGGGACACGGTGTTGTTCACAAACCACACAAGTATTAATGTTTCCTCTTAATACAATTCTAGCATGGAATATAAACTTTATCATGAACAAGAATTATAATAATAACATCTTTATTATTGCCTCTAGGGCATAATTCCAACATAGATTTCCCAAGTATTGCTTTTAGAGCAACTTTACCATCTGAACCATAGAAAAATTAATCCATAGAATCATCTGGTAAACCACTAGCATCACCATAGCTAATCATAAGCACCAAGCCACGGCTAACAACCACTTAGCATGCTTAGGGACCATTAAAACTTGATCTAACTCATCAGATATCTAATCCACAAAGGGGTATGAACCCTAAGCAGAACAAACCAGCTTAATCAGGACAGGACACTAACTAGGAATGGCCATTACCAACATCTAGCATGGAATGGTCTAGCACTGAGAGCACAAGGGGAAGAGGAACAACTTACCGAAGGTCCTCTTTGTAGATTAGAAGAGGAAGCAGAGGGGGCCGACGAACACGGCGGCACAGGGAGCACCCCCAAGTGGGCGCTGCGACCCACACAACTCCACGACGGCGACCATAGCCACGCCTGGGGGCGAGGAGCATCACCACGGCACATGACATCAGCAGCGGCATCAGTACCAACACCACCCCAAACCCTAGGGTTCGGAACGGCATCGATTGGCCATAGGAGGGCTCCAGGTCCAAACCGAATTGGATAGAAGGGTGAAGCAGGGATCCAGGACAACCACCCTATGCACCACTGGCGGGAAGGTCCACTTGGTGCAAATCATTGTGATAGTATCACGACCACGGGTCGGAGGAGGAGAAGAAGAGAGGTGAGGTCGAGGGAGAGACAGAGGGTGTGTTGGGCTGGTTGGGCCAAGACCCCTTCAAGGTGTTGTTTTGACTTTGTCTTATTGGGCCACCAGGGCCCAATAAACCAAACAGGCAGCCCATTTATCTAAAAGCTATTTTTAATAAATAGGAAAAGACCAAAATGCCCTTGAACTTAAATAAATTCTAGAAAATAAAATAAAAGTCCAAAAATTATAACTAAAATATTTTTGGATTCACAATAATCCAAACTATCCAAATAAATTAAGAGATAAAATTTTAGACATATAAATTTTATTAAGAATTTTGTAATATATATTCCTTATGGAATTTTACAAAATTGATAAAAATAAATAAAATTCACTTTCATTATATATTAATATTGTAGTATTTTAGAAAAATACTAAACAAATATTTAATATCTATATTTGGTATTTAATGATAATTCTTAAAATGCAAATAAATTGAAATAAAATAAAAGAATACAATATTCACTAAATATTAAAAATTAATATTTATAAATTCTTTATTATTAAAAGAATTTTTATAATTTAAATAAATGGGGAAGAATACATATAAAGCTAAATGATGCATTACATTACTTTGCATAATCATTTTGCTTATTTAAATATTGTCCTTACCGGGCAATAATGATGTTTTTGTAGACATAGAAGCTCAAGGTCCAGGGCAAGCATCAACCTTCACTACCTTGCCATCACAAGGCAAGTTCATCACTTGCTCATGTCCTTTGAAGAGTCTTTATCAAAGTATTTGCGAATTGTGTGTTATCATCTATATTGTAGAAAAAGAAAACATTATTTTCTCAAGATACTAAATCTTAGATATCATCCTAAGTGATGATATGATGGAGCAATAGAACTTAGGGTTCTAATTTAAATAATAATGAACAATTAGGGATTAATAACCCATGACATCAGTGATTCTAGCGCCGTATATTACGCGTTAACCATGAGATTTGGAATGGGACGGAGAAGTCACTTGTATCTTTTTTCTCTTGTATGGAGGCAAGACGACCTTAACGTGACGTTGTGATTCCTTGTGTGGATCCAACATATGGGTGGGCACCCTTACGCCCCACACTTTTGGTGTCTAGATTATCTATGAATGGTGTTTAGTGATATAGTCCAGTCAAATGGTACTCGTCCGGGCATCACCAGGTCATAGAGTCTTCGGGAAATCATCAAGGTTTTAGCCTGCCCGAAAGGGGGCTTAACGGAGGTGAGCCAGCCCCGAAGGATCGTGCAGACATATGAGGTCGCGGAGAGGGCAGTGATTGGCTTGGACCAACTACTGGGCCCCACATCATGGAATTGTGGACGGGAAAGTACGCCCGGTTGTGCAACAAGGAGTTAATCTCTCATGGGTAAAGTAACGCACCTCTGCAGAGTGTAAGAATTGTAACTTGTTACTCCCTGTTCCGGGAAGGAGCTACGAAAGCGGCAGGAAAGGAACTCCACGAAAGTTCTGGTCAACCTGTGAAGGCTGATGGTCATAGATTTTTATAATAAAATCAACCTTTGAAGAAAGATTTACGAAAACTGCATAGTGCCAAAGACTGATAGTCCGAGGTGGTAGATAGAGCATCAAACTTCCTACCTTGCATATAATGAATTTGCTGGGTAACGCTGTTACTCATCCTTTCCTTTGAATCCTTGCTTAGACTCTGAGAATCCCGAAGATACTCTATTGTATGCATCCGAGAATCAAGAGGATGTCTTCTATGAAGAACCAACCTGTATGGAGCCGTAGAAGGGGAGGACTACGACATCATCTACGGAGGAAAGTTCCAAGAGTCCGAATAATTACTATAGTTCTAGTAGCCACTTGAGCCGGGCAACATGAACAATATATAGCAATAAGTTGTTGAGCTCAATTTGGAGTTTAAGTTTTAAAATTTGAAACTTCCGTTGAAACACTTATATTTTGGTTTGTAAGTTGAATCTTTTGGAAGACTTGAAATTCCGGTATTGTAATAATAATAACGTGTGTATGTTTGTAATATGGACCCGCAATGTTTCTGTTATACCACTCTGAGGGATGTGATATTTACGGAACAGTGTTCTGTGGATGTCATGTCAACGACTATAGTGTACTACACATGCAGTGGTATGCTGGGTCACCGCAGGGTCCAAAAGCTATTACGGAGTGATAGGTATGAAATAATATGTGCTTATTAATTAGATTAATTAATATTAAAAATATCATTTAAAATAGATTTATGGGGGCAGCCCACCTCATTGGATTTATGGGGCGGCCCAAGAGGGGGATATGCCCTAGGGATGGCCAAGGGAGGCCGTCGGCCACCAATGGAATGCTTACCATGTGGGGCTAGCTAATACCGCCTCCTCCCTGGATTAGTCCCACCTCGGGACTTTTAGGGAGGTGGTGCCTCCCCTCCACCTATATAAAGAGGGGCACCCCTCTCCCAAAATCTATCACATCAATTGGCCTATGCCTATTTATCTCTCTCTCTCTCCCCTCTCCCTCATGTGTGGTTCCCAAATATTGGAACCGCATACGGCGATAGGGATTTCTCCACCATAAGCATGTCGTCGTGCTCCTGGACTCGGTTCGGATCAATCTTCTCCCGCTGATTTGCTCGACCGGATCCCGGGAGACGTATCTACACCGTATGTGTATAAGGACACGAGGCGCCGCCACTTGTCGTGCTTTTTCTTGGAGCTTGGACGTTGGAACGACCATGATGTTGGCTAAATCATACAAGGACTAGGGATGAATTGTGAGGATCTTCACTACCTTAAGGTAGGGTGATTACGACTATGTGATCCATGTTCCCCGCGGTATGTTAACCTCTTTCGGTCTTCAAAGGTATGATCATTGAATCCCCTTTCGTTTCCTTACATCTGCATAGATAGATCTTCGCTAGGTGTGTTCACTGTAGGAATTTTTTGTTTTCTGTCACAGAACCACTTTAGTGATATCAGAGCTGATCTATGCGTAGATGTTTGGTACGAGTAAAACATATATTGATTGTTTGGGCATTGATTTTCTAGTTGCTACCGTCCCAGGTGTACTTGTTCATATCGTGGAAATGTCGGATGAAGCGACTCGGACCGATATTACATGAGGTTGGTACCACGTCTGACATGTGGCTTGTACCATATAAGTGGCCAACGGGTGTTTATCTCTCCGACATTAGTTGATATGGCATTTACAAAGGACGGCCCTGAAAATGGATTTAAAGTGGAAACTAGTCAATCCATGTTGTGGTTGATATTCATAGGTAAGAAACGGTTCTTGTGCGAAATCCCAAATAGCCACGTAAAACTTACAAAGATAAAGTAGAGGTGTCTAACTTTATTTTGTAGGGGCTTGTGATATGTATGGTCAAGATAAGTGTTTATGAGATGAACTACCAAAGCAAGGTGGCACTATGTACCTGGTGCAATGTCGGCGCACTCGATGGAGATCAAGGCGTGACGACCATATCATATCGCATAAACTATTTACATTTGGTGTTGAATGGTTGTGCATCTTAATTTGTTTGTATTAGAATACGACATTAGCATTATAAGATGATCCCTCGACTTAATTCCAATATGTTTGTTCTCCGTTTATTGTGCACCACCAATAAAGTTCGTTGTTATAGAGCGGGTCGTGATGACCGAGTGATAGACATCTCAGTGTTCGCATATGGTGAGTGTAAGTCATGTATGCGCTACAAATACACTAAAGGTTAACGTTGGCGAGCCTAGCATGTACAGACATGGCCTTGAAACACAGATGAACGAAAGTTTAAGCATGAGTCGCTGGTGATGTGATCGATATGTTGGTATCTACACTGGAAGCTATATCAAAGGTTGTGATGATCGGGGATGATACGGTGTAAAGGGATCATGTAATCACTAAACGAATGTTGGGGGATGTTCGTTTAAGCGGGAGTTCTGGTAATGAACTTATATTATGAACTAAATAATCTAAGTGAATTTGCATAGTTGTTGTAATTGGCATCCATTATGTACTACCTTGGTTGTAATTGAGATAATAGAACTATGTAATATTCTAGATACTAACGTTATGTAGTGTTACCATGTTGTTTGAGTGTTAAATTATAGATAAAATTCGTAAAGCAGACTTTCAAGTACACCTCACTTACTCCATAAGGGTTAATAAGTGTATTAATCCTAGAGTAATAGATTCCAAGTTAGTGTCAAAAAGGATTATGCTTGACTCCATGATACTTGATATTAGAAAGAAAGTTCTTTGTATCAAGATTATCTGGGATCTCAAAGATTCAGAAATCATCTTGTGTAAAAGATATTTTGATATATGAAACACTGTTTGATTGCAACATGACAAATTATAAATTAGTGAGAAACAGATTCTCATATTGTATGAGCATTTGCATATGATGATGACGCTAGATGTACCTATCACCCAATAAGTTTGGGAACTAAAATTATACAAATGTTCATCCTTATGAACTATAGTAGTTCAGTCATGAAAGTTGTCATGATAGGATAAAAGGTATAGGTAAAATGTTTACTATACTAAAACAATCACTAATAAGTAAATCCGAAAGAACACGAACCATGAGATGATTGTGATCCACTTCAAAGTGTAAGTTTGGGAGTATTGGTATTTGACTAATACGCTTGAACCAAGTACCATGTGATTGGTGCCACTGTTGATAATGGGTGAATCTTCTAAAAAAGAGGAAAATGTTGAAATAGAATCCATAAATATAATTGGTAGAGATTAGTGAATAGGAAGTGTCCAGCTCATGTATATGCAAGATATAGATGTTATGAATGTATCCTTTCCATGTTAAACCAATGTAATCCTTCAGTATTAGATACTAAATTAGTTGGTATGAAATGTCATACAACAACTCAATATAAAGGAATACAGTGGTCTGAATAAATAGCAAAAGAATATGATAATGATGTTCGTAGATAAACAAATAAAGTGTTATTATGTTTGTCATCTACATGAAATACCAATCCATTAAGATTTATTCTGGTAGTTATTATCTGGTTCTAGTATTGTGTGAACAAACTTTTTTAAAATAATTATTGTATTCCACAGTTGATGGACGAACCAATATGAATCTTATTGGAAAAATAATATTCATAAAACTAAGTGCTAAAAGCGTTGCAAGACAAAATGATTGAAGTTTCACTTAAATGTGAGACCACCATTTAAGTTATATTGGAAATAAAGACATGAAGAAACTCCATATTGATGGAATTTTGGAGTCAAGTCGTTTTCAAATGAATTGACGCTTGTAAGACTTTCCTATAGACAACTAAAACTTTGTTCATGGGAAAAGGTTGAACGGGTGGCTAACTTAGTGGAAGTAATACATATTGATGTATAAGTTCCATTATGTAAAACCATGTGTGGTGGATTATTCTACTTCATATACTTTCATCGAGGAGTTGAATAGATATATGAGTATATCTATTTAATGAGGAAAAGTAAAATACATTTTAAACATGTCCAAAGGTTTTAGCATGAAGAAGAAATCATCCAGATTCGCGAAAACAACACCATAAGAGACATGGCACATTCGAGTTTCTAGAGACTTTGATAAAGTCATTGTGAATAAAGAAATCATCACAACAAGAAAATCAAGAGTTTATGATTGGATCATAAATGAAGAGCTTTGAGTTACAAATTTAGAAAACATATGAAATTGTTTCATAAACTTGAGTTTCCCAAAACACCATAGCATTATGGTATGTTTTGAGAATGTAACCGAACCTAGTTTAACTTGGTGAGAAAAAAATGTTGTCATTATGATTTAATAGATTATACTATAGTGACTGATGAGTGCATATGAATCATGTTTTATATTATTATTTTGCACTATAGTGGTAGGATCTTGGTATTTTATGGCGTTCGCGCGCATTTTTTGTGTCTATTTTCACCAGGATCAGGACATATGATGGATACGATGGACACAATTCTTTGACTAGTTGTATTGGAGCGAAAAGGAGTCAAAAACAGCGTAAATCGCTAATTTGGGAAATATCAAAAACACCAGAAGAAAACCCAAGGCGATCGCAGGAAGCAGGAGCTTTAACGACCAACTATACGGCGGGAATATTTTTCTGGCCGTATAGTTCCCGCTGTATTGTTGCCGCTGCCACCGACTCTTCAAATAGTTTCCCCCGTGCAATCAGATCAGAGAGATGACATACAGAATGACCAGAAACCGCAGAAACCTCACCTCCGGAAGGGATCTAGAGAGGGAACTCATCCACCGGAGATCCATCTTCACCCTACACAGATCCGGGAGGCTAAGGCATCGATCTTCATCATCAACCGCTGCATCACCACCATCTCCATCCATCTCATCTACATCTTGTCTAGATTTTGTTATAATTTCCGTACTCTTTGTGAATTTATAAAAGTACTATTCATATATGATAGATTCCATTGTCTTTGCCATGATGTTGATTGCCTCCATGCCTGAGTAGATCCTTAGTTTTTGGGGACATGAAAAAACACTAGCATGAGATTGAAATAAGATAAAATATTATGGTATTCATCACTATGACCATGTGTTAGATTGTCTTCATCTTGATGTTGAGAGAAGTCGACCTATCAATATTTGCCTCTTGTGGGGACTTGATGGAGGGAACTACTTGTTGGTAGAAGGAGGTGTGCTAGCCCTTATGATGAATATAAAGCTGTTAGCACCCCTTACGTATCAATTTGGGAACCGAGTAAACTCACGGAAAATTTTCCATGCCACGGGATACATCCTATGGGATAAAATCCCTTAATAGCGCAATAATTCAATTGATGTTGATTACTTGTCTGTTGTGGTTATGAGGATGATGTGAGCAGTGGTTGTTGCATATTCTTCCAATTTCGGAGTTCCTCCCACACATATATAGTCGAGAAAGTTCAGGATAATAATCTTTACCCTAAACCCTTTATAATGCTAGAGGTGTATCCGCTACTCCGTGAGAATACTTTCCCATTGCAGTTTCATACCTCTTTTATATACGTGAAACTTACTTTCTGTATTCAATTTGTTTTACTTTACTTATTGTTCTCTTATACAAAAACCAAAAAAATAACTTTTTACGCAAAACTCCCATTTTATCTTGTTACTTAGAGCGTTATTTAGCAATACTATTTCAGTATTTAATTCAAGAGTTATTAGACTTCAGAACTTTCGCTCCCTGTGGGATCGATATCTTTATTTCGAAACTAGCTACAAACTATCTGTGCACTTGCAGTCATCAGTGACATACCGCTTTTATGCTGAAAAGAGCAACATCATGATCTGTTGAAATGGCAAGGGATGAAGCCCAGTTTGAATTTTCTTAAAATTTTGGTATACAAGGCAAATGTAAAATGTTTACAAAACCAAAATCAGCTAAGCATGTCTTTATGGGTTATCCCAAAAGTAATCATTGGGAATTCCTCCACTATAACACTAAATACAAAAGGGTTTGTTGCAAAATGGTGAGTTCTTTGCGAAGGAAATTTTCTTGAAAAGTTTAGTGGGAGGACAATAAAAATTTGGATGTGGTTATTTGAACCTAAGTGACATAATCAGAGTAGTGCAACACCGGAAAGTGTTCTGGAGGCTACTATAATGCTCATGGCTACTGTTTCTCTAGAAATGTTGTAGCTCCAGAAATTTGAGAACCATGTGGATCGGGTGAGAATCAAATAACAAGATTTGAGGAAAACGTGCCATTGTTGGACAATGATATTACCAATTACATACAAAGAAGCGATGATGAGATCTGACTCCGTTAAATGGCTAGAGGCGATAAGAATTCATGATAGTATCCATATACGAAAATCAAGTTATGAACTTGGTAGACCCTAGGAAGGCGTGAAGCTTTTCAAAGAGTAATTGGATCTATAAACAAACAAACACAGATGTTTACATCTATGAAATGTTCGATTTGTAGGAAAGCAGTTAACGATAAAGTTCAACAGTTGACTATGACAAGATTTGATCTTCCACAGTAATATTTAGTCT
The DNA here is from genome assembly GCA_030063025.1 of Avena longiglumis. Lineage (NCBI taxonomy): Eukaryota > Viridiplantae > Streptophyta > Magnoliopsida > Poales > Poaceae > Avena > Avena longiglumis. Next base: position 415,534,830 of record CP125978.1, on the reverse strand, counting down.
AAACGGATTATTGTAGCAACCACTACATATTGGGATATAATATTTGAATAAAAACAACGCTCTTTTATGAAGAATGGTTACCTAGGTGTACATCACAATTCAAAGGGTGCTAAAATATATGAATTTTTCAGTGGTTGAAATAAGCATCGTGGAGTTGGAATCTTCATCGTGATGAAACTGTAAAAGTTTAAGTTCATAAAAAACAATGAAGATGCTTGTGTTTACAATAAACTAAGGGGATTTCTATTTTTGTGCCCCTGATTCGTTAGTTGTACCCAGTTTTCCCTAGCTGCTTAACTTTTCCTCACTTTTGCCCATCTCCTACTATGAAACTCTCACATAGTCTAAAAATCATTGTCTGTTAGCCTTGCCATTACGTGCTGATAACTGGGGCCGCATTTAGTCAGGTCCCGTAGTGGACCCTCGCTATTACGTGGTAACAAGTGCGACCGGTTGGTCATGTACGCGTTATGCTGCCATGTGGGACCGTGCAATGTTGGATTGCGTGGGGCCAGCTTGTTGGGAATGTGTTATGGGGGATCTGGTGTGGGACCATGTAGAGCGCGTTTGGTGGTTACGATGCGTCCTGTCGCCTAAATTGGAAGTTTTATTTTTTTTTATTTTTACGATTGGTCGTTTTAAGAGCGTCCATTCCCCTTTATCTTTTTAACAATTGTCTTTTTTTGCCCAAAAAGGTTGCGAATCTAGAGCAGCTTATCTCTTCATTTATGATTCTTTTTGGCCCTTGTTTTTCCCAATCTGGTTGCAAATCTAGAGCAGCAAATCTAACTAGAACCATAAATACATTCAGTAAACAGAGCAGATGTAGATAAAGCAGCTAATATAGGATATATAGTATGGTACTTAAAAAAGTTTCAACAATTAGGCTGCTCAGCAGCAGCGGACAATTTCAACACAGACAAACAAAAAAAGCTGCTTTATAGCAGCAGTAACATCACAAGATTAGGGGCCCCTCATGGCCTCCGCCAGGGGGACCTCCGCCTCCTCCTTCTGGCGCTTCTTCCACTTCTTTCTACCCTGTCCCTTGACCTTGGGCGCCTTGGGCTTGATCGGGGCATGTGACCCTCCTCGATGGCCACCTTCTGGAGGTTGCAGAGGTGAAAACCGAACGCCTGGTGCTTGGCTCTGAAGCCGTTGACGTTCACGGACGAGACGCAGGTCTTCACATCATTGGCATGCTTACGAGGGAGTTGAAGTCGATGGCGTGTAGCATCCTGGTGCAGAAGGGGAACTTGTAGACGTCTCCGGTGAAGAAGTTGTTGTACTGGCCGGACTTTAGCCTCCTCAGCACGTGACGAGTCTTGGTGTCCTTGGACTCGTCATCGCTGCAGACGTCGCTGCTATCCACCTGTTGCAAAAAATGTAGAGTGCAATAAGTACATGATTGTCGGAATTAATTACTTGCATAAATTAACCGATTAAAATCCCCTGATTATTCCCCAATACCCAAAACTCTAACCAAATCGAATACTGGTCCTAACTACAGATCGGCGCTAGTACTAACTAGGGAATCCTTTAACTGCAACTCGAAGGACAAATAAAATAGGATTGAAATATGAACAGGGGCATTCATCAAAATACGAGATCTAATACAAGAGGATTAGCTACTGTAAAAATACCTAGCATCCAACGATTGAAGATACGAACAACCGAACTCTAATAACACATGATCTAGCATCCAACGATGGAAATGGGGGAAGAAGAAAGGAAGGGGAGAAAACCCTAGTTACCTCCGACCATGGGTCGGCGATCTTTGATGTCATAAGGGTTCTTGACTGATGTAATCCTCCTCCTTGTAGGGGTCCTGCCGCGGGATATGCCCGAGACGAAGGGGCCTCTCGCCATGGCTATGGTGGAAGCGGGGCGAAGTGCAAGTCGACAGGATGACGACGCCTTGATGCCTTGATAGGGGCATGTACAGGGACGAGGGCCTCCCCGCCGGTGTCCTTGGAGGCGATGATGGCCACCACGCCGTTCTTCTCCATCGCCGGCATGGTTGGGGTTTTCTTGGTGGTTTGCAGAAGGTGATGGTATAGTGGATATGGTTGCGTGAGTGAGTTTGCGAGTGAGTGATGAGTGAGACTGAGAAGACCTCTATAAAGGTGAAGGGAGGAGAAATTTCGTTAAACCACCGTGCACCACGTAACCGCGTACGCTACTATACCATGCACGGCCACACGTGTCCGCTACCGCCTCGTGCACCGCGACACGCGTATCGTCCCGTGCGTCATGTTTTTCCCTCATGTCTAACCTTGGCCACTTAGTTGTGCTCAATTATACCCTCGAGTGTAACACTGGCAGTTTGGTTGTACTCAATTTTTCCCACCAGTACTAACACTGTCGTGTGCAATATACTCACTTTTACCCGTCGGTGGCTGGTCAACAGAGAGTCAACGAATGGGTTTTAGATAGCTAATTGTGTTATTTTATGCACAACAAAATCAAAAAGATCAAAACATAGTGGCATCTACCCAGGAAGTCTTATTATGTGACCTGCCACCATAAGAAATATATATAAATCGAGTTTTATCCTAAATCATCACCTCTGAAATCACCTACTATCTATGAAGGTTCATGGCTTTCTACTCAAGCCTCTTCCCAAAACATCCCTCCCCAAAACATAGTTTGTCTGAATAAGACAATATTTGTCAAACTGATGTATATTTGAATTGCAAATAGTTTGATGTATGCCAAGATGTATTTTATTATATAAAAGAAGCATTTTCCATCTTTTAAATCTCTTTCTGTTTTCTATTTGAATCCCTTCATCAGTTTTGCCCTTGGTTTTTAAGTTCTACTCAGCTTTCTCCTCTCTCTTAGTCACAAACTCTCACACCTATGCTCATCTTGGTTGCTACGCTCTGATTGGTCGAGACAGTAGTCATCCGGATCGTGCCCACCAACCGTTGATCCTCTATGATCTAGCGAACAGGATAACTCCTATATCTGTCGGGGCACCCCTCTATCCACGCAAAATAACGAGTTTGTCAGGTACTTTAACTCCATAAACAAATGATTTTTAATATAATTTAAAGAGAAAGTGTTCAAAGGATGTATAATTTACGTATATGCAAGTTTATGCATTATATTTCATTCCATAAAAATGATAAATGGTCGTATATGCAAGTTTATGCATTACATTCTACTCTATGAAAATGGGGAGAAAATGATAATCTCTCAATATTTTGTTAGCACATCATTAGTGCAATTTCATGTTGTTCAAAGGTTTATAATTTTCATATACACAAGTTTATGCATTATATTTCACTCCATGAAAATGATAAATGATCGGGATTTTATTAGCACAACATTATCATGTCCTAAGTGCGATTTCAAAGAGTTCAAAGGTGTATAATTATCGTATATGAACGAGGCATAAAGATTTTAGTTTAGGGATCACTTTTCACGCTCTAAAAATGGTAAACTCAAGATTTTCTTAGGAAAACATTATCATGTCCAAATTGTAATTTGAAAGTGTTCAATAGTTGTGTCAATTATAAACACTCATTTACATTAAGAGTTGTATAATGTTTTTAATTTGAAAGTGTTCAAGGGTTGTGCCAATTATAAACACTCATTTACATTAAGAGTTGTATTTTTTTCAATTTTAAAGTGTTCAAGAGTTGTATCAATTATAAACACTCTTTTACATTAAGAGTTGTATAATTTTTCAATTTGAAAGTGTACAAAAGTTGTCTCAATTATAAACACTCTATTACATTAAGAGTTGTATGATTTTTTCAATTTGAAAGTGTTCAAAAGTGGTGTCAATTATAAACACTAGTTTACATTAAGAGTTGTATTTTTTCAATTTGAAAGTGTTCAAGAGTTGTGTCAATTATAAACACTCTTTTACATTAAGAGTTGTATAATTTTTTAATTTGAAAGTGTTCAAGAGTTGTGTCAATTATAAACACTCTTTTACATTAAGAGTTGAATAATTTTTTTACTTTGAAAGTGTTAAAGAGTTGTGTCAATTATAAACACTCTACATTAAGAGTTGTATAATTTTTTAATTTGAAAGTCTTCAAGAGTTGTATCATTTTCTTATTTATTATACATCCATCTCCCTAAATCTCGAAGTTTGACTTACACCTCATAGATTCACTTGATTGCAGTCGAGACATTAACTTGATAAACCAATTAAATCATCGGAACGGCTCGCCGGACGCATTCTCCACAACAAGCGCCCTCATCTAATCAGAACATTTTGGTGCGAGATCTAACCTTCCCTGCGCACGGTTGCCATTGTCATCCTTCATATAGGTCAACGGGACGACACCATACTATGGCCAGGACGAACGGGAGGCCAAAGTGAAGCTCGACAAAGGGCCGCCAACGCTGGAGAAGGGCCGCCATCGTCGGAAAAGAAGAAGAAAGGGGAGGCAACAACACGGACATGGACGTGGGGCTGGCTTAGGTGGATAAGCTATGGGTCCGACACTCACATGGATAAGCTGTGGGTTCCATGTTGATCTGGATAAGTGGAGAGAGGTGTTCACTATGGGAACCAACTTAACACGACCTCACTTATCAACATGTAACGTCAAGGGTCCACTACGGGACCCGACAGACTGTAGTCCCACTTGTCAGCATGTAACTGCAAGGGTCTACTACGTGACCCGACTGAATGCGGCCCCTCTCTTGTCAGCATGTAACGACAAGGCTGACAGACAGCGATTTCAAACCGTGTGAGAGTTTCATAGTAGGAGATGGGAAAAAGTGAGGAAAAGTTAAGCGGCTAGGGAAAACTGGATATAACTAATGAACCAAGGGCACGAAAATAGAAATACCTAAACTAAGTGGGAGCCTCAAGACATATTTCCAATGCTTTATGCTGATTGGAAATGATGAATCTTTAATTTTACGTGAATTTGGAATTTCATTGAAATTGGATTTTTTTATGAAAGACTTTGGCAAAACCAAAATATTAGACATCAAAGTCTATACAGATATATTGAAATGCTAATATGGTTATGTTGAAGTACATATATGAAACATTGAATTAGTTTAATATGGTGACATATTTGAGTGGGTGTCGTGTGAGTCTCCTAGTCAATATATGACAAGAAAAGTTCTTGCCACATGGTAGCAAGATAAATTGTGTTGACAATTGGTAAGTGAAACCTTATGAATGATTGATTAATCATGAATTCCATGATATGTACATATCTAGATAAGTCGTATGATCTAAGTGTTAGGAGCATACACCAGACTGATTCATAAGATGATCATTGGACAATAATAGTGATGATATTCTTGTGTACTTTGGAAGAACCAAGAATATGCAATGTATGCAAAAGTGACAACATAGTTCAATGCAATGTGTTACATTGATGTGAGTTTTTGTCACATATACAAGTGAAGTTTATCTCAATTAGGCTATGTTTTAAGAAATAAGGTGGCACCATGTAATGGAAGAAAGTTCCATGGTGGATTTCGACTAGTTCCAAAGTTATAACATTGTGACAGATTACAACGATGGATGAGTGTATGACTACTTTAGAAGATGCATGTAGAGGGTTTTTTGTAAATAGTTTTATTATCAAAACTAGGTGCAGATCCAACTAGGATACACTATGAAGATCTATTGTACGACAATAGTGACAACATAGTTCTGGCTTAAGGAATTGAAGTCTCACTAGAAGACTTAATTTATACAATGTTATCTCATTCGATAATGAGTAGTGACGCATAGACATGCAAATACACACAGAGCTAAAAGTATCAGTTCTAGAGATTGGATTTACCATAAGCAATACATGTGGATAACACCGAAATGCCATAGATGTTAAATGTGCGAAGCAATAACTAGATTATTGGTTCTAGTGCAAATAGGTGACTGAAGGAGATTATCCATAGAGGCCAATAATAAAGATAATTTTATTGACTTATCTCATAGGTTCGTAATAGTTTTGTATCATGTTATAACTATATTAAGTGGAAAGATTAATACAAGTGTGATATATAAACAAACCAGATCCCTAGTATCCTCTAGACTAATTCGTTGGACAGCTGATGATCAAGGTTTTCCGGTCATGTACTTTAGCACGTCAAATGACAAAAATGTCACTTCATTAGATGAATCATGTGATGGGCAACACCCAACCCTAATATTGCAATGTGACCCAGTCACAAAGTTCAACTTGCGATATCTAGTAAAGCATAGTGATTCAGTCCTTCGACCGTGAGATAATATTAATCAGCATCTCCCGAGGCTGATTTGATCACATCAACCTTCATGTAGCGTAACTAGGTGACCATAAAGGTGTGTATTGAGTATTCTAGAGGAACTTTTTATGCACGTGTATCTAGACCGATATTTTCTCATCTGAGTGACGGATAGATACTCTCGGCCCACGGTGAGATTACATCTACAAGTTTGCAAACATGTGACTAGGTCACGAGGATGTAATACCACGAGAACGAGTAAATGTGTTTGTCGGTAACATGGTTAAACTAGGTATGTCAATACCGAAGATCAGATCTTGGACAAACCAAGTATCATAGAGCAAAGAGAATGAGACTCGACGTTCAAGGTTCAAGCGATCAAGTTATTCATGGAATGCATGGGGGACATCATGTGTTTACAGATACCTCTATTGGTCATTAATCGGAGAGGTATCTCGATTATGTCTATATATTCTCGCGCCATAGGGTGATACCAGTATGGTTTCGAGGATATCCGATGATGACCTAGGGGTTCGAAAGGTGTTTCAGAGTGTAGGTATTAAATAATATGTATTTAATATTAATTAAATGAATTACTATTAAAAATATTATTTAAAATGGATTTTTTGGGGCAGCCCGCCTAATTGGGCCTCACCGGAGAAGGCCCCAGAGGGGGCCGCGCCCTAGGAATGGACAAGGGAGGCCACGCAACACCACGTGGGGCCCATGTGGGAATGGCCACTGCTTCCTCCTCCACCCCCTCGCTTGATTAGTCCCACCCCAAGACTTTGAGGGAGGTGGTGCATCCCCACTAGCTATATAAAGAGGGGCACCCCTCTCCCCAAATTCATCCCATCAATTGGACTTTGCCTATTTCTATCTCTCTATCATGTGTGGTTCCGAGAGATTGGAATCTTATATGGGGATAGGGATTTCTCCACCATGTGCACGATGTCGTGCTGCTGGACTCGGTCCAGACCAATCTTCTTCCGTTGCTTTGCTGGAACGGAGCTCGGGAGACGTCTCTATACCGTATGCGTGTAAGGCCACGAGGCATCGCCACTTGTGGTGCTTTTTGCTTGGAGCTTGGACGTCGGCATGACCATGAGGTCAGCTACGTCGTACAAGGACTAGGGGGACTTGCGAGGAGCTTCACGACCTTAAGGTTGGGTGAGTATGACTACATTATCCATGTTCCTTGCGCTATGTTAACCACTTTTGGTGTTTAAAGGTATGAACACCGAATACCCTCTTGTTACCTTACATCTGCATAGATAGATCTTGACTAGGTATGTTCACCGTGGGAAAAAACTATTTTCTGCCACGGAACCCCTTCATCATGGTGAAGTAAAAATCAACTAGTTGTATCAAATTCATCCGCTGAAGCTGAATACCAAGACATGTCTCAAGGATTGAGTGATATGCTATGGGTGAGAAACCTCTTAAGTGAGTTAAAGGTACTAAGAGATGTGCTTCTGAATGTTTGGTGCGGTAACAAGTCGGCTATATGCATTGAAATAACCCGGTCCAACATGACATAACTAAACTTGTGGAGATTGAGAGATTCCTTATCAAGGAGAAATTAGATGCTAGAATTATCAAGATTTATTATGTGAACACCGGACAACATATTGCCGATTGTTCAACAAAAGGACTGGGAGCAAAGTAATGCAAATTGGCTTGTGACAAGATGGGGATGATATATATCTACCACCCATCTCGAGGGGGAGTGTTGAACCGTTAGTAGGCTTTATGTACCTAGCCCATGTGGCCCATCTATTCTCTCAGGTCCTGATATAGTGCTCCTCACTATTGTAACCCTAAAGAGAACGGAAGATACATCCACCCTCCCCCACCCCACCCCACCCCAGGCCAGCCGCCACCTCTGTACTCAATAAATACATACATATCTTTCGATTTGTATGGATGTTCTTTCAAATCGGAGATAAAGATAAAATAGTCTCCATATTAATTTTTTGTTCTGCTTTATTACACATATTTTGGCATTTATGATCGTATATTATATATCACCTAATGTTTATGGCATGTAAATCCAACCGATTAAGGGGGCACAAGACTGGGTCCATTCTCGCACGTGATTGATGATGTAATTTCCCCTATGAACGTGATGCATGAGTCGTATGATAACCAAGTCAAAATAAGACTACCCTTTTTCCTCGTTAACTACAATGACACCTAAGCAGTTTGTCCATGATATTGTGCTAAGAGCGATCGAGAGGCTTTATTATCGCAATACGTCAACTCTAGAAACTGGCAATGTTGATTACATTTATTAACGTTATCGTTGGCCCATAGCTCAATCATGTATCATATCTTTGCAATATTGGATGTTTATTGTTGTTATCAAAGTAATTTTGTACATTGACATATACTCTCACCTTAGAAAATCAATTAACATATTGCATGTAACAACTATATATATATATATATATATATATATGTATAGATGAATCTATTGGAATAAATGAATAACATTTCTTGGTGAAATATTAGTTATTCCCTCAAAAAGGTATTTGGTATTTTCAGAGACGTAAATATTTCATTCCTTACCTGTTAACATAAAAGGTACACCCTCCGTTTTAAAATATAAGATGTTTTAGGTTTGTGAAGCACAATACATATTGACAAGAACATGCCAATACCTTTTTATTTTGTATGGATGTACTTTGTGTTGGGTGATAGAGATAAAACAGGCTCTCAATTAATTTTCTCTTTCTGTTCCATGACATATCTTCTCACATTGATGGTGTCGTATAATATATATATCTTGACATTTATGGAACGTAAATCCAACAGACTAAACCAAATGCATCTTCCGTGGGACAGTGATATAAGTGTTAGAGCGTCAGTCTAGTTGTACACACACCCTCTCCTTTGCAAGGCTCTTGTCTTTCTCTGCCTGCCTTCCACCCTCTTTCCAGTTGTGTATGACCCCATCTTTTTCACCACCACCGTCTCCCTCCTTCCTCCCACCCGGTTCCCAATTTCCCACGCCTCCGCCGTCAGAACTTTGAGGCCGTAAGTCATGTCCTTCCTTCCTTGCCATACTCATTTTATCTGTGTGTGGAAAGACCGAAAGAGACAGGAGGGAGGGTAGACTGAGAGAGATGGGTGTACAAGCAAGAATTCCCCAAATCTAGTCCCTAAATTGCTCTCGTCGAGTACTAGTAGTTGGTAGGACGTACTACATGTAGAAGACGGTGGAGAGACTAGTGGTGGTGGTGGAGAGCCACCGCAATTTTCTATTACCTCCGCCCAGTATTGTAAGGTAGATCAACTGAATTTTGTGTTTTGAGCAGGAAAGGCAAGGTGGTGCTGGCCAAATTGGCCATGCAGGGTGGCGCCGGGTACCCGTACGGGCCGCCGCCCACAGGCACGGTCCCGCTCTCCGCTGCGGCCATGTCTGTCAGCAGCGCCCCGTATCCGCCCCCGTCTCCGATGCTGCCGCAGCCGACGGGGACGAATTTCGAGGAATTAGCAGCCGCTGTGACGACGGGCGGCGGCGCCGCCGTCAACTTCCATGGCGAGGACAACATGACGGTCGACGCCGGCGCTAGCGAGGCGGGAGCGGGAGGGTCTGGCAGCCGGTGGCCCCGTGAGGAGACTCTGGCGCTCATCGGGATCCGGTCGGAGATGGACGCCGCCTTCCGGAACGCCGCCCTCAAGTCGCCCCTCTGGGAGGAGGTCTCCAGGTGAGAACGGAGCAGCGAGTGTGGTACTACTACACTGGTGTACTGGTAAATTTCCCTTTTTTTTTCCTGCAGAATGCGGTTAACGGTTTCACGGAATTCGCCGTCAGACTCATCAGACCTGTCCTGCGTGAAATGATGGCCTGTTATCCGGCCATCTTTCCGGCATTTCCCATCTTGTTTTTGGCGTAATGCTCCTCGATTTCTGTGGATTCGGGCAGTAGTAGTAGAAGGTATAGGTAGGTAAAAGAAGCTCTGCGCCCTGGAGCCGTATGCTACGGCGTGCGCTGTTCTGTTCAGTCCAGTCCAGGAGCAGGCCACGCAGTACGCTGCAGGTGCAGGCTAGCTGCACTGTTTTTTCTATACTCTTCTTTTAGTACTTTTGTCAGCATTGATGCAATCTAGCCTCTGGGAAAGAAGGATGGAAGCTTTTTGCTCCCATCCCGATGCAGATCAGTAGTTGACGCACTTTGATTAGTCTAATTTTAATTTACATCATCTTGACATCATCATCATCGCAGCTCTCTTTCCGATTCCTTCCATGTTCAGTCCCTTTCATCAGGGAAAGAAAGAAAAAGAATGTCATGAGTTTCGAGTCATGCATCTCTGTGATTGCGATGACACTACTCCGTTTTTTAGATTAAAGATACTTCTCAGTATACTGTATATACTGCACTTTCATATCGATCAATCACCAGTTCATGCCTTCTTCGTTGATGTGCCGATTTGGCTGAGACGTGAAAGCAAGAAACAAGCTTCTGACAGGCCCTGCCGCACGACATTTTTGCTTTTGCAGGAAGCTTGCGGAGCTGGGCTACCGCAGGAGCGCCAAGAAGTGCAAGGAGAAGTTCGAGAACGTGGACAAGTACTACAAGCGCACCAAGGAAGGCCGCGCCGGGAGGCAGGACGGCAAGAGCTACCGCTTCTTCTCGGAGCTCGAAGCGCTCCACGCCGCGGCGCCGGCGCCGCAGCAGAACCAGGCGACAGACACTTCGGCAATGGCAACCGCCGCCTGCACTTCTACGGCGGTGACTCAGGATGCTCAGCCGTTGGCAGTGGCGCCTGCGGTGCTAGCCCATCCTGGAGCCGGCGGCCTGCTGCCGGACCTTAGCTTCTCGTCGGATTCGGGGTCGGAGTCTGAGTCTGACGATGAGTCCGACGAGGAGGAAGACCAGGCCGGCGGCGGCCAGGAGGGCTCTGGTGAGCTCACGGCCGGCGGCGGCGAGTTCGACGGGAGGAACAAGACGGTGATGGCGCTCTTCGAGGGGATGGTAAAGAAGATCACGGAGAAGCAAGAGGAGTCCCAGCAACTGTTCTTGGACAAGCTCGAGAAGTGGGAAGCGGACCGCACCGCGCGGGAGGAGGAGTGGCGGCGGCAAGAGCTGGCCCGCACGAACCGCGAGCGGGAGCAGCTCGACCGGGAGCGAGCCGCCTCGGCCGCCCGGGACGCCACGCTGATGACGTTCCTCAAGCGCGTCGGCGGGAACTCACCAATGCCGGTTCAGAAAGCGGCGCATCGCCTCGACGCGTCAGCCACCTCGCTGCAGCTGGTGGTCGCGCCGCCACGGAAGGCGGAGGAGGGCGGCCGTGCTGGAAGAGGAGGAGAGAGCAGCGGGGGGCTGTCACGGTGGCCCAAGGAGGAGGTCGAGGCGCTGATCCAGCTGCGGATGGAGAAGGACGAGCACTACCAGGGCATGGGGACGGGGGCCAAGGGGCCGCTGTGGGAGGACATCTCTGCCGGCATGCGGAGGATCGGGTACAACCGGAGCTCAAGCGGTGCAAGGAGAAGTGGGAGAACATCAACAAGTACTTCAAGAAGGTCAAGGAGAGCAGGAAGAGGCGGCCCGAGGACTCCAAGACCTGCCCTTACTTCCACCAGCTCGACGCTATCTACCGCAAAAGCAATTCGCCGTGAGCGGGGGCGGTGGCGGCTCCAGCACTGCCTCCGGGAACACTACGGCGGCCATCACCGCCTCCGAGCAGGACAACGCCTGGCGCGAGCTCCAGGGTAAGATCAGCAATGACTCTGACAAGAGGTACATCGTGGAAGGGGCCGGGAGCGTGCATGCCCCACCACCCGGCAATGGCGAGCCTTCAGCAGCCACTACGGCGCTTGATGCCATCGCTACAAACAAGGTAATGGCTCAACTCTGAACTCTCCCTGTAAGGTTTTTTCATACTATACTTGGAAATCAGTCGCACCTTTGGACGCAATATAATCAGAGTTTCCATTGCCGTTGCACAGAAGGCTGAAGAGAACATGGCGATGGCGACGGAGGCAAACGTGCAGTCCCGGCAGAAGGAGTTGACGTCGCCCGACGAGACCGACAGCGACGACATCGAAGGCAACTACACTGATGAAGGTGACGACGACGGCAACGAGGATGGCAAAATGAAGTACATGATAGAGTTCCAGAAATCCAAAGAGAGCGGAAGCAGTAACACACCTGCCCCCGCGACAGCTGCGACGGTAGTGCCGAGTTCAGCCCCGACAAGCAGCACATTCCTGGCAGTTCAGTAGACGGCAATGTCGCGCCTGTGCCGGAAGAAGACCAGGCATCGTCGCCTTCTTCGGCTCATGAGCACCAGTTTATCTTTGGCACAGACTATACCATTTGTTGATTTGTTTCCGTAATAACAACCTCCATTATCAAAGACAAGAAAAAGAAACAAGAGGGCCCCTCTGTTATTCCTTAAATAGACTGAAAAAACAGAGGAGGTGCTTGAGCAATAGAACTCATAAAGAACAAGTTCTCTTTAAGGTTTTGGCATTTTAGTACATTGACATAAGCATTCTGAAGTCTCTCTTTACCCTATATCATACAATTTGATCAGGAACATGAAGCACTGATTTGGGATGCATTTCAGCTGCCTTTTCTTTTGCAGCTATGAGTGAACATTTATTTATGTATTAATCAGATACATGCTACTGCAATTTCTAGCTATTTGAAAAACACCACTGCAATTTTTGTCTTCAGAAAAACACCACACCAATTCGGTGTATTTCTAGCTATTTGAGAAACATCATTGCAATTTTCGTCTTCAGGAAAAACACCACACCAATTCGGTGTACCACTCATCGTTCTCCATCATTCAATTCCTGGTATAGGGTTGTAGGAAACCGTCAGGACGCACGAGAAGGATCAACAGTCTATGACGCTAGCATAGGCTGGAGAAAGAGAAGCCTCTATTCCTACAACTAAGAAGTCAGAAGCCGCATCTACCAACCAGTAAGAGATTGTACAGAAAGTCGCTAGTGGGTATATTCTTCTATTGCCATGTACATATCAGCGGGTAGTGGGATAAGCGTTGGATTATGCATTGGCAGTTACTGAAAAGGGGTCGGTGAGCACCAAGAAAAGACACTGCCTCATTGTGCGGACCGGACGGGAGACGAGACACTAAGAACTTGTCAATGCTCAAATACTCCATAGGTCCTCTGTATCGGGTTTACGCTCGAACCATACTGAAATATATTGGGAATTGTGTTTTATGCGTGACTACCTGCCAAATACATACGGACAGAACACACTCAAATCTCGAGTCATGTCCCGACCTACAACAACCATTTCACCTAGACCGGGAAGAGGCATCTATGAATAGATAAAGACTATCATAATAATCTAATAAAAGAAGAATAAAGGAAATATTGAAGCGCCATGCCGGGGAAGAAAGTTTTCCTATCCCGAGCCGCTTATGAGGGGCGCAAAGAGGAGCCTAGTAACAATAAGAACTAGTCATATATGTTGCTATTAGGATGATACAAAATGCACATATCATCTAGTTGCAGGGATCGACACGTTTGTCATCAACATCTACATCAACCGACATCTTCCGCACCAACGTCGGTTCGAGATCTAGATATGTTCTTGCTAGTGTCTTCATGGTTAGATCTTGGTTGTTCATGTAGGGAGAACTTTTTGTTTTGCCACCATGAACCCCAACATATGTAATTTGGTATTATCGGTGTTAGATGACCACTCCATAGACTTGCGCCGAAACTCCGCTTCTGGGAACACCGAAAACTCTGGTCTTTGCACACCGGAGATTTCGGCCTGAGACATTACACTAGAGATTTTGGACAAAATCCGTCCTGAGGCAGAACTTCAAACAACGATATCTAGAGTTTGGAAACTTTGATTGACCCGAAACCAATTTTGTTAGAAAGAGGACTACACGAGCTACCCAACAAAATATTGTATACCACCAAGAGGGAATATTTCATGTATTATAAAGTAAGATACCCACCTTGATGAGAAACCGGAAAACCTCCAAGATAAAAAATGAAATAATATATAAAAGGGACATCTGTTTTTGATGAACTAGAGCTTGTTATGAATATTACCACAAGATCTAGAACCTCATATAGATAAGATCCAAATAACAACTAAGAAAGATGATGCTAAGTAAGCAAAGGTTTGAGCTCTCACCGAGGGATATGATCAAGTTACCCACTCGAGAGCCTCTCTTGATAGTACAGTTATCTATCCTATAAACCGGTCTCCCCAACTAACATCGCAAGACTGGTAAGAAAGAAATCCTATCAAGATCATACCTTTGCATTGTGCATATTCCACTTGATCTTGATGATGACAATCTTCTACACCTCAAGATGGAACACCTTTCTTGATTGCGCTATCTTGGTGAGGACTTGAAATTTGCTCCCTTATACTCCACTATGGAAGAGCCTCTATTTTAGTAATATCCTCATATATCCATGATCACCATAAGGATGGAAAGCTTCAAGATGGCACATATTGAACTTGCACTTCATTTCTTCTTTCTTTATTATGTTGGTGTCTGGAAGGTACACATGAGATATCACCCCATCTTGTTATTCAAGACACACTTGCCATAGGCTCAACTTCTACTTGACCAATCTTCGGATCATTCCTTGAAAGCCTTGATCAACACTTGATCTTCCTCACTTTCTTCTTCTTCCAACCTTGAAGCCAACATATGGTTCAAGCATTGCCTATGGACAAATCCTACAAGTAATACTCAATGCAAACATAAGTCCATAAACATTGTCATTAATTACCAAAACCACTCATGAGGGCACACATGTTCTTTCGCATGCGCGCCTCTGCTCTTATGGTAACACACCTCCTTTCCTCCCCCTCCGCTGCCTCCGTTCATCTCCACCTTCCCTGTGGTCGGACGCCCCTAGACTATCGTCGGGGGTCCCCCTGTGGAGGACCGCCACCGACGCCACTGTCGCCTCCATCGATGACGAAGATCACGAGGCAGGCGTGGTAAGGGGAGGCCATGCCGGATTCATGGAGGGAGGAGGGCGAGGCAAGTCTTGATGTGCGTGCACCACTCCCCCTACATCTCGCGCTCCTTCCCCACTGGCTTCTAGTGCTCCCGCCAGCGGAGGCGTGCCCCTTTGCTGTGCTCCTGGTGCTCGCACCGCCACGCTCCTCCTCATTGCCTCGTCATCGCACCCCCATGGGAGAGATGCTACTACAAGGGGATGCCTAAGACACTACCGACGGTGGAAGGCTTTGATACTATGGGTGTACGGTGTTGGTACCAACAACAGGTGGATTTTTCTACCATGGGTCTATGTTGTTCTTACCAACGGAAGACGACTTTACTACCTTGGTCTACGGCGTTGCTACCGACGGCATGTCTCTTCTGCTACCATGGGTGTATGGTGTTGCTACCTTGGGCGAAGCGAGAGGGGGTGACAAATTTTGCTACATATTCGTTTATGTTGTTCTCCAAATGTTATGATGTTTTTTGTACAAATTTTGGGCTATGAGCTATGGCAGGTGTCATAGCGATGCTATTGCGAAGTTGGTTTTTTGCTACACTGATACATTTTTTTTGCTACAATTGTTCCCCACTTTTTGTAGATTGGCACAACATTTTTGCTACGAAGTATCCGATGAGTCTCCGACATTGTCTCTGGCAAAATCATTTTTGCTACATTAGTATAATTTTTTGTACGATGTGTCCATTGAGGTATTCGATGAGGGTAGTCCGTTTGTTTTGTTTTTTGATGAACTATTTTTTGCTACAATGTAGAAAAACAGGACATTAATTAGCAAAAATTGTAGGGGTTCATAGCATGGAATACAAAAAAGTTCTACCGCATAAACACACACAAGCTAAGATCTACCTACTAGATTGTAGCAACGAGTAGAGTACTCACCCTTAAAGATTCCAAAGCGGTTAACGAGAGCAGATTCTCGTGGGTGATGTAGTCGTTTACTTGCCGATCTCAAGATCGTGTAGACGATCCTTCCAGCGCCGCATTCCGGCAGCGCTCCCGTAGTAGGTCAAATGTTCGATACTCAATGAAGACCTTCCTCTCCCTTGTTTCAGCAGGCAGCGGAGGTTATAGTTCTCTCCTCTCAATTCCGGAAGCACGACGGCATGGTGTCGGAGTTATAGGGAAGATCCCACAGGGCTTCGCCTTAAGCCGGAGCGGGTAGGACGAAGTAGAAGGGTTCCCCGACATCTAGGGTTTAGAGGCCGGAGAGGAGGAGGTAGGCCGACGACGGCTAGGGCGGCGCTGGGCGGCGACTCGTGGGGCGGGGTTTGTGGTTGTTGTTATCTTTGGGGCATCCCCTCCCCTCTATTTATGAGAGGTAGGAGCAGCTAGGGGAGGGGAGGTCGTATCCTCCCCCAATTCCCTCTCCTTGGCGTGCGTGGTGGAGGGAGAGGAGGTTTCCTCTCCTCCCTCCACTAGGAACCATTGTCCTAGTTTGACTATTCAAACTTACCTTTTGACTTTTAATTTCTTTCTTTTAAACTCACATCCAAGTGACCTAGGACATGATGCAATCATTCCACCTAGTCATGACACATTCATGTACCTATCCCCTTCCAATTCGGTGAACCTTCTAGACCCTTCTAGATCATTCTGGTGAAAACACCGGAATCATTCCCGAACTCCGGAATTGAACTTTCCTTATATGAATCTTATTCTACGAACCATTCCGGATCTCCTCGTGATATCCCGGATCCCATCTGAGACTCCGAACAACATTCGGTCATCTTACTCACATTTCATATCTATTAAACAACATCGAATCCTTAAGTGTCTCTCCCTACGATTCGTGAATTATGTAGACATGACAGAGACTCTTCTCCAATCAATAACCAATAGAGGAATCTAGAAATTCATATGGTTCCCACATATTTATACGATTACTTTGCGATCGAATGAACCATTTACATACGGTACCAATTTCCCTTTGTCTCGCGATATTTTACTTACCTGAGGTCTGATCGTCGGTATCTCTGCATACCTAGTTCAACCTCGTTACCGATAAGTACTCTTTACTCGTTCCTGTGATATGTGATTGGTACGTCGCAAACGTCTATAATTTTTTATGCTCCATGCTTGTTTTGTATTAACTCTCTTATGTTTTGTCTACACTTTGAGGTAGTTTTATACATTTTCTGGAACTAACCTATTAACAAGATGTCGCAGTGCCAGGTGCTTGTTTTCTGCTATTTTTGGTTTCAGAAAATATAGTAAGGAAATATTCTCGGAATTTGATGGGACAAAAGCCAAAGTCAATATTTACCAGAAGGAACACGGAGTCCGGAGGGCAGCCGAAGTGGGGCCACGAGGTGTCCACACCCTATGGTGGCGCGGGCAAGGGTGCATGCCAGCCCTAGGTGTGGGCCCCTCGGGCGCCCACCGACCTTGCCCCTTTGCCTATAAAAGCACCCCGATGCAGAAACCCTAAGTACCCAATGAGATCTCCACGAAACAGTTCGTAGCCACCGCCACCATCGTCCCTAGATCGGGGTCTGAAGCTCTTCCCGGCACCTGGGAGGAAGATCATCCCGAGGCCTTCTTTATCACCATGCCTCCCGGTGATAATCGTGAGTAGTTCACCCTTGGAATATGGGTCCATACAATAGCTATATGGTTGTTTCTCCTCCTTTGTGCTATCATGTTTAGATCTTGTGAGCTCCGTTCATGATCAAGATCATCTATTTGTAATCATACATGTTGTGTTTGCAGGGATCCGATGGCTATTTAGATACTATGTCAGATTGATTATTGATTCTATCATGTCTGTGTTATTTGTGATCTCGCATGTTCTCCGTTGCTAGTAGATTTCTTGGGCAAGTAGATGCTTGTAACTTCAAGAGGAAGTATTTATGCTCGATAGTAGGTTCATGCCTCTAGTAATCTGGGGAAGTGACAGAAATCTCTAAGGTTGTAGATGTGCTGTTGCTACTAGGGAGAAAACAACTATCCTTTGTCCATGGGGAAATTGTATTGTTTACTTTACATACTTTACTTAATGCAATTATCTGTTGCTTGTAAATTAATACTGGAAGGTGTTCGGATGATAACCTGAAGGTGGATTATTAGTCATAGATGAAGTTGGCTTACGGTCTATGTATTATGTTGTAATGCCCAATGAAATCTCATAGGAGTCAAGATGTCTAGTATTTGCACTGTTATGCTTTCTCAATCTTTCATTTGCCTTGATGTAATTTGTTCACCCAACGTGCTATCTATCTTATGGAGAACACCTCTAGTGAACTGTGGATCCCGGTCCATTCTTTATCATTGATATACCATCCACTGTTTACTGTTACCAGTTACTTTCTACAATAAACTATTATCTTCCACACTATATGTTTAATGTTTTGTTTTCAGCAAACCGGTGAGATTGACAACCTCATTGTAAGTTGGGGCAAAATATTGTGGGTTCTGTTGTGCAGGTTCCAAGTTGCTAGCAACACCTTGGATTTATTTTCTAACTCCTACTGGTTCGATAACCTTTGTTTCATAACTGAGGGAAAACTTGATGTTATGCTCATCATACCTTCCTCTTGGGGTTCCCAACGAGTTCTACATATTTGAGCCATCAAGCACTTTTTCTGGCGCCGTTGCCGGGGAGATAAGGACAGCTCAATCTCTTCCTCCTCGTCAATCACCTTTCAGGGAGAAAGAAGAGTCTCGCAAGGGGAGTCTCTCACAACCAATCTCTTTAATTTGTTTTTGTTTTGCTTTGTTTTTCTTGTTTCTTTTTATTAAAATACAAAAAAAATAGTTGTACTGGTTTGTTTCTCTTTATCAAAAACACAAAAAAATAGTTCCTACTTTAGTTACTGTTGGCTTGCTTTACTCCTGCAAAAATGAACACTCCTGAAAACACCAAGTTGTGTGACTTCACTAGCATAAACAATAATGATTTCATGTGCACACCTATTGCTCCACCTATTCCTGAAGCCAATTTCTTTGAAATTAAACCTGCTTTGCCGAATCTTATTATGAAAAGGCAATTTTCTGGTGCTAGTTCTGATGATGCTGCTACTCACCTTAATACTTTTGTTGAACTTTGTGAGATGTACAAATACAAGGATGTAGATGGAGATATTATTATGATTAAATTGTTTCCTTTCTCTTTGAGAGGAAAAGCTAAAGAATATTTGCTATCCTTGCCTAGAAATAGTATTGATTCTTGGATTAAGTGCAAAGATGCTTTTATTGGAAAATATTATCCTCCTGCTAAGATTATATCTATCAGAAGTGAAATAATGAAATTTACACAATTTGATAATGAACATGTTGCTCAAGCTTGGGAAAGAATGAAATCTTTGGTAAATAACTGTCCCACTCATGGACTGACTGCTTGGATGATTAGCCAAACTTTTTATGCAGAACTAATTTTTTCTTCAAGGAATCTGTTGGATTCTGCTGCTGGAGGTACCTTTATGACCATTACTTTGGATGTTGCAACAAATATCCTTGATAATATGATGGTTAACTATTCTGAGTTGCACATTGAGAGAGCTCCACAAGGTAAGAAGGTAAATTCTGTTGAAGAAACCTCCTCCTTGAGTGATAAAATTGATGTTATTATGTCTATGCTTGTTAGTGGAAAAGATCATATTGATCCAAATAATGTTCCTTTAGCCTCTTTGGTTGATCAAGAGAAAGTTGATGTGAACTTCATTAGAAATAATAATTTTGGCAACAATGCTTATGGTAATTATAGGCCATATCCTCCCAATAATGGTAATGCTTATGGAAATTCCTACAATAACAATAGAAGTGCACCCTCTGAACTTGAGTCATGCTTAAGGATTTTATTATTAAACAAACTGCCTTCAATAAAACTGTTGAGGAGAAGCTTTTGAATGCTGAAAAAAATATATCATCTTTGTCTGAAGCACAGTCTTCTTTGATTAATAAAATGGCTGCTAAACCTAAAACTTTGGAAAATCCCTTTGCTGCTACTAATGCCATGCAAGTTAGAATTGATGAAAATGTTAGACTATTAGCTGAATTGCATGCTAAGTGGAAAAGAGAAGATGAAATTGCTAGAAGTAGTATTTGTACTATTACCACTACTAGTAATGTTGGTCTAGCAAACCACCTAAAGTCCCCATTCCTTTTCCTAATAAAAATGCTAAAATTCTTCAAAATATGGGAAACAATAATTCTACTACCTTGGATGCTAATGTTGATTTTGATCTTGATGGTTGCAATATTTCTGAAGTGTTTATGTTCCTACAAAAGCTTGGTAGGAGTCATAATGCTAGTGCTATGAATATGGCTTTCACAAAACACATTATAGATGCTCTCATGAGAATTAAGGAAGAAAAATTGAAACATAAAGCCTCTATTCCTAGGAAATTAGAAGATGGTTGGGAACCCATCATTAATATGAAAGTGAGTGATTTTGATCTCAAAGCTTTATGTGACCTCGGTTCTAGTGTCTCTATTATGCCTAGAAAAATTATGAAATGCTTTATTTGCCATCATTGAAAGATTGTTATTTGGATGTCCATCTTGATGATAATGCTAAAAAAAACTTATGGGGAGTATTAATGATGTTATTATAATGGTTAACAATGCCTTTGTCCCCGTTGATTTCTATGTTTTGGATGTTGAATACAATGCTTCTTGTCCTATTACTTTGAAAAGACATTTTCTTAGAACTGTTGGTGCCATTATTGATATGAAGGAAGGCACCATTAAATATCAATTCCCATTCAAGAAAGGTATAGAACACTTCCCCAGAAAGAGAGAAAAGATACATTTTGCTTCTCCTATTAAAACAAAAGTTGATCTTAATGCTTGTTCATTCGAAAATACTTGATTCTTGCTTCCTGTGCCTAACTTAAAGGCGTTAAAGAAAAGTACTATTGGGAGATAACCCAAATTTTTTTCAGTAAGTTTTTATTTTGTTGATTCTTGGAAGTTATTGCTTCTGTAATAACCTCTTCTTATCCTTTTTGTGTGGTTTTTGTGCCAAGAATAAGAGAAAATTCCTTATTTGACACTACTTTTTGATTCCTTATTTGACACTGAAAACTTTTCACTTTCCTATTTGACCACTTCTGTAAATTTTTTGCCTTATATGACACTTCAGTGTATTTTGAGACCTAACGGAGTTAACTAGGGACCTAAAAAGATGTTTTTGCCCCTGGTACATAATATGATAAAATTATAAGAAATGTTGTTTGATGGAACCAAAAATTCAACACACGTGATGTAACCTATGCCATAATTTGATGCCATATCCCTGCAAATAGTGCATATATTTATAATCAATTATATATTAAGTTTTTTTGGGATTACCAGAAATTAGATAATTAACTAGAAAATCTCACAATAATTAGAAACATCTTGCCTGGATATTCAAAACGGAGCTCGAGCTCACCTGCTCCTGGCGACCCAGCCAATCAAATGCCTTTGTGACATGTATTTAGTTATGTATATAGTCCACGTATTTCTGTTTAATGGGCAAACACGAAGGCACATGTAACCGGGTTGGTAGCGTTTTCTAACATGGCAATAAATGACATTGTCCGGTTCAAAATTTCAAGAATGAACAGGGGAGGAGTCCTTCAGGCATCTATCGGCGGGGCGGCGACCGTGCACATGTAAGGCAAGGCCGGTGGAAACACGCCAGCCGAAAAACCTGGTGCTGCCCTCACCCGTGACTGATCTTTGTGCTCGGTCAATGGAGCCGATGAAAACGGCACTTGCCGTGGCTCATGGCGTTTGTGGATGCACCCTCGATCCGTGTCGAACCATCCACCGGGGACATGGCAGATAAATTCGATCTGATCACCAGAGTTGATGGAGACAACCAAATTTGTTCACACAATCACACTGGACGTAGAGACGACAAGGAACGCCGGATCGGACCAATCTACTTGCCGCGGAGCCTCCGCCACATAGATCCTTGTCGAGTATCTCTCCTCAGATTGCAGGGCTATTTAGAGTCCAGATTAAAAATGAGGATACGAAATAGGAAGGCAACAGGGCCAGGCATATCACATGGGTGGGTCCCAGAGCTAGCCCACGAGTGGTACAACAGCCCACGGAAATATATACGGTGTATCTTGGTAGCCCACATTTTCAAACGACTCGTATATATAGGAGTAAGTGAAATAAACGGAATCAATTTTGTCGTGTGTTACACAGGAACGAATCAAACGATTGAACCAAGGGCATTTGGGTCCAGCTAGAAAAAAATTAATGGGATCTTCTAACGGAACTAACAGTAGTGTCATATAAGGCAAATCAATTTTAGCAGTGGTCACATAAGGAATTGAAAAAAAAATAGTGTCAAATAAGGAAACATATTGAGAAGTAGTGTCAAATAAGGATTTTTCTTCAAAAATAACCTCTAATGAGAGAGAAGTGATATTTGGGGAAGTTGTTGTCCCAAAACAGATTTTTATGCTTCACTGTAAAAATTCATGAAAAATCATAGTATGTCGGATTGAGATGTAATTTTTTGAGATTATGACCTAGGTTATTATATAACTTTAGTTAGTTGAACACTTTTCGATTTGAGCAACATAAGGTCTTCTAAAAAATCGGTTTTTACATTCTGGTCTGTTTTGATAGATACCTGCCATTATTTGCATTTGTCTCTTAATCGGTTTCTTTTTAGTTCTCTTTGATCACTTGAGCTTTTAAAATAATTTGCTATAGTATCTTGTGTTTTAATGGAAGTTTTACTTGTGTTGAAACTAAACCCAAAGGCTTATTATCTTGAATACACTAATGTTGCTAATGAAGATTGTGTGAAGTTTTGTATGAAGGAAATTTTCAAGTGTAGAGGAAGAATGATGTGATAAGATTAATAATGGACAAAATTTCAAGCTTGGGTATACCACTCCGTGTCACCCTAAGAAATATTCAAGAGGTACAATCGTCAAAGCTTGGGGATGCCCAAGGCAGGACATCCCCTTCTTTATCAATAAAAAACTCAGGTTTTCTTTCAAAACACTTTATTTTTATTGCTTCATGCACTGGTGTGTTGTTCTTGGAGCGTATTAGTTTTCTTTTATTTGGTTTGCTGCAATAAATTAGTTGGACCCACGCATTCTCATGTTATGTCAAATAAGTTGATTGGTGTTGGAAAAAAGTAGAAAGTTTCATGCTATTAGTGGTACAAAAGGAAGCTTGTTTTGACTGTGGCTTAGACTTTATCATGTCATGTTAGATGTTGATTTGACCTTATGCTTAGTGATTATTGCTATAGCATGACTTTTTCTAAACAATTGGGATTGCTTAATGTGCCTTAAAAGAATCATGTGTTATTTTAACATACAAAAGCATAATATTATGGTATTCTCCTTTGATGCTTTATTTGGGTTGACTTGGCACATGCTCACACCATGTTATGACTATGAACTAGTCACCCTAGCATCTATCATCATTTTTTTACTTGTGGTATCAATTTATGTTTTGATTAATAATATTTTGTCGCTTTGCATGATTATGGACATTATTGCTCTCTTAGTTGGTCGCTCCCAGTCTTTTACTAGCCTCCACTTGTACTGAGTATGAGCTTTACTCGTGCATCCATCTCCCAAGAAACCAAGTTATTCCAAAGAGTCCACTATAAATTCCTATGCATGGTGTGTTACACCATTCCAAGTATATTCATGTTTTTATCTATCATCCAAATTAAACTCTTGTTATGTGAAAATTGGTGATTAAAGCTCTCACAAACTTGATGGCACACTTTATTTCTTGCACTTAATAAACTTGAATCATTGTGCCCATCTATGTTGCCTATATGCTTGCAATTTATAAGTTGTGAATTATCAGAACTATGTTTTCATGGGGAACGCTTTCAACATTGCACTTATTCTATTCATTTGATATCATGTTGTTTTGTTTATGGATCCCGGCGGTGTGAAATAAAAGGGGAGATTGTAAGCTCATGGAGTTTTTTATGTGTTAGATAAATGCCTGAGCGACTAGCCTAAGCCATGCCTAATCATGGTGGAAACTTACAGCGTAACCATAATGAGCATTCTGTGATGCATCCTCAATAAAAACCTATGCAGATAGCAAATAAAAAGATCCCTGAGATGCTCATTGTATGCATTGCCTTGTCATTTTGATATGGGATACCTCACGTGTCATGGGGCAAGGGTACCCGATTAGCGATTCTCTATGATACACATATACTTACAATGACAAGAACTTATTTGTGATCAAAGTTGAGTAGCATGAGGTTCGGTACTCGTAAGCAAGGGGCATGAGATTTTGAACTTATAACTTATCAAGCATATACTCATATTTGTGCCACTTTAACTTTAATCACTTAAAGATGCCAATGATAGGAGCAATGAGAGCTGAAAGCTAACAAGTACCATAATTTTTGGAAGCTCTTTATGAAACTTGAAATCCCTGCTTCCCTCTGTAAAGGGCCTTTCTTTTTAATTTTATGTTGAGTCTTCACCTTCTACCTTTAGGCACCAATTAAGAGAGCATAGTTGTCATTCTTAGTTTAATATGCATTGTCCTAAACCTTATTGATTGATTCATAATGTTGGTATTGCTTGTTGTTAAATTATTTGTATGTAGCCACCCTTATGAACTTTGAAGGTGTCCTATGCATTTATGTTTTGCTACTCCATGAGGGACAAGCTAAATACCACTCTTGCTATGTTTTCTATATGTGAAATAAACAAACGTCTTTCAATGCATTGTTATTCATGTTCTTTTGTTTGTACTTTTTCATGTTGCAACATAGTTGCTTTGCCTTATTGTTAGAACTACATCTTTCATGCTCATGTTTAGAGTACTTTGATCCCAGTTACCAATGCTTTACAAATAGTTTGATCAAGATTGTGATGGTGCATGTCACCTCAAAAATTATTCTTTTTATCACTTACCTACTCGAGGACGAGCAGGAGTTAAGCTTGGGGATGATTGATATGTCGCAAACGTATCTATAATTTTTGATGCTCCATTCTTTTTTTTATTAACTCTCTTATGTTTTGTCTACACTTTGAAGTATTTTTATACATTTTCTGGAACTAACCTATTAACAAGATATCGCGGTGCCAGTTGCCTGTTTTCTGCTGTTTTTGGTTTCGGAAAAGCTAGTAAGGAAAAATTATCGGAATTGGCTGGGACAAAAGCCAGAGTCAATATTTTACCAGAAGGAACACGGAGTGTGGAGGGCAGCCGAAGTGGGGCTACGAGGTGGCCACACCCTGTTGCAGCGTGGCCAGGGGGCGCGCCAGCCCAAGGTGTGGGCCCCTCGGGCGCCCACCGACCATACCCCTTCGCCTATAAAAGCACCCCGATGCAGAAACCCTAAGTACCCGATCAGATCTCCATGAAACAGTTCATATCCGCCGCCACCATCATCCCTAGACCGGGGAGATCCGAAGCTCTTCCCGGCACCCTGATAGAGGGGAGAGATCATCCCGGAGGCCTTCTTCATCACCATGCCAGCCTCCGGTATGATGCGTGAGTAGTTCACCCTTGGACTATGGGTCCATACAGTAGCTAGATGGTTATTTCTCCTCCTTTGTGCTGTCGTGTTTAGATCTTGTGAGCTCCGTTCAAGATCAAGATCATCTATTTGTAATAAAAAAAATTTTGTGTTTGCGGAGATCCGATGGATATTAAGATACTATGTCAGATTGAATATTGATTCTATCATGTCTGTGTTATTTGTGATCTTGCATGCTCTCCGTTGCTAGTAGCTATCTTGGCCAAGTAGATGCTTATAACTCCAAGAGAGAGTATTTATGCTCGATAGTAGGTTCATGCCTCTAGTAATCTGGGGAGTGACAGAAATCTCTAAGGTTGTAGATGTGCTGTTGCTACTAGGGTGAAAACAACAATCCTTTATCCATGGGGCAATTATATTGTTTACTTTACACACTTTGCTTAATGTAATTATCCATTGCTTGCAACTTAATATTGGAAGGGGTTCGGATGATAACCTGAAGGTGGATTACTAGTCATAGATGCAGTTGTATTATAGTCTATGTATTATGTTGTAATGCCCAACCAAATCTCATAGGAGTCAAGATGTCTAGTATTTGCATTGTTATGCTTTCTCAATCTGTCAATTGCCCCGCTGTAATTTGTTCACCAAACGTGCTATCTATATTATGGAGAACACCTTTAGTGAACTGTGGACCCTGGTCCATTCTTTATCATTGATATACCATCCACTGTTTACTGTTACCGGTTACTTTCTACAAGCAACTATTATCTTCCATACTATTTGTTTAATTTTTTGTTTTCAGCAAACCGGTGAGATTGAAAATCTCACTATAAGTTGGGGCAAAGTATTGTGGGTTGTGTTGTGCAGGTTCCAAGTTGCTAGCAACACCTTAAAGTTGTTTCCTTACTTCTACTGATTTGATAACCTTGGTTTCATAAGCGAGGAAAACTTCTTTGATTTGCTCATCATACCTTTCTTTTGGGGTTCCCAACGAGTTCTAAATATTTGAGTCATCAGTGATCCCTTATGATCCGGTCACATGCTTGCATTCTAATTGGATGACATTCCACTGAGAGGGGACAGAGCATATCTATCCATCATATGGATGGACAAATCCCACTCTTGATCCATGTACCTCAACAGATACTTTCCAGACACTCAATGCCACCTGTATAACCACTCAGTTATGAAGTGGTGTTTGATGTCATCAAAACATGCATCCGATGATGGTGATTAGCATGATCTCAGATCGAAGGAATTATGTTACTATGTATCTGAAAGCTTATAGCAAACGAACTATTGAAATGACTTGATCTTTATGCTACATTTATCTATAGGAGTATGTACATCACACCATTTTTCTAATGATATGATCTTGTTATTAATAACATCTCAATGTTCATGATCAGAAAATCATGATCATCTATCAACCAACAGGCTAGTGTTACAAAGAGGCTTCACTAGGGACTCTAACAAGTTTACAAATCACACAAGCATTAATGTTTTCGGTTAATACAATTATAACATGAATGTAAATATTTATCATAAACATAAAGATATAATAATAACTATTTTTATTATTGCCTCTAAGGCATATCTCCAACAAAAAATAGTATTTAGTGTAGAA
This sequence comes from Avena longiglumis, assembly GCA_030063025.1. Lineage (NCBI taxonomy): Eukaryota > Viridiplantae > Streptophyta > Magnoliopsida > Poales > Poaceae > Avena > Avena longiglumis. The sequence goes on along the minus strand of CP125978.1, from coordinate 415,507,588 downwards.
AAACAGGATTTACATGGACGCAAATACGGTCCCAAATTAAGAGCTATATATGTGTATATTCCCATTTCTTATAAAGTAGGGTATCACAGTCTCACAACTTGCATTCGAAGTGCAAAACTGGTCCAAACGGATACGTGAGGGTATATATCGAATAATAAAGAATGGAGTGTTTCTGTCTTCCGTCCATCAAGAAAAGACTGTTTTACCCCTGATGTTGGAGCAAATTATCCGCCTGTGCCACCGCTTAGTCAACTTAGCTGGTCGCTTCGCTTTCGCCGAGCGAGACGGGGGAGGAACTGCTCTGCGCCAGCTTATGCCGCCTCCCTCAGTCCGCGACAGGAATGGAATCACCCGATGCCGATACCACGTCCCGCGAGATCCAAGTCGTGTGGCGGCCAACCCGCCGTCCCCCATGCCTCTTGATTTGGCTTTGTCCCCACTTGCCCGGGCTCTCGCTAGAATACCAGGCCCCTGAAAGATTGTATTCCACGCCGCCGTATCGGGCTACTCCACTCTCCCTATGCCGCCATGAATCTCCAGCGCAGTTTGGCTTCCCCTGCAATGTCCCCCAACCACGTTACTAACACAATTCAGCAAGAGACAACGGAGGCGCTGGAAAGGAGCAACCTCGGTGAGTTCCTGCACCATGCTTAGACTCCCTGACGACACACACAAGGACGGGGGCCAGACTGGGCTCGCGCACCATCGTGTGTAGATATCTGATCCGGCGCCCGTCCATGACTCTCTCTCCTGACCGCCGGTCCACAACTCTCTCTCTCTCTCTCTCTCTCTCTCTCTCTCTCTCTCTCTCTCTCCGGCGGCGCCCAGTGCTCCGCCCCAAACCCCCCAGGGCCTCCCCTGTTGCATGTGTGGCGGTGAGCTGGTTGGCAACTGCTACCGACACGCCTTGTGTTGCGCGTAGGAAGGACTCATCCACCCGCTCAACTCTGGTAACCCTGAGGATCTCTCCTGTAACCAGCACGCGGGCCGCCAAAAACTTGGTCAGGCAAGGTCAGCTTGATTTCGTAAGAGACCGCAACCTGCGCAGATTTTGGCGATTCAATATTCTCGCGGTGGATTTCAGGTTGCCTTTCAGTGAAGCAGATGTGGGTGACGAACTGGTGACGACGAAGAAGTTGTGGGCTACGATGCGTTGGATCTGGACTACCATGTACGGAAGGCACGGGAGAGCGTGGGTCGGGGCGCGCAGCAGCACAGCACTCAGGTGATGCGCAGAGCACCGGCGAGAATATAAGAAACTGCCATGGTGCGTTTAGGCTGCGTCGAAGAAACTGCCCAGGCGAACTTAATGGTCTGGGTCGTGGTGGTTCAGGTTCCTAAGTAAGATGTTGGTACTGTACACGGCGTGGTAGGAATCAGCAGGCAACGATTATTTCTGCACATGGCCTGGTCACTGTTCAAAAACAGAGATACAAAGAGAATACTTGGCTAAATATGTTCGACAAATGTAGAAACACACTGCACCTGATTGGACCAGAAATACTATGGAGCATCTAGACCCGAGAGCTGAAACGAATTTCCGTTGTAATAAGCTTTATTAGCTGATAATATAGATAAAGAAATTCACGTTTATGCTCTTCCGCAGATCGTCATGTAACAATTTCAGGCTTGGAAAATTATGCACTACATTTAAGATTAGAGATTGTTAATTGGACGCTTGCTTTATATTCATACGAAATCAAATTATATTCCCAAATAATTTGATTATAAATTTTGTACCATGTAAATTGCCGCTCAACGCCACCAATCGCCTTTCTAGATTATTGGATTTGCATTGCCTTCAGTTGCTCATGTCCAACTCATCCTTGCTTGAGATATAGTAGATTAAATTAAAACAAAATAACAATCAAAACTATAAATAATTAAAGATTGAGAGGGAGAGGGCAAACTTAGGTCAGGTTACAAGTAGAACAACTTTGTGGCAAAATCTGAGTCATCCTGGCATTTTTTAATTAAAAGTTATTGTACTCCCAGTGCAACGTACAGGCATTTGTACTAGTTTTGGCGAAAAGCCTAATTTGACCAGAGCAAACCACATTGGCCTAATGTGACATTGCGTTGGCAGACCCATATGAACCCCATATGTCAGATAAGGAATTAAAATTAATATAGTCATTCACCGAGATTCGAAACAGAAACCTCTTGCGACAACTCACGTATGGGGTGCCACTACAAAATACATTCTGTTTACTCCCTCTCTTTTAAAATACGGATTTGTTAGTTCTCAGACACTTAAGAACTTGTTCTCAGTCACCTCTCTCGTTATTGGATTTATCTCATGATTCGTGCAATGTGGGACTTCCACATGAATTGCAACTAGGTTGTAACTAAGATTTTAATGAGTTGCAACTAAGAATTAGTACAAATTATATAAGTTGTAACTAGGTTATAAGTTGTAACTAGGTTGCAACTGAGAATTAGCACAAATAGTAGGATGATATCAGTGACTTAGACATAAGAAGTTCTCAGGCGCCTGAGATCTAGGCACTTCCTTTAAAATATAAGATGTTTTAGGTTTGTAAAGGAGATCTAGACATCTTTTAGTGTCTAGATTCATTTGAACTACACACAAAATAAAGTCTAGATACATCTCATTCACAAACCTAAAACATTTTATACTTTAAAATGGAGGGAGTACATTGTAGCATAAATTAACTATGGATTTTCCTCACTCTGTCCTTTGTCCATGCCATTGTACCACCTTTGAGAGGATTTTTTTATAGATATACCCCTATGCAATTCGGCATGCCAAAAATAACCCCAAGCGCAAAGCATACAAATGCCTGCGGAAGGCTAAAAATGTGACACGTGGCACCACTCGCCACGGCCGGTGGTGGTCCAACCCTCCCGCCAGTGGCAGGGGAGGGATGATTTGGGCCCCACGGGTGGGCCGGCGGGAAGTTGTTCTTGCCACTAGCGGGATGTCGAAGGGTTCTTACCGCCTGGGCGCGTGGCAGGATGGTTGTTACCGCCTAGGTGTGTGGCGGGATGAGTTGTCCCGGTGCAGGCGATAGGTACATGATGTTGCACAGTGATTAAACCACCGAAAGCCACTTGGGTATTGTTTGTTGAAACTTGTAGCTGCTTTGCTTTCTCGGGACTTGTTTGTTGTCCTGCTGATAGATGTTGTAGCTCCAGTCCTTTAAGTACAGTGGCAGCTACTCAGTACATTTTATCTCAGAGACAACTTCTCTCGGTCTATTTGCTCACACACTATGCAACATTTGCTCTTTCTAATCGTCTGAGGCTGAAAGAAGATCGCAACATTGTTCTAAAGTCAGTCATCGATCAAGGTAAGTTGTTTCAGTTGATTGTTTTTTAAGCTATGCATATTGTATATTAGTCATGTAATTAGACCGTAATGTGATATGCAACGCTAGAACTACCAATTAGCTTTGCAACTTAGTTAGCTCATGTAGAAATATTTGAGTTCATGTAGTAACATTTGAGCTAAGCAACTGCATTAGGTCGTGTAGAAATTGTTGAGCTCTTATAGTACTAATTAAGATAAGCAACCTAATTAGTCCGTGTAGAATTATTTGAGGTCTTGTAGTAATATTTTAGCTATGCAACCTAAATGTGATGCACTTAGGTGCGATGAACACTTTGTATGTTTTTCATGGTAAAGAAATCATCCGCGATGGAATGTCGGTGCTTGATCTGTCGCGTTGTGAGACAAAGAATGTCATAGTGAAAGAATTGTGTGAAGGCGCATCCGTGCAGAGTTTGGGCCAGAGATGGCCCAAAAAAATATGATCGTTGAAACAGTCATTTGTAAGAGAGTAGGAGAAGATTACAGCTGGGGACTTCGCCAGGTTAAAGAAGAAAATTTGTGGGCTTCATATATGAAATTTGCAAGCACACCCAGTGTAGCCATGTATGAGCAACCAATGGTGTATATGCAGTTTGTTGATGCCAGTGACGAACCTGATAGCACCATCGCAACCGGTGAGCTCCAATTATCCATCATCGTAATGGATATAGATTCAGAGACGATAGAAAGGCGGCATGTGGAAGATGCCTTTGTTCCCAGCCAGAATAATGGACATTATTCCATGGTGATTGTCGATCTCAATGAACGGATTGAGAGATAGTCAAACGAGCTTGATTCTAGTGACGATGATCGTGAATCGTCAGATGGTGATAAGGACGAAGGAGGCGGTCCGAGTCAAGTGAGAGCAGTCACGCCAACAATGGCACCTGGGGACATAGAGGCTTTTGTCATTGGTCACGATGATACATTTGTCTGTGGAGTCGAGTACCATTAAGAATAGGTTGAGGCCCATTTTTCAAAATGCTTTACATACCTCTACTAACTGGTCTTATGGCCGAGCAAATGACGTTATGCTATAACAATACAACATGCCCGAGTCTTTCTCGTCACGACTGATGAAGCGAGAGCAAGCTAGGGGTATTCAGCACGCATTGCCTCTATGCCTGAGAATGTATGTATTTTCTATACTTAAGACTTGGTTTCAGGAACATTTGTGCTTATCCTGATAGACTAGGACACGCCAAGGCGCTACTCTTACGCATACATCGTCGAGGATTAATCGTGGAACCCTTTAGACCTGAATCTTCAAGACAACCGCCACGCCTGAGTCCAACAATTTTAGATCCACATCTACTGCACTAATTGAATTCTAACATGCAGACCAATTTTTAGATTAACCTCGGTTCAACGCATCAACCAGTATCTAGAGGAATATTCTCGAAAACTGCTAGAGAACTATTTCAGGAGACACGGGTACGATTTTCTATAATCACACTAACTTATTATCATATTTGAACTATTCTAATATCTAATGTTCCTGTACAAACCGCTCCTGACAATGCATGGGATAATGATGATGATGCTGAATTTAATTCCAACATGCCACCTCCTCACCTATCTATAGGCCATGACAGTTACTACATATATGATCAGCCATACGATGAATCTCAGTCTTCATACAACCCTGGACCATAGCAAACAACATATGATCCAATGATGGACTTCTTATATACTGATATTGGTATGAGCCAAATTCCTGACAAGATACAGAAATTAGGGATCATTTTATACCATCCCCGCACGAATCCTAGGTCAATGGACCTATGGAGTTATTCTTCATATCACATACATATAGAGGACGCTCAAGAAAACAAACGAGACAATGAGAGTGATTATTGTAACTCCGGCGATGTAGTCGGATTATATTTGAACATAAATGTATCATTCTATATTTGAGAGAGACATATTACTATTATTTTGAATTGTTGTTCAAGAAACAATTTCAAATAAAAATTCATAGAGAATTAAGATACAACTTAAATGAAAAAATTTGGTACTTATTTTTCATTACCAAACGATACAACAAAAATTACGATACATTCAAATGTAGAATTTAAAATGCAAGTACTTTAATTAAGATACAACGGGAGGCATGGATTCAGATACTAGGACAAAAGTATAGTGGTCTTGGGTGCAGTGTGGCCATTTTTCTGTCTTATCACCGCGTTCTTCAGCTGCCTTTGCCTTAGTATCCCTTTCTCTTAGTCTCTGCCCGTTTGCCTCCCTAGCATGTTGTTCTTTCTCCTTCCTGAGGCGTCGTTGTTCCTCTCTCTGCCTCCGTAGCTCCTCTAACCGACATCGTTGCTCCTCTTGCGTCGTGCTATGCTCTTCCGCATCTTTATCACGACGCTCATCTTTGTAAAAGCTTTCCCACACATGACGACTCATTTCTTCTATCTCACGAAGTGCCCACTCCGACTACTCCGTGTCAATCCAATGATACCACATGCACAAGGGTGGAGGAGACTGCAACACAAATAAGAACATAATAAATATTCTATAACACAAACAATATATCATTTTGTTATGGATGAAACATACCAGAGGCCTCTTGTAACTCCAGGGAGGTGGATCATACTAATAATTGGGACACATAAAAACTTCATGCCCATTTTATATCGGTGGACTCCTACACCTTGCAAAGTTGCCCGCACAACACCGAAGATGTTTCACACCCGGAGACAAACTCGCATCCTTCATATTTCTTAGCCTATAGTCTTGGTACGAGCAAGGAAAACTCATAGCCACAAAATAAAGTAGGAAACAAAGGAAGGAATGGAGAAGGATGCTTTAGTGGAGAACCGGATACTACTCCTTTTATAAGACAGACTTCGCTATTAGCAGGACGAATTTGTATGCGAGCACGCTACAACTTTTGGTGATCAATTTGTTGTACCAGTGCTCCTTTATGTGGTTTATTTCCTGTAGAGCAGCAGCAATTAGTGTGACAATAAACAATTTCCAAGACGTAGAGGAGCAGAAATAGTCGAGGTCATCAAACAATTCGGGTCATGTCATCTCATTGTCGGCGGGGCAGCCTTTCCAGCTACATCCCGCCACGCACCCAGGCGGAAACGTCCTTCTCGCCACAGCCCACAGCGGCATGAACCCTTCGTCATCCCACCGGCCCGCCCATAGGACCCACGTCATCCCGCCCGTGGCACTGGCGGGAGGAACGTTCTGTTGGCGATATGCCCAAGAGGCAATAATAAAGTAGTTATTATCATATCTTCATGCTTATGATAAATGTTTACATACCATGCTATAATTGTATTAACCGGAAACATTAATACTTGTGTGATTTGTAAACATAAAAGAGTCCCTAGTAAAGCCTCTTGTTAAACTAGCTTGTTGGTTAATATGTGATCATGGTTTCCTGATCATGAGCATAGAGATGTTATTGCAAAAGGGTCATATCAATAGATGAATGATATGATGGACATACTCCTATAGATAAGCGTAGCATAAAGATCAAGTCATTTAATATAGGTCATTTGCTATATGCTTTCTGATACATAGTAACCTAATTCCTTCGACCATGAGATCATGCTAATCACCATCACTGGAAGGATGCTTTGATGACATCAAACACCACACCGTAACTGGGTAGTTATAAAGGTGGCATTGAGTGTTCGGAAAGTATGTGTTGAGGCACATGGATCAAGAGTGAGATTTGTCCATCCATATGACGGATAGATATACTCTGGGACCTCTCGGTGGAATGTCATCCAATTAGCTTGCAAGCATGTGGTGGCTCTGAGGGATCACATATCACGGAATGAGAAAAGAGTACTTATCGATAACGAGGTTGAACTAGGTATGGAGAGATACCAGCGATCAAAACCTCGGATAAGTAAACTATCGTGAGACAAAGGAAATTGGTATCGTATGTAAGTGGTTCATTCGATCGCAAAGTAATCGTAGAAATATGTGGGAGCCATATGAATTTCCATATTCCTCTATTGGTTATTGATCGGAGAAGTGTCTCGGTCATGTCCGCATAATTCACGAACCGTAGGGAGACACACTTAAGGATTCGATGTTGTTGAGTAGTTATGGAATGATGAGTAAGAGACCGAATGTTGTTCGGAGTCTCGGATGGGATCCGGGATATCACGAGGAGATCCGGAATGGTCCGGAGAATAAGATTCATATAAGGAAAGTCTTGTTTCGGAGTTAGGGAATGATTCCGGTGTTTTCATCGGGAATGTTCTAGAAGGTTCCGTAATGTCCGGCACTCTGGAGGGGAAGGGTACATGAGTGTGTCATGACAATGTGGAATGGTTGCATCATGTACTAGGTATCATGTCTGGGCAAAATAAAGGGAGAAATCAAATCCTAGTTTGAAAAGTCAAACGCCAATTTGAAAAGTCAAACGGCAAGTTTGCTTGGTGGAGGAAGAGTAGGAAACCTACTTGGGGAGGAGGTCCTCCTCCCTCCACCCGCCGGCCAAGGAGGACGAGTTGGGGGAGGACTCCCTCCTCCCAACCGGCGCCCTCCCACCTATAAAAGAAGGGGCAAGGGTGCCCCTCTCCCTACACCTCTCACACCCAAACCCTAGTCCCAAGTCGCCGGCCACCTCCAGTGCAGCCGCCGCCTAAGGCACCCTCTAAGTCACCGAGTTAGGGTTTCCCCAAACCCTATCCGCTGGCCAAGCTCTCCCCTTGGTGTCTCTAAACCCTAGATCGCCAAGGCCCTCTCTCATACTCCACCATACTCGCTCCGGCTTAAGGCGAAGCCCTGCGAGATCTCTCCTCTACTTCCGGTACCACGCCGTCGTGCTGCCGGAATCACGAGGAGAGTGCTACAAACTCCGCTGCCTGGTGTAACAAGGGAGAGGAAGGTCTTCATCAATCTTAGAGCGATGTGAAGCCATTGCCAACGCTTCCGAGCGGCGGAAGGATCGTCTACGCGATCTTGAGATCGGCAAGAGTACGACTACATCACCCACGAGAATCTCCTCTCGTTAACCGCTTTGGAATCTTCGAGGGTGAGTTCCTCTATCGACTCGTTGCTACAATCTAGTAGATAGATCTTGGCTTGTTTGTTTGCATGCGATAGAAATTTTTTGTTTTCCATGCTACGAACCGCAACACATTTCGCCTCGCCCTATGGATGGGAGGGCTGGACCGCCACCGACTGTGGCGGGAGACACGATGTCGCTATCCGACCTCACTTGAGAACATTCTGGCGTTTGCTATGCTTGGGTGGCATTTTTGGCGATGACGTATTGTAGAGGGGCATATTTATAAAAAATTGAATTTGGAGGAGAAGAATAATGATATTTTCTTGGGGCTGCTGAGGATCGAACATAGGTGCTCAGATGCTAAGAACAGGACTTTGTAGTTTATGAATACACTTTGATTTTTATGCATGATTTTTACTGTGTTACAGATTTTCCGGGAGCTTGTTCATCTCATGGAGATGCTGAGAAAGCTGCTCTGCTACAATTTCCTGACGCTTCCGAGCATGTTGCACTGCTTGCCCAACAAGAACGGTTGCACCACCCACAAGATCATGCGTCGGAGAGAGGGTTGGGGAAGGGGGTGGACGCCAGAGCCAGGGTGGTCACCGGCAGTGGGGAGGGGGGTAGGAAGCTCTAAACTCATGTTTTTTTTGTGAAATTTCACAACCTAATATTAATCATCAACAGTATTACAAAGAGACCCAAAAGTAATAAAAATTTAAATAGGTCGTTGGACCACCTAGCGATGACTACAAACACTAGCGCGAGCCGAAGGCGCCGTCATCCTTGCCCCTTCATCACCGGAGCCGAGCAAAGCTTGTCGTAGTAGAGCTTATTATAGTAGACAGACGGGAAGTCGTCGTGCTAAGGCCACAAAGGACCAGCACACTAGAGCCGCAACCATCACCAATGATGACATCCGTAGATCGAAAAAGACTGACCTGGAAACAAACCGACGAACACAAAAGCAGATGTAATCCCAGAGATCCGGACAAACGACTCCACCACCCTACACTAGCGCTAGATGCACCATCGGAACGAGGATAGTGCGGGGAGGATCTTATTCTGACTCCAGGACATAACCGTCGCCTCAATATCCTGAAGAAGACAATAAAAAATAAACGAAAACAAGAACGGAAAATCTCCCTTGACGAGAGGCCATGGTCCGCCACACCTCGAAGGCCCTAAGGCCACCGGAGACGAAGCGGACCGACGATGTTGCCGGCGAGGGGTAAGGAACCCTAGATGGGTTTTCTTTCTTCCTGGTAGCTCTGCTGGCTGCGCTCTAAACTCATGTTAAAATTGTGTGGTTAAATTCAAGTGGCTTTGACTACACAACTTAGTCGTGGTGGAGTATCTAATTTTTGAGATTGCATGACTTACAAATTATGTCCTTTAAACCAGAATGGAGAGAGTATTAATTTAGGTCAATACATGAATTCCCACATTTATTCCAAGACTACGGCACGGGCCCATTGAATGTGTACTGGCTTTGTATTCCCATTTTCCATTGGCATATTCACATTCATGACCATGTTTTATAATTAGTATTGTGTCTGTTATAAAGTTTAAGGTTTATATTCTTATTTCAAAGTCAACCTACGTAAAATTTGACCAAGTTTTTTTTTAAGTTGATATTTATAATATGAAATTCATACCTTTTGATATTCTGGGCTGGGTGTAATTGGTATCTCCGCGATATTAATATATATACTTTTCCAAAAAAAACTTTTGATACATCATGAAACATAATTTCACATGGTATATATAATAACATAATTTTTTATAGTTTTTTCTAAAAGTTAGGTCAAACTTTCACTTTCAAAGTAAAATATAAGCTTAAACTTTAAAACAAAGATAGTATAAATATTTTTGTCCACGGATCGCGAAGCACCACTATATAGGTTAGATTTAGGGTAGAAGCATATCCAAGAGTTAGTTCCTGTAAGTGGGTTTGGTCCATCAGATTGGACCATGTAGCGTGTCTTAGGGCAAGTACAAATGGGCTCTATTCTAAAAAAAAAAAGGTACAACGGGCTCTTAATTAGAGTCGCTAGCGGTCAATCAACAGTTACGACATGCGATCCTCGCTACCAGCCGCTTAATTTCAGGCATCGACGCAAATCGTCGCGCGGGGTGCTTAGCTAGGATTTGGCCCGGCTCAAAAAAATCGGGCTAGTTTGTTGGATAAACAAGCGCCTAAATCAGGTGATCCTGAGCTATGGGCTGTTCCATGAGACGCTAGGATTAGTTTCCGTCTATTTCTTCGCTCAAGCCTCTCAATAAGCGCTTAGCATTGAACATTGCCCTTATACACTATTCTTAGAAGCGATGCACACCAAGCTGTGCCTTAAGGAAGAAGTATGGTAGTCGGTCCGCATTATCGCGGCCTGTTAATAAGTTTGATTTATTTAAAAATCTTAAGTTTATTTGAAAACATATCACATAAAAATCATGTTACTATTTAATTTATAAAGTAAGTTTAATATTGCAAAGATAAGAATATTTTCTAGATCCGGTGAATATTTTCTAATTACCCCCTAAACATTTTTTTCACACATATTTTCAAACCCATAAACATGTTGATCGAATGCGGTGAATATTTTTGGATCCAATGAACCTTTTTAAACCTTGTGAACATTTTTCTTGACTATCAGCATTTTCTTAAAGACACGGACAATTTTAGTCACACATGGACACACATACTAAAATACATAATAAAAATATAAAAATGAAAGAAAGCCAAAAAGGAAAAGGAGAAAGAAAAAAGTAGTAGGAGGAAACTTATATAAGACATAAATAAAAACAGGAAAAAAACAGAAAACGAACAGCCTAGATGGGCTGGCCCAATAGAAACAATCATTAGGCGAGGCGGTCGACTATTGCCGCAGCGTGAGACAAATAGGAAGAAGGCCGTATAGGCTTGAGTTAGAGCAAGTACAATAGATCTCAGTCAGCAGGCTATATAAGCCGTTTTATATTAACAAAAACATAGCTGGAAGAGAGAGAAAGGATGAGAGAGAGGAAGCCGGCGCTTCACTTGTAGCCGGGCTAAAGCACAGAAATCAAAACCGTGCAGTCTGCATGCAGCCCGTGCGTAGGCGCTTAGCCGGCTACTCCGCTTTACCGTGTCTTGCATGCAATCCTAGTAGCATGCAAATATTTAGTACTTAAATATTGAATAGAGCCAACTTAGTAGCCAGTTTATTGTATGAGTATATATATATGTATGGAGGCATTATGTGAGCTGGCATGTGCATATAGCCAGCAACGGGCTATATTATTGTCCTTGCTCTTAGGAGCTGCCTACTGCAAGCCTATGTGGCTAGTATGTTGGACCAGGTGACTACTGAGAGTGTCCCAAAAAAAGGTGACTACTCAGAGTGTCCTTATAAAAAAAAAAGGTGACTACTGAGAGTTCTTATTCAGCCTTGATACAAGGCTAGCCCCGTGTATTGACTGTGGGTCCCTTCATAAAAAATTAAATCCCTCAAAAAAAAAAACTGTGGGACAACCAGCTGCAACGCATTCAGAATATCCAGGGTAGGCAACAGAGGCGTCACGCGGTTCTATAGGTGTACAGTGTCTGGCCCTCAGCAGGTCAAACGCCACGAGGCACGAGCACTGCGGTAGGCTCCTAGTCCTAGCCCTTGTGTAGTCATAGATCTGTGGCTTGGGTAGTCAACATCTGAAGCGCGTGCACGGGCCCGCATGTGCTTGGCGTGGCCGTGTTCATACTACAGTTTTCTGAACTTGCAACAGTTTTCCACACAGTCGTTGCGCGCGCGGGTTAAGACTTTTTTTACGATCTGTATCTTCTTCTCTCTCGAGGTCCGTGGTAGGCAGTAGTAGAAACCCGTGCACATCCTAAAGCGAATGGGAAACACTAAACTGATGCTAGTACCAGGATCTGAGGGCTGGTCCGCTTGGAGCGCATTAGTAAACCATGGGCAGCCACGCCCAAGTGCTGTAAATTAAGGGAGGGACAAGACGTAGTAGTAGGATCTGGGTATATATAGTGGGAGCACAGTGCGTGGCTGCACTGCACAACGGTAATAAGCACCTTTTGCAGCGCGCAGTAACTGAGCACGAGTACATGTTGAAAGGCCAGTTCCCGTCTGGTTGGCTGTTGCACTTGTGTCCTGGGATTCCATGTCGGAAATGCGTTTGTTAATCGAGCAGGCCTTTACATACATACACGAGGAAAAAGACGCAGAGAAATAACGAAAGGTCTCACCACTACCATTTGGTGCCGGTAGCACGTCACGCTCCGTGCATCCTCCGATCTATGCTAGTGCGTGCGTGCGTGCGTGCGTGCCCACTGTTGACAGGTAGAAATACCTGTCGAAATTAAGCTGCCTCTTTCTCTCAACCGCGAGGGAGGAGCGGAATGTTTTGTTAATTATTGCCAAATGCCAAATAAAACATGCTGATCAATGCAGGGGAGGTGTGTGTGTGTGTGTGTGACGGCATCTCGCGGAGGCAGCATCACACATCTCAAAGCATTTCTTTACGCGCAATGATTAGTCGAGCCCCACTCGTGGATGCAGCTGACACCTCGCGTATACAGTACTAGTATAACAATGGCGGACCGCCACTAGCCATTGTTTGATCCGGCCCCTCTTGCACACGCAGGCATCTCTTAAGCGCAGCCAGAGAGAAAAAGACGTCTAGCGAGAAAGAAAAGGCAGCGAGCCTTTTCGATCTGTCTATCAACGACTCCCCGCCCCGGCGCCCGCGCGCGCGCGTGTGACTTCTTCCACCACCACCGACCGGGCGGGCACGCACGGGCGGCGTGCGCAATGCTGGACGCGTGCGGTCTGTTGGACTGCCTCCGCGGCGGCGAGCGCGACAAGGACGAGGCCGGCGGCCGAACGGACTCCTCCTCGCGCGTCTCGGACGAGCCGAGCGGCGCGTCGTCGGCGGGCGGCAAGAGCGGCGGTGGGCAGGCGAGGCGGCTCGGCTGGGCCGAGATCGAGTCCGTCACCTGCGGCTTCTCGTCCCGCGTGATCGGCCAGGGCGGCTTCAGCACCGTCTACCTCGCCTCGCTCTCCTCCTCCCGCCTCGGCGCCGTCAAGGTGCAGCGCAGCAGCGAGCGCCTCCACCGCGTCTTCCGCCAGGAGCTCGACGTGCTCATGGCCGTGCGCCATCCCCACATCGTCCGCCTGCTAGGCTACTGCGACGAACGAGGTACGGTAGTACCCATGTTCTGCATCCATAGACTGGTCAACTCTAACGACGATGAGCTGTTGTAGCTGACCTTGTTCCTTTCTGCGTGCGCGCGTGCGTGCAGAAGAAGGCGTCCTGGTGTTCGAGTACGCCTCCAACGGCGACCTGCACGACCGGCTCCACCTCCACCGGAGCGGCGCGATCGCGATCGCGAAGCAGCGGGAGGCGCTCCCGTGGGCGCGGCGCATGGCCATCGCGTTCCAGGTAGCCATGGCGCTGGAGTACCTCCACGAGAGCAGGGACCCGGCGGTCATCCACGGCGACATCAAGGCCTCCAACGTGCTGCTCGACGCCAGCCTCGACGCCAAGCTCTGCGACTTCGGCTTCGCCCACGTCGGCTTCTCCTCCGCGGTCCGCCCCAACGCCGCCGCCACCACCATCAGGGCCTCCGCCACGGCGCGCCACGTCATGGGCTCCCCGGGCTACCTCGACCCGCACTTCCTACGCTCCGGCGTGGCCACCAAGAAGAGCGACGTGTACAGCTTCGGGGTGCTCATGCTCGAGCTCGTGACCGGACAAGAGGCGATGTGCGCCGAAACGGGGTGCCGTCTCACGGCCGCCGTCGGTCCCACGGTCAGCGAAGGGAAAGTGGCTGACGTGGTGGACCGGAGGCTGGGAGACGTGTACGACAGGGAGGAGGCCGCGACCGTGGGGGCGCTCGCGCTGGAGTGTACCAATGCCAGCCCGGGCCTCCGGCCATCCATGGCGGACGTGGTGCGCGTCCTCCAGGAGAAGACGTCGGCGCTGTTCTCGGCCGTCGGACCTAAGCCGCCGCCCGCAAGATGGATTCCTGAATGTTGCAGTACGTACGTCATCGGTGTAAATGCTTAGGTAGGGGCTTCAGAAAACCTTTGTCAGTTTCTTATTGTCGTAGTACTACGTGGATAACTAGTTAAACCTGTTGGTACCGTACAGACGTGTGATGTCATGGATGTGGTTGCAGGCATCACGTAGTGGCTCATTAATCAAACCGAGTTGTAGTAGATCTTACGAATTTGTTTTTGTTTTTTGGATACTCTACTTGCGTAGTATGTGATCATCATCTAATAATGCAAACACGCATGTGATCATGTGGGTGCTTCGATCGGGACGAGATTCACCGATTAACAAGTCAAAAGCGACCGTCAGCAATGATCTGATTAACACGCATTTCTCTACGATTCCAACAAAACAATGGTTAGAAATGTCTTTTACTCAGCTTGGATGCATCTCGCCGTTTGCCGCCATGCATGTCGCTTTTATTCGTCATGGCAGAAGAGCCATTCTTCATCCAGGCTCCCGTTTGTCCCTGCCCCATCTCCTAATAAACTGAATTTATCCGCTTTCACACCAAGTGAAGATTTGATGCACATGCTAATAGTGATCCTGGTTTTAAATTAAAATTAATTTTTTTTGAAAAAGTTCCAAGATGTAGCCAATGATTTTCCTACAAACGTGTAAACGACTAAATTAAAATACTTTGTATTATAAGCTACACAAAAAATGTGAAAAATGCCAAGTTTCAGATTTTGTTATCTTTGTGTAGCCCGCAGTATAAAGAATTTTGGATTGCGACTTTTCATTCTTATAGGATACAAAATTTCTCAGAATTTATTCTTAGATTTTTCTAAGATTTATAAATATAATTTTTATTTTTTTAACAAAGCTAGGGAGCACTTTAGCTTGAAATGGGCTTTCGTCCCGTTATTAACATATAACAATAACCGGTACAACTTGTGATACCATAGCTAGGGAGATTTCACATAGCTATATTCACTTGTTCTTAGATCAACCACATTGAGATTTCCAACTCTCCTTTTTTTTTTGGCTTACGTGTTTTGGGACACTAGATCGGTGCAGACCACATGTGGAGCAGGAGCAGGGGGTGCGCGCGCGGCTCTCGTGGCGATGGATGGATGGATTAGAAAAAGGTTGACAGCACCGAGGCACGGGAATGACCAAGTCACGGGAAGGAGTAGCTAGTCACACGAAAATGCCGTGGATCGGATCAGTTGAAGCTGTTGACACCCTAACTAACAGCCTAAGATCGAACGACTTAACTAACATGTGTTTATCCAGGACTCAAGTCTTCCAGAACACTAACCAATAAATGTGCCGTGCGTAACCGTTAACAAACTCGCCCTGGTGGCCAGGTAACGCACTAGAGACGTTAGAGTTAGGTCGCATTCATGCTTAAGTTTGCTGGTTGTAGCACAATGATGGAATGCACGGCATTAACTTTGCAGTGCAATGTGAGGATCCGTGCAACTAATCTTTAGCTAATTCTCTGCGAGATGGAAGTCGATGTTGCTGTTTGCTTTCTCGAAACAAGCTATTCGCCCCGCTTTATAAATAAAGCAATATCCAGGTACCAATCAGGCATACAACACAACTGACGCTAACTGCGCCAAAACGGAAAATAAAAGAGGTGGCAACGCTGGGACAACAACACATCGAAGCCCAGCAGAAGGAAAAACAAAATAAAGACTAGGCCAGAACGAGGCAAAGACACTGCCGCGCCGAGGACAGGGGCGGACCCAACAACAGCCCAGTGGGGGCCTAGGCCCCCACTCAAATTTTTGAATCCATGTAATATTTAGTCATATTTGAAAGGAAAAATTCAAATTTCTGCAAGTTCATTCATGAAATGCCCCCACTCACCATATTGGCCCCCGCTCACTATTTTCTCTGGGTCCGCCCCTGGCCGAGGACGACGCCAACGCCCTCATGGAGATGGGGCCGCGAAGAGACCCGCCTGACTATGAAGAGCCTGGAGAATGCCGGCGAGGTGCTCCTTGTCCTTCCGCCTAGCAAGTGAGGACCACTGCTGAAGAAAACCAAGAAAAGAGAAAATCGAGTCAGACGTCCGGCGCAGGAGCACGTGCTCAATCACCATCTTGTTACAAATATTCCACAGGGCCTAGGTCATGGCGCAAAGCGATGGCTTAAGAGGCGCCTGCCTCTAACACGGTTTGCCTCCGTTTCCAGGAACTCCCCCAGGTCGTCGGCGTGCCACGAAGGCTCCAAGGCGTCCCGGATGAAGCTCCAAAGAAACTGGGCTGCAGGACACGAAAACATAATATGCGTAGAGGTTTCTGGCGTCCCGCATAGGGAACAAAGCCCATTGCCTGGCCCGTTTCTCTTGGCTACCTCCACCCCATAGGGGAGTTAGTCACGGAGAAGCTGCCAGACAAAGATCTTCTGACTAAGAGGGCAGGGCGCTTTCCAGAGTGGCGCGGTCCACCCCAGCTACGGTCCCTGAAATAGGGACCGATAGGCCGAGCCCACGGAGAACCCTCCTTGGGGGGAGGGCTTCCAGGAAACCAGGTCCCTTTCCTCAGAAAGGGACGAGGGGAGACAGCCCTGTAACCGGGCAAACTCAGCGGCCTCAGCCGCACTAAAAGGTCTCCGGAAAGGAATGACCCAGGTCCCGCCTGTCGCCATTTCCGCCACGAGCCCCAGAGGGGAGGCGCAAATGGCAAATAGGGACGGGAAGGACGTTGAGAGAGGAGTGTCGTCAAGCGAGGGGTCCAGCCAAAAGAGCACTCCACGACCGTCACCCACCGAGAAAGAGCCCCCCGGCGGATGCTATGTTTGATTCCCTGGATGGCACGCTAGAATTGGGAACCCTCCCTGCGTTCACATGCAAGGAGGGGGCGGTCCCGCAGATACTTGGCCTTGATGAGTTGTAACCACAGGCCCCTATCATCCTTGAGGATGCGCCACACCCATTTCAACATGAGGGCAATGTTGAAGCGGCGGGAGTCAAGGATGCCTATGCCCCCAAGGGACTTGGGGGTGCAAAGGTCTGCCCATTTCACCATGTGGTATTTTTGGTGACCATCCCTAGCCGCCCCAAAAGAACCGCGATAACTCCTTAGCAAAGTTAGCGTGGATGCCTTCGGGGAGTAGGTATAGTCCCATCTGGTACATGGACAGACTAGATAGACAGGCGTTGATCAAAGTCGTCTTGCTACCCTTAGTCGTGAGGCGGGCCCGCCAGGGTTCCGCCTTTGACTGAACCCGTGAGACTAGGGGAGCAAGATCCTTGATCAAGATCCGGGTATCGCGCACTGGCATCCCTAGGTAGGAGATGGGGAAATCAGTAAGGCGGCAGTTGAGATTGGCTGCGATACGAGCGCGATCCTCCTCCGAGAAACCAAGTATCATCACCTCGCTCTTGTCGAAGTTGATCTTAAGCCCCTACATCGATTCAAAGCACAAGAGAAGGAATTTAAGGTGAGCAATGTCATTCTCCGAGCCCTGAACCATGATCATGGTGTCATCCGCATATTGGAGGTGGGTCACCCTCCCCTCTCCAGGGATAAGATGTCCTACCACACCAGAGATATGGCCAGAGGTCTTGGCTCTATCCAAGATCTCTGCAAGGACATCTACAGCCGAGTTAAACAGGAGAGGTGATATGGGATCACCCTGTCTAACCCCGCAGGTAGGCCTGAAATAAGGACCCACCTCCCCATTAATGTTGATGGATGTGCTACCACTCATCACAAATTGCATGATCTAGCAAATCAGCCGAGGATCAAACCCCCTCCTCTCCAGTGACATACATAGGAATGACCAGTCCAGGCGATCATAGGCCTTCTGGAAGTCCAACTTTAGGAACACCCCTCTCTGACGACGGGTCTTGACCTCATGAATAATTTCATGTAGGGCCAGGACACCATCGTGAATGAGGCGACCCTTCAAGAAGGCAAACTGGAGAGGATGAGTAAGACGCTCTAGCACCGGTGCCAGTCTAATGGCACACACCTTCGAGAAATCCTCTGAATAACATTGATGACTGTGATCGGCCGAAATTGGCGGATATCCGTGGCGCCCGCGACTTTAGGGATCAAAGTAATCACCCCAAAGTTCAGCCTAGACATAACCAATGTTCCAGAGTAGAACTCCTGAAACATAGCCATGATGGCCGGCCGAAGCTGGTCCCAGAATGTCTGGAAGAAGGACACTGGGAGACAATCCGGGTCGGGGGCTGAGTTGGTCTTCATGGACATGATCGCGGCAGCTACTTCCTCCTGGGAAAATGGACGTGTGAGATCCAGATTCTCAGCGGGGGTGACCATCGCGTCCACGGTCCAAAAATCGGGGGCCAGCACCACCCCGAACCGGGGGCCGCCGAGAAAAGGTCCTTGTAGAAGGAGTAAATAAGGGAGGAGATCTCCTTAGGATCCTCCAGAAGAGATCCCTCCTCCAGAAGAGAAGCAAACAACATAGAGACCTTCGTTTTTTAATGGTTTATTAAACTTATTAACTTTTTTTCCGAAATAGAGGTAATATCCCGCCCTAGCATCAAAACGAAGCACACAACCTTTTTATTAATTATTTAACATAGCCTTACAAAAAATAATAAGAGATCAATCTGAACCATCACACTAGCAACAACTGTCGCAATATCTACAACTTTGATGAAGGGGTGGTCATGTCGGAACGATTGCACTAACCTCACACCTACATCCATCGTCATAAAACCGGAGGCCTCACCCAGCCGCCCAACGTCGAGCCGGGAGCATAAACTAGTCCGGCAGACCCTTAGCATGCACCAATGCAAACGCTCCAAAAATCACCAACGCCGTCTTCCGCCTACCCACCTCGGAACAGGGATCAAGGCATTAACCTTGCCAGATAGCACAACCGACATGCGCTTGTCCCGTCCACCATCACTAGTCCGACGCCGAGAACCTTCCGCACCATGTCGTCGAAACTTGTTGTCGTTGATGCGATAGGAGCACCACCGTCCAACCTCCAAACCACTCTCGTCGGATAGTGCTCCAAAGATGATGCTCCCAGTAGGTATAACGACACCATAGTGTTGCCAATGTCCTATCCGGGAGATCCGGATCTAGGGTTTTCCCCTGAACGCTAGATCAAGAGAATGGGGGTTGCAAAAATATGCCTTCAACAAAGAAAATGATGCCAAGAGGCACCGTCATCATCAATCTCGGCTTTCATCGACAGCCATACAAATCCTTACCTGACTGATTGGATCTTGATACAGCCATAGACACCGTTATCGTTGAAGCGACTAATGATCTCGCAGACCACGCTGTTTTACACCTCCTTGCCGCCCGGAGGTCAGGGTCGAATTCACTGCCCCTTCATAGCGTAGATCACCATTCCGATCCGTCGCTCGGTAGCTGCTCGGATCTTGTGAAGAGCCACCGCCATATGGAATTACCACACCGCCTTGGAGAAAGGCCTGCGTTGATCCTTCGCGCATGGGGTCATGGAGGCCTCCCCTGCCGCTGGCGACGACAAGGCTTTGCTTGGCTGCGCACTGTGGCGGCGAGGGGAGAGGTGGAGAGGGGCGGCGGTTGGCGTCTAGGGTTTCCCGCTCACGTCGCCTCACGAGGGCGAGGGAAGGGGCTCGTGGTGAAATTTATTAGTAACTGTATTTACTTGATAAATTAGACAGAATAAGGTTGCAATAGCATTTTATAGCTCCAACCAAATCTCCTAGAAGGACATCTCAACTAATTAGTTGAGCCATTTTCGTTCCGGCATGTCGAAGCCGAAAGAGTCCTGAACATTACAGCGCGGCGGTTGGGTATACCGCGACACGGACATGACGTCTAGTACATCACTTAGTACCGCGTCCACATCCCCTGCATTCTGCGAGGCCAGCCAGACAACTACTAGTACAGCTGGGTTTCTGAACGGCAAAGCTGGTGAAATTTTAGCATTTTCCTGGATCACAATCACATGCAGACCGGATCGCCTGCCGCACAAAAGTCTCCCTTCTCGCTGTTCGTCAGTGCTGAATTTAGCGCGCAAAAAAATACTCGCAACGTGACTTAGGAGGAGGCATTATGCTTTGGCAGTAGCGTTTAGATTAGCTGTTCTTTGCTTTTGTGGTCTGAAACCCTCATTTCTATACGGTTCGCGTCCACATGGGTATGAAACCCTCATTTCTATACGGTTGCACCCCTACTCCCTTGTGTTGTTAGTTAGTCTCATATTGGTTAGTTTAACGAACTACTGGTAGCATGCTGCATTATTGCTCATTCTTTAGTGTTGAAAGAGAACTGTGGAAATGCCGTGCAATGTTGAAATGGCCATGCCTCGATTTTGCCTGAACTTGTTTATTTACGCCCACAACAAATAAGCATTTTTTCTTAGTTGAACATGGATTAGGCTGCATTCATAAGGCGGTCGAATGTTTTTTCCACACAGCCTTTTATTAACCCCATATCTATTTTCGGTACCTACCTATTATCCCAATATGGAGTTAGCTACAACTCCGATCGTTGGATTGTGCCCTCCTCGGAATGTCCCACCGGTGAGCTAGAGCAGGAGGAGTCTAGCACCAACCAATGGAGGAGTGATGACATCATGGAAGCCCTAGATCGCCTAGGAGTCATGGGAGATAGAGAAGCCATCCATGGCCGAGGCTCTGTAAGGTCATCCCAACGGTGGGGAGAAAAGGATAGAAGTTGCAGAGCAGCAATTCTAGCGTGCACGGTATCTACCGTGTATGCCCCACCTTCTCTCTCCTACCATTTTCTATACAGTTGTGTCAGCTCATTCTCTCACCTCTATTACTTTACGGATTTAGCTGTAAATCTTGAAACTTTTATAGCTCTTAAACTAAAAGTCTTATTTAAAAACGGTTTAAATATTTGGATTCCTGCGATAGAGAGTTTTATAACAAGACCAATATTGAATATATTTTGACAATATTTTGACAAAAATTTAATTTTGCATGTATACATAGAGTTTCACTATGTTCCATAGAGTTTCATCATGTTTCATAATTCGAATTTTAAAAATTGTATGAATATTTTTAAAATTGGTCTTGTTTCAAAGTCCTTGGCATTTGAAACATAAATATGCAATTGGAATATAAATCAGACACTTGATTTAAAAGTTAAAGCATAAAATAAGATTTTAAGATCTTAGTGTATGAAAAAATGACGGATGATTGAGAGGAGAGAGGACACATGTACTGTGAAAGGTGTGAAAAGGTGTCAGGAGATGTACTGTGGGAGACACCACTCAACAAAATGCAAATAAATACAACCGAAGTAAGCTGGCTCATTTTCTAATCGCAAACTGAATGGAGGGCTCAGACAAGCACGCTATGTCGCGTGCACGCTAGAAAAGCATTTTTGATAGAAGTTGTCCGTTTTCACAGAAAGCAAGAACCGAAAATCAGGCCCCACCGTAAACAGTTTGCAGGATCTGGATCGGCGCATCCGCCGTCCAAATCGGGCCCCATGCTGACGGACGACGGACCGATTCGGTGTCCTCATGCGTCCACCCTAGGGCCACATGTCATTGAGATAGGTTGTTTGCATTAAAATTAAAATAGTTCATACATATGGTGCCAGCAAGTACCCTACTTAAAATGAAGACTGGAGTATGAGTAAATAGAGAAGGTGAACAAAATATTGGCTGTTGCGTACACTGGTTGTATTGTTGGAGATATACCCAAGAGGCAATAATAAAGTGATTATTATCATATCTTCACACTTATGATAAATGTTTACATACCATGCTATAATTGTATTAACCGGAAACATTAATACTTGTGTGATTTGTAAACTAAAATAAGAGTCCCTAGTAAAGCCTCTTGTTAAACTAGCTTGTTGGTTAATATATGATCATGGTTTCCTCATCATGAACATAGAGATGTTATTAACAACAGGATCATATCATTAGGAGAATGATGTGATGGACATACTCCTATAGATAAGCGTAGCATAAAGATCAAGTCATTTTAATAGTTCAATTGCTATATGCTTTCTGATACATAGTAACCTAATTCCTTCGACCATGAGATCAAGCATATCACCTTTTCCGGATGGATGCTTTGATGTCATCAAACACCACACCGTAACAGGATGGCTATAAAGGTGGCATTGAGTGTTCAGAAAGTATTGGTTGAAACACATGGATCAAGAGTGGGATTTGTCCATCCATATGACGGATAGATATACTCCGGGCCCTCTCGGTGGAATGTCATCCAATTAGCTTGCAAGCATGTGGTAGGTCTAAGGGATCACATATCACGGGAGCGAAAAGAGTACTTATCGGTAACGAGGTTGAACTAGGTATGCAGAGATACCGACGATCATAACCTCGGATAAGTAAACTATCGTGAGACAAAGGGAAATTGGTATCATATGTAAGTGGTTCATTCGATCGCAAAGTATGTGGAAGCCATATGAATTTCCAGATTCCTCTATTGGTTATTGTTCGGAGAAGTGTCTCGATCATGTCCGCATAATTCACGAACCGTAGGGAGACACACTTAAGGATTCGACGTTGTTTGAGTAGTTATGGTATTATGAGAAAGAGACCAAATGTTGTTCGGAGTCTCGGATGGGATCCGGGATATCACGAGGTGATCCGGAATGGTCCGGATAATAAGATTCATATAAGGAAAGTCCCGTTTCGGAGTTCGGGAATGATTCCGGTGTTTTCATCGGGAATGTTCTAGAAGGTTCCGGATTGTCCGGCACTCCGTGGGGGAGGGGGGAGGGTACATGAATGTGTCATTGAATGATTGCATCATGTACTAATTGTTCTTGCTGTTCCAAAACTGAAAAGTCAAACTGCCAGTTTGAAAGTCAAACGGCTAAAACAGGAAACTGTGGGAAACAGGAAACTGTGGGAAACAAGCAAGATGAGGTTGAAACCAACTTGGATGAGGAGTCCCTCTCCTCCAAGCCGGAGCCCAGCCTAGGACGAGTTGGGGAGGGACTCTCCTTCCCTTCCCTGGCGCGCCAGCCCCTCCACCTATAAAAGGAGGGGTAGGGCCTCCTCCTCTACACACAAGTTCCTATCCTCTAATCTCCGGTTTAGAGCCGTTTTGGTTTAGAGCTTCTAATTGCTCTAGCCTGCGGTTTAGAGCCTTCTAATTGGTGTGTCTAATCTCTAGACCACTAATAGCCCTCTCATACTCCACCATACTCGCTCCCAGCTTAAGGCGAAGCCTGCGGATCTCCTCTACTTAGGTACCACGCCGTTGTCTTTGGGAATCGCGAGAGAGTGCTACAACCTCCATTCCTGGAACAAGGGAGAGGAAGGTCTTCGTCGAGTACCGAACGTGACCGATTGCCGGCGCTTAACGCAATGGAAGGATCGTCTACGATCTTGAGATCGGAAAGAGTCGACTACATCACCCACGAGAATCTGCTCTCGTTAAACACTTTGGAATCTTCGATGGTAAGTTATTCCATCGACTGCTACAATCTAGTAGATAGATCTTGGCTTGTTTGTTTGTATGATAGAAAATTTTTGTTTTCCATGCTACGAACCCCTACAATGGTATCGAGCCGTGTCTATATGTAGATCTGTTACTGTAGAACACAATGGTCATTGTGGGCGTTGATGCTTTTATTGTCGATTGCTTTTTGTGTACTTTGCATCTTGCGGTATGTTGGGATGAAGCGGCCCGGGCTAACCTTACCTGACATCGTTCATGAGACTTGCTCCACGCTTGACATGCAACTTGTATTGCATAAGTGGCTTTGCGGGTGCCTATTTCTCCTAGCATAGTTAAGATTCAATTTACAACGGGTGATTGACAATACTGGTATCAATGTTGTGGTTCTTGTTCGTAAGTTAGAACGACACTTATTGAAAGCCCCAAACCACGTAAAACATGCAAAGAAAATTAGAGGCGTCTAACTTTGTTTTGCAGGGGGTGTGCTGTGATGTGATATGGCCATGATTGTGATTATATATGATGTATGCAATGTTCCTTATTGTAAGTTGGCAACCGGCAGGAGCCATATGGTTGTCTTTAAATTCTGTTAAGACCCGCGTGTCTATTCAAAGTAGTTGTAATAGTTGAAGCCGGTGGACGACAACCATGGAGAAGCATCATTGACCTTGATGCAATGTCGGTGATGATGTAGGGGTTCGTAGCATGGAAAACAAAAATTTTCTATCGCATACAAACAAACAAGCCAAGATCTATCTACTAGATTGTAG
Organism: Avena longiglumis; assembly: GCA_030063025.1. NCBI lineage: Eukaryota > Viridiplantae > Streptophyta > Magnoliopsida > Poales > Poaceae > Avena > Avena longiglumis. Next base: position 415,483,097 of record CP125978.1, on the reverse strand, counting down.
CAACGAGTCGATGGAATAACTTACCCTCGAAGATTCCAAAGTGTTTAACGAGCGGATTCTCGTGGGTGATGTAGTCATTCTTTCCGATCTCAAGATCGTGTGGACGATCCTTCCGCTATGCGTTCAAGCGGCCTCAATCGGTCACACGTTCGGTGCTGATTTTCCGAAGACCTTCCTCTCCTTGTTCCAGCAGGCGGAGGTTGTAGCACTCTCCTCGCGATTATTCCAAGACAACGGTGGTACCGGAAGTAGAGGGGAAATCCCGCAGGGCTTCGCCTTAAGCCGGAGCGAGTATGGTGGATTATGAGAGAGGGCTATTAGTGGCCTAGAGTTTAGACACACCAATTATAAGGCTCTAAACCGCAGGCTAAAGCAATTAGAATCTCTAAACCAAACGGCTCTAAACCTGAGATTAGAGGTAGAAACTTGTGTGTCTCAAGGAGGAGCCCTGCCCCTCCTTATATAGGTGGAGGGGCTAGACGCGCCAGGGAGGGAGAGAGTCCCTCCCCAACTCGGCCTAGGGCCTTGGGTGCCGACTTGGAGGAGAGTGAATCCTCCTCCAAGTTGGTTTCAACCTCCTCTTGCTTGTTTCCCCCAGTTTCCTGTTTCCCACAGTTTCCTGTTTTAGCCGTTTGACTTTCAAACTGGCAATTTGACTTTCATGTTTTTGGAACAGCAAGAACACTTAGTACATGATGCAATCATCCAATGACACATTCATGTACCCTCCCCGAGTGGACAATCCGGACCTTCTAGAACATTCCGATGAAAACAGGAATCATTCCCGAACTCAAACAGGACTTTCCTTATATGAATCTTATTCTCCGGACCATTCCGATCACCTCGTGATATCCGGATCCCATCCGAGACTCAACAACATTCGGTCTCTTTCTCATAATACCATAACTACTCAAACAACGTCAATCCTTATGTGTCTCCCTACGGTTCGTGAATTATGCGGACATGACCGAGACACTTCTTCGAACAATAACCAATAGAGGAATCTATAAATTCATATGGCTCCCACATATTTCTACGATTACTTTGCGATCGAATGAACCACTTACATACGATACCAATTTCCTTTGTCTCACGATAGTTTACTTATCCGAGGTTATGATCATCGGTATCTGCATACCTAGTTCAACCTCGCATGATAAGTACTCTTTTCTCGTTCCGTGATATGTGATCCTTGTGACCCGTCACATGCTTGCAAGCTAATTGGATGACATTCCACCGAGAGGGCCCAGAGTATATCTATCCGTCATATGGATGGAAATCACTCTTGATCCATGTGTTTCAACCAATACTTTCCGAACACTCAATGCCACCTTTATAGCCACCCAGATACGGTGTGGTGTTTGATGTCATCAAAGCATCCATCCGGTAAAGGTGATATGCATGATCTCATGGTCGAAGGAATTAGGTTACTATGTATCAGAAAGCATATAGCAATTGAACTATTGAAATGACTTGATCTTTATGCTACGCTTATCAATAGGAGTATGTCCACCATATCATTCTCCTAACGATATGATCTTGTTGTTGATAACATCTCAATGTTCATGATAGGGAAACCACAATCATTTAATCAACCAACAAGCTAGTGAAGTATAGAGGCTATACTAGGGACTTCAAATTAAGTTTACAAATCACACAAGTATTAATGTTTCCTTGTTAATACTATTATAACATGAATGTAAACATTTATCATAAACACAAAGATATAATAATAACTATATTTATTATTGCCTCTAGGGCATATCTCCAACAGATGATGGAGATCATGTTCGTGCTAGAAGATGGAGATCGAAAGCACAAAGAAGAAAGACCATATCATATCACATATTATGAATTGCATGTGATGTTAATCCTTTATGCATCTTGTATTGCTTAGTAGACGACGGTAGCATTATAAGATGATCCCTCATGCACATGAATTTCAAGTCATAAAGTGTTCACCCTTAGTTAGCATCGTTGCTAAAGCTTGTTGTTTCGAAGCACCACGTGATGATCGGGTGTGTTAGATTCTGCAAGTGTATACAACGTGAGCAAGCCAGATTTGCTCATGCAGAAACTAAGGTTTGATCTTGACGAGCCTAGCATGTACAGACATGGCCTCAGGAACATGGATTACCGAAAGGTAGAGCATGAGTCATATAGTAGATATGATGAACATGTTGATTGTTCGCCATTGAAGCTATATCAACTCTCGTGATGATCGGTTTTGATGTGGTGGATTTGGTTCGTGTGATCACTAAAACAATGTGATGGATATTGTTTTGAGTGGGAGTTCACCTAGATTAATTTAATTATTAATTAGAACTCAATTTATCATAAACTAAATCAAAGTGAATTTGCATAGTTGTTGTAGTCATTGGCATCCGTTTACCACCTTGCGCTTAGTTATAATTGAGATGATAGAACTATAGAATTCTGGTTAGTTACTTTACGAACTGGTATCGTATTGTTTTGAAGTGTTAATCTAAAGTTTAAAAGTCCTATTGCAAACTTTCAGTAAGTTCCGGTTACTCCAAGAAGTTTAATAATTAGTATTAAATCAAGAGTAACAATTCCTAGTGTTAGTATATAAGTATCATGTTTGTCTCCATGATTCTTGATATTCAAAGGATTCTCCTAATATCAAGGTTATCTAAGGATCTGAAAGAGTTGTTTCAGAAACCATGATTTGTGGAAGATATTGTGATTTCTAGGGCTGTCAACGAGCCGAACTCGAGCGAATATAGACTAGCTCGGCTCGAGCTCGATTAACCCCACGAGCCTTAAATTTTATTTGAGCTCGGCTCGCGAGCTTGTTTATGCGCTCGAGCTCGCTTCGCTAAGGCTCGACAAGCTAACGAGCCTAGAATTCTTTTATTAATGATCTCTAGTACATGCTCCTGTTTTTGAGACTGTCGGGGCCTTAAATCATTCTGCAATCATCTGAGTGCTCCAGCCGAGATTTTGTAGACGCTGATGAACCTTCGCTTTCTTACGTTAGCGGGGTGGTACTAAAATGCGTTCACTGTATTCGCAACTACACCGGGATGTTGGCTTCAATGGGCCGTAATGGGCTGAAAATGTTGTGACGAGGCTTCCATACGTGAGCATTGGTGGCCACGTGCTACTTTTTCTCACCACGGTGCTTAGGATATTTTCCATGACACATGAAGTCTACTGCGTCCATTAAAAAAAGAACACGTTGGACATCTCTCGAACTGTTCGAGCTTGAGATATAGAGCTCGCGAGCTTGAATCAAGGTTTGAGCTCGGTTTGTTAAGATTTCGAGCCGATCACGAACCAAGCCTTTAACGAATCAAGCTCAAACAGTTTGGCGAGCTCGAACTTTTTTGACAGCCCTAGTGATATCTGAAACGAAGTTTTGGTTGCAATATGATAGAGTATAATATGTCTAAAGTCATGTTCTCATATTTGATGAGAATTTGCAAAAGGTTGGAGACACTAGTTGTCCTAAACCTCCAAAAGTTTTTGGGAGAGCAACATTATACTCACGATTCACCATTACAAGCTAATAGTAGCTTGATCATGGATAATTCCATGATAAGGGTGAATATTTGATGTAGGTAAAATATTTACTACACCAAGAGATTACTAGAGAAAGGAATTTGAAAGAACACCAAACATTTGATGATGGTGATCTACTTCAAAGTGCAAGTCCAAAGACATTGGTATTTAACTATACACGCTTTGGACTATGTGTCATATGAATGACTCCACTAATTGATGTTGATAGATTCTTTCAAACAGAAAAGGAAATACTGAAAGAGAATCTCATAAGTATATGGCAGAAAAGAAAAGACTAGAATTGTTCAGTTTAATTATATAGATGATATACATGTTATGGCTATATTATTTGCTTATCAGACAATGTGCTTCTTAAGTATTTGATACTGAATTTGTTGGTGTGAATCGTCATACGAAACAACACAATTCATGAACTATAATGGCCTAAGTAACTAGCAAAAGAATATGTGATGATGTTCATCGAGAACAAAATAAAGGGTTATTGTGTTGCTCGTTAAACATCAAAGCTTGCCTTCAAGATTTGTTTTATCAGGTATTATGAGAACAAAAGGGTTGTTCAAATAATTGCCGTGATCTATAAAAGATGGATGATTTGCAAATCTCGTTGGAGATATCACATCCATAAAACTAGTGCTAAAGATGTCGAAAGACAAATTGATTGAAAGATCACTTAGGAAGTGACATCGCCTTAAATTATATTGAAAGAAAACATGAAGAAAATCCATATGGATGGAATTTTGGAGTCTATTTGATTTTGATCAAATGACGCTTGTGAAACTTTCCTAGAGATAATTAAAACTTCGTTCATAGGCCAAAAGGGAACGATAGACTAGCTTATTGGAACTTGTACATATTGTTGTATGAAATCCATTATGTATAGTCAAGAGCGATGGATTTCAACTTCATGTGCTTTCTCCGAAAATTTGAGTGAATATATGAATATTTACTTAATAAGGATGAAGTGTGAAACATTTGAAAAGTTTAAGGACTTTCAAGATGAAGTGCAAAATCATTGTAACAAGAATATAAATAGTTTATGATAAGATCATAAAGGAAGATATTTGAGTTACAAGTTTAGCATAATACCTAAGATTTAAAGGAATCGTTCGTGGATTTGCATTTTCCAAACACCATAAGAGTATGGAGCGTTAGAGATATGTAATTAAACCTTGTTTGACATGGTAAGATCAAGGTGTAATTCATAAAACTGCCATTATATTTTAAAGATTAAAAGCTTTAGAGATTACCGTTTTTCCTTTGAAAAGAGCTTCATCATAATCCGTTGAAATGACACCATATAAGGTTATGGTTTGGGATAAAACCCAAGTTGTCCTTTCTTAAACATTGGTATGCTATGCATAAGAAAGATGTGTGCAACCAAAGTCGGATGAACTGTCTTTGTATAAATGTTAAGTATTCCTCCATAAACACCGGATACAAAAGTGTTTGTTGCTTAGAACGTCAAGTTTCTTTGAGAAGGAATTTTTCGTGAAAAGTTAAGTGGGAGGACAATAGAACTTTGATAAGGTTAAAAGAACCTTAGCTATATGTGCAGAGTTAGCGCGCGCGAAAAGTGTTTCTGAGGCGGAACAATGCTCATGGCTCACGTGCCTCAAAGGTTGTGGTCAGGAGATCTAAGTTCCTATTGAAACAAGTAGATCGGGTAAACAATCAAATACCAAGATTTGAGGGTTGAATCATTATTTGAGAATAATGAACCGACTACATGCAAAGAAGCGATGATGGGCCCTGACTCCGTCAAATGGCTTGAAGCCATAAAATCCGTGATAGTTCCATACACGAGAAATCAAGTTTTGAACTTGAAGGACCCTCGAGAAAGGTGTAAGACCTTACGATTGTGTTTGGATCTATAAAGAAATAGACATGGATGTTTCGCATCTATGAAATAGTCGACATATTGGGAAAGAGTTCACAAAATGTTCAAAGGTTGACTATGACAAGATTTGATCTTTCATAGTGATATTTAGTCTAGACGGATTAGTGTAGCAACCACTACATATAATTTTGTTATATGGTAGTTGAATAAACAAAACAAATTCTTCTAATAGAAGGGTTACCTAGGGCGTGCATGACACGGTCAAAGGGTTTTGTTAAATTTCAAGGGATGCTAAAACATATGCAAACTTCAATGGTTGAAGTAAGCATAGGAGTTGGAATCTTCACTATGATGAAATTGTTAAAAGAGTTTTAATTCATCGAGACAATGAAGATGCTTGCGTTTGCAAGAAATTAAGTGGGAGCTAAGACATGTTTCTAATACATTATGTGGAAGACATATTGTTGATTGGAAATGATGTATCTTTTATTAACACATATTAAGAATTTCATCTCGATGAAAGACTTAGGCAAAACCTAAATATTTGGCATCAATAGATGCTAATATGGTTGTGCCGTAAGTACATAGACGAGATATTGAATGAGTTCAATATAGAAACTACAAGAAAGGTTCTTGTCGCAGAAAGGATTGAATGAGTTCAATATTGATGATATATTCAAGTGTATTGACATTTGGTAAAGTGAAACAAATAATCAAGTATAGATTGATACTTGATGTATGAAATCACAAAGAATATTTATATCAATCATCTTGTGATATGTACAAATCCAGATATGTCCTATGCTCTAAATATTGTGAGCATATACGAATGATTAATGATTCAAGATGATCATTGGACAATAGTAAGGATATCCTTATGATCTTTTGGAAGAACTAAGAGTATATTATTTGTAGAAGTGACAAATAGATGGTTAGTTCATTGTAAAAGTACTACATTGATACTAGCTTTGTCGCAAAGTACAAATTAAGTTTATCTCAATCTAAACTAGAGGTGGCACAATATAATGGAAAGTGAGTTCCATAATGGATTTGGATGAGTTCCAAAGTTAAGACATTGTGACAGATACTACAACAAAAGGCTAAGTATATGAATGCTATAATAGCAGCTAAAGAGGGCATTTGTGTAAAGTAGTTTGTTATCAAACTAGGTGTAGTTCACAGTGGGATAATACTATGAAGATATATTGTGCGACAATATTATCAACATGTTTTAACCCCAAAGAGCTAAAGGTCACACCGAAAGACCAAATTTATACAAAGCCATCTCATTAGAGAATGAGTGATGCGTAGAGACGCAAAGACATGCAATTACACACGGGACTAAGTGTCGATCAGGAATCGATTGACCACTAGCAATCGTACATACAACACCGTAAAGCCATAGGTGTTGAATACACAAAGGTTTGAAACTAGATTATTGACTCTAGTGCAAGTGGTAGGCTGTTGGAGAGATACTCAAGAGGCAATAATAAAGTGATTATTATCATATCTTCACACTTACGATAAATGTTTACATACCATGCTATAATTGTATTAACAAAACATTAATACTTGTGTGATATGTAAACTAAAATAAGAGTCACTAGTAAAGCCTCTTGTTAAACTAACTTGTTGGTTAATATATGATCATGGTTTCGATCATGAACATAGAGATGTTATTAACAACGGATCATATCATTAGGAGAATGATGTGATGGACATACTCCTATAGATAAGCGTAGCATAAAGATCAAGTCATTTTAATAGTTCAATTGCTATATGCTTACTCGACATAGTAACCTAATTCCTTCGACCATGAGATCATGCATATCACCTTTTAGGATGGATGCTTTGATGTCATCAAACACCACCGTGAATAGGTGGCTATAAAGGTGGCATTGAGTGTTCGGAAAGTATTGGTTGAAACACATGGATCAAGAGTGGGATTTGTCCATCCATATGACGGATAGATATACTCCAGGCCCTCGGTGGAATGTCATCCAATTAGCTTGCAAGCATGTATGGGTCACAAGGGATCACATATCAGGGCGAGAAAAGAGTACTTATCGATGCGAGGTTGAACTAGGTATGCAGAGATACCGAGCGATCATAACCTCGGATAAGTAAACTATCGTGAGACAAAAGGAAATTGGTATCGTATGTAAGTGGTTCATTCGATCGCAAAGTAATCGTAGAAATATGTGGAGCCATATGAATTTCCAGATTCCTCTATTGGTTATTGTTAGAAGTGTCTCGATCATGTCCGCATAATTCACGAACCGTAGGGAGACACACTTAAGGATTGACGTTGTTTGAGTAGTTATGGTATTATGAGAAAGAGACCGAATGTTGTTTGGAGTTTAGGATGGGATCCGGATATCACGAGGTGATCCGGAATGGTCCAGAATAAGATTCATATAAGGAAAGTCCGTTTTCGGAGTTCGGGAATGATTAGAGTGTTTTCATCGAATGTTCTAGAAGGTTCCGGATTGTCAAGCACTCCGGGGAGGTACATGAATGTGTCATTTAATGATTGCATCATGTACTAAGTGTTCTTCTGTTCCAAAACTGAAAAGTCAAACTGCCGTTTGAAAGTCAAGCTAAAAACGAAACTTGAAAACAGAAGTGGAAAACAGAAGCGTGGGAAGCAGGCGGGAAACAAGCAAGAGGAGGTTGAAACCAACTTGGAGGAGGAGTCCTCTCCTCCAAGCCGGCCAGCCTAGGCCGAGTTGAGGGACTCCCCCCTTCCTGGCCACCCTCCACCTATAAAAAGGAGGCGGGGCCTCCTCCTCTACACACAAGTTCCTATCCTCTAATCTCCGGTTGAGAGACGTTTTGGTTTAGAGTATCTAATTGCTCTAGCCTGCAGTTTAGAGCCTTCTAATTGGTGTGTCTAATCTCTAGACCACTAATAGCCCTCTCTCATACTCCACCATACTGCCTCCGGCTTAGCGAAGCCTGCAGGATCTCCCTCTACTTCCAGGTACCATCTTGGAGATTGTCTTATGCTACAACCTCCATTTTCTTTGGAACAAGGGAGAGGAAGGTATTCGTCAGTACCGATGTGACGATCAAGGGAGCTAACGCATTCTAACGTTGGGAAGGATCGTCTACGATCTTGAGATCGGAAAGAAACGACTACATGACCCACGAGAATCTGCTCTCGTTAAACACTTTGGAATCTTCGAGGGTAAGTTATTCCATCGACTCGTTGCTACAATCTAGTAGATAGATCTTGGCTTGTTTGTTTGTATGCGATAGAAAATTTTTGTTTTCCATGCTACGAACCCCTACATGTATTTATTTGGATTTGGGCCGTCAGTCATTGTCTAATTCTCTCTCGAAATAGTCATATGCCCCGCTATATTAATATAGCAATAACCCGATACAACAGAGATACCACTGCTGGGGTAAAACAGCACAAACCATGCCCAAAAGAAACAAAAAAAGAAACAGTTTTGCTAGTTCTCAGGCGCATGAGAACTTCTTAGGTCTCAGTCGCCTCTTTCACCGTTCGATTTACCTCGTGATTCGTGCAAAGTGGAAATTCCACATGAGTTGCAACTAGGGAGTAACTGAGAATTTAATGAGTTGCAACTAGGTTGTAACTGAGAATTAGTACAAATCTTATGAGTTGCAACTAAGTTGCAACTGAGAATTAGCACAAATATTAGGATGACGTCAGCGACTTAGATCTAAGAAGTTCTCAGGCGCCTGAGATCTAGGCACTCCCAAAAAGAAAAAGGAAAAGAAGAAAATGCCGACATCGGCGGATCAATGAAAACAGAGATGACTCGTAACCGGCGCGTCCTCCAAAGAATTACCACCACGCTCCTTGCTCCAAAGGGCCCGTGACCCAAGCAACACCTTTAAAAAGGGAAGCGACGACGACGCTGCTGCTTCCCGGACCGTTCCTAGGGTTACCCCAAGTACACTGTAGGGTTTCGTAGCATGGAAAACAAAAAAAATTCTATCGCATACAAATAAACAGGCCAAGATCTATCTACTAGATTGTAGCAACGAATCGATGGAATAACTCACCCTCGAAGATTTCAAAGTGTTTAACGAGAGCGGATTCTCGTGGGTGATGTAGTCGTACTCTTCCCGATCTCAAGATCGCGTAGACGATCCTTCCGCCAAGGCTGCGTTAAAGCTCCCGCAATCGGTCACACGTTCGACTGACGAAGACCTTCCTCTCCCTTGTTCAGAAAGTGAGAGGTTGTAGCACTCTCTCGTGATTCCGCAGACAACGGCGTGGTACCTAAGTAGAGGGAGATCTCAGGCTCGCCTTAAGGCGGAGCGATATGGTGGACTATGAGAGAGCTCCTCGATCTAGGGTTTAGACACACCAAGAAGGAGGTGCTAGGGCGGCGGCTGGGGCTTGGGGCTTGCCCAAGTCGGCTAGGGATCCTAGGCGGCAGCAGGAGGTGGCGTCGGGCTAGGGTTTGGGGTAGGGAACTTGTGTGCTGGGAGGCGCCCGCCTCCCTTTATAGGTGGGGCGCCGGCCAGGGAGGAGTCCTCCCCAACTCGGATCCCTAGTGGCGGCGGTGGAGGAGGAACTCCCCAACTCGATTTCCACTTTCCTTCCACTTCCCAAAATAGCTTGACTTTTCAAATTGGCGTTTGACTTTTCAAACTAGGATTTGATTAAACCCTTTATTTTGTTCAGCGATGACACCTAGTACATGATGCAATCATTCCAACTTGGTATGACACATTCATGTACCCTTCCCTCGGAGTCTTGGGACATTCCGGAACCTTCTAGAACATTCCCGATGAAAACACCGGAACCATTCTCCAACTCCGAAACAGGACTTTCCTTATATGAATCTTATTCTCCGGACCATTCCGGATCTCCTCGTGATATCCCGAATCCCATCCGAGACTCCGAACAACATTCAGTCTCTTTCTCATCATTCCATAACTACTCAAACAACGTCGAATCCTTATGTGTCTCCTACGGTTCGTGAATTATGCGGACATGATCGAGACACTTCTCCGAACAATAACCAATAGAGGAATCTGGAAATTCATATAGCTCCCACATATTTCTACGATTACTTTGCGATCGAATGAACCACTTACATACGATACCAATTTCCCTTTGTCTCACGATAGTTTACTTATCCGAGGTTATGATCGTCGGTATCTGTGCATACCTAGTTCAACCTCGTTACTGATAAGTACTCTTTTCTCGTTCCCGTGATATGTGATCCCTTGTGAGTCAGTCACATGCTTGCAAGCTAATTGGATGACATTTCACCGAGAGGGCCCAGAGTATATCTATCCGTCATATGGATGGACAAATCCCATTCTTGATCCATGTGTCTCAACCAATACTTTCCGAACACTCAATGCCACCTTTATAGCCACCCAGTTACAGTGTGGTGTTTGATGTCATCAAAGTATCCTTCCGGTGAAGGTGATATGCATGATCTCATGGTCGAAGGAATTAGGTTACTATGTATCAGAAAGCATATAGCAATTGAACTATTTAAAATGACTTGATCTTTATGCTACGCTTATCTATAGGAGTATGTCCACCATATCATTCTCCTAACGATATGATCTTGTTGTTAATAACATCTCAATGTTCATGATAGGGAAACCACAATCATTTATTAACCAACAAGCTAGTATTATGAAGAGGCTTTACTAGGGACTTCAATTTAAGTTTACAAATCACACAAGTATTAATGTTTCCTTGTTAATACTATTATAGCATGAATGTAAACATTTATCATAAACACAAAGATATAATAATAACTATATTTATTATTGCCTCTAGGGAATATCTCCAATAGTCTCCCACTTGCACTAGAGTTATCTAATCTAGATTACATGGTAATATACCGAACACCCATGATAGTTTGGTGCTGGTCATGTTTTGCCCTCGGGAGAGGTTTAGTCAACGGATCCGCCACATTCAGATCTGTGTGTACTTTGCAAATCTTTATGTCCTCATCTTGGACATGTTCTTGAATAGCGTGAATACGTAGCTTGATGTGCTTCAGCTTCTTGTGTGGCCTTGGTTCTTGCGCATTGGCTATGGCACCCATGTTATCACAGTAGATAGACATTGGGTCCAGCGCACTAGGAACCACACCCAGCTCCGTAATGAACTCTTTCATCCATATCGCTTCTTGTGAAGCCTCCGAAGCAGCCATGTATTCCGATTCAGTTGAAGATCTCGCCACAACGCTTTGTTTTGCACTCCTCCAGCTAATTGTTGCACCATTCAACGTAAATACGTATCCAGATTGTGATTTAAAATCATCCGGATTGGTGTTCCAACTAGCATCGGTGTAACCATTAACAACGAGTTGTTCATGACCTCCATAAGAAAGAACCATATCCTTAGTTCTTCTCAAGTAGTTAAGGATGTTTTTGACCGCTGTCCAATGATCCACTCCTGGATCACTTTGATATCTGCTAGTTAAACTAAAAACATATGCAATGTCGGGTCTAGTACATAGCATGGCATACATTAGAGATCCTATGGCTGAGGCATAGGGAGTCTTACTCATCCTTTCTTTATCTTCTGCCGTTGTCGGACTTTGAGTTTTACTCAAGGTCATATTGGGCAACATGGGCAAGAACCCTTTCTTGCTATCTTCCATTCCAAACCTCTTTAGAACTTTGTCCAAATATGTACTTTGTGACAATGATATTAGGTGTCTCGATCTATCTCTATAAATATTTATGCCCAATATGTAAGCTGCTTTGCCAAGATCCTTCATTGAAAAACTATTATTCAAATATTCCTTGACACTATTAAGAAGGTCTACATCATTCCTAATCAACAATATGTCATCTACATATAGTATTAAGAATGCTACAGAGCTCCCACTCACTTTCTTGTAAATACAAGCTTCTCCATAAGTTTGTATAAAACCAAAACTTTTGATCACCTTATCAAAACGTTGATTCCAACTTCGGGATGCTTGCTTCAATCCATAGATGGACTGTTGAAGTTTGCATACCTTGTTAGCATCTTTAGGATCGACAAAACCTTTGGGTTGCATCATATACAACTTTCATCAATGTCTCCATTGAGGAATGTTGTTTTGACATCCATCTGCCATATCTCATAATCATAATATGCAGCGATTGCTAACATAATCCTCACAGATTTTAGCTTCGCTACTGGTGAGAAAGTCTCATCGTAGTAAACTCCTTGAATTTGTCGAAACCCTTTTGCGACAAGTCGAGCTTTATAGACAGTAACATTACCATCAGCATCTGGTTTTCTTCTTGAAAATCCATTTGTTCTCGACAGCCTTCCGGCCATCCGGTAAGTCCACCAAAGTCCATACTTGGTTTTCGTACATGGATCCAATCTCGGATTGCATGGCTTCTTGCCATTTATTGGAATCTGGGCTCATCATCGCTTCCTCATATGTCGCAGGGTCATCGGTGTTGTCCACCAACATGACACTCATAACGGGATCATACCAATCAGGAGTGGTACGAGTTCTCGTTGACTGCGAGGTTCTGTAGCAACTTCTGGAAGTTTCATGATCATCATCATTAGCTTCCTCTCTTATTGGTGCGAGCACCACAGAACTTCTTCGGTGCTGCGCTACTGCAATTCGAGAGAAGGTTCGACAACCTCGTCGAGTTCTACTTTCCTTCAGTCACTTCTTTGAGAGAAATTCCTTCTCTAGAAAGGATCCATTCTTAACAGCGAAGATTTTGCCCTCGGATCTATGATAGAAGGTATACCCAATAGTTTCCTTCGGGTATCCTATGTAGACGCATTTTTCCGCTTTGGGTTCAAGCTTGTCCGGTTGTAACTTCTTTACATAGGCTTCGCAACCCCAAACTTTAAGGAACGATAATTTAGGTTTCTTCCCAAACCATAATTCATACGGTGTCGTTTCAACGGATTTAGATGGTGCCCTATTTAAAGTGAATGCGGCTGTTTCTAATGCATAACCCCAAAGTGATAGCGGTAAATCTGTAAGTGACATCATAGAACGAACCATATCTAAAAGAGTTCGATTACGACGTTCGGACACACCATTACGCTGTGGTGTTCCCGGCGGTGTCAATTGTGAAAGTATTCCGCATTTCTTCAAATGCTCGCCAATCTCGTAACTTAGATATTCACCTCCACGATCAGAACGTAGAAATTTAATCTTCTTGTTATGTTGATTCTCAACCTCACTTTGAAATTTCTTAAACTTCTTGAAAGTTTCGGACTTATGTTTTATGAAATAGATATACCCATATCTACTCAAGTCATCCGTGAAGGTAAGAACATAACGACAACCACCGTGCTATGCTACACTCATTGGACCACACACATCGGTATGTATGATTTCCAATAAGTCCGTAGCTCGCTCCATCATACCAGAAAATGGAGTCTTAGTCATTTTTCCCATCAGACATGCTTCGCATCTTTCAAGTGATTCGAAATCAAGTGATTCAAGAAGTCCATCGGAATGGAGTTTCTTCATACGCTTCACTCCAATGTGACCAAGCAGCGATTGCCACATATAGGTCGAGTTATCGCTCGATTTCAAACGTTTAGCTTCAATGTCATTAATATGTGTATTTCCACTATCGAGATTCAATAAGAATAGACCATCTATCAAAGGTGCATGTGCATAAAACATATTACTCATAAATCGAACAACCATTATTCTCAGACTTAAACAAGTAACCGTCTCGCAATAAACAAGATCCCGATATAATGTTCATGTTTAACGCAGGCACCAAATAATAATTATTTAAGTATAAAACTAATCCCGATGGTAGATGAAGGGGTAGCGTGCCGACCGCGATCACATCAACCTTTGATCCGTTTCCCACGCGCATCGTCACCTTGTTCTTCGCTAGCTTCCGTTTATTCTGACTTTGTTTGAGTTACAAATATGAGCAACAACCGATTATCAAATACCGAGCACTACTACAGTACTAGTGAGATACATCAATAACATGTATATCGGATATACCTTTCTTCTTGATGTTGTCGTTCTTCAAATCCGCCAAGTACTTTGGGCAATTCCGCTTCGATGACCTTCTCCTTGCGGTAAAACACTCGATGTCGGCTTAGGTCCAGCCTTGGTCTTCTTCGTCGGAGCGGTAAATTTCTTACCACCCTTCTTGAAGTGTGCCTTTTGCTTAGACTTGCCTTTCTTGAATTTGGTGGTCTTATTGACCATCAAAACTTGGTGCTCTTTCTTGATCTCCACTTCTGCAGATTTCAACATGGCAAAGAGTTCTGACAACTGCTTGTTCATGTTTTGCATATTGTAGTTCATCACAAAGTTCTTGTAACTTGGTGGTAGTGATTGGAGGACACGGTAAATCCCCAAAGCATTAGGAATCACTGTACCCAAGCTTTGAAGTTTGTTTGCGTGCCCAGACATCTTAAGCACATGCTCACTAACGGAGCTGCCCTCTTCCATCTTGCAGTTAAAGAACTTTTCAGAAGCCTCATAGCTCTCAATTGCCGTGTGAGTCTCAAAGATCAATTTGAGATCACGGACAATATCATGTGGGTCTGAAATTTTCAAACCTTTTACAAGCTCGATTCTAAACCATACAAGATAGCACCTTTGAACTGTGGAGTCTTGAGTCTTAGAGAGGTAAACATTCTTTACTTCGTTGGCGACATCATTGCGGGTCACGCTGTGATTCATCCACATAGGTCAAATTACCGGTGAGGACAATTCTCAAATTTGCGGAACCAATCCATGAGTTGCTTCCATTGTTTTCAACTTTTCTTTCTCTAGGAACGCATTAAAATTGATGGTAGGGGCCGCCATTGATCTACAACATATTTGCAATAGTTTAGACTAAGTTTATGACAAATTGAGTTCTAATTAATAGTTAAATTAATCTAGGTGAACTCCCACTCAAAACAATATCCCTCACATTGTTTTAGTGATCACACGAACCAAATCCACCACATCAACACCGATCATCACGAGAGTTGATATAGTTTCAATGGCGAACAATCTACATGTTCATCATATCTATTATATGATTCATGCTTTACCTTTCGGTGATCCGTGTTCCGAGACCATGTCTGTACATGCTAGGATCGTCAAGATCAAACCTTAGCTTCCGCATGAGCAAATCTGGATTGCTCACATTGTATACACTTGCGGAATCTAACACACCCGATCATCACGTGGTGCTTCGAAACAACAAGCTTTAGCAACAGTGCTGACTAAGGGTGAACACTTTATGACTTGAAATTCATGTGCATGAGGGATCATCTTAGAATGCTACCGTCGTTAACTAAGCAATACAAGATGCATAAAGGATTAACATCACATGCAATTCATAATATGTGATATGATATGGCCTTTCTTGTTTGTGCTTCCGATCTCCATCTTCAAGCACGAACATGATATCCATCATCACCGGCATTGCATCAAGGTCAATGACGCTTCTCCATGGTTGTCGTCCACGGGCTTCAACTATTACAACTACTTTGAATAGACACGCGGGTCTTAACAAAATTAAAGACAACCATATGGCTCCTGCCGGTTGCCAACTTACAATAAGGAACATTGCATACATCAAATATAATCACAATCATGGCCATATCACATCACAGCACACCCCTGCAAAACAAAGTTAGACGCCTCTACTTTCTTTGCATGTTTTACGAGGTTTGGGGCTTTCAATAAGTGTCGTTCTAACTTACGAACAAGAACCACAACAATGATACTAGTATTGTTAATCACCCATTGTAAATTGGATCTTAACTATGCTAGGAGAAACAGACACCCGCAAAGCCACTTATGCAATACAAGTTGCATGTCAAGCGTGGAGCAAGTCTCATGAACGATGTCATGTAAGGTTAGCCCGGGCCGCTTCATCCCAACATCCCGCAAGATGCAAAGTACACAAGAAGCAATCGACAATAAAAGCATCAACGCCCACAATGACCATTGTGTTCTACTCGTGCAACAGATCTACATATAGACACGGCTCTAATACCACTGCAGGGTTTCGTAGCATGGAAAACAAAATTTTTCTATCGCATACAAACAAACAAGCCAAGATCTATCTACTAGATTGTAGCAACGAGTCGATGGAATAACTCACCCTCGAATATTCCAAAGTGTTTAACGAGAGCGGATTCTCGTGGGTGATGTAGTCGTACTCTTCCCGATCTCAAGATCGCGTAGACGACCCTTCCGGTTGCGTTCCGTGGCCCCGCATCGATCACATCGTTCGTATTGATGAAGACCTTCCTCTCCCTTGTTCCAAAGAAAATGGAGGTTGTAGCACTCTCCTCGTGATTCCGGGCTGACAACCGTGGTACGAAGTAGAGGGAGATCTCATGCAGGCTTCGCCTTAAGCCGGAGCGAGTATGGTGGACTATGAGAGAGATCCTCGGCGATATAGGGTTTAGACACACCAAGAAGGAGGTGCTAGGGCCGGCGGCTAGGGCTTGGGGCTTGCCCAAGTCGGTGGCTAGGGGAGCCCTAGGCGGCGAGGAGGTGGCGCGGGCTGGGGTTTTGGGGTAGGGAACTTGTGTGCTAGGAGGCAGCCGCCTCCCTTTATAGGTGGGGCGCCCGGCCAAGGGGAGGGAGTCCCTCCCCAACTCGGATCCCTAGTAGGCCGGCGGTGGAGGAGGAACTCCTCCCCAACTCGGTTTCCCACTTTCCTTCCACTTCCCAAAATAGTCGTTTGACTTTTTAAATTGGCGTTTGACTTTTCAAACTAGGATTTGATTAAACCCTTTATTTTGTTCAGCGATGACACCTAGTACATGATGCAATCATTCTAACTTGGTATGGCACATTCATGTACCCTTCCCTCCGAGTCTTGGGACATTAGGAACCTTCTAGAACATTCTCGATGAAAACACCGAACCATTCTCCAACTCCGAAGCAGGACTTTCCTTATATGAATCTTATTCTCCGGACCATTCGGATCTCCTCGTCATATCCGAATCCCATCCGAGACTCGAACAACATTGGCTCTTTCTCATCATTCCATAACTACTCAAACAACGTCGAATCCTTAAGTGTGTCTCCCTACGGTTCGTGAATTATGCGGACATGATCGAGACACTTCTCCGAACAATAACCAATAGAGGAATCGGAAATTCATATGGCTCCCACATATTTCTCTGATTACTTTGTGATCGAATGAACCACTTACATACGATACCAATTTCCCTTTGTCTCACGATAGTTTACTTATCCGAGGTTATGATCGTCGGTATCTCTGCATACCTAGTTCAACCTCGTTACTGATAAGTACTCTTTTCTCGTTCCCGTGATATGTGATCCCTTGTGAGGCAGTCACATGCTTGCAAGATAATTGGATGACATTTCACCGAGAGGGCCCAGAGTATATCTATCCGTCATATGGATGGACAAATCCCACTCTTGATCCATGTGTCTCAACCAATACTTTCCGAAGACTCAATGCCACATTTATAGCCACCGAGTTACGGTGTGGTGTTTGATGTCATCAAAGTATCCTTCCGGTGAAGGTGATATGCATGATCTCATGGTCGAAGGAATTAGGTTACTATGTATCAGAAAGCATATAGCAATTAAACTATTTAAAATGACTTGATCTTTATGCTACGCTTATCTATAGGAGTATGTCCACCATATCATTCTCCTAATGATATGATCTTGTTGTTAATAACATCTCAATGTTCATGATAGGGAAACCACAATCATTTATTAACCAACAAGCTAGTATTATGAAGAGGCTTTACTAGGGACTTCAATTTAAGTTTACAAATCACACAAGTATTAATGTTTCCTTGTTAATACTATTATAGCATGAATGTAAACATTTATCATAAACACAAATATGTAATAATAACTATATTTATTATTACCTCTAGGGCATATCTCCAACATACACATCCTAGGGTTGCCCCCGCTACGCTACAGGGAAGGAAAAGAGGTACCCCGACACCCTTCAAGAAGGAAGGAGACACCCGCAGGCGTCACCACGTCGGTGCCACGAAGACAGGGATTTCTCCCGACCCCAAAACCACACCCAAGGAGCTTCGTAGCACTCCACCAAACTTGTCACCCACTAGCGCACGCCATCACGGTCTTGCAATCACCGCCGTCGTCTCACCATGGCCACCGTAGCGAGGCCGGTAAAACCAAGAGACGAAAACTCCGGCAAGGATCGACGGTACATCGGCACACGGGAGGAAACAACCTCCACCATCGAAACGGTCGCCGACCGGATGCAGCAGCAGGACAAGCCAGGCCCCTACTGGCCCGACCGAGCCCGAGAAGACCCGTTAAGTCCCGCCGCCACACTGCAGCAAGGGTGCCCCTGAAACCACCAACCAAAGCTGGATTCTGCTCCTAGTCCACCGAAAGAGACAACACCGTACTGCGGCCGCCCGAACCAGATGGAGCCCAAAGGCCCGATCTGGTGGTAAGCGCCGCTAACCGCCGCCAACGGCTGCCGACAGCGAGGACCCGCGCCTCATGACCAACAGCCGCTCGCCGCCATGATCACCACCCATTGGGCGCTACTTGCTGCCCGCCGTCGAGGCCCGCCAACTTCTACAGCACGGGAGAGGCGACATGCTGCCCGGTCCAGCGGAAAAGCCAGCGGTCAAGGCCAGCGGCCGAGAGAGGAGGAGAGGGACGGAGGAGGTGGCGGAGGCTGGGGTCCGCTAAATGTCGCTGAGCGAGCAGCGAACGGGTCAGGCGTCCTCGGCCAGTCATTGTCTAATTCAAACCATACGTGCAGCTTATGGGCAGGCAACAGTTTCGATTTCAGTTTGGAATAAGCCACTCCCAGATATAAATCACAGTTCGTATCCCAAATATAAATCAGCATATATAACCAGTTCGAAAATTAATTTAAAACCCTAGAACTATAGTACAGGTACCTATCTGAACTATTGGCTGGATTCAGACACATCACACATGCGCACACAAATGAGAACCCAGGCTTCCCTAGATTTTAAAATTATTTTTGAACCAATAATTGTAGAGATAGAGAGGAGAGAGTAAGTTACCATCCTCATAGCCTTTTTGAACGCCCTCGCGGTGTAGGAAGAAGCGCCGAGGATCCACAGCCGTGACGGTGGAGCGCCGAGGACCTATATTGGTTAGTTTAACAAACTTTTGATAGCACACACCATTATTGCTCATTCTTTAGTGTTGAAAAGAGAACTGTGGAAATGCTGTGGAATGTTTTCTTTTGCAGGAAAAAATGCTGTGCTGTGGAATGTTGAAGTGGTCATACCTCGATCTTGCCTGAACTTGTTTATTTACGCCCACAACAACTAAGAAATTCTTAGTTGAACATAGATTAGGCTGCATTCGTGAGGCGGTCGAATGTGGAGTAGTTCCGTTTGCACCACACGTATTTCACATTTCGGGTAACCAACTTTTACACTCCCCGATTTCCATTAAAAGAAACCATATTTTACAGTGTTTGTTCTTCTGGATAGTAGTAAATTGCCCAAACTTTGACGGATCACGGTACTGTGAGAAATAGATTACACGATACGAATTTGCAGTTGATTCGGGTAGTACGTATACAACACTTGTATATTTGCAGTCCAGATGCTCTGCTCGGTTTGTGGTCTTGTTGATCCTGGTTGTTTTCTCAAGCTGCTGGTCATCATCTCCTCAGGCCGATGAGGCCGAGAAGAAGCAGCACGTAGTTGGTGTTGAAGACGTGCCTCAGCATCCCGATCTTGCCGTTATCCCACGGCGGATACCTGAACATGAACTCGATGAGGAAGCTTCTCTTGAACACCGCCTTCTTGTTGCTGAACAGCTCGAAGCTGTACTTGCCGTGGTACTGCCCTGACCCGCTCTGCCCGACGCCGCCGAACGGGAGACCTTCCACGACGTACTATAGCAACAGGATGATTCAGAAATGAGAAAACCACAGGATCGAATGATTCAGAAATGCAACACATTCGTGTATACCTGCACCACAGCGTCGTTGAACGTGACGCTCCCAGACGACGTTTCGTTTATGATCCGGCTCTTGAGCTTCTCGTTCCTGGTGAAAGCGTAGATGGCCAGCGGTTTCGGCTTCGATCTGACGAACTTCATGCTATCCTCGATCTTCTTTACCTGAAAATAAAGCCCACACGCATAGAACACGAGTTCAGAGGTGTAGAATCCTTTTGACCAAGAGAGATTGCGGATGGATGCTTGTCATGGGCGCGCGAACCGTGATGATCGGCAGGATCGGACCGAATATCTCCTCCGTCATGACGTCGGAATCGAGCGGAGGGTTTAGCAGTATGGTGGGTTCAATGGTCCTGTACCCATCGGCATCGTGGCATCAGGCATCAGTCGAGTGCGCAGCCACAAGGAAAGGAAGAATGTACTAGTACATCATCAGCCTGAAGCGAACGGTTTTCAGAACTTACAGAGTTTTCGGGTTCACTGAACCACCGTGCACCACAGAGGCTGCCACCTTGCGATCCTTCAGGTAGCTGCTTAGCCTCTTGAAGTGCTTTTCGTTCAGGATCCGGGCCATGCACTCCGGCGTAGCGGTGAACCTCTTGACCGTTGATTTCAGCACCTCAATCTGTAGAGGAAATAAAAAGCTAAGGCATGCCAAAAGTAGAGTGGTAAAATACACAAGGCAATGCCGTGATTCACAATAATATCAGAGTGAACCTAACCAGAGCGGGTGCGAATTTCTCCTCGACCAGGACGTAATCGATGGCAAGGCAGGCTTGGCCGGCACAGAGGGACCATTTCCCTCCAGCTATGCGATTCACTGCAATCTGTGTGACCAACACATGGGATACATTCAGATTCAGCCTGTCCTGCAATCTGAAGACTGCTGCAGAAGCGTAAATTGTTGAAGACCATAAGAGGATTACCTGCGTGTCTCTCTTGCTATCTAGCCGATCAACGATGCACGGACATTTCGAGCCAAGTTCAAGCGCGACCGGCGTCAGGTGCTTTGCTGCTTTCGCCAGGATAATGCGCCCTATACGGGCGCTGCCTGAACAGCACCAAGAAAAGACCATCAGATGAATTTTGTGCAGAGTTGAGGTGATTTTAAGGGGAGGCTTGTAGTGACCGGTGAAAAGGACTTTGTCCCATCTGTGCTCCATGAGTTGCTCTCCAACTTCTGGCCCACCCAAGACAACCTTGACAGCCCTGGGATCTAGGTATTTTGGTATGTTGGTGGCGAGGAAAGCGGCGGTCGATGGCGCTAGCTCCGACGGCTTTACAACCACGGCATTGCCGGCCGCTAGGGCGCCAGAGTGGCTCCAGAGCCAAACCTGCATAAAACACATGGTCAACTCAATAAGGTTTTCTTTTCTGAAATGTGAGACAAAGTTAAAACTCGTTGTGCAACAGGTACGTATGCAAGAGCGCTGACAATACAGACGATAACTTTGGAAGTTACTCTCTCCGGTCCATATTTATCGTCGTGGTTATAGTTCCATGAATTATGGCGGGAAGGATATCATTTAAACTGTGTACACACTTAGATTGTCGATGAAGAACACCAATGGGCAAGAGTATAGTTATAAGCCTAATTTTGTAAGAGTGCGTCAATACGGAGGACCGGCTCCATGGAGCCTGTTTCTGAACTTTTATGAAATTCATATTTTGTGGTTTCAAAAGAATCTGAAGAAAGTTCATGTTAGAAAATGGTGGCTTCTACCTGCGTGCAAAAAACCAATGCAAAATATTCAGTATTTCTAGGCAGTGCAGAAATGACAAATTTGTAGATCAGAGGCAGTGAACAGTGTAAATTTCGAAAACTTTTAGATTTGTCAAGTTTTGTGTAAGCCGGGATACAAACTATTTCGCTTTGAGATTTTACGGGGACATAGAATACATCATTATCAGCACCTAGGGTTCCTTTTTGGATTTTTTGAATCGATTTAAAAAATATTCCATGGAGCCCGTCCTCCAAAGCGATTTTCCGAAGTTTGTGAATGTTGTGGTTGTAACCTTTACTATAAAAAACTAGAGTTCAAACTTTGGCGCCAAAATTGCACAAATTATATCCTTCATACCATTGCAATCCGGTTACCGAAATCTGATCGACAAGTACATGAATTTTTTAATATTTATATATTTTTAATGATTCATTGTTGAAAAACATACGAGTACATTTTATAAACAAAATATATTCCTAAAGGTATATTTTTGACATTTATTTTATATATGATTATATTGCTAATGAATAAAAAGTTACTTCATGTTTAGGTACAATTGCAGAGATCTAACCGATGCTTAGATATGATTATGCAAATCTATCGACTGCGATATACTAATAAGAGGTTCTGATGATCTACCAGATTAATTACCATATGTTTCTATCTGATGAATTCTAGCATATCACTTTTCAACCTGAAGGCTTGTATGAGCCCGACTTTAAATTAATAAAGCCAAAACCCACCAAGTGAACATTACAAGAAAAATGTTGAGATTGCCAGCTTCTCAAAACAACCATAAAAAACAACAAAAGACCACAAAAAGAGAGAAACAAGCAAATCTAAATGCAGAACTAAACTATTGAAGATTGCTCGATCCAATTGAAGTAGTTTACTGTTATGCTGCGATACCGTCTAAGTGTCCAAACCAACAAATATCCTCCATATCAATGACGACGCCCCCTCCCATAGGGACTCGACTATGGGCATGTAACCTTTTAGGACACATAAATCTAAAGGAGGGGGCGGGGGTGTCATACGATGCCTCCAAGGAGGAGCACGATGCTCATGGGTCATCGTCACTGTAGAGCCCAGGGACCTACAAAGCTTTCGCCAGTTCCCAATCCTCCATCCTTTGATCTCAGCCATGTCCTAGACCAACATCACACATCAACCACTAACATTGGGAAAAAATCACCGGCAACTCGAATGTCTATACGTCGAACTGAAATTCAGCCTAGGCCCCGGGATGGCCACATGCCCATAAGAAAACCGTGTATAAGCAAGTAGGCTAACATCACTAGGGAACTATAACCGCAGAGAGGTCGCGGGGTGATCCAAAAGTCTCTCTGAGAAGCTCACACCGTATTGAAACACCAAGGAGAGTAGGTTGAAGCGGGGTGTTGTCGCTTAACGCGACGCCTTCACGAGGAGCGACACCTAGAGGTGTTATGCATCGGCAATGGCCACTGCCATGCAAGGTTTTCACCGAAGCCTCACCTATAGAACCAGAAGACGGACGCCACCATGAGGACACAGAGTAGCACATCCCTTTACTCTATGCCGTGTATGGTTGTTTTAGTATATACTTTCTCCTTGTCATAATATATTGCATATAAGTTTTTTGAAAAGTCAAACTTCATCAACTTTGACCAATTTAGTTGAGGAAACTATCAATATCTACAATACCAAATGTATACCACACGGAAATATGTATCATGACAAATCTAATGGTATTGATTCTGTTTTCTTGGTGTTGATAGTTTTTTATACATACTTGGTCAAACTTTATATCGTTTGACATTGTTAAAATCTTATTATATGCACTATATTTTGGCAAGGAGGGAAAAATATATATATACTAGCCAGGTGTACCTATAACTCAGACAAAAATAAGTACCCCCTCGGTTTCTAAATATAGAACATTCTGAGAGTTTAATCAGTACTTTTAAAACGTTTTATACTATTTATTAGGTGAAGAGGTAGCAGTGTTCATCCCCAGTTAGAGAAAAGTCCGTGCGTGTAGTTGGATGTCATGCAGCAAAAAATGAATTTCACAACCAACATCCACAGGACGCAGTAGGTCCTGGGTCGCAATCCGTATAATAGTATAAATCAGCATTTATAGCGGTATATCGAAGATGTTAGATTCACCTAGTGGCAAATTCCAGCAGGAGAAGACGAGCACGACGCCGAGCGGCTCGGGCACCACCAGCGCGGTCGCCGGGAAAGAAACCAACGGCGCTTGTGCCTGCAATCACCAAAAAGAACAGGCATGCTCTCCCATGTGAAAAAGGCAGCAGTTTATTTAAGTAATAATTTTTTGACAGAAACTGTGGCGAGAGAGCTTGCCTTCTCGGGTGCCGCCCATCTGTCCAGGTTTCGCAGCGTGTGATTGACGGACTTGACGAGAGCCCCGATCTGAAGACGACCAAAAAAACACACAGCTTCATCAGAAGACAGAAACAGTTTCAGACAGAACGACTCGAACTGAAAACAAGCATGCCATGCCTACAGATTCCAGGGCAGTATAATAACGTAAGTACCTCGTCTCTGTAGGATTCAGCGCGGTGCTTGCCGAGGTCATCGCGGAGCACGTCGAACATCTCCTCCTCCTTCTCGGTGAGGAGCCTGAGGAGGCCCTTGAGCTGCGACCGCCGCCACGCCAGGTCCTTGGTGACGCCGCTCTCGCACACCTCCTGCAGGCCGCTCACCAGGCTGCCCAAGCCATGGCGGGGCTTCTCTGGCATGCTTCCCATGGATGGACGGAGAATTTGGAGAAGAATGAGGTTGCTCACGATGTGCGCACGCGCTCGGTTGATGGCCGCGGCGTGGAGATCGGCTTCTTGCGGCATGATCCGCACGCGGAAGTGTGTTAAATAGCGGGCAGGACGGACGGACGGGCGCCGTGTGCCCATGTCCGTGTGGTTGAAATGCAGCGCGCGGTTCATAAATGGGGTGGTTCATTGTCACGTTGGAACAGTTGGGTTTGCCATGCGACTACTGCTGCTGC
Organism: Avena longiglumis; assembly: GCA_030063025.1. Classification (NCBI taxonomy): domain Eukaryota; kingdom Viridiplantae; phylum Streptophyta; class Magnoliopsida; order Poales; family Poaceae; genus Avena; species Avena longiglumis. Next base: position 415,458,083 of record CP125978.1, on the reverse strand, counting down.
TGCTGCTGCTGTCTAGCTTCACTGTCCAGATTGATTTCGAAATCCCGTTTTATAAATAAAACATAATCATCTATACAAGATCTACAACACCAGCAAAAAGAAAAAAGAAAAAGTATTTGACTGGACAACAGTTTTTTTGGTTGGGCATTTGTGTGATGTTGCCCCTGTCCAGATTGATAATAACAACGGTCTGCGATGCAAGTACTGCTGCTGTGGTGGTGCTTAGTGTTAGGCTCGCTCTCAGATTATCTAGGAATTCTAGGATTCAGGAATTTGAATTACAAGCTCTGGGATAGAGCCAAAACAAAAACTAGGCCGAAGCCGTCATCTATTCGCCAACTATCTCCTGGTGACGTGTTCCTTATATGCTCCAACCGCCTTCACGGCTCACTTGCGGGCCTAGGTATGAGCTGGATAGCGAGTGCTCTCCTTCTATCTCGTCGCTCCCTTTCCACCACCATCTGTGGGTCCTCGATGTCAGTGTTAACATTCCCCCTCCCTTGAATTTCGGCTTGTCCCCAAGCCAAAGATCGAGGAAAGCGTTGTTTGAGTTCATCCAGATCCTCCCAAGTAGCTAGATTCTCCGGTTGACCAGACCATTGAATCAGGCCCCGAGGCCTTCCACAGCGTATGATTTTTCGGTGCCCAAATCGGATTTTAGGGATCGGGCACCGATTCCCAACGCTGCAGAGCGTCTTGAGAAAATTCAGGAATCGGAGCAACTAGGTGCTCCGATGCCTGAACTCGTTGGCCAATAAAATATTGCTGTTGAATCGGAGCAACGAACGCGGTCATCTTCCTCATTGGCAAGCACGAGCAGAAGGTCAACCAAAAGGAGGAAGAGGGAGGTTGTAGACGGTGAGAAATCCAGGAGACCCCGCAGCCTCGTGCCCAGCCCGTGATGCCTTGCCCTTCCGGATGCTGATGCCGTGCCGCCGCCGACCAAGCTGCCTTGGCGCCTCGAGATTTCCAGGTCTCTTTCTCCGTCCGCCGTATTTCCTCTCTGATCTATACGGAATCGGGAAGAAAAGATGGGGAATTAGACGAATTTGCTGTGAGGAGAAAGATGGTTCTCTCTAATCTTGCGAATCGGGAAGAAGAGCAGGGGAATTAGACGGATTTGTTGTGAGGAGAAAGGGGATTTTCTCTGTTCTTGCAACCAGGAAGGCGAGGAACATGGGTCGGTCAAGTTTTCTACGCTAATATGGGGCCCACTTTTTTTTCAGGCATCGACCGCTTTCACAAACACTGTGAGACCGGAGCCTAGAAATTTTCTCGGGATATCCCTAATGCGGTGGCAAAATTTTCAGACTTTGGGCAACCACCACGCTGTGGAAGGCCTGACTGACAGTAACTTTGCCTTGTTGACGAAATCGTCGCTGAAGGACGCGCGCAGGAACCTGGAGAATATCAAGAGGAGACGACAAGGCTTGTTGTACCTGAACTTGAGCTCCAATGGCTTTTTTTAATTGCGAGACATGAATCACTAGATGGATCCTACTAGAAGAAGATAAATCCAAACGATAAACGACTTCACCAATTCGTTCAAGCATCTTATATGGCCCATAGTACTTGAATAAGAGCTTGTGATAAGCTCGAGGAGCCACCGAAGACTGAACATACGGCTGATGCTTCAGATAAACTGCATCACCTACAGCAAAGATCCTTTCACTCCTCTTCTTATCTGCCTGATGTTTCATGCGTAAGCGAACACGCTCCAAATATTGGCGAAGCAAGTCTTGCATCACTTGTCTGTCAGCTAGCCAGGTTTGTAATTCAGGAATAGGACAAGTATAACTGAAATGCCCAACTGGCGAGGAGGAACTCCATACAGAACCTCAAAAGGAGATTTGCTTAGAGCTGAATGCAGACTAGTGTTGTACCAAAACTCAGTGAGTGAAAGCCACTGAATCCATTTAGTAGGGCACGCATGTATGAAACTGAAGGGTTTCGCGGCATAGTAAATCAAAATTTTCTACGGATGCGAACAGAGGGAAAGCCAAGATCTAATCTAGGAGATGCAATCAACGAGAGAGATTGGATTAGATCTTCATACCCTTGAAGATTACACAGTGAGCGTTAAATCGGGCGTGGGTGATGTAGTCGCACTCGCTCCTCCTCGTGATCCGATCCGATCTAGCACCACAAGTGGCGGTGCCTCCGTGAGATGCTGCGTCACGCACCTCGGCGTCTCCTCCTTCCTCGGAGCGGTATGGTGGAGATATAGATTGGATCTACAACACGGCGTGGTGTATATGGTGGAGAATTTCTGCAGGGCTTCGCCTACAAGCGGTCGGGAGGAGAGAGGAAGATAGCAAGGCTGCTAGGGCTTGGAGGAAGGTGTGCGTGGGGAGGGTGCACCACCTCTATATATAGAGGCGGCCTGCCCCTCCTCCAAGCCTATCTCTAGTTTAAACAATTTAAACTCTCCTTATCTAGAAATCCTATCTCTAGTTTAAGCGATTTAAACTCTCCCTTATCTATAAATTCTATCCAGATTTAAGCAGTCAAATCTCTCTAGAATCGGTTGGGCCCTATGGGGCCTTGTGCCCCGCCCAATGTCGGCCAGGACACTCCCTCATAGGCCCATGCCCCTCCCGGAAGGTGGGGCCACGTTGGTCCCCTTCCGGAAGGTTCTAGAAGCTTCTACAATACCGATTAACGGAACAATTTGAACTCCAAAACTGCACCTGCCTTATATGAATCTTATTCTCCGGACCATTCCGAACCTCTCGTGATATCCGGATCCCATCCGAGACTCGAACAAAAATTCATAAACCAATTATCCAATCTATCCTAGCGTCGAGATCGTTAAGTGTGTGACCTGCGGGTTCGAGAATATCTGCACATGATCTTCTATCAATAATCAATAGCGGGTGCAGGCACCCATATTGACTCCCACATTCATCGATGATCATATCGGATGAACCACGATGCCAGTTCAATCAATCCCATATATATATTCCCTTCGTCTCGCGATATTTTACTTGCGAGATTCGATCGTCGGTGCAGTCATAACTAGTTCAATCTCGTTCACGGCAAGTACTTTACTCGATCCGTAATCCGATATCACTTTGTGATTAACTCCTTAACCACATGCTTGCAAGCGGTGTTGATATCGATTAAAGTGGGCCGTATATCTCTCCGACTTGGGAGGGACAAATTCTATCTCGATACATACAACCCATGAGATACTTTCCGATCACACGAGATACCTTTATGATCACCCTCTCATAGGATGACGTTTGATGACCTCAAAGCTTTCTTAGGTACCGGGGAGTTGCATTATCTCATGGTCTAAGGAATACAATATTTGACATAGGAAAAGCTTCGCAAAGATGAACACGATGAAGCGATCTAATTGCTTCGCTTAGTTTGGTCTATCCATCATATCATTCTCCCAATGATATGATCTCATTATCAATTGACAACTCATGTCTATGGTTAGGAAACCTTAACCATCATTGATCAATGAGCTAGTCCATAGAGGCGTACTAGGGACACGGTGTTGTTTACAAACCACACAAGTATTAAAGTTTCGCTTAATACAATTCTAGCATGGAACATAAACTTTATCATGAACAAGAATTATAATAATAACATCTTTATTATTGCCTCTAGGGCATAATTCCAACATCTCCCACTTGCACTAGAGTCAATAATCTAGTTTACATCGCAACAATCTCACACCCATGGCACGAGGTGTTGATCATGTTTTACGTGGAAGAGGTTTAGTCAATGGATGCGCAACATTCGGATCCGTATGTACTTTGTTAATCTTGAGATCTCCATCGCTATATAATCTCGGATTATATGAAACTTCAGTTGATATGCTTGGTCTTTGGATGATATCTTGGTTCCTTAGCGAGTGCTATGGCGCCGATGTTGTCACACAATATCTCCGGTGGGTCCAATGCACTTGGAACCACGCCAAGCTCGATGATGAAGTTTGATCCAAACTCCTTCACTTGGCGCTCTGCGGCAGCCATGTATTCGCTTCCTTTGTAGATCCCGCGATCACGCTTTGCTTGCGACTTCTCGACTCACAGCTCCTCCATTCAAAATATACACGTATCATGCGAGATTTAGAATCATCCTTGTCGATTGTCGAAACTAGCGTCGACGTAACCTTTTACGACAATTGTTCATCACCCCATAGACTAAGAACATTTCTTTAGTTCTATTTAGGTACTTTAGGATGTTCTTCACGGCTGTCGATGTTCCACTCTGGATCACTTTGATATCTGCTCGTCAAACTAAGAGCATTGGACACATCCGGTCTAGTACACGGCATGGCATACATGATGGAACCTATGGCGAGGCATAAGGCACTTTGCTCATAGCTTCCTATCATTTCTGGTAATGGACACCGAGCCTTGCTCAATATCTTACGACAACATAGGCCTTTGAACCTTTCTTTGCCTTATCCATTACGAACCTTTTGAACTTTGTCTAGGTATGTACTCGGCTTAAAGCTATCAGGCGTCTTTGTCTATCTCTATAGATTTTGATGCCCAATATATAAGCGACTTCACCTAGGTCTTTCATTGAAAACACTTGTTCAAATAACTCTTCACATCGTTAAGCATGTTGATGTCATTTCCGATAATCAATATGTCATCCACATATAGTACCGTAAGCGTCACCGAGCTCCCACTCACTTTCTTGTAGATACAAGCTTGTAGCAATTTGGAACAAATCCAAAGCTCTTGATCACTTGATCAAAGCGAAGGTTCCAACTCCGAGATGCTTGCTTGATCCATAAATGGAGCTGAAGTTTGCATACTTTATCGATCCTTAGGATCGACAAAACCTTGGGTTGCATCATATACAACTCTTCATCAATGTTCCCATTGAGGAAAGCGATCTTGACATCCATACGCCATATTTCATAATCATGAAGCGCAGCAATTGCTAATAAAATCCGAATGGACTTAAACATCGCTACGGGAGAAAGTCTCGCCGTAGTCAACACCTTGAACTTGTCGAAAACCTTTTGCGACAAGCCGTGCTATAGATGGTAACATTACCATCGCGTCCGTTTTCTTCTTGAATATCCATTTGCACTCAACGGCCTTTCGGTCGCTAGGAGGATCCACCAAAGTCCATACTTGGTTTTCGCTCATGGATCCCAATTGGTTCATGGCTTCCATCCATTTCTCGAGTCTGGGCTCATCATCGCTTCCTCATAGTTCGTAGGTTCCTTTGTCTACCAACAAGGCGGTCGAGCGAGTTCTTACCACTCGGGAGGGGCACACGACCTTGTCGACTGCGATGTTCGATGCGACATCGTCCAAGCTTCATGATCCTTGTCATTAGCTTCCTCTATTGTTGGTGCGGCCTTTGGAACAATTTCAGGTCTTGCGCTACTCTCAATTCAAGAGAAGGTTCAATAACCTCGTCAGCTCTACTTTCCTCCCACTCACTTCTTTTGAGAGAAACTCCTTCTCAAGAAAGGAACCGTTCTTTCGACAAACACTTTGCCTTGGTTACGTGATAGAAGGTATACCCAATGGTTTCCTTAGGGTATCCTATGAAGGCGCATTTCTCGCTTTGGGTTCGAGCTTGTCGGCATCAACTTCTTGACGTAAGCTTCATCCCCAAACTTTAAGAAACGATAACTTAGTTTTAGCACCAAACCACAGTTCATACGGTGTCGTCTCAGCAGATTTAGATGGAGCCCTATTTAAAGTGAATGCAGCGGTTTCTAATGCATAACCCCAAAATGATAACGGCAAATCGATAGAGACATCATTGATCGGACCATATCTAATAGGGTTCGATTCGTTCGAGACACACCATTGCGTTGTGGTGTTAGGGTGGCGTGAGTTGTGAAAGCGATTCCACTTGCTTTAAGATGCGTGAGAAAATCATAACTCAAATATTCACCCACGATCGGATCGTAGAAACTTAATCTTTACATTACGATGGTTCTCCACTTCATTCTGAAATTCCTTGAACTTTTCAAATGTTTGATTTATGTTTCATTAAATAGATATACCCATATCTACTTAAGTCATCGGTAAAAATGAGAAAATAGCGATATCCACGGCGTCGAAACACTCATCGGTCCGCATACATCGGTATGTATGATTTCCAACAAGTCCGTTGCTCGCTCCATCATCTGGAGAAGCGGGGTTTTGATCATCTTGCCCATAAGGCATGGTTAGCATGTGTCAAATGATTCAAAATCAAGAGACTCCAAAAGTCTATCGAATGGAGTTTCTTCATGCGCTTTACACCAATATGACCTGAGCAGCGATTGCCACAAATAAGTAGTATTATCACTATCTACTTTGCATCTCTTAGCCTCAATGTTATGGATGTGTGTTTCATCCATTTGAGATTTAGAAGAAATAAACCATTTACAAGAGGTGCATGACCATAAAAGATGTTACTCATATAAATAGAACAACCATTATTCTCCGATTTAAATAAATAACCGTCTTGCAATAAACACGATCCGAAATAATGTTCATGCTCAGCAGCACATAATAACACTTATTAAGGTTTAAAACTAATCCGAAGGTAAAACTAAGGAGGCGTGCTTGGCCATCACATCAACTCTTGATCCGTTGCCAGCGCATCGTCACCTCATCCTCATGGCCGCGTCTATTCCGTAGCTCTGTTTGAGTTACAAATATTGGCAAGGCAACCGGTATCAAATACCGGGAACTACAACGAGGGCTAGTAAGGAAAACATCAATAACATGTATATCAAATACACCTTTGATGGTGCCAGCCTTCTTGTCCGCTAAGTACTTGAACGATTCGCTTCCGGTGACCCCTGTCCTTGCAATAGAAGCACTCGATGTCGGCTTAGGACCGGACACGAGCTTCTTCTCGGCGGGCATTAAACTTGCCGCCCTTCTTGAAGGGCTTCTTTGCTCCTTACCTTTCTTAAAGGAGGGCTTGTTGACCATCAACACATGATTATCCTTCTTGATGTCCACTTGGTAGCCTTGACTTTGCGAAGAGCTCGGTGATCGTATCGATGGAACCAATCTGATTATGAGTCACTACAAAACTTTTGTAGCTGGGAGGAGTGATTGCGAAACCTGTCAATCTTGAGCTCCTGGAATCGTGCATTCCGGTTGCTCAAAGCGTTGAGTGTAGCCCGACATCTTTATGGCGTGCTCACTACGGAACTCCTTCCTCCATCTTGCGATTAAAGAACTTCTTAGAGATCTCATATCTCTCGAGAGCGGGCTTGAGTCGAAACATGGTTTTCAGCTCCTCGAGAATCTCAAAGGGCAGGATAGGTTTCAAAGCGATTTTGAAGCTCGGTTCCATAGCAAACAACATGGTGCTCTTAATCACACCATAATCATCTTTCTTGTTGATAGACAGCTTTCTCATCGGTAGCCTTGATTCTTAGGGGTCACCTAACGCTTTCCCAAGGACATAGTCCTTTTGTCCTCGACAGAATGATTCTTAGATTGCGGAACCAATTGGTGAAGTTAGACCCATTGTTTCTAAGCTTTTCTTTCTCGGCAAAAGCGTTGAAGTTGAAGTTGGACTTGGCCATTGGATCTCGGTGTTTGCAAGTACAATTTAGACTATGTTCATGATAAATAGTTCAACTTAATCAAATTACTAGATGAACTCCCACTAAATTCAACATCCCTCAAGTTGTTTAGTGAACACGATCCAAATTCACCACACCTAATCCGATCATCACGAGAAGAGATGTGGTTTCAATGGTGGGCAACAAAGTGTCGATCATATCATTCATATGACTCATGCTTAACCTTTCGGTTCTTGTGTTCGAGGCCATATGCATACATGCTAGGCTCGTCAAGTTAGACCAAGTATTTCAGCGTGTGCAAAGCGGCTTGCACCCGTTGTATGTGGCGTAGAGTCTATAGCACCCGATCATCACGTGATGCTTGGACACGACGAACTTTCATAGGTGCATACTTGGGAGAACACAGTTTTATCTTGATCTTTAAGTGAGGAATCATCTTATAATGCTACCGTCGCGATCTAAGCATAATAAGATACATAAAGGATAAACATCACATGCATATAACTTTATGTGACATGGTATAGCCAATCCTCGCAATGGTCTCCATCTTGTGCGTTCGGCATGATCTCCATCACTCCACCATGATTGCCTCCACCACGAATAGCAACTACAACTATTGCTAACTACTTAGCGATAAAGTAAAGCTATTACATGGCGTATAAGAAGTTGAATCGCAGGTCATACACAATTATAAAGACAACCATATGGCTCCTGCGGTTGTGTACTCATCGACATGCAAGTCGTGAAACATTACAAAACATGATCGCCATACAATATACACATCACATCTTGGGCCATACCATATCACAGAAAACACTCCTGCAAAAACAAGTTAGGCGCCTCTACTTTGTTGTTGCATGTTTCACGTGGCTTATGGGAGTAGATGCTAAGAACGATTCTTACCTACGGAAAGCCTAGCGGTGATATTATGGTTGCCAAACTCGGTGTTAATCCCATGACAACTATAGTGAGAGAACGGCATCCACCGGCCGCATGTGGTACAAGCCACACGTCAAGTGCGAGCCGGTCTCATGACGGCGTCGCGTAAGGTTGGCTGGACGCTTCAATCTCACTATCGCGTCATAAGAAGAACACAAACAAGAGGCTTGCAGCAGAAAACATCAGCGCCGCAACAACCATGTTGCGTTCTACTCGTGAAACACATCTACGCATAGATCTAGCTCGATACCCTTTGAAGGGTTTGGCGGCATAGTAAATCAAAATTTTCTACGGATGCGAGCGGAGGAAAGCCAAGATCTAATCTAGGAGATGCAATCAACGATAGAGATTGGATTAGATCTTCATACCCTTGAAGATTACGCAGCGGAGCGTTAATCGGAGCGTGGGTGATGTAGTCGTACTCGCTTCTCCTCCTCGATCCGATCCGATCTAGCACCACAAGTGGCGGTGCCTCCGTGAGATGCACCGTGCATCACCTCGGCGTCTCCGCCTTCCTCGGACCAGCGAGTATGGTGGAGATAGATTGGATCTACAACACGGCGTGGTGTATATGGTGGAGAATTTCTGCTGCGGGCTTCGCCTACAAGCGATCGGGAGGAGAGAGGAAGATAGCAAGGCTGCTAGGGCTTGGAGGAAGGTGTGTGTAGGGGAGGCGCCCACCCTCTATATATAGAGGGGGCCAGCCTGCCCTCCTCCAAGCCTATCTCTAGTTTAAACAATTTAAACTCTCCTTATCTAGAAATCCTATCTCTAGTTTAAGCGATTTAAACTCTCCCTTATCTAGAAATTCTATCCCGAGATTTAAGCAGTCAAATCTCTCTAGAATCGGCTGGGCCCTATGGGGCCTTGTGCCCAATGCGGCCAGGACACTCCCTCATAGGCCCATGCCCCTCCCGGAAGGTGGGGCCACGTTGGTCCCCTTCCGGAAGGTTCTAAAGCTTCGGTACAATACCGATTAACTTGGAACAATTCGAACTCCAAAAACTGCATTGCCTTATATGAATCTTATTCTCGGACCATTAGGAACCTCTTGTGATATCCGGATCCCATCCGAGATTCGAACAAAATTCATAAACCAATTATCCAATCTATCCTAGCGTCGAGATCGTTAAGTGTATGACCCTGCGGGTTCGAGAATATCTGAGACATGATCTTCTATCAATAATCAACGGCGAGTGCAGGCACCCATATTGACTCCCACACATTCATCGATGATCATATCGGATGAACCACGATGCGAGATTCAATCAATCCCATATATATATTCCCTTCGTCTCGCGATATTTTACTTGCGAGATTCGATCGTCGGTGCCGTCATACCTAGTTCAATCCCATTCACGGCAAGTACTTTACTCGTTCGTAATCCGATATCACTTTGTGATTAACTCCTTAACCACATGCTTGCAAGCGGTGTTGATATCGATTACCGAGTGGGCCAGTATATCTCTCCGACTTGGGAGGGACAAATTCCATCTCGATACATACAACCCAATGATACTTTCCGATCACACGAGACACCTTTATGATCACCCTCTCATAGGATGACGTTTGATGACCTCAAAGCTTTCTTAGGTACCAGAGAGTTGCATTATCTCATGGTCTAAGGAATACAATATCTGACATAGGAAAAGCTTCGCAAAGATGGACACTGGGAAGCGATCTAATTGCTTCGCTTAGTTTGGGTCTGTCCATCATATCATTCTCCCAATGATATGATCTCATTATCAATTGACAACTCATGTCTATGGTTAGGAAACCTTAACCATCATTGATCAATGAGCTAGTCCATAGAGGCGTACTAGGGACACGGTGTTGTTTACAAACCACACAAGTATTAAAGTTTCCGCTTAATACAATTCTAGCATGGAACATAAACTTTATCATGAACAAGAATTATAATAATAACATCTTTATTATTGCCTCTAGGGCATAATTCCAACAGAAACAGCGAAGATAACCTTCAAGGAATTGATTTACTCGTTCTGTCTGCCCATCGGTCTCTGGATGATAGGAAGATCTCATGCCGAGAGTAGTTCCTACGAGTGCAAACAAACGACGCCAGAATAAACTGTTGAAGACTCGATCTCTGTTAGAAATAATTTGTTCCGGCAAACTATGCAACTTATAAATGTTTTCCAAGAATGCCACAGCAACATCAGATGCAGAGAAAGGATGTGCCAAAGGAATAAAGTGCGCATAACGACTGAACTTTTCCACTACCACCAATATGCAATTAAAACGTCCAGAACGCAGCAAGCCTTCAATAAAATCCATTGAAATAACTTGTCAAGCAGCATGGGGAACCGACAAAGGCTGAAGTAACCCAGGGTAACGAGCTCGATCTGGTTTAGCTTGTTGGCAAACAGTGCAATGCTAAACAAATTGATGCACAGATTTAGTCATACCTCTCCAGGAAAATAACTGTTTCAATCGTCGCAACGTAACAGGAATACCAGAGTGACCCTCCATAGGACTAGCATGCAGTTCTTGAATGATCAACTGTTGCAAACTAGCATCAGCAGGAATCCATATTTTACCATATTTAAGGATAGTGCCATCCTTGATGTATAACGATCATCGGCGTCCACAAGAATCGCCAACTTTGCAATAATTCATTGCTAAAGTATCTCTTGATAGGCATCAACAATTTTGAGGATCCATGCTGGTTGACATCGAGAAATGGAAAATGCTTCCATGTCCTGGATGAGGTCGACGTGATAAAGCATCGCCACTCTGTTCTCACTCCCTTTTTGTAGACAATGCGATATTGCGGTCCATAAGCTTAGTAAAAAATTATGTTGCCAAGGTGTATGCAACCTTTGGTCCTGCAAATGAACCAAACTAGCATGATCTGCTCAATAACGAATTCACCATCTTTGAGGTATGGTCTCCATTGTTCAACAGCCAGAAGAATCGCCATATATTCCTTCTCATAAGTACTCAAACCACGGTTACGAAGACCAAGAGATTTGCTGACAAATGCAAGAGGATGGTTCTTCTGAATTAACAATGCGCCAATGTCGTGTTCACAAGCATCAGTTTCCACAATAAATGTGCAAGAGAAATCCGGCAAAGCCAATACTGGTGTAGAAATGAAAGCACCTTGATGTATCAAAAAAGCCAGATTTAGAAGTCCAGACGAAAGGCACATGCTTATGCAATAACTGGGTCAAAGGTTTGCTGATAGAAGCATAGTTCCTGACATACTTTCTATAGTAACCTGCAAGCCCCAGAAAACTACGCAATTGCTTAACATCCACATGTACTGGCCAATCACGAACTACAACTATTTTAGACCTGTCAGTAGCCACACCCGCTAAGGAAATCACATGGCCTAAATAATCAATACTGAATTGAGCAAAGGCACATTTGGATATTTTAACTTTCCAGTGATTATCATACAACAATTGCAACACTTGTTGGAGATGCAACAAATGAGCAGAATAGAATTGACTGTAAATTAAGATGTCATCGAAGAACACCAGTGCACAAAGACGTAGCAATGGAGCTAACGTTCTGTTCATTTCAGCCTGAAACATTGCAGGTGCTCCAGTTAAGCCAAAAGCCATAAATGTGAATTCAAAATGACCATGATGAGTATGAAACGCTGTCTTGTACTCATCTCCTTGATCAACGAATCGATGATATCCGACCCGTAATTCCAACTTGGAAAACACACAAGAGCCATGTAATTCATCCGAGAATTCATCGATCGGAAGTGGATACTTGCTTTTGACAAATAACGCATTAAGATTCCTAATTAACACGGGGTCTCCACGTATTATCTTTCTTCTTAACCATCGGCAATGGTGAAGCAAAGCCTCGGCACTAGGTCGATAACCCTAGACTTCACATTTCAGAAATTTGTTGTTCAATCTCATCCTTCAAAGCAGAGCAAATCGATAAGGGCAATTTAATTTGACTGGTCCTCCTTCTATTAATGGAATAGAGTGCGATCGCCTCTTTGGAGGTAAACCAACAAAGCTCGACAAACACATCGCAAAGTTGTCCAAAAGGCGCTGAATTTCCACGAGCAAACTTAAGGATCTTGCAGAGGATCGACAACAAGTGGATTTCCACCATTGCACAACTAAAATCGAGGGCACTTGTCCTTGCAAACAAATCCAAGACCCTTTGTCTTTGAAGGACAACCTTCGACGCCAATCCACCATCGAGAGGTGCAAGGATAACCAATCCATACCCACTATTCCATTGTAACATCTAAGTGGAAGAATACTGAAATAAGAGAAAAAGGAATATTGTCCACAATCCCAGGTGCACTGAGGTAGGAAGTGAGTGCATTGAAGGATACCACCACCTGCCACTTTCACCATACGTGGTTTGGATAAAGGCATCATTGTAGGGGTTCGTAGCATGAAAAAAAAAATTCTATCGCATACAAACAAACAAGCCAAGATCTATCTACTAGATTGTAGCAACGAGTCGATGGTATAACTTACCCTCGAAGATTCCAAAGCGTTTAACGAGAGCGGATTCTCGTGGGTGATGTAGTCGTACTCTTTCCGATCTCAAGATCATGTAGACGATCCTTCCATACGTTAAAGCGCTCCCGTAGTCGGTCACACGTTCGGTACTACCGAAGACCTTCCTCTCCTTGTTCCAAAGAAAGGCGGAGGTTGTAGCACTCTCCTCGCGATTCCGGCAGACAACGGCGTGGTACCTAAGTAGAGGGAGATCCCGAGGGCTTCGCCTTAAGCTTCTGCAGTATGGTGGAGCTTATGAGAGAGGCTATTAGTGATCTAGTAATTAGACACACCAATTAGAAGGCTCTAAACCAATTAGAAGGCTCTAAACATGGCTAAAGCAATTAGAAGCTCTAAACCGTGGCTAAAGCAATTAGAAGCTCTAAACCAAAGCGGCTCTAAACCGAGATTTAGAGGTAGGAACTTGTGTGTCTGGGAGGAGCCCCCCTCCTTTTATAGATGGGGAGGCGGCTGGGGAGGAGTCCCTCCCAAGTCGGCCTTGGGTGGCCGGCTTGGGGAGGAGACTCCTCCTCAAGTCGGTTTCAACACCTCTTTCTTGTTTCCCAGTTTCTTGTTTTGGCGGTTTGACTTTCAAACCGGACATTTGACTTTTCTGTTTTAGGATTCAATTTAATCCTTTATTTGGGACAGCAAGAACACTTAGTACATGATGCAATCATTCCATTAATTAATGACACATTCATGTACCCTCCCGAGTCTTGGGACAATCCGAACCTTCTAGAACATTCGATGAAAACACGGAATCATTCCCGAACTCAAAGCAGGACTTTCCTTATATGAATCTTATTCTCCGGACCATTCGGATCACCTCTTGATATCCGGATCCCATCCGACTCGAACAACATTCGGTCTCTTTCTCATAATACCATAACTACTCAAACAACGTCAATCCTTAAGTGTGTCTCCCTACGGTTCGTGAATTATGCGGACATGATCGAGACACTTCTCCGAACAATAACCAATAGAGGAATCTGGAAATTCATATGGCTCCACATATTTCTACGATTACTTTGCGATCGAATGAACCACTTACATAAGATACCAATTTCCCTTTGTCTCACGATATGTTACTTATCCGAGGTTATGATCGTCGGTATCTCGCATACCTAGTTCAACCTCGTTCTTGATAAGTACTCTTTTCTCGTTCGTGATATGTGATCCCTTGTGACCAAGTCACATGCTTGCAAGCCAATTGGATGACATTCCGAGAGGGCCCAGAGTATATCTATCCGTCATGTGGATGGACAAATCCCTCTTGATCCATGTGTTTCAACCAATACTTTCCGAACACTTAATGCCACCTTTATAGCCACCCGATTCGGTGTGGTGTTTGATGTCATCAAAGCATCCATCCGGTAAAGGTGATATGCATGATCTCATGGTCGAAGGAATTAGGTTACTATGTATCAGAAAGCATGTAGCAATTGAACTATTGAAATGACTTGATCTTTATGCTACGCTTATCTACAGGGGTATGTCCACCATATCATTCTCCTAACGATATGATCTTGTTGTTGATAACATCTCAATGTTCATGATAGGGAAACCACAATCATTAATCAACCAACAAGCTAGTGAAGTATAGAGGCTATACTAGGGACTTCAAATTAAGTTTACAAATCACACAAGTATTAATGGTTTCCTTGTTAACACTATTATAGCATGAATGTAAACATTTATCATAAACACAAAGATATAATAATAACTACATTTATTATTGCCTCTAGGGCATATCTCCAGATCTCCCACTTGCACTAGAGTCATCTAATCTAGATTACATGGTAATATACCGAACACCCATGGCAGTTTGGTGTTGGTCATGTTTTGCCCTCGGGAGAGGTTTAGTCAACGGATCCGCCACATTCAGATCTGTGTGTACTTTGCAAATCTTTATATCCCCATCACGGATATGTTCTCGAATAGCGTGAAAACGCAGCTTGATATCTTGACTTCTTGTGTGACCTTGGTTCTTGCGCATTGGCTATGGCCCATGTTATCACAGTAGATAGACATTGGGTCCGGTAGCACTTGGAACCACACCCAGCTCATAATGAACTCTTTCATCCATATCGCTTCTTGTGAAGCCTCCGGCAGCCATGTATTCCGATTCATTGAAGATCTCGCCACAACGCTTTGCTTTGCACTCCTCCACTAAGCTGCACCATTCAAAATAAATACGTATCCGGATTGTGATTTAGAATCATCGGATCGTGTTCCAACTAGCATCGGTGTAACCATTAACAACGAGCTGTTCATCACCTCCATAAGAAAGAACCATATCCTTAGTTCTTCTCAAGTACTTAAGGATGTTTTTGACCGCTGTCCTAATGATCCACTCCTGGATCACTTTGATATCTGCTAGTTAAACTAACAGCATATGCAATATCGGGTCTAGTACATAGCATGGCATACATTAGAGATCCTATGGCTGAGGCATAGGGAGTCTTACTCATCCTTTCTCTATCTTCTGCCGATGTCGGACTTTGAGTTTTACTCAAGGTCGTATTGGGCAACATGGGCAAGAACCCTTTCTTGCTTTCTTCCATTCCAAATCTCTTTAGAACTTTGTCCAAATATGTACTCTGTGACAA
The DNA here is from genome assembly GCA_030063025.1 of Avena longiglumis. Taxonomy (NCBI): domain Eukaryota; kingdom Viridiplantae; phylum Streptophyta; class Magnoliopsida; order Poales; family Poaceae; genus Avena; species Avena longiglumis. Next base: position 415,442,499 of record CP125978.1, on the reverse strand, counting down.
TGATATTTGGCGTTTCGATCTATCTCTATAAATCTTTATGCCTAATATGTAAGCTGCTTCGCCAAGATCCTTCATTGAAAAACTATTATTCAAATATTCCTTGACACTATTAAGAAGGTCTACATCATTCTCAATCAACAATATGTCATCCACATACGATTAAGAATGCTACTGAGCTCCCTCACTTTCTTGTAAATACAAGCTTCTCCATAAGTTTGTATAAAACCAAAACTTTGATTACCTTATCAAAGCGTTGATTCCAACTTCGGGATGCCTGCTTCAATCCATAGATGGACCGTTGAAGTTTGCGTGCCTTGTTAGCATCTTTAGGATCGACAAAACCTTTGGGTTGCATCATATACAACTCTTCATCAATGTCTCCATTGAGGAATGTTGTTTTGACATCCATCTGCCATATCTCATAATCATAATATGCAGCGATTGCTAACATAATCCTCACAGACTTTAGCTTCGCTACTGGTGAGAAAGTCTCATCGTAGTCAACTCCTTGAATTTGTCGAAACCCTTTTGCGACAAGTCGAGCTTTATAGACAGTAACATTACCATCGACTGTTTTCTTCTTGAAAATCCATTTGTTCTCGACAGCCTTCCGGCCATCCGGTAAGTCCACCAAAGTCCATAATTGGTTTTCGTACATGGATCCAATCTCGGATTTCATGGCTTCTTGCCATTTATTGGAATCTGGGCTCATCATCGCTTCCTCATATGTCTCGGGGTCATCGGTGTTGTCCACCACCATGACATTCATAACGGAATCATACCAATGGAGTGGTACGAGTTCTCGTTGACCTCCGAGGGCTGTAGCAACTTCAACCAAGTTTCATGATCATCATCATTAGCTTCCTCTCTTATTGGTGCAGCACCAGAACTTCTTCGGTCTTGCGCTACTGTAATTCGAGAAGGTTCGACAACCTCGTCGAGTTCTACTTTCCTTCAGTCACTTCTTTCGAGAGAAATTCCTTCTCTAGAAAGGATCCATTCTTAACAGCAACGAATGTTTTGCCTTCGGATCTATGATAGAAGGTATACCCAATAGTTTCCTTGGGTATCCTATGAAGACGCATTTTCCGCTTTGGGTTCAAGCTTGTCGGTTGTAACTTCTTTACATAGGCTTCGCATCCCCAAACTTTAAGGAGCGACAATTTAGGTTTCTTCCCAAACCATAATTCATACGGTGTCGTTTCAGCGGATTTAGGCGGTGCCCTATTTAAAGTGAATGCGGCTGTTTCTAATGCATAACCCCAAAATGATAGCGGTAAATCTGTAAGTGACATCATAGAACGAACCATATCTAAGAGAGTTCGATTCTGACGTTCGGACACACCATTCTGTTGTGGTGTTCCGGCGGTGTCAATTGTGAAAGTATTCGCACTTCTTTAAATGCTCGCCAAACTCGTAACTTAGATATTCACCTCCACGATCGAGCGTAGAAATTTAATCTTCTTGTTACGTTGATTCTCTACCTCACTTTGAAACTCCTTAAACTTCTCGAAAGTTTTGGACTTATGTTTCATGAAATAGATATACCCATATCTACTCAAGTCATCCGTGAAGGTAAGAACATAACGATAACCACACATGCGATGCTACACTCATTGGACCACACACATCGGTATGTATGATTTCCAATAAGTCCGTAGCTCGCTCCATCATACCGAAAATGGAGTCTTAGTCATTTTTCCCATCGGACATGCTTCGCATCTTTCAAGTGATTCAAAATCAAGTGATTCAAGAAGTCCATCGGAATGGAGTTTCTTCATACGTTTCACTCGATGTGACCAAGGCAGCGATGCCACATATAGGTCGAATTATCGCTTGATTTCAAACGTTTAGCCTCAATGTTGTTGATATGTGTATTTCCACTATCGAGATTCAATAAAATAGACCATCTATCAAAGGTGCATGTGCATAAAACATATTACTCATATAAATAGAACAACCATTATTCTCGGGTTTAAACAAGTAACCGTCTACAATAAACAAGATCCGATATAATGTTCATGCTTAACGCAGCACCAAATAACAATTATTTAAGTATAAAACTAATCCGATGGTAGATGAAGGGGTAGCGTGCCGACCGCGATCACATCAACCTTTGATCCGTTTCCCCAGCGCGCCGTCACCTCGTTCTTCGCTAGCTTCCGTTTATTCTGCGGCACTGTTTGAGTTACAAATATGAGCAACGAACCGTTATCAAATACCCGCACTACTACGGTACTAGTGAGATACACATCAATAACATGTATATCGGATATACCTTTCTTCTTGATGTTGCCGTTCTTCAAATCCGCCAAGTACTTTGGGCAATTCCGCTTCGGTGACCTTCTCCCTTGCGGTAAAACACTCGATGTCGTGCTTAGGTCCAGCCTGGTCTTCTTTCGCGTGGTAGCTTTCTTACCACCCTTCTTGAAGTGTCCCTTTGCTTAGACTTGCCTTTCTTGAATTTGGTGGTCTTATTGACCAACAACACTTGGTGTTCTTTCTTGATCTCCACTGCAGATTTCAACATGGCAAAGAGTTACAGCAACGTCTTGTTCATGTTACGCATGTTGTAGTTCATCACAAAGTTCTTGTAACTTGGTGGTAGTGATTGGAGGACACGGTAAATCCCCAAAGCATTAGGAATCACTATACCCAAGCTTTGAAGTTTGTTTGCGTGCCCGGACATCTTAAGCACATGCTCACTAGCGATGCCCTCTTCCATCTTGCGGTTAAAGAACTTTTGAAGCCTCATAGCTTTCAATTGCCGCATGAGTCTCAAAAATCAATTTGAGATCCTCGACAATATCATATGGGTCTGAATCCTCAAACCTTTTTCAAGCTCGATTCTAAACCATACAAGATAGCACCTGAACTATGGAGTCTTGATTCTTAGGCGAGGTAAACATTCTTTACTTCATCGGAAGCATTGGCTGCAGGTGGGTCACCCAGGTGCATCCAACATAGGTCAAATTACCATGTGAGGACAATCCTCAAATTGGAACCAATCCATGAAGTTGCTTCCATTGTTTTTCAACTTTTCTTTCTCTAGGAATGCATTAAAATTGATGGTAGGGCTGCCATTGATCTACAACATATTTGCAATAGTTTAGACTAAGTTTATGACAAATTGAGTTCAAATTAATTAATGAAATTAAACTAGGTGAACTCCCTCAAAACAATATCCCTCACATTGTTTTAGTGATCACACGAACCAAATCCACCATATCAACACCGATCATCACGAGAGTTGACATAGTTTCAATGGCGAACAATCGACATGTTCATCACATCTACTATATGATTCATGCTTTACCTTTCGGTGATCTGTGTTCCGAGACCATGTATGCATACATGCTAGGCTCGTCAAGATCAAACCTTAGTTTCTGCATGAGCAAATCTGGCTTGCTCACGTTGTATACACTTGCAGAATCTAGCACACCCGATCATCACGTGGTGCTTCGAAACAACAAGCTTTAGCAACGGTGCTAACTAAGGGTGAACACTTTATGATTTGAAATTGATGTGCATGAGGGATCATCTTATAATGCTACCGTCGTCTACTAAGCAATACAAGATGCATAAAGGATTAACATCACATGCAATTCAATATATATGTGATATGATATGGCCTTTCTTCTTTGTGCCTCCGATCTCCATCTTCAAGCACGAACATGATCTCCATCATCACCGGCATTGCATCAAGGTCAATGACGCTTCTCCATGGTTGTCGTCCACCGGTTTCAACTATTACAACTACTTTGAATAGACACGCGGATCTTAACATAAATTAAAGACAACCATATGGCTCCTGCCGTTGCGACTTACAATAAGGAACATTGCATACATCAAATATAATCACAATCATGGCCATATCACATCACGCACACCCTGCAAAACAAAGTTACGCCTCTACTTTCTTTGCATATTTTACGTGGTTTGGGGCTTTCAATAAGTGTCGTTCTAACTTACGAACAAGAACCACAACATTGATACTAGCATTGTTGATCACCCGTTGTAAATTGGATCCTAACTATGCTAGGAGAAAGCACACCCATAAAGCCACTTATGCAATACAAGTTGCATGTCAAGCGTGGAGCAAGTCTCATGAACGATGTCATGTAAGGTTAGCCGGCCGCTTCATCCCAACATACCGCAAGATGCAAAGTACAAAAAGCAATCTACAATAAAGCATCAACGCCCACAATGACCATTGTGTTCTACTCGTCTGTGAGATCTACATATAGACACGGCTCGATACCCTTTGTGGGGTTCGTAGCATGGAAAAAAAAATTTCTATCATACAAACAAACAAGCCAAGATCTATCTACTAGATTGTAGCAACGAGTCGATGGTATAACTTACCCTCGAAGATTCCAAAGCGTTTAACGAGGCGGATTCGTGGGTGATGTAGTCGTACTCTTTCCGATCTCAAGATCGTGTAGACGATCCTTCGGCCACGTTAAAGCGCTCCGTATCGGTCTGCGTTCGATACTCGTGAAGACCTTCCTCTCCTTGTTCCAAAGAAAATGGAGGTTGTAGCACTCTCCTCGATTCCTAGAAGACTGTGGTGGTACCGAAGTAGAGGGAGATCCCAGGCTTCGCCTTTAAGCCGGTGCAGTATGGTGGAGCTTATGAGAGAGGCTATTAGTGATCTAGTAATTAGACACACCAATTAGAAGGCTCTAAACCAATTAGAAGGCTCTAAACCGTGGCTAAAGCAATTAGAAGCTCTAAACCAGCTAAAGCAATTAGAAGCTCTAAACCAACGGCTCTAAGGAGATTTAGAGGTAGGAACTTGTGTGTCTAGGAGGAGCCTGCCCTCCTTTTATAGATGGAGGCGCGGCCGGGGAGGAGTCCCTCCCAAGTCGGCCTTGGGTGGCGCTATGCTTGGAGGAGACTCCTCCTCAAGTCGGTTTCAACACCTCTTTCTTGTTTCCCAGTTTCTTGTTTTGGCAGTTTGACTTTCAAAGCTGGACATTTGACTTTCTGTTTTAGGATTCAATTTAATCCTTTATTTGGGACAGCAAGAACACTTAGTACATGATGCAATCATTCCATTAAGTAATGACACATTCATGTACCCTCCCCCGGAGTGCTTGGGACAATCCGAACCTTCTAGAACATTCCGATGAAAACACCTAATCATTCCCGAACTCCGAAGCGGGACTTTCCTTATATGAATCTTATTCTCCGGACCATTCCGGATCACCTCGTGATATCCGGATCCCATCGAGACTCGAACAACATTCGGTCTCTTTCTCATAATACCATAACTACTCAAACAACGTCGAATCCTTAAGTGTGTCTCCCTACGGTTCGTGAATTATGCGGACATGATCGAGACACTTCTCCGAACAATAACCAATAGAGGAATCTGGAAATTCATATGGCTCCCACATATTTCTCGATTACTTTGCGATCGAATGAACCACTTACATACGATACCAATTTCCCTTTGTCTCACGATATGTTACTTATCCGAGGTTATGATCGTCGGTATCTCTGCATACCTAGTTCAACCTCGTTCTTGATAAGTACTCTTTTCTCGTTCCGTGATATGTGATCCCTTGTGACCAAGTCACATGCTTGCAAGCCAATTGGATGACATTCCACCGAGAGGGCCCAGTATATCTATCCGTCATGTGGATGGACAAATCCCTCTTGATCCATGTGTTTCAACCAATACTTTCCGAACACTTAATGCCACCTTTATAGCCACCCGATTCACGGTGTGGTGTTTGATGTCATCAAAGCATCCATCCGGTAAAGGTGATATGCATGATCTCATGGTCGAAGGAATTAGGTTACTATGTATCAGAAAGCATATAGCAATTGAACTATTGAAATGACTTGATCTTTATGCTACGCTTATCTACAGGAGTATGTCCACCATATCATTCTCCTAACGATATGATCTTGTTGTTGATAACATCTCAATGTTCATGATAGGGAAACCACAATCATTAATCAACCAACAAGCTAGTGAAGTATAGAGGCTATACTAGGGACTTCAAATTAAGTTTACAAATCACACAAGTATTAATGGTTTCCTTGTTAATACTATTATAGCATGAATGTAAACATTTATCATAAACACAAAGATATAATAATAACTACATTTATTATTGCCTCTAGGACATATCTCCAACAATCATACCATCAAGTTGCTGAGCCAATTCTGAACTTAAGAAGGAATTGTTACTGCCAGAGTCCAGCAAGAATAATACTGGTTTGCCTTGAGCTGAACAAGTGAGAATAATAGACTTCTCATGAGCTAAATCCATGTTATGGGAGTCAGAAATTTGATTGAGCTCCATGTAATCAGATGAATAAGTGGAGGAAGATGGAGAGGAATCTTCAACAGATAACAAGCAGTCAACCAGCTCCTGTACGACATGTAACTGGACAGTGGTTTGACATTTGTGATCTTTAGACCACCGTTCACCACAGGTGAAACATAATCCTTTAGCACGACGAAAATTCTTCAGAGCAGTCATTTTATCCTCAGAGTCTCGAAGAGTTTCAACCGGCTTAGCAGCTTCCACAAGTCGACGATCTTCAGGTTGCATAGTCTGAAAATGAGCTACAGTTGTACCACGGCGATGTTGAGGCAAACCAGAATTCATTACAGTTAGCCCATCACCAACTTCCTCCTGAACCAAGGCAATAGTATAAGAAGTTTCCAGATCTTGAGGTAGTTGGACAACAACTAACAGTCGCACCTGAGGCTTCAATCCTTCAATAAAACGAGTGACATAGTGTAAGACATCAGGTTTCTCTTCGTAGGATGCCAGCTGATCAATGAGTTCTGCAAACTGATTCACATATTCTTCAACAGTATTAGTCTGAACTAGTTTATATAGACGACTGATGAGGGATTGATGCCGATTCCTTCCAAATCTGACCACCACTTCCTGCCTGAATTCAGACCAAGTGAACTTGCGAATAGAGGATTTGATAGAAGAAAGCCAACGTGCAGTCGGGCCAGTGAACTGCAACGAGGCCAATCGAGCCCACAATGCTGGTGCAGTACCATACATCTCAAAATAGTCCTTACATTGAATTTGCCACAGTTTAGGTTGATCGCCATCGAATTTAGGAACATCCATTTTGGGCATGCGATAGCGAGGAGACGAATCAGCAGGATCATCATTCAATTCGAACGAATGATGAACAATAGTATGGCTATGGTGAGGGCGGATACCTCTTGTCGGAGGCGGTATGTAGGGGCCCTGAACTCCTACGCCCGACCTCCGTGTAGTCGGAACAGGACGGTGCCCATCGGGGCCGATCTCCGTGTCGCTGGTCGATGGCCGATGGCCGATGTAGGGGATCTGGCTCATCAGTAGCGGCGAGACCAAGTTGTGCTCGAATTGCATCCAGATTCTGCTGGAGAGAGGATTCCACACCATTCGTGCAGATCTGCATATCCGCTTGGGCCTTGGAGACGCAGGCACGTACCGTGGTGTCGACTGCTCTCGTCAACGCCGAGTCGACAGTGGAGCTGACGGACTGGGCGATGAGGACCTTGATGTCCTGCTGGTACTGCTCCTGCTGCGCCGACGCCTGCCGCGCCACCGTATAATAGATAGCACGGCCCTCCTCCGATAGGGACTCCATGATTTGCCGGCGAGCTTGCTCCGTAGCCGCTTGCCGACGGGTCTCCATCTTGCGCAAAACAGTGGAAGAAAAATTGGCTCTAGGATACAAAATGTTAGGCTCGCTCTCAAATCATCTATTGAACATTCATCGGCAATTGGAATCACAGATGTTTTGGGAATTCTAGGATTTAGGATTTTGAATTACAAGCTCTGGGATAGAGCCAAAACAAAAACTAGGCCGAAGCCATCATCTATTCGCCAACTATCTCCTGGTGACGTGTTCCTTATATGCTCCACCAACCGCCCTTCGCCAGCTCACTTGCGGGCCCAGGTATGAGCTGGATAGCGAGTACTCTCCTTTCTATCTCGTCGCGCCCTTTCCACCACCATCTGTGGGTCCTCGATGTCAGTGTTAACACTTAGCTTCACTGTCCAGATTGATTTACTTCCGTCCCGCTAATTTGCAGATAAAACACAAACCATCCATACAAGATATGGTGTGCAACACCAGTGGGAACAAAAATGAATCGAGGACATATCTTTCCAATGGTGAAGTCAGTCGCGAAAAATGATATGGAAGTCAAGGTCTGGGAATTGGTAATGGTGGTTTGAATCCTGGTGGTGATGGGGGTGATCTGGGTCTTGGAGCAGCGATATTGAAAAGTAGGGATGAAAAGGATTTTAGATTTTAAACTTGCAAGGTGAAAATCTAAAATCTGATCTTAATTGGTTGTGTCTAACAATGGTCTTGTTGTAGACTTTATTTTGTGAGCATGGAATTTCTCCGAGGTGAAAAATCATGATCGTTGATCAGGGCGATGACGATGCTTGTATAATGTTCCCTTCTTGAAGACGTCGTTTTTGGAGAGAATGATTTTCTGGTGCTGTCTCGATGGTATTTGGCTCGCTATTGTAAGGCATAGATCACAGTAACGGGACTTTTTTTTATATATTTTTTTGGTTGTATGCATCCATAATGACAATAGGTCAATGCCTTGTCGTAGAGGCTGTGTAAAATTGTATCTCGCGATATTAATATAGCTTCTTTAAAAAAACAAAAAAGTATTTGTGAAACAATAGTTTTTTTTTTGGTTGGGCATTTGTGTGATGTTGCCCCTGTCCAGATTGATAATAACAGATTGTTGTGGGTCTTTTATTTGAGGGAAAACAGATTTTTGTGATCATTGATTATCTACTAACGTCGAGGTAATTAATGAGGTTCCATGACCTGTGCTATTCTAGCGTGTGATTACTAGACACGCTCACGTGGAATCTACTACTAGTACGAGTGATGCGCACCTATAGGGATTTGCTCGTCTTCCTGATAATCGCAAAAGGGAAAGATGTTTCAAGTGTGTGTAACACAACTTTAATTTGCATGCTTTAAGCTCACTCGCCAAGCTATAACAAAAGCTAAAAATGAGGCGCACCTGCGTGGTTCAAGCTCCGCGTCCTTGGAACCGTCTGACAGTGAGAGCCGAGAGTGAGTTATACCCAAAAGGAGGTACACCTACTTTTGAGAATGCATTAGTGCATGTATAAAGACGTATACCAAGCCAGCTATACTTTTAATTCTTCTTCATAGAATTATTAATTTCTGTATATGGAGCAAAAGGAAAGAGGCTAACACTGAATCTTCGCACTCTTCGTTTAGTGCATGTATATGAAGCTTCGCACTGTTTCCTTTTTATTACTCCCACCACTCCAACCAAGACCTAAGCGGGGCTGTAAATTCTCATCTACCCCTGTAACTCTGCTGTAATCATAAGGTTTGGGGTACACCCTACCTTCATATATGAAAATATATAATTCAAAAAAAGAAAACGAAAGGCACCAAACAGGAAAAAGAGAAACATACCTTATGTTGAAGAGAACACTTCTTAAAGCGAACTTTATATAGAAGGAAATGTATAAAGCAATGCAAAATAGTGGGATGCCCATGATCGCCAAAGTGCATGGGATAACCACCATTGGATCAGATAAAGAGAGCAAACAGTGTTAAGAAAATAAATGGCAGAGCTTATCAGAAACAAACGGACAGTGCTGATCTTAGAGCAAAGCACTTGCATAACACATGTGTGTAGCACGGTAGCTCGTCGGACGCAGTTTATATGCGTGCCACACGCTTTTTAACCCGTGTCCATCAGCAAACTAGTATTAGACATGCATTCGTTGATTGCGCATGGACATGGAGTCAATTTCCACACATGCATTTTAGTCTCCAGATGTGGTCAAACCCCTTATACAGCCTACTATGCACTGTAAAATCGGTAGAAATCCATCTCCAACTGAATCCATTCATCGGCTGCTACATTCCAGCGATCCTCAAACTCCTTATACTTTCTGCTAGAGTTGCTCAACTATGTATAGAGGCTACGTTGTTATACTAAACTTTCTACTACACAATGTGAGTCATGTGAGACCTTTTATTTCTCTGTCTCTACATGTTTACGCATGGGCATGGAGTTGCATGGACCATGAACCATGTGTTTACTTGTAAAGGTACAAATAGATGCAATAGATGCATGTTAAAGACGGTTAACGGCTAGCTGATTTTGCATGTACCGTGGACCAGGCTTCACTTGTAAAGCTTTCAAGAGATGAATGTTAGACACGGTGAACGGAAAGCTTTGCATGCTCATAACAATCGATTACTAGCAACTCTTAGCAGTCTATGTGTCGTAGACACCATGGGCAGGAAATCCGCGTTGATAAATCAATTATGCAAATGAAAAAGAATAAAGCACTCAATCATGGCACCAATCATATTTCTAATATAGCTCATAAGGTTGTAATACCAAATCAAACGACTTTTATACTTCTATGTCTGCATGAATGATCCATGAATTTCATATGAATAAACAGATGTTCTTTTAAATATAGACTTTGAGAAAGCTTATGATAAGGTAAATTACCATTTTTTACAGCAAACATTGTGTATGAAAGGTTAGATCCTAGATGGTTCAATCGGATATATTAACTAAATTCCGGCAAGGGGAGTCATCTTTATTCACTTAAGTTTTAGTATATAATATTTCTCTTGAAGAAACAAAATGTTGTCCAATTTCTACAATATCGTCCAATTTGTCTTTTGAATGTGAGTTTTAAGATTTTCAAGCTGTTGTGCTAGTGATGTAGTACGTGATAGCTACCAACGTCCCTTGCAATGGTGGACGATGGCGAGAGCGACTATCGACGCAGGAAAAAATGTGCGTTTGTGTCAGCAAACGGTCGGCGCCGAAACAGGACAATGGTAATTCTTCGGGAATGGGAGACAAGAGACGAGCACACGAGAGACGAGGAGAGAATGGATGGGTCACCTCCATGTGGGTACCGCCTGTTGTTGTTGTTGTTGTTGTTGTTGTTGTTGTCCTAAGTGGCGGCACTTATCGAGACGCTCACACAATGGTCCCTATGAATCAGTACCGACATGGGAGTGCCAAACCATTTAATAAGCCGTGACACTATGCCACACTGCATTACAAGGACGGCTAGGAGCCTATTTTCTGCACGGTGCCCTAATAGCGAGAGGGCGGTTCAAAAACGCCGGTGAATCTAAAGATGTAATCGGTGAGGGTCCTGGGGCACCTCGCAACTATTTGCATCTCTCAGCCATCGGATGGGGTCCTGGGGAGCATCTTGGCCGTCCATTGCTAGATAAAGTGATGGAACAGCGTTGATCTGCGTGTGGTATAAAAGGCCAGCTCAAACCCTACCGCAACTCTCTCCCACATCTCCCTGTTTGCCCAGCCGCCACTGCCTCCTCTTCTCCCGTGTTTCCCCTCGCCGTCCTCTCTGTCTCCCTCCTCCACCCCTTCTCCTCCTCCCTGCTTGTTAATCAAGCCATGGAACAGCGCAAGGGGGCTGCTAGCCGCCTCCATGACCTGGCCTCCTCGACCTGGCCTCTTATCCCCTTGACCCCATCGCTGGGAGGAGCTGTAGGTCGCCGCTGCTTGGCAGCTGCTCTCCGTATTTCCCTCTCTCTGATGAACCAATTTGCCTCTGTGCTGAACAAGAGAAGGACATGCCGCTGCTGCAACCAAGCTCACATATATGGGACGTCCACGCCATCGCAACCTCGGCTCCACCCGACCTTGCTAAATTTGCCTCCTCCACTCCCCCCCCTCATCTTTGTTGATTTCATCCTCACACAACTTCTATTTCCTTATGTGCAAGTCAGGTGTTTGATGAAACTACAGGGATGCTACATGTGTTTATTTTATAAGCTCACATTGTAAGTGTTCTCCTTCTGAATTTATCTCCTGCAAACGCTAGCAAGTTGAGTGGTTTATTACCTTACGTAATCTTGCAATTTGTGTAGTGAAGAAGATCAAGAAGTTTCTAAAATTTTATTACTCACGGATGTGCATCATTATTTCTTATTTTTCTTAGCATGTTTCATTCTTCAGCGCATTGATCTCATTTTGGCTCCAAATGCTTCACGCTAAAAATGGTGTTGCGTTGATTCACGGTAAAACAATGAGGAGATTAGCTCACTTCTTGAGGTAATGCTCTAATAATTCTCTTGTTAGCATTTGGTAAAAGAAAATCAAATTTTCTGTGTGTATTGTGGAAAAGCATACAGGAAATTTATTTTGATGATCAAAGCTATTATTTTAGCGTTTGAGTGATGTTGGGGTGTGGCCTCTAATGGCTCATATTGGGTGGCAGGAAAGTATTAGACGGGCAGCGACAACAACAACATTGGTGAGAGGTCAAGGAGTCACCGTAGAGCATTAGTGATGACCGTGTCCACAAAAAAAGTATGTTCTTTTGATCCTCAAGTTGATTATTCTGACCTGCTTCCATTTTCTATTCCGCATGCAAAAAACACATACTAATTTGGCTACCTTCAATTGTTTCACATATGGATTTTTTTCAACATATTTCATTGCTAATTTTGCAGGTCTAACCAATATATACCTTTTATTTCTTTAATTGTGTATGCTCACCATTTTGTTTCAAACATTTTAGATATTGGAATTATGCATAAATTACAACCTGTTGTCCCATAAAAGTATATCATGGTCTTGGTGGCAGTGCGCTGGTTCAGTAGGATATTTTTATTTAGTAGGAGGCAAACTTGAGTTCAGTGATTTTTGTTTAGTAGGAGACACTCGAACCTGATCAGTCATGAAGTGTCCAACTCTTGGATTCCTTATCTTCCTTTATTTTCTATCGACGTGCAGTCTATTTTTCTTTAAACCATGACCCACCATGGCTTAATTTGATGTGTAATCATTTGCAGTTTATTTAAATTACCCACCTTGCCTTATTACCAAGCAGTATGAGCTCTGCTTTTTTTTAAAACCATAACTCAGCAATGTTAGCTTTCACACAGAATCTGTTATCACTTGCATTAAGTGTACACATAAACCTGATTGATATTCTGGGCCAACATGTTCGAGGGTTGCCTGCCAGAAAATCGAATAGATAAATTAAGTGATAAGCTAAAGAAGAATTTGGTAGATTTCCTTCTCTATGCACATAGTGTAGAGCCATTTGACGTCCTGGCATCATGCATAGGAAACAATGCCATCTTATCAGGTCTCAAATCGAAGATACTTTATACATTATATTATATACTACATTATTGGTTGTCCATACACACTTTATTTTCTCATTTACTTCCAATTTCAGATATATCAGAACCTTTCTGCTAACCGTTAATGCTTAAGAATCCGTGTGTGCCAAGCTGTGAGGGTGACCGTTCAAAGAAAGATCAGACGGTCTGGTCGCCAGAATTTGTCACATGAAAAAACACCGGCAATTTTTACTTCCTCTTCCCAGTATGAGGAGGACGACATGAAGCCGATCATATTTGATCTCAGCTATCAGCAAACGCTCCAAGGCTTCTCTTCCATGTTCTTTGTTTTTCCAATCCGGATACAACCTGATAGATTTGGTTGCAATATCTGTCCAATATCTTTTTATTCTTGGCGTTTTTTCTCTTATGCACTGTATATCCAGTCCTCCTTAATTTACCTTTTATCCCATGTCGCCTTCTTCCACCAGCTAGCCAAGTCCACCCAATAACAACAGTATGGAGCATAGGGAGCTATGAAGAAATAAGTGTTGCTGTAGTTTCTTGGGCTAGCTTGCCTCCCGAAGTTCTTTGAGATTTGATTGAAAGGTTGTGCTTTGACGATGGCTTTGGTTGTTTAAACAAACTTTTGATTTCTAAAGTGAACTGCGATCATACTCACAGTTCAACCGAGAAACTTATTTTTTTTATGTCTATGCAGGGGATGTTGATATTTGAGGTTGAGTAGTCTGGCTAGATGGAACAGTGAGTTTTCATTGTTATAGCTATCTGAGTTTGAGTATGCAGTCCTGCTGACGGATAAACAACCAAGCACTTTCTGTCGTTGGGCCAGCCGTACCTGATTGATTCTTCTCTGTCAGCGTCGTCCCTTTTAGAGGTAAGATGTTCATCTTTAGATCAGAGAAAGGGTAAAAGACCAAACACATCAAAAAAAATCCAATGCATGAGGATACAGAGTAAGTGAGTGCACATTCCATTCTTCTCTATTTAGACCATAGTGTATGTAAACGATTATTATCCATGGACAAGATGTTTTTATTATTTCTATTGCATCATGTTTTTTGCAGGTCGCCGGGTTCACGAGGTGAGATTTCCCAGCCGCTATTTACCTATTTATAGCGTTTTTTATGTAGACGCTCCTGGAGTACCACGGCAGCATGTCATTACCAAAAGCAGGCACCATGGGCAATAGCAGCAGCCGGTGTGAATGGGAAGCTCTTCTGCAGGTTTAGTGTTACTTTTGATTCAAGAAAAGTGTATACTTCCACCTAATAATTTATTGTTATTTTTTTGAATATTTTAACAAGTGGTGTTCAGTTCATTTGAAACAAAATAGTTGATAGTAGAACTTTGAGAAAGAAGTTGATACATGTACAGAACAAATGGGCAGTATTGAGTTCACATTCTGTTAGTTTGGCTATCTGTTAGTCTGGCTATTTAAATGTTATTTTTTTTCTTACTACTATGTGTTTTTGCAGATTATGCTGGCCTATTTTGGGTGGGGTGCTGAGGTTGTCGCTGCATGGACGCCAAGAAGGCCCATTTTCTCTGCATCTAATCTGCCATGATTGGAATGATCCGAATTATAAATGTAAGTTTCGTTATACATTATCTATTCTCTGTTAAAGCACCTCTCACCATTTTCATAGCTCAAATGGGTTACTGGTAAACCTATCACCGTTCTCATTGCAAACTTTTTGGCTGGGAGCAGAAGGTATACATAAGGTCTCCAATCTCTCTCTCCATGCGGCCTTGGTTATCATATCAAGGAGAAAGTTGAGGCGTATATTTTAGTTTTCAAAGGAAGCACAGTATGTGTCTCTTTGGACAATTCTTTCTTATTTTTGAATGTATTGTCGCATACTTGTGACTCTTATGGTTTAGAAACTTTGAATGAAAAATGATGGATTTACTACTTGATGTTTGAGTTTATTGGGACATGTAATTTGTGAGCTGGTTTGTATTTAGTCGGCATTATTTTCTTTATGCTTACATGGTTACTAATTTTGGAATTTTCCAGCATTTGTTTTTTAGATCAAATGATTATTGGTCTCCGACATTCCCTCCAGGGAATAATCTGAGGGAAAGTTCGAAGGAGTTTTCGATTATATTGACGATGATTCATATGGTCAAGTGCATGCTCAGAGGTATATAGAGTCTATACAAATCTTGGGTAATTTTTTAGTACGATCTTTGGGTGATTCTTTTCTCTTATCCGATTATGTTATTAAAAGGATAAATATTAAGATTTTTAATGATGGCACAATGGTTCATAATTGTTCTTTACGTTGATGCATTCTCGACTATATACTCTTTCGATCATCGTATCCTATTTTGTTTTTGACATTTTTAAGTACCCTTCTTGTTATCCATGTGCTCAATCCCTCTATTTTTTGTGTTTGTTTTGTCTCACAGATTATGATGATGAATTCATGATTGCAAGCAATGAGCTGCACTCACGTGAGTTACTTTATTTTCTCAATCTGATCACTATTAGATTGCAAGTTTACGTTTCATTTGAATGTCAAGTTATTGCTCTAAGTTCAGGTTTATGCATCTTTTCCAATTTGGAATGAGCTCATCCAATTTAGAATGGTAGATTAGGTTAGTGAATAACCTAAATGAAATATCTAGGTACATATAACAGCTAAAGGGGGTGCTAGCTGATCCCACTGGCAATGGTAGCCTGGGCAATGGTGTTGGTGCCTGCTGGCAGTGTTACCTATGTGTGTATTACAGAAATATAGAATTATCCTGACATAATTTGTTGTGTAGTTATATATTTTTCAACACTGGTCTTCCCTTCAGTGAACATGTGTTCAAGAACTTCCCTTTCACGAACATGTGTTAAAAAACGGTAGTGCTAGCTAAAATTTTATCTGGGACAGTTGCTCATATTGCACAAAACTACCTCTGCTTAATTTATCTTACCTGACAAGATGTGCACATGTCCAGAACAATAAGACTCACACTTTATTAAGAAATATACACAACATAAACCTAAACCTTTCTTGGACAATGTTTATATATATTATAGGTTCAAACAACATTGCTTAATACTTAGATAGGTTGCTCATAGTTTCACATCCAACAAAAATACATCTTTGTTCTGCTCCAGGCTTTGTATTACACATATATATGCTAGAGATGAGTGACATGAGACACTTACTCGCTGGAAAAAAATTGCACTTCACTTATTTGTCGGTCCATGTACCCGCATTGATGGAATGACGCCTTGCGAGTTGTAGGTTAGGTAGGCAAGTTTTATGCAGACGATCAATAGCTATCATGCACTCATGATCTACATTGTACACTTCGTCACATAGTTTCTTCTCTGGTTGTTCTGCCACTAGACCTTGACAATATTCTTTACATCTGTGGACACCATTGACCATTATCTCCCATTCAGCAAGTATCTTATTACCCATAGAAAGGGCGGCCTGCACTACATCATCAGCCTCTGAAACATAAAGCTATGCATGTGATCTATTATTGTAGTTCAGGTCTACCAAACGCTTCTGGACCAACAATCTTGATCTTGCTGGTTGCGTCGGCTGTGTAATTCTGTCTTAGGAAGATATGGATTTCACAAACATATGTACAGGTCACGATAAAAGTCAGGGCACCCAATTGGATTCAATGATCTCCTGCAGAATGATCTTAATGGAGAGGCCCATCTCACTTGGAAGATCGTCTTTGCATTTACCGACCTATAGAAAGAACTTAAATCCATTAGTTTGATATAGATAAATGATAGATACATTTCATAGTGCGCAGGATAGATTAAATCAATGTTGCCAAAAGGTTAGCAATACTCTATAGCTGTTATGTCTCTGTATCTCAAATAGTATGAACTACATGACGGTAAACCCTTAGATAAATCCAACGGCCATTCTGGGATTTGTAGGAAAATATCGAGTCTATATTCTAAAACATTTTACTGTTAGCTAATTTATCTTTTCATCTGCAGCTATGAACTTTTGATGGTGACTATTAGGTGTCTGTTTCATATGTCTTGCAGCCTCTAAAGACCATGCCGCGACAATGCCCATATGAAGCTTATGTAGATATTACATTTGTAGTTTCCTTCCTTGCTTTTGCTACCTTGAACTAAGATATATCCTCCAATTTCCCTGATTATATATAAACGTTAGTTACATTTCATTTTGCCGCCTGTTTTTTTGTTGCCACTATACCAAAGAAAAATTGCCGTGCGCTCAACCGGATCGTGCGCCAAGGCGCACCACAAAATCTAGTATGCTCTAAACCATGCATCCGCTAGAACGGCAATCATAAAATACCATAAGGCGATCGTCATGGTCTCGTGGAGCACTTATATGGGTGTTTTGACTTGACAAAATAGAATTTGAGCTATACCACTACCTACGTTCCATAATGTAAGTTTTTTATAGCTGCAACATGCACATACCTAGGAAGAGCAATAATTCAAGTGTGAGTTCTTTTTAGAAACACAATACAAACACGCTACAACACTCGCAAAAAAGGGGCCAGGTTTTTCCCTTCTCATCTGACAGTCTGAATCCATCTTCCTTTTTTTTGCCAAAATTTCGCATATCTATTAATAATCACCAATGGTAGTATAAAGACTCAAAATAATAACAGTTACAGCTAGGATTTTAGATGTAGAGACGACATAGTTTTAAAAATGGACCGGTTCAATGGTTTAAAAAGAGAAAATCTAAACCGATAGATTCACTGGATTTTAAGAGGCACCGGTCCAATAAGCAAAAAACCGAAAAAAATGTTTACTAGAGGAATCAAACTCGTGAACCTTATGCAAGACATAAATAGCAACATGTAATGCCCAATACCACTTGGACACAAGCCCTATTTTTATGATTACATATTAAAATAAACATTATATATGCCTTTTCTGGCTATTTTGTTTTAAAATTTACTTAAATTTTGATAAAAAGAATGGTTTTTTGTCGCCATCGAACCGAATGAACTAGTGGCCCGACCGGCAAACAAGTGAACCCGTCATCTCACCGGTTCACTGGCCGCTCCAGTTTTTAAAATTATGGCGATGACTATATCACTATTATATGCTCTTTGGCTTACGGGTTGGAGTCTCGAAACAATTATAATAATATACTCCATCTGATTCATATTAATTGACTTTATTTGTTAAAATTTATATAAACCTATATATTAAATAGTGTCTAGAATTATTCAACTCTAAACAAATTTGAGTCAATTAATATGGACCGAAGCGAGTAATTAGAACATAGGAAGTGGTTGCCAGCTGCCACATGCCGAAGAGCACATCATGCTAGTATCCTCTCGTTTGTGACATGCATGACAAAAAATCTTGCACAGAACAATACGAGGAACCTTCTTACCTCATGCATCATCCATGATCGTGGTGTGGTGCCCGGTTGACGCATGGTCGTTTTCTATCCATATCCCTCGCACTAAACCAACCGTTATGATGTTGTACTATATTTAATTTGGATGGTGTGAATAATTGCTAACTGCTCATTCAAAACATTAGATGCAGGTTATTTTCCTCATAAATTGTTAGCAGTAGACAGGTATTTCCTCTTCTTTTTTATTTAGAACTAGGATGTCGTGGTTTAAGACTTATATATGTTCCGTTTTCTTTCTACTAGAACCTGGCTCTTATTGGGAGAATAATGTTATTTTTCTTTTCTTTTTTTTGGAAAAATGTAGGTTGTTTTGCTTTTGTTTCTTGTTTTTTGTGGGTTGATTTAGGCTCAGGCACCACTGCACTATCAAGTGCAGATCCATAATGGTAAACCTAGGTGCCAAAAAGCTGAAAGAATTTGCAAGACTGGCATGGCTCACAAAATTTCGTATAAGTAAGAGAATAAAGGGCAGCATTGCATCCTCGATGTAGAAAGTTTGGAATTATCAGATGTATTTGAAATTTCTCGGAATCATGACTATATAAATAAGTCATGATTTTCCTACCAAAATTATAGTAGGAAGACATACGTCTTGAAGTGCTCGTGCGTCCCATGTTAGACCGGGAGAAATCTAGGAAAAGGAGGAAGGGTCATTGATCTTGACCAGCGAGCCGGTGGCAAGCTCAAAGGTGATGATGATATGAGTTCATGGCGAAGACCATCCTTCTACTTAAGGTTACCAATCAAGTAATGAAGGTTTGTAGAACTATGTTGAGGTTGTCATGGTGAGGGCCTAACATAATGTCTACGAGTAACAGTGATGGTGGAGAGTTGGATATGAACAAGAAGGCTTCAAGGGAGAGTGGGCCTAACAGGTGGAAACACCTCCTCATAGTCAGCTCCTTGACGTTGTACGTAGCCCTTTGCAACGAGTCTTGTCTTGTACTTCACAACAACACCCTTTGTATCCTTCTTTAACTTATATACCCACTTCAAACCAATAGGCTTATGCTTCGGAGGTCGGGTTACCAAAGTCCACGTGCTGTTGTTCTCGATCGCCTTCAACTCCTCATCCATGGCATGCTTCCAACTTAGATCTTTGCTCGCCTTTACAAAATTCGTCGGCTCCTCAACTCCGAGAAAACATAGTCCAGAGTACGCGTAAATGGCTTGCCGTTTTTGTAGAATTTCTTGAGGATCTTAGTGCAACATGGACTAGAGGGGTCCACAATGCCTTGCGAAGTAGGAGACACAAATTGTGTCATAGTCCATGCACTTGAGGAATATGGATACTTTCTTGGCAAGCTTGATACTGTGTCGTTGGCATAGTCGTCGTGATCATGACCATCATCTTGATTGTCGTTATCACCTTGTGCCTCTTGGTGATCTTCCTCACCGTGTGTCGTGTTCTATACAACATCATTGCCAAGATCTTCACCCATATCCTCATTGTCGTCATCGGTGTCCGCATCATGGTGATCGTAATCACCTCGGTCACCATTGTCAGGCTTGTTCTCGGGTAGCTTCAGTGTTACCTTCTTATCTTGAAGTATCACCTTGATGTTTGGTTTCATAACCATCGTTTGATCGAGATCGCAAACTTTGGCCATTAGAAGAGCTGGTTCGTCATCTTCCTGCTTCGCCAAATTTGCCTTCATCTCCCTTTTGTTAGGATATGAAATTGCTTTGCATAGTGACCCATATAGTATTGCATTTGTAGCACTTGACCTTGGACATATCCAAGTTCCGTGTCTTCTGTTCGTCATATTGATCACCTTTGTTGTGCCCTTGTGACTTGGCTTTTCCTTTGCTCTTTTCATTATGCCCATTGAGTTTCGACTTGCTTGATCCTTTGTCGTCACGCTTTTATTTGTTGCTTGGTCTTCCCAGTCAATCCGTGAGTAGAGAAATTTATCGATGCCTCCTCCTTGGCCCTTTCAACATCCATGGGAATTTTCTTCCCACGTTCGCAGGCGTCTTATCACCTCTGTTATGGTCATGTTGTCAATGTTGGTAAGTTACTCAAGTGTGTCGATGATGTAAGTGAATGTATCAGTTACCGAGCTGAAGAACTTCTCCATGACATCGACTTCCTCGAGCTTTGCACTGAGATCACAGATCTCTCCCACCAAGGTGGTGAGACGCATGGCGTAGTCATTTATTTCCTCCATCTGCAACTTATGAAGTTGGCGCTTCAGCACTTGTGCCCGAGCCTCCATGACGCGATCTTCTCCAATCCTCATCTCCTTGAGTGCATCCCATGTCTCTCTTGTCGTCTCGAACTCCGCCAATGTCATCAGCACGGAATCCGGTATAGACTGGGCTATGGCGGCCATGGCACCTTGGTCGCGCTCGCGTTGACCTCGTCGTCGGTGATTGCCTGCCACACTCGAAGTGTTCGGAGAATAATCTTCATCTTCACCATCCAAACACCGTAGTTGGTGTCGGTGAGCTGCGAGTACTACACGGGAATGTCGCGTTGCACCATGATATTGGTACCGGCCACCCCGCTCGTTGTTGCTGTCATCTTCTTCTTGCTGCTAGCCTTGTTCGTCTTGGAGCCGCTATTCTTGCAGGACTTCGAGTCATTGACGGAGCTCTCTTCATCGCTTCCGCCCATCATCAAGACAAAAACCTAAGATCTGATACTACATGTTGATTTTTAGAAACCCGTACACCCTCAACTAGTCATAATTTAATTCGTACGTAGCTGGCTATACAATCAGGTCAATCAATTCTTGACTAGTATAGACCACTCGGCTGACCACGGGAACTTTGCGAAGTATACAAAACACGATAGATTGGAAACTAATTTAGATTGCCACAGGCACGGTCTTGTGCGTGTCTTATTTCTCTATATTTTTGGGGGGCTTATAGCTCCTATGCGATGTCTTTACGTCGAATTGGAAGGAAAGCGACATCGTTGCAAACAATAGCTCGTATGCGACACTTCTGAAGCGGCAAATAGCTCCTGTGCGACACTTCTACTTAACCCCACGAGACCGTCAACGAATTCGAATCAGCTGAGCACAGTAGGACCCACAGCCTCTCCACGTCACGGCGGAACTCACCTGATGTCCACCTCATATCGTGGGACCCACCCTGTGGTCGAAGAGAGCCGTTGGCCCCGATCCGTCCCCGCACCCGAGCACTCCCGCCACCGTTCCAGCATCTCATCCCCTTCCGTTTTCTTCTCCAACAAGCAAGTGCGGCAACGCCGGCGAGGGATGTCGAGCTCTGCTTCCTCCCACCGCTCATGGCCTCGGTATGGTGCGGTGCCGATGAGGAGGTGCCCCGATTGCCCCCGTACCACGCCCCTGAAGCGGCTTGTCACATCCACCGACAAGAACGACAACATTGGTCGGAAATTTGTGAAGTGTGAGAGCAAGCCCGAGCCGGGAAAGGTGAGATCTGAGTGTTCCGAGCGCCAATTTCTCGCTTTTCTTTCGAAATTTCATGCATTTCATTGAATTTGGGATTTAGGGTTCATCTCTGTGATTTCAGGAACTGCCAAAATGTGGGCATTTTGAGTGGCTTGATGAGTACATCGAGCGAATTGGGGTGGAGGTAGCATTCCGGGAGCTCGAAAACCCGTCCGTGGTGGAGCAATTGGGATGTGGCAACCCCATTTCCGCTGGTACTACGGTGGATGCGGAAGTGAAGGCCGAGCTGAAGAAGATGAACAAGCAGCTAAGGCAAATCATCGAATTGAAGAAGCAGGACAATCTGATGGCTGGTTTTTTTTATTTTTGTGTAATTTCTCTCAGATTAGTTTATCTCCTCATCGTTAGTCATTAGACAGCGTAGTCAGTGTTCGAGTGATGCTTTGTAATGGATGTAATGGTCTATGACTTTGGCTTGAATAAAATGTAACACAAATTCGGGCTAATTTTGAGCTGCTCTGAAATCGTGTTTCTTCGGGCCGTTGTTCCTTTTATTAGTGTGCAGGGGCGCCCGTGTGCATAGGAGGGGGAGAGGTTGAAAAATAAAAAAAAATTAACGAGGATTGAAAAAGGCCAGGCCCAAATAGAACTTAGCCAGGCCAAAATAAACGTATCTAGGCCCAATAGTAACTATATGTTGATTGGACAAAAAAAATGATACTCACGTTACAATCTAAATAGGGACGTGTGGATCTGCAGATACTCGTGGTCAGGTCGCAATCTTTTTTTTTGTGAAAGTAAATATATAAATAAAGTCCAAAGACATCCATTTAACTAACATAACTTAGGCGCTTCTTTAACTTATGTAAATATGTAAATGTCTTATTTGAAAATGAACCATGTGTTGCATGAACTTGTTTTTGTGTCTTTTGTTTTATACACTTGTAAATATATAAATATTGCACAAGTATTATATGAACTTGTTTTTGTGTCTTTTGTTTTATATACTTGTTGTTTTGGGTGTTTTGACAAATGACAATACAATAAAACACAGATTACAATAAAACAAGGGGATAGATAATATTGGGATAACATTACTTATATTAGAGATATGGGGGATCGATAACATTACAATAAAAAGAAAAAAGTACAATAATATAGAAGGGAATAGACGCCCCGCCTAAACCCTGGGATAGCCCCTAAACCCTAACCCTAGCTACCCTACTCCATCGGCGGTGGAGGCGGTGTCGGTGCAGCCGCCTTCGCGGCATTCCACGCCGTCAGCCTCTCCCGATGCTCCCGCTTCCGCTGCTCCTCCTGGAAGGCCCAGCCATTGGCCTTCCGTTGCTCCTCGTCCTCCCGTCTGCGACTTTCCTTCAAGGCGCGCTGGGCCTGCTTCTCCTCCCACCTGGCGATAGCAGCCTCCTGCTTTGCCTCGTCCTTCGCCGCCTTAGCCCAGTAGGCTTCGGAGGGGAGGTCGTAGCCGCCGGGGAGGTTGGGGACTGGGTTGGTGACGATGGGGCCCTGCTCCCCCCAGGGGCAGGGCGGGGACTTCTTCTTCTTACCACGCTTGGTGTGGCGCCTCTGCCCCACCACCGCTATGGTCCGGTGGTTGTCCTCGTCGCTTACTTCGGTGTCAGAAGGAAAGCGGAAGGGGGAGGTCTCCATGGTCGCCGGAGTGTTTGGGGGCTGGGAGGAGGCAAAGGGACGGGCTCGAGGTTGAAGATGAGAGGCAAGATGAGATGAGGAGGCAAAGACGTTTTGCCTATTTATTGAGGGCGGGGCGTGAAGGACGGCGTGGGAATCCAGCGTCGCGTTGGCGCAGACGCCGAGACGCGTGCGCTGCGTTACGTGTGGGAAGCGGGCGTGATCAATGCGAAAGAGAGAGAAAAATAGCTAGTATGCGACGTACTGTGACCCCTGCACCGCCGCCCCCGCCCTGCATGCATGCATGCATTAATGCGAAAGAGAGAAAAAAACGTCCAAGGTAGTTGTTCATTGGAAGTGGAAAATAAAAGGAAAAATATATTTTGGCCTTAATTTACTTCGGTAATAAATGCAGAAATCTAGTACCAAGTTACTCGTTCGTTTTTACACACCGCATGCAACAAACTCGTTCGTTTTACACACGCAAGAAAAATCGGTGGGAGTAATATTGACTTTTTGTATGGCGCATGAACCAGATGAGAGTAAGTTTGACTGAACAAAGTTGTTCGACGTACACTTATTTAATAGGACAGCGTTGTTGCACGCAAAATAGCTAGACTGCGACGCTAGGGGCAGCTGCATGCATGGTGCAGCCCGCCCCGCCCAGCGCCCTCGCATGCCACGCTCGGTCCAACGGTCAATGGAGTGTGCCACGCTGTATGTTATATTTATTACATATTTTAGATTTTGATATTTTTTCTTACGCTGGTCAGAGTGACATGCATACTCCCTCTGTCCATAAATAAGTGTACGTTTGGCTTCAAAATTTATCCATAAAAAGTGTACTTCTACCTTTCCAATGCACTTAGATGTGGTATCATGCATATGTTACTAGTCTAAGTTACAACTTCATAATGCAAAATAATATAGACGTGGTATCATGCAAAGTCTCATTTATTACAATGAACCTGAGGGGAGTAAGTTTGACTGAAAAAAGTTGTTACACGTACACTTATTTAATGCGACGGAGGGAGTAAATACGCTGCATCGCTGTTGCACGTAAAATAGCTAGTCTGCGATGCTAGGGCAGCTGCATGCATGGTGCAGCCCGCCCCGCCCAACGCCCTCGCATGCCAAGCTCGGTCCAACAGTCAATGGAGTGTGTCATGCTCGCATGCCACGCTGTTGCACGTAAAAACGATGAAGCCAATCAGATTTCAGAATCATTCATCCCACGAATCACCAAGAGCTAGCCACGAAATCCTTCTAAGAGACGGCAACCAATCAGGTTGCAGAACAAGCCCTTCCAGGATCGTCCAGAGCCACCCGCGGAATCCTTCTAGAAGACGCGATCGGACGGCCACAGTGTCGTGTTAGGGTTAGATCTACGTTCCTCGTTCGGCCTTAGGGTTAGCGGGGTTTAGGATGCAGTCAACGGGGTTTCACAAGTTTGACCAGACATTCAAATGTGCATAACTAATTCAAAAAATCAAAAAAATACAAAATCTTCGCATGGTGTCATGTTATGTGACATAGTTCCGAGGAAAAATATCAAACTTGGTCTATTGATCATATTTCAAAAAACCCTTCACAAAATGACCTATCTCCTCCGAGGTTTTCTGTCTTTCGGGTCAAATGACCAATGATATGGCTAGAATCAAGGCATAGTTTGTGATAATGTGCCCATATTTGGCATGCATGTCTATAATGGGATTACTAACAATGTTGTAGCACAAAGTTTTCCTTTTCGACGCACAGAAAATCCATTTTCTATTTTCTGAGTGCCGAAAGAGGGGGGGATTTGTGAAGCAACCACCAAATTGAAGTTTCAAAATGGTAACATCCTATGTTTCAAAAATACTAGACCACCTAGAATGTACAATTTCCCAACTTGAGTATCTCAAACCTTTTTTCCATCCCTGGTGAAAAAGACAAATCCTGCCGAATCGGCTGGAAGTGGGTAAGATATGAACTACAGGTACATGATTTCATGATGATGATTTTTTGTAAAAATCATTTTTAGGTTCACAACATGCTGTTTCATCAGAGATCCAATGCTAGTTTTGTGAGCCTCAGCCCCTAGCTAAGAATATTTATGAAAACCCTTCAAGTTTGACCAGCCATTCAAATGTGCATAACTAATTAAAAAAATTCAAAAAAATGCAGAACCTTCGCATGGTGTCATGTTATGTGACATAGTTCTGAGTAAAAATATCAAACTTGGTTTTAGAAATGGTTGAAAAAAAACTTGCTTAGAAATGGAGTGGTTTACCCTAGCTTTGGAGCCCATTTTTACCCCATTTTGGGTGAGGGGGAGTTGTACTTCACAAAAGGGATCAGGGTGAGGATGAGTTGTATTGTACATATGAGAAAAATGTTGGAAGCTCATACAAACAATAGAAAAGTGACATAGCTACATTTGTTGAAATTCAAATTTACCATCATATTTAAATTTTGTCCAAATTATCAACAAGTGACAAATTATTATAATAACAAATGTTTACAACAACAAGTGCCAAATTATTATAATAACAAATGTTTACAACAATAACAAATGTTTACAATAACAAATGTATATTTCTTTTGGCTCTTCTTACCCCTCGTTTTCTTCTCCTTCACAAGTTTCACACCACACAACAGGTTTATGCTCTTCTTTTTCTTACCATTACCATCTGGCCTCCCCACAGCACGTCCAAGAGTCTCCTTCACCTCCTGCACCTCCTCAACAACCTAATGATCATGATCTAGAGCCTCATCAACATGGTCACTTTGCACCAGGGCCTCAACAACATGGTCAGTTTGCACCAGAGCCTCAACAACAGGCTCATTTTGCACCAGAGCCTCAACAACAGGCTCATTTTGCACCAGAGCCTCAACAACAGGCTCATTTTGCACTAGAGCCTCAACAACAGGCTCATTTTGCCCCTTATTTTGCACCAGAGCTTCCAAATCAAAAACGGTGTGCCCTAAAGCCTCAACAGTTTGCACATCATCCTCCAAAACAAGTTCAGATTGCACCTCAGCAGCACCAAACATGATCTGGTTAGTTCTCTTCTTTCTTTGGCCATTGATTCTTGCCTTTTCACCGCCAACATTCGTCAATAACAAGAGGTGGGCCTTTTTCTCCACGCTTCCTCCCGAAAACAAGCAAGTTAGTCTGGGAGAAAAATCATCAACAAGAAATGGGATAGATTTTGGATGAACATACTTTGGCTTTTCAGAAGTATCTGACTTGGTAGAGCCACCGGTGTCCAAGTTCTTCACGAGTTTGCATCTATTCTTGTTACCTTTTGGGCCCTTTTTGGCTTGGCATCTTTCTTTCCTTCTTGTCGCTCCCACCTTTCTCAAACCAAGCCTTGAATCTACTTTGCTTGGGCTGCCAAATTTTCTTTTCATCAAAGGAGGACACAAGGAGAACTGAATGTCCACTTCAACCGAGACTGATCTGTAAGTGCTGGAATTGGTGTTCCATATGCAGCCTTGAATTTTGCTCTGAGAATAATACTCATGCAAATATGGGTGCATATTTAGCTTGTGTTTGGAGGCCAAGAAAAGTATGGCATGCTCACAAGGCTTCCCAGTGTTGCCACTCAAGGCATGTGCATTCATGCAATTGAGTGTCAACAACATGCCTCCCGCCAGCTTTGTATCTCGACTTCAAAGACCCCACAATGAGAATTTCTCAACACGCAAATGTGCAAGATTTACGCCTGTTGACCACCACCACAACATCAGAAGCTTATCTCCTTGAAGAACATCACCAAGCCTTCTTCTCAATTCCCACAACCTCATGATCATGATCATGATCCGTCAACCATGTCATGGACAAGCAAGTCTTTTAACTCCTTCACTTTGTTGTTGAAACTTTCGCCAAATTATTGTTGATATGATCACATTTGATGGCGTGTTAAAACCAGACTGCACCATAAAAGAGAATGGTAGGTTTTCAACCATGTACAAAACTTGACCCTATCCTCCTCAGAGCATGCCGCCTTAATCTTCTCAAGGTGATATGAATGTGTGCACTGGTGTAAGATCTTCTTGGCCACATGCGTCCAAAATCATCTCCTCGAATTTTTGATCAAATTCATCCACATATGGTCAAGCTCCCTCCGCCAAAGATGAGGGAAAACAATCTTCATTGCATTTTCTAAACCTTTACATGCATCTGTGCACCGCCAATGGAGAGATCGGCCCTATGCATCTTTTCAACTACATCATGAACCATGTCCATGATGCCTCGTCTCATCAAACATGCCAATAGCTCAGGAACATCCAATTGTGTCCATCTAAAGCATTGCATGATGCTAGTTGACCATTCCACTTTCCAATCAAGAAAGATGAGTCTATACTCAAATATGGACGGCACCGCTTTGAAGCCATCGATGCAAGGCTTTAAAGCCATGAAGAATTTAGAGAAGAAGACTTTCCCATTAGTCGTTACCTCGGTATCTATCTCCACAACACGACAGTGACCTCTTCTACTTCGCTTTGAAGTTATAAAGCATTCGAAAGGTATTTGTCCAATCACCATATAGCTCTTTCATTGCCCTTTGCTTTGCCTTCCACATCGTAGTATAATTCAACTTAATGGGGTCGCTTTTCCAAGTCTATTTTCGTCTCTTTGCGGTCTTTGTTTGGTGTTGTGGCTAAAATGGGCTTGACCTTTTCTCGCAACCCATAATTGTGATGTCATCTTTGTAATGTTTGAGAACTTGTAATGCAAGTATGAGGTTTTGGAATTTGATTCACTCTTATTGTCCTTCCATCAGGTTGGCGTCTAGCAGATATATACCACTTGCAAGGCTTGGCACCACCATCACAACCTACGCATTTTGCATAGAACTTCTTTTTATCAGTCCACATAGTCTTGGTAGCAAACTCATGTTTGACTGCGTATGTCCTGAAACACATCCTAAATTCATCCATGCTTGGAAACAATCTCCCAACTTCAATAACTGGGTCCTCTTTGTCATAAATTGTTACTAGCTCATCATCATGTGCATCATCTACATGAACTGCAATATTTTCCAACAACTCTAGATCTATATCCGCCTCTTCATCTCTTAAATGGTTGTCACCATCATTTGCAGCTTCATCCCTCTTCTTCTCCTTGTCTCTGTCATCTATAGGAATGCCAAAAAGCTTTGCCATTTCAATGTCATCTATTGGTGCAATGACCAAATCAGTCCGGTCATGTATCTCAACTGAATTCCAATCAACAGTTACAATCATTTGTGCATTACCATCTGCAGCCTCCCCTTGTGCATTAGCATCATCATCCTCCACTGTTAACACTTCCAACTTAGTAAGTATAGGAATTACTTGCCTTTGTGCAGCCCAATCATCCTCGACCATCTGAGCAGCCAGCTTCGAGGCCACATATCCAACCCTCGAATCAGGTTTCAGATCAATGAGCTATGCTAAAAACAGAACAATTTTGCTTGTCCAACCGTTTCGCTCATCGATTTCATCAACTATATGTTCCCCTGTCTCAACCCTAACATAGTCACATTCGCAATCATCAAATCGTAACAAAGAAACTTCTTGCTCTGGCCCCCAAACCACACTATCCCCAATTTTTTCCACCATTTTCCTCACCGCCTCTTCTCCCATGTTTATTAGCTCTTGGGGATCAACATGTTCTAATTCCACCTCCCATTTAACAACTGTGTCTCTCTCAATGATCTGCGTGCTGCCATCAACTAAAACAGCCCTAGAGGGAAAGAAATTGATGCGAAATTCGAAGGTTTGGCGCCCAACATCGTCTCCCCTATTTTTGGTGGGCACTGTGAGCTAGCGGAAGCGAACAAAGAGCTCAACCTTAGAGAAATTAAGTGCAGAGATACGGGATATACCGATTAGAAGTCCCCTCTCCATGCTCCATATCGTTCCCCCTCGCCACGTTCAGCACACCCTCGCCTCCACAATCTAGCATCAATGGGCACGCTCAGATCTCGAATTGAGAAGAATGAGAGAGGAATTAGCTTTCAAATGGCACTCACCACCTTCGCCGTCGAACGAAAGCGCCGCCGCCTAAATTAATTGCCGTGCCGCCGGCGGCGGCGCCGAGAACGATGGATGAGGTCCGCCGCCGTCGGAAGCTACGATCGGTGTGGCGCTCTCGGTCGAAGCGGTTGGTTTGGTGCTTCGGCTGTCCCAACCAACCGGTTTGGCTTAACCCTAATCTTGGAACAAAGTTAAATGTGTCCTTACGACCGTTTTAAGGCCCGTGTGGCCCTGGGATATTAGCTGCCTCACAACCGTCGCATGCGAGTTATTCTTTTCAACGATGTCGCTTTCCTTCCAATTCCATGTAAAGACGTCGCATAGGAGCTATAAGCCCATTTTTTGGGCAGTACTACGCGTCCCCCGGAGATATTTTCCCAAAATCCCCCGGTCCTCCTACTGACACGTGTCCCCCAAAAATTCTAAAAATCCCGCTTTTGCTATACACATACCCGCTTTTGTTATAAATAGTCTCGTGGTAGCAAAAAACGGTTCGGCCTAAAAATATAAAAATAGACTGGACCTCGCCGGAGATCTCGCCGGCGACCGTGCAGCAAGAAAGTTGTGCTAGTGTAGCAAAACCGATTTCGCCGGAGACTCGCCGGAGACTCACGCCAGAAAAAATGTCCCTGGATATCTCGTAGCAAACAATTTATGCTATCGTAGCAAAAACACAAAACGAGTGTAGCAACATATTTTTTCTAATGTAGCAAAAGGGATATCGTCGGAAACTCTCGTCGGAGAACTCGTAGCAAAACCATAGAGATTGGTTATAGAAAAAAAGTTATACGAAAGTAGCAAAAAATATATGAATATATAGCAAAAATAATATGCTAAGATAGCAAAACGTTCGTAGACAGAGACAAAGTAGCGACATCGGTCAACTCAAGTAGCAAGCAATCTAAACTGTGGTAGCAACGTCGAACGCCGTACGGCCTACAACAAGAAGGGAATGAGCCATGGCAGAAGCTGTACGGGCATCGCAGTGGCGGAGACGGTGGCGGGGCCGGGCGGCGGCGCCTGACAGGCGGTAGCAAAGCTTACTCTGTTGGTAGACCGCCCTTGGAAAACCAAGATGGCGAGGCGTGCACCGGTGCATAAGCGGGAGGTGTCACCACCCTCGCGGCGGCACCTACTCGCGGCGGTACCACCACCGGCGTGGGCAGCACTTGCTCGAGGCGGCACCACCACCTACGCGGGCAGCACCTACTCGCGGCGGTACCACCACCGGCGTGGGAAGAACTTGCTCGAGGCGGCACCACCACCGCCCAAGCAGCCCACGAGCACATGGGGAGATGGGGGAGGATGGTGCCGAAGATGGGGACCCAGGGGTGGTGGTGAGGGAGAAGTCCAGGGAAGGGGCGACCCGGGGGACCGACGGCGGCGGGGCAGGGGCAGTGGTTAGCGGGAAGAAGCCGGCATGATCCATGGAGTGAATGGGAAAAAAAGACTAACGCAAGGTAGAAGATGGGTGGAGAGATAAGACGTGGGCCCACACAGGAGGCGCGTCATGCGTCATGGGCAGGAGGCGGGGGATGCGATCCCCCGGGGGAGTCATATCATTTCCCATATTATTTTGTTGATTTTCATTGACACAAGGTGCAATTCTATAGCGTTTTTATACACCTTTGCGCAGGGACTAAAAGATTAGACTAGAACTAAAACTTTTAGTTTTACTAGAACTCATACTTGCACCTAACTCATATACACGCTGCAACAAGGTTACTTTCTATAGGACAAACCCTAGTCTTGTCTTTGCCAGCTTAGGCGGCCCAACATTAACATGTAGTTAGCAGATACCTGAGCAAGCTAAGCTGCTAGTCACCGCTCGACGCGGCGCTGCCAGCGCGCTGTGCCTGAAGCTGGCAACAACTAGGTCGACCCAGAATAGCACGGCTCCTTTTTTCCCTTTGTTTTTTTTTCATTTTTTTGCTTATTTTATATTAAACTATAAATATTTGTAGCAGTGAATATTTTTTTGAATATTTCTGAATATTTTTAAAAATTATAAACAGAAATTCGAAATTCATGAAAAAAATAAAAAATTATGTTTTTTTTGAAAATTTATGAACATCTCTCAAAAAATAATGAACCAAAATTCAAAAATCGTAACCAAATTTCGAAAAACATAAAAAAAATTACAAAAACCATGAACCAAATTCAAAAATCATGTTTTTTAAAGATCATAAACCAAATTCAAAAATATGAACCGATTTCAAAAAAAATTGAACCAAATTCATAAACCATAAACCAATTTTAGAAAACATGAATTTTTCAAAAATATAAAAAACATTGTTCGGGAAATAGTAAAAGAAAGTAAATTAAAACTAAAAAGAGAACAGAAAAAGGAAAAACAAAACAAACAAACAAACAAAAGAACAAAAATTTATTTTTGCGTGAATGGGCTGGTCCAACAGGAAAGTGTCCCTGTGCGGGCGATAGCCGCCGCAGCGGGCGGCAATTAGCATATCGCAAGCTATCCTTCCCACCTCCGCAGCTGCGCTTCTGTTGCAGGCCCATAACGTTTGTAAAACAGGCTCCTTGCGCCCTTGCATCGAGAACTCCAACCACCGGGCTCTGCCGCTCACGGCATCAGCCCAATAATGCTATGTCTACGGACTCTTTGTTACGAAAAATATATAACACCGTCACGGCCAGATATATATGCGTGAACGGCACTCCATCCACCGGCTGATCTAATCTAATCATATGGACGAATCATGAAACGCACCCAAGAGACAAAAGGCTGTCATCACCATGCCCATCCAGCGTAAAAGAGGACGTAGCGAAAGCGGAAAAGGGAGAAGGAGGCCCCGTCGTGTCTGTTTTCCCTTTCATTTCATCCATCCCTCGTTTTCCGGGAGCATACGGACACGCCGCACAATTTAGTACTCCTCCTCCTAGTCCTAGACTAGTGGCACCCCGAGGGTCAACAGCTCACACTCCACTGATCCCACTCACTCAAAGCTAACCAACCTCCACGACTTCAACACCGACCGCAAAGCAGCTACCTACACACACACACCGCGAGGATCGATCATCGACGCCTTGTGCTGCTAGCAATGCCGCTGCTGCTCTTGCTCGTGGTGATCCAGCACGCGGCGGCGGCCGCGCTGTCTGCTCCGGCCACCTTCCCGGGGGACGGTGCCGCGTTGGCGGCCCTCAAGTCCGCCGTGGACAAGGCGACCATCCCGGCCTACTCCTGCCTCGCGTCGTGGGACTTCGCCCACGACCCATGCACCACCTTCCCATGCGGCCTCCACTGCTACACGCCGCCCAACTCCTCCTACCAGCGCGTCGCCGGCGTCTCCCTCGACCCCGCGGGCTACTCCGGCACGCTCCCAGCGCCGGTCTTCGCCTCGCTAGCTTTCCTCCAGACCCTCTCCCTCCGCGACAACCGCTTCCACGGCGCGCTGCCGGCCGGGACGTCGCTGCCGCCGAGCCTCCGCGTCCTCGGCCTCTCCGGAAATGCCTTCTCCGGCGAGATACCGCCGGCCCTCTTCACCCCGGCATCGTCGCTGCAAGAGCTCGACCTCTCCCGTAACAAGTTCACCGGCCGGATACCGCCTCAGGTCGCGTCCTTGGGCGCCCTGACGCGGATGGAGCTGCAGCACAACGGCCTCGCCGGGAGCCTTCCGTGGATGGGCAGGATGCGCTCGCTCGCCCACCTCGACGTGAGCGGCAACGCGCTCTCCGGATCGCCGCTGGACGCGCTGCCGCGGCAGGTCGTGTCCGTCGTGGCGCGCAGCAACGGCCTCTCCGGGCCGTTGCAAGCCGCGGCCTTCCGCGCTCTCCCCGCGATGCAGGTGCTGGACCTCACGGGCAACGCGCTGACCGGCGCGGTCCCGGCCGCCGTGTTCGAGCACCCGGCGCTGGAGCAGCTGCGGCTGGGGTCCAACCAGCTCGGCGCGGTGGAGGAGGCGTCCGACGGCGGCGCGTCGAGCCAGCTCGTCGAGGTGGACCTCAGCGACAACCGGATCGCCGGCCGGCTGCCCGGGTGTCTCGGGGCGATGCCGCGTCTCGCGATGGTGGGGCTCGACCGGAACCGGTTCGTCGGGGGCATACCAGACACGTACGCCGTCCGGGTCTCGGTGGAGGAGGTCACCGATAGGAGGGTGCCGTTCGCGAAGCTGACGCTGCAAGGGAACTATCTCTGCGGAGGCCTGCCCAGGCAGATGAGGCAGATCAAGGAGGGCAGCGCCGTGGTTAGTTTGGCGGACAACTGCTTGCTCAAGTGTCCGCGCAAGTTCTTCTTCTGCCAGGGCACCCCGCAGAAGAACCATGTCACATGTCCCAAGTGCGAGCCATGAGAGCTTGCATACTGTACATAACGCATTCCCACGTATACATACTTTCGCCATAATAAGGAAGAAATTTATTGGTCGTAACAAGTACTTCATGGCGATAATCAGGAGTATGCATGAAACACCGCAGTCGGTGGCACGAACTTGTAAGATCCAAGAGTCACGACCTTGTTAACAGCCGACTCTAATCTATCTATGAGACAAACAGCAGAGTAGTACAGGAAGACAGAGTTCAGGATTATAAGCAATGGCATAAGCCAATTCCTATTTCGTCCCAGGTGCGTACATCGACGTCAATCTTATATGGTCAGCCAATCCCTTGCCGCGAGCTCATCAGCGGGCCCACGTCTTGGCAGGGTAACGTGTACTCTCTTTGCGCTCACGCTGCTCTCGTGTCACCACTTCGTGTGGGTCTTGTGTGGCAGTGAGAGGGTTAACATTCCCCCTTCCTTGAGAGGCGGCTTGTCCCCAAGCCGGCGCATGCGGGAATCGCCGTTTCAAATCATCGACGTCTTCCCAGGTAGCCAAGGAATCAGGCAGTCCAGACCACTGAACCAGAGCTTGACTGACAGTAAATGTACCTTGTTGTCGAAGACGACGCTGTAGGAGGTGTGACGGAACACGCAGAACATCCAGAGGAGAAGGTAATTGAGTTTGCACCTGAACTTGAATGCCGATGGCCTTCTTCAATTGAGAAACATGAATCACGGGATGGATTCGACTAGTTTCTGGCAGTGCTAGACGGTAAGCAACAGTGCCAACACGCTCCAAAACTTCATAAGGTCCATAGTATTTGAATAGAAGTTTGTGATGTGCCCTGGGAGCAATTGACGACTGCACGTAAGGCTGCAGTTTCAAATAGACGAACTCGCCAACATTGAATGATCCTTCAGTATATTTCTTGTCTTCTTGATACTTCATACGCCGACGAACGCATTCCAGTTGCTGACACAAGAAGGTCCTGCATAAGTTGACTTTCATCAAGCCAGGCTTGCAGATCGGGGACAGAACAAGCAGTGTCAATATTGAGACCAAACGTGCGAGGAGATCTTCCATATAGTACCTCAAAAGGTGACTTTCCCAAAGCTGAGTGGAGGCTTGTATTATACCCGTATTCGGCGGGGTTAAGCCACTGCATCCACTTCGTCGGACAAGCATGTGCGAAGCAACGCAAATAACCCTCAAGACACTGATTAACTCTTTTCGTTTGACCGTCAGTTTCTGGGTGGTATGATGAACTCATGTTCAGAGTGGTACCGGTCGAGCAAGCGATTCTTTGCCAGTGCTGTTGAAGATTCGATCTCTATCTGAGATGATCTGTTCTGGAGGCCCATGTAACTTGAACACATTGTCCATGAAGGCTGTTGCCACAGTCGCAGCCGAAAAGGGATGTGCCAGAGGAACAAAATGAGCAAATCTGCTGAGCTTATCAACAACCACCAAGATACAATTGAATCTACCTGAGCGAGGAAGACCTTCAATGAAGTCCATAGAAATGATTTGCCAAGCTGAATCTGGTACTGGAAAGGGTTGAAGTAATCTGGGATATTTGGCACGATCAGGTTTAGCCTGCTGACAAACAGCACAAGACTGGACAAATGTGTGTACTGACTTAGCCATCCCCTTCCAAACAAAAAGTTGTTTGAGTCTGCGCAAAGTAACCGGCACACCAGAGTGGCCGCCAATGGGAGTGGCATGGAACTCTCGGATCAATTGTTCCTGAAAAGCACAAGAAGCTGGTAACCAGATACGACCCTTTTTGCGAATCAGCCCATCGTGCAAAGAAAATTGATCATCAGGTTCAGAAGCAATACTCAATCGTTGCAGCAGAGACTGAGCTTGTGTATCTTGCTGATAAGCATCTAATATTGCCAGAATCCAATTAGGTTGACAGCGAGAGATAGCTCTCAATTCAGTTTCAGGATGAGGGCGACTAGACAAAGCATCAGCAACACGATTCTCTGAACCCTTTTTGTATACTATGCGATACTGCATACCCATGAGCTTGGACAGTACCTTGTGTTGCCATGGTGTATGTAGACGTTGGTCATTCAGGTGTGCTAAGCTCGCGTGATCAGTTCGAATCAATAATTCGTGATGCTGAAGATATGGACGCCACTGTTCAACGGCCAGCAAAATTGCCATATATTCTTTCTCGTAGGTCGAGAGGCCACGTGTGCGAGGCCCCAATGCTTTACTGACAAACGCTAGAGGATGTTCCTTTTGTAATAGACCTGCTCCAATACCGTGATCGCAAGCATTAGTCTCCACGATGAATGAGCAAGTGAAATCTAGAAGAGCAAGAACGGGTGTGGACGTCAAAGCAGATTTCAGTACATTGAAAGCCAATTGAGTTTCAGTAGTCCACACAAAAGGAACATATTTCTTCAACAATTCTGTCAAGGGTGTAGGAGTTCGTAGCATGGAAAACCAAAAAATTCTACCGCATGCACACAAACAAGCCAAGATCTATCTATTGGATTGTAGCAACGAGTCGATAGAAGCACTCACCCTTGAAGATTCCAAAGCGGTTAACGAGAGCAGATTCTCGTGGGTGATGTAGTCGTACACTTGCCGATCTCAAGATCGCGTAGACGATCCTTCCAGCGCTGCGTTCCGGCAGCGCTTCCGTAGTCGGTCACACGTTCGGTACTCGATGAAGAACTTCCTCTCCCTTGTTCCAGCAGGCAGCGAAGGTTGTAGTTCTCCCCTTGCGATTCCGGCAGCACGGCGGCGTGGTGTTAGAAGTAGAGGGAAGATCCCGTAGGGCTTCGCCTAAGCCAGTGCGAGTTATGGTGGATCTAGGGTTTCCGGTTATCTAGGTTTAGAAGGTCGGAGAGGAGGAGGTGGTGTCGGCGGCGGCTAGGGCGGCGGCGGCACGAGGCGGCGGTGGCGCGGCGGCAGTTTGGCGGCGGCGCAGCATGGGTAGGAAGGGATGGTTGTGTGGTGTTTGGGGCAGCCCTCCCCCTCTATTTATGAGAGGGGGGCAGCCTTGGAAGGGGAGAGTTTGAATCCAAATCCAAACCCAAGTTGGATTGAAGGAAGGACACTTTCCTTCTTCTACTAGGAAACCATTGTTCCAAATTGACTTTTCAAACCTCCCGTTTGACTTCAATTTTAGAGCTTTAATTCTCTCTCGCAAATGCCCAAGACAAGTGACCTAGGATATGATCTAATCATTCCACTTATCCATGACACATTCATGGACCATTCCCCTTCCGGTCCGGTGAACCTTCTAGAACCTTCTAGAACCTCTCCGATGAAAACATCGGAATCTTTCCAGAACTCCGGAATCAGACTTTCCTTATATGAACCTTATTCTCCGGACCATTTCGGATCTCCTCGTGATATCCCGGATCTGATACGAAACTCCGAACGACATTCGGTTTCCCTACTTACATTCCATATCTACTAAACAACATCGTATCCTTAAGTGTGTCTCCCTACGGTTCATGAATTATGCAGACATGATCGAGACACTTCTCCGATCAATAACCAATAGAGGAATCTGGAAATTAATATGGCTCCAACATATTTCTACGATTACTTTGCGATCGAATGAACCACTTACATACATACCAATTTCCCTTTGTCTCGCGATAGTTTACTTATCCGAGGTTTGATCGTCGGTATCTCTGCATACCTAGTTCAACCTCGTTACCGATAAGTACTCTTTTCTTGTTCCCGTGATATGTGATCCCTTGTGAGCCAATCACATGCTTGCAAGCTAATTGGATGACATTCCACCGAGAGTGCCCAGAGTATATCTATCCGTCATATGGATGGACAAATCCCACTCTTAATCCATGTGCCTCAACACATACTTTCCGAACACTCAATGTCACCTTTATAACCACCCAGTTACGGTGTGGTGTTTGATTTCATCAAAGCATCCTTCCAGTGATGGTGATTAGCATGATCTCATGGTCGAAGGAATTAGGTTACTATGTATTAGAAAGCTTATAGCAAACGAACTATTGAAATGACTTGATCTTTATGCTACGCTTATCTATAGGAGTATGTCCATCATACCATTCTCCTAATGATATGATCTTGTTGTTAACAACATCTCAATATTCATGATCGAGAAACCACCATCATCCATTAACCAACAAGCTAGTATTATAAAAGAGGCTTTACCAGGGACTCTAATTTAGTTTACAAATCACACAAGTATTAATGTTTCCGGTTAATACTGTTATAGCATGAATGTAAACATTTATCATAAACACAAAGGTATAATAATAACCACTTTTATTATTGCCTATAGGGCATATCTCCAACATTCTCCCACTTGCACTAGAGTCAACTAATCTAGATTACATGGTAATATACCGAACACCTATGGCGGTTTGTTGCTGGTCATGTTTTGCCCTTGGGATAGGTTTAGTCAACGGATCCGCCACATTCAGATCTGTGTGTACTTTTCAAATCTTTATGTCACCATCTTGGACATGCTCTCGAATAGCATGAAAACGTAGCTTGATATGCTTCAGCTTCTTGTGTTACCTTGGTTCTTGCGCATTGGCTATGGCGCCCATGTTATCATAATAGATAGACATTGGGTAAAACGCACTTGGAACCACACCGATCTCTCTAATGAACTCCTTCATCCATATCGCCTCTTGTGAAGCCTCCTAAGCAGCTATGTATTCCGATTCAGTTGAGTATCTCGCCACAACGCTTTGCTTTGCACTTCTCCAGCTAACTGCTGCACCATTCAAAGTAAATACGTATCCAGATTTAGATTTAGAATCATCCGGATCGGTGTTCCAACTAGCATTGGTGTAACCATTAACAACGAGTTATTCATCACCTCCATAAGAAAGAACCATATCCTTAGTTCTTCTCAAGTACTTAAGGATGTTTTTGATCGCTGTCCAATGATCCACTCCTGGATCACTTTGATATTTGCTAGTCAAACTAACAACATATGCAATGTCGGGTCTTGTACATAGCATGGCATACATGAGAGATGCTATGGATGAGGCATAGGGAGTCTTACTCATCCTTTCTCTATCTTCTTCCGTTGCAGGACTTTGAGTTTTACTCAAGGTCGTATTGGGCAACATGGGCAAGAACCCTTTCTTGTTATCTTCCATTCCAAACCTCTTTAGAACTTTGTACAAATATGCACTTTGTTACAATGATATTAGGCGTCTCGATCTATCTCTATAAATCTTTATGCCTAATATGTAAGCTGCTTCGCCAAGATCTTTCATTGAAAAACTATTATTCAAATAATCCTTGGCACTATTAAGAAGGTCTACATCATTCCCAATCAGCAATATGTCATCTACATATAGTATTAAGAATGCTACAGAGCTCCCACTCACTTTCTTGTAAATACAAGCTTCTCCATAAGTTTGTATAAAAACAAAACTTTTGATCACCTTATCAAAACGTTGATTCCAACTCCGAGATTCTTGCTTCAATCCATAAATGGACCATTGAAGTTTGCATACCTTGTTAGAATCTTTAGGATCAACAAAACCTTTGGGTTGTACCATATATAACTCTTCATCATTGTCTCCATTGAGGAACGTTGTTTTGACATCCATCTGCCATATCTCATAATCATAATATGCAGCGATTGCTAACAAAATCCTCACAGACTTTAGCTTTGCTACCGGTGAGAAAGTCTCATCGTAGTCAACTCCTTGAATTTGTCGAAACCCTTTTGCGACAAGTCGAGCTTTATAGACAGTAACATTACCATCAACATCTGTTTTCTTCTTGAAAATCCATTTGTTCTCGACAGCCTTCCGGCCATCCGGTAAGTCCACCAAAGTCCATACTTGGTTTTCGTACATGGATCCAATCTCGTATTTCATGGCTTCTTGCCATTTATTGGAATCTGGGCTCATCGTCGCTTCCTCATATGTCGCAGGGTCATCGGTGTTGTCCACCAACATGACATTCATAACGGGATCGTACCAATCAGGAGCGGTACGAGTTCTTGTTGACCTGCGAGGTTCCATAGTTACTTCAACCGAAGTTTCATGATCAACATCATTAGCTTCCTCTCTTATTGGTGTAGGCGCCACAGGAACCACTTTCGGTGCTGCGCTACTCTCAAGTTTGAGAGAAGGTTCATCAACTTCGTCGAGTTCTACTTTCCTTCCAGTCACTTCTTTCGAGAGAAACTCCTTCTCTAGAAAGGATCCATTCTTGACAACAAAGATTTTGCCCTCGGATCTATGATAGAAGGTATACCCAATAGTTTACTTCGGGTATCCTATGAAGATGCATTTTTCCGCTTTGGGTTCAAGCCTGTTGGGCTGTAACTTCTTTACATAAGCTTCGAAACCCCAAACTTTAAGGAACGACAATTTAGGTTTCTTCCCAAACCATAATTCATACGGTGTCGTTTCAACGGATTTATATGGTGCCCTATTTAAAGTGAATGTGGCTGTTTCTAATGCATAACCCCAAAATGATAGCGGTAAATCTATAAGTGATATCATAGAACGAACCATATCTAAGAGAGTTCGATTACGACGTTCGGACACACCATTATGTTGTGGTGTTCCCGGCGGTGTCAATTGTGAAAGTATTCCGCATTTCTTTAAATGCTCGCCAAACTCGCAACTTAGATATTCACCTCCATGATCAGATCATAGAAATTTAATCTTCCTGTTACATTGATTCTCTACCTCACTTTAAAATTCCTTAAACTTCTCGAAAGTTTCGTACTTATGTTTCATGAAATAGATATACCCATATCTACTCAAGTCATCCGTGAAGGTAAGAACATAACGATAACCACCGCACGATGCTACACTCATTGGACCACACATATCGGTATGTATGATTTCTAATAAGTCCGTAGCTCGCTCCATCATACCAGAAAATGGAGTCTTAGTCATTTTACCCATCAGACATGATTCGCATCTTTCAAGTGATTCGAAATCAAGTGATCCAAGAAGTCCATCGGAATGGAGTTTCTTCATACACTTCACTCCAATATTACCAAGACGATAGTGCCACATATAGGTCGAGTTATCGCTCAATTTCAAACGTTTAGCTTCAATGTTATTAATGTGTGTATTTTTGCAATCGAGATTCAACGAGAATAGACCATCTATCAAAGGTGCATGTGCATAAAACATATTACTCATATAAATCGAACAACCATTATTCTCGGACTTAAACAAGTAACCATCTCGCAATAAACATGATCCAGATATAATGTTCATGCTCAACGCAAGCACCAAATAACAATTATTTAAGTATAAAACTAATCCCGATGGTAGATGAAGAGTTAGCATGCCGACCGCGACCACATCAACCTTTGATCCATTTCCGACGCGCATCATCACCTCATTCTTCGCTAGTTTCCATCTATTCTGCAGCACCTATTTCGAGTTACAAATATGAGCAACCGAACCAGTATCAAATACCCAGGCACTACTACGAGTACTAGTGATATACACATCAATAACATGTATATCGGATATACCTTTCTTCTTGATGTTGCCGTTCTTGAAATCCGCCAAGTACTTAGGGCATTTCCGCTTCCAGTGACCCTCTCTCTTGCAGTAAAAGCACTCAGTATCAGGCTTAGGCCTAGCCTTGGTCTTCTTCGTCGGCGTGGTAACTTTCTTACCGCCCTTCTTAAAGTTTCCCTTTTTCTTAGACTTGCCTTGCTTCTTGAATTTGGTGGTCTTATTGACCAACAACACTTGGTGCTCTTTCTTCATCTCGACTTCTGCAGACTTTAACATGGAGAAGAGTTCGGGCAACGACTTGTCCATGTTCTGCATATTGTAGTTCATCACAAAGTTCTTGTAACTTGGTGGTAGTGATTGGAGGACACGGTGAATCCCCAAAGCATTAGTAATCACTATACCCAAGCTTTGAAGCTTGCTTGCGTGCACATACATCTTAAGAACGTGCTCACTGACGGAGCTGCCCTCTTCCATCTTGTAGTTAAAGAACTTTTCAGAAGCCTCATAACTCTCAACTGCCGCATGAGCCTCAAATATCATTTTGAGTTCACGGACAATATCATGTGGGTCATGGTTCTCAAACCTTTTCTGAAGCTCCGATTCCAAACCATACAAGATAGCATACTGAACTGTGGAGTACTGATTTTTCCGAGCGAGGAAAACATTCTTTACCTCATCGGTAGCATCAACTGCAGGTGGGTCACCCAGCGGTGCATCCAGCACATAGGTCAAATTACTAGCATTGAGGACAATCCTCAAGTTGCGGAACCAATCCGCAAAGTTGCTTCCATTGTTTTTCAACTTTTCTTTCTCTAGGAACGCATTAAAATTGATGGTAGGGGCCGCCATTGATCTACAACATATTTGCAATAGTTTAGACTAAGTTTATGACAAATTGAGTTCTAATTAATAGTTAAATTAATCTAGGTGAACTCCTATTCAAAACAATATCCCTCGCAATGTTTTAGTGATCACATGAACCAAATCCACCACATCAAAACCGATCATCACGAGAATTGACGTAGCTTCAATGGCGAACAATCAACATGTTCATCATATCTACTATATGACTCATGCTTTAACTTTCGGTGATCCGTGTTCCGAGACCATGTCTATACATGCTAGGCTCGTCAAGATCAAACCTTAGCTTCCGCATGAGCAAATCTGGCTTGCTCCTGTTATATACACCCGCAGAATCTAACACACCCGATCATCACGTGGTGCTTCAAAACAACGAGCTTTAGCAACAATGCTTACTAAGGATGAACACTTTATAACTTGAAATTTTGTGCTAGAGGGATCATCTTATAATGCTACCGTCGCGATCTAAGCAATACAAGATGCATAAAAGGATTAACACCACATGCAATTCATAATATGTGATATGATATGGCCTATCTTCTTGTGCTTCCGATCTCCATCTTCAAGCACGAACATGATCTCCATCATCACCGGTATGGCGTCAAGGTTAATGGCGCCGCTTCATGGTTGTCGTCCACCAGCATCAACTATTACAACTACTTTGAATAGACACACAGGTCTTAACGGAATTAAAGACAACCATATGGCTCCTGTCGGTTGCCGAATTACAATAAGGAACATTGCATACATCATATATAATCACAATCATGGCCATATCACATCACAGCACACCCCTGCAAAACAAAGTTAGACGCCTCTAATTTTCTTTGCATGTTTTACGTGGTTTGGGGCTTTCAATAAGTGTCGTTCTAAGTTACGAACAAGAACCACAACATCGATACTAGTATTGTCAATCACCCGTTGTAAATTGAATATTAACTATGTTGGGAGAAATAGGCACCCGCAAAGCCACTTATGCAATACAAGTTGCATGTCAAGTGTGGAGCAAGTCTCATGAACGATGTCATGTAAGGTTAGCCCGGGCCGCTTCATCGTACCATCCCGCAAGATGCATAGTACACAAGAAGCAATCGACAACAAAAGCATCAACGCCCACAATGACCATTGTGTTCTACTCGTGGAACAGATTAACATATAGACACAGCTCTGATACCACTATAGGGGTTCGTAGAATGGAAAACAAAAAATTCTACCGCATGCACACAAGCAAGCCAAGATCTATCTACTAGATTGTAGCAACGAGTCGATAGAAGCACTCACCCTTGAAGATTCCAAAGCGGTTAACAAGAGCATATTCTCGTGGGTGATGCAGTCGTACACTTGACGATCTCAAGATCGCGTAGACGATCCTTCCGGCGCTGCGTTCCGGAAGCGCTTCCGTAGTCGGTCACACGTTCGGTACT
The DNA here is from genome assembly GCA_030063025.1 of Avena longiglumis. Taxonomy (NCBI): domain Eukaryota; kingdom Viridiplantae; phylum Streptophyta; class Magnoliopsida; order Poales; family Poaceae; genus Avena; species Avena longiglumis. The sequence continues at coordinate 415,398,881 of CP125978.1, read as the reverse complement.
CGATTAAGACATTCCTCTCCCTTGTTCCAGCAGGCAGTGTAGGTGTAGTTCTCCCCTCGCATTTCCAGCAGCACGACGGCGTGGTGTCGGAAGTAGAGGGAAGATTCCGCAGGGCTTCGCCTAAGCCAGTGCGAGTTATGGTGGATCTAGGGTTTCCGGCGATCTAGGTTTAGAAGGCCGGAGAGAAGGAGGTGGTGTCGGTGGCAGCTAGAGTGACGGCGATGAGCCATGACGAGGCGATGGCGGTCGCGGTGAGTGGCGGCAAGGCGTCATGACACAGCGGCACAACTGGGTGGGGAGGGTTGGTTGTGTAGTGTTTGGGGCAGCCCTCCCCCTCTATTTATGAGAGGGGGCAGCCTTGGGAGGGGAGAGTTTGAATACAAACCCAAACCCAAGTTGGATTGAAGGAAGGACTCTTTGCTTCTTCTACTAGGAAACCATTGTTCCAGTTTGACTTTTCAAACCTCCCGTTTGACTTTCAATTTAGAGCTTTAATTCTCTCTCGCAAATACCCAAACCAAGTGACCTAGGATATGATCCAATCATTCCACTTACCCATGACACATTCATGGACCATTCCCCTTCCGGTCCGGTGAAGCTTCTAGAACCTCTCCGATGAAAACATCGAAATCTTTCCTGAACTCCGGAATTAGACTTTCCTTATATGAATCTTATTCTCCAGACCATTCCGGATCTCCTCGTGATATCTCGGATCCCATCTGAGACTCCGAACAACATTCGGTTTCCCTACTTACATTCCATATCTACTAAACAACATCGAATCCTTAAGTGTGTCTCCCTACGGTTCGTGAATTATGCGGACATGACCGAGACACTTCTCCGATCAATAACCAATAGAGGAATCTGGAAATTCATATGGCTCCCACATATTTCTATGATTACTTTGCGATCGAATGAACCACTTACATACGATACCAATTTCCCTTTGTCTCGCGATAGTTTACTTATCCGAGGTTTGATCATCGGTATCTCTGCATACCTAGTTCAACCTCGTTACTGATAAGTACTCTTTTATCGTTCCCGTGATATGTGATACCTTGTGAGCCAGTCACATGCTTGGAAGCTAATTGGATGACATTCCACCGAGAGGGCCCAGAGTATATCTATCCGTCCTATGGATGGAAAAATCCCACTCTTGATCCATGTGCCTCAACACATACTTTCCGAACACTCAATGCCACCTTTATAACCATCCAGTTATGGTGTGGTGTTTGATTTCATCAAAGCATCCTTCCGGTGAAGGTGATTAGCATGATCTCATGGTCGAAGGAATTAGGTTACTATTATCAGAAAGCTTACAACAAACAAACTATTGAAATGACTTGATCTTTATGCTACGCTTATCTATAGGAGTATGTCCATCATACCATTCTCCTAATGATATGATCTTGTTGTTAACAACATCTCAATATTCATGATCGAGAAACCACGATCATCACAAGTATTAATGTTTCCGGTTAATACTATTATAGCATGAATGTAAACATTTATCATAAACACAAAGATATAATAATAACCAATTTTATTATTGCCTCTAGGGCATATCTCCAACAAAGGGCTTGCTGATGGATCTATAGTGACGGACAAACTTCCAATAATAGCCTGCTAATCCTAGAAAGCTGCGCAATTGACGAACATCAGTCGGGACAGGCCAATCACGGACAACTGCAATCTTCGAATCATTCGTCGCCACTCCTTTGGAAGAAATAACATGACCAAGGTAATCCAGTCTGAGTAGCAAAAGAGCACTTACTCAATTTCACTTTCTAATCATTTGCTGCTAATAACTCCAATACTTGTCGCGAGTGATACAAATCATCAGTATAGGTGCGGCTGTAAATCAATATGTCGTCAAAGAAAACCAAAGCACACTTGTGGAGAAGAGGAGCGAGTGTGTGATTCATTTCAGCTTGAAATGTTGCAGGAGCACCGGTTAAGCCAAAAGCCATGACAGTGAATTCGAAATGTCCGTGATGGGTCTAAAATGTCGTCTTGTGTTCATCGCCATCTGTGAGGCGAATCTGATGATAACCTGCACGAACATCCAATTTGGAAAACCAACTAGCGCCATGTAACTCATCCAGCAATTCATCGATCACCGGTAGTGGATACTTGCTCTTGACAATAAGGGCATTGAGCTGGCGATAGTCAACACAGGGGCGCCAGGTGCGATCTATTTTCTTCACCATGATAAGAGGGGGAGCAAAATTACTAGAGCTTGGGCGAATAACACCTTATTGCAACATCTCAAAGATTTGTTTTTCGATTTCATCTTTCAATTCCGGAGCAAAGCGGTAAGGGCGAATTTGCACAGGTGTGACTCCTTCAATTACTGGTATGGAGTGAGATATAGCTCTTTGGGGAGGCAACCCTTTAGGTGTAGAAAACACTGAAGCAAAAGCATCTAAGAGTGACTGAATATCAGTGGGTAATGGTTTAGTTGCAACTGGAGTATCTTGCAGTAACTGAATTTCAATCACCCGGTACTCATGATCAATAGGGACATTGCCTTGCAAGCATTTCCAAGAGCCCTGATACTGCAATGCCAACCACTTGTGCTGCCAATCAATAATTTGAGGGCTATGTGAGGAAAGCCAATCCATACCCAATATACCATCATATCCATTCAGTGGTAGAATCTTGAATGCTAAAGAGAATTCCATGTTGCCACACATCCAGCTGCAATTGGGAATATATGAAGTGCACTGTAAGATACCTCCTCCTGCCACTTTGACTCTTCTCGGAACAGCTAAAGGTGATATGCCATTAAGCTGTTGTGCAATAGAACTGCTAAGAAATGAGTTATTGCTGCCAGAGTCCAGGAGAAAAATAACCTGCTTGTTCTGCACCGAACAACTTAGCACAATAGACTTTTCAGGAGGAGCAATATCTGGGTCAATATCATGAATATGCATCAGCTCCATATCAACAGAATTGTTATCAGCCTGTTGATCAGTATATTGGAAGAACTCCACCAATTCTTGAACCACATGTAACTGCACTGTGGGCTGGCACTTGTGTTCTTTAGCCCAACGTTCACCACAGATGAAACAAAGTCCCTTGGCCCTACAGTAATTCTTTAGAGCGCTCAACTTGTCATCAGCTGCACGAGTGGACTCTTAAGGACGAGCTAGAGAACGATCATCCATAGGTTTGGCAACAATAGCTTGAGGAACAAATTGCTTGCGAGGAACAGGAGTTGTTGAACTGTTCAAGATAGTGAATCCATCGCCCACTTCTTCCTGCACCAAAGCAATAGTATACGCAGTATCGAGGTCTTGAGGAAGTTGTACAGCTACTAGAACATGAACAACAGGTTTAAGTCCTTCTAAAAACCTAGTAACATAGTGAAGAGGATCAGGCTTATCTTCATAAGAAGCTAGATGATCAACAAGTTTAGAGAATTGTGGCACGTACTCTTCAACCGAGCCAGTTTGAACTAATTTGTAGAGACAACGAATCAACGATTGATGTTGATTCCTACCAAACCTAAGCAACACTTCCTGACAGAACTCCTCCCAAGTCAACTTCCTAATAACCGACTTAATCGAATTAAGCCAACGTGCAGTAGGACTAGTAAATTGCATGGAAGCTAACTTAACCCAAAGGCGGGGAGATGTATCATACAGCTCAAAGAAGTCCTCACATCTAATTTGCCATAGCTGTGGGTTTTCACCATCAAATTTGGGAAAATCTATACGGGGAACACGGCCACGCGGAGGAGAATCAGGATATTCATCATGAACATCAAAGGAACGGGGTGCTTGAACAGAAGTATGGTTCTGTCGTATACCTCGTGCCGGAGGCGGGATGTAAAGTACAGAGGCCTTCAATGATGGCCCCGTGTAGTCGATGACGAATGGCGCCCATCTAGGACGGTCTCCACGTCGCCCCCCGGTGCCTTGGTGCGCGGTTACGGGTCGGAGGTGTGGGCGGCGAGACCCACCTGCTCCTGCAGATTGGTGATTCTCTGCAGGAGCGTAGACTCCACGCCGTCAGCATACACTTGCATTGTGTCGACGACCTTGTCGATGCTGGCGCGCATGGTGGAGTCCATCGCGGCGTTGACGGCTTGCACGATCAGATCACTAATATCCTTCTTCTGTTGCGCGTTATTCGCCGCGGTGGTGGACGAGATGGTGTCGAAGATGGCCTGGCCTTCCGTTGTGAGCGACTCCATGATGTCCTGACGAGCAAGGTCGGCGGCGCAACGAGATCGAGTCTCCAGAGCGGAGAAGAAGATGGAGGTAGTGGTGGTGGGGAAAAATTTCTGGCTCTGATACCAAATTGTTAACAACCAACTCTAATCTATCTAAGAGACAAACATACGAAGATGAATTCAAGATCGATTCATAGAGTTCGAATCAGAGGCGTCCGAGCAGAGTAGTACATGAAGGAGACAGAGTTCAGGATTACAAGCAACTAGATTCACCAATATGGAAGATAGGAATATGCGTACCATTGGCAACTTGGATTTTCTCATTGCCCTTGTAGTTCTCGTGCACATGAAGCCGCTCAATGTCGTTCGTCATGTGATCAGTCGTGCCTGAGTCCATGTACTAGTTCGCGTCGCTGGTGTAGTTGTCGTTGGCGTTGGTGTAGTTGGCGGCGGCGCGGGTGGATCTCTCCGGTTGAATCGCGTGGTTGAAACGCGAGTAGCAGCGCAGGGCATCGTGGCCATAGGTGCCACAGATCTGGCAGGTTCATTTGCCTCATCGGCCACGCCCTCCGCCTTGCGCGTTCCCGTCACGCCCGTAGTTGTCGCCACGGCCACCGCCATGGACTCCCCCATTGTAGCCGTTGTTGTAGCCACCGTTGTAGCCACCGCCGTTGTAGCCTCCATAGTGGCCACCGCCATTGCCGCGGCCGCCATCGCCTCGGCCGCGGCCGCCTCCGCCACGCTGCAAGCCGAAGCCCCCATGGCCGCCACCGCGTGCAGCGTTGTTGGCGGAGTGTGGGAACGGCGCGTCATGATGGCTGCCCGAGCCGCGTCCTCCGGTTCGGGCCTCGTATGCCGTCAGATGGCCATAGAGGTCACCTAGGTTGAAATCCTCGTTGGCGGCAATCACGCTCATCGAGGTGGTGAAGTTTTCGTGGTCTTCACCTAGACCGGCGAGGATGTAGGAGACGATCTCTTCGTCGCCGAGCGGGTTGTCGATCATCGCCATCGTGTCGGCGATCTTCTTGGTGTGCTGGAAGTAGGCTGACATGGAGGTGTCCCTCTTCTTCGGCTTCACCAGCGCGGTGCAAAGCTGCACAATCCGCTCTTTGGACCGAGACGCGAAGGTCCGATCCAGCGCCTCCCAGACTTGTGCCGACGTCGTCAGGAGTTGGACGTGGCCAAGAACAGATGGGGTGAGGGAGGTGATCATGCCACTAAGGACTTGCTGATCCTGTTTGCGCCAGGTGGCATATTCAGGGTTGTCGATCATGCTCGAGCTTCCTGCGGCGACATGGATGCGTTTCGGCGGTGCTGGGGTAGAGCCGTCCACATATCCAAACAGGTCGTTGCCGTAGAGGGCCGGCAGAGCCTGCGCCTTCCACAACAAGTAGTTCTCCTGGTCGAGCTTGATGGAGATTGCGGCGCTCAGCGTGACCGCGATGTTGATCGGAGTACCATACAGCGTGGAGCTTGGGTCCATTGGTGGATTGGAGTGTTTGGCTCTGATACCATATAAAAGAACAAGAAAGAGAAAGAGATTGGATTTGTGCCATGCTTAGCATCGGCCTCAAGGCTTTGTATTTATATGAGCTCATACAAGCTAGGGTTTGTTCAGATTACAACAACCGTAACAATGTGCATGTCTATCTACTTATCTCTATAGATTCAAACTATCTAACTACTCAACAACTTACAGTACTGGTTAGGATCATATCTCCTTAACCTCGTTTAACAGTAAGGATACACTACGTAGAACTAACATATCCGAAGTATTATCTATAGGCTTAAGCCTGGTCGTGGCCATGCGCGTTGAGGCCCTCTTCCATGCAATCTGCCGATTTGTGTGTCTGACATGTGGGGCATTGCACAATTCGATGTTTTTTCCACTCACCCCGAACCCTCACGGCCTCACCCCGAGCAGGACTGAGCGAGTGAGTCCTGGTCATCCTCCCGTACAAAACAAAGCCGTCGCCCATTGATCTCCGACCACCAGTGATCACCACCTCCTCCGGGCGGTAGAACAGGGCCGTGGAGGCGCCAAAGCTCCTCCACCAGAGAGGGATTGGACATGGAGGAAGGGTTTGGGCCCTTGCGTGCTCCTCTTGTGGCACCCCGGATAAAACCACTATTAGAAAATCGCATGTTGTTTACTACTTTATGCATCTTCATGACATCATGCATATTTTAACCTAAAACTATTTCTCTAAAAGCATCTATTTGTTTTATAAATATCTCTGTCTTTTATTTCAAATAAAGCCCTCGGTCCACCTGGATCTTTTGTTTGCCTAAACTATTTAACCAAAAGGATATTAAAACTAAATAAAATAAATAAAACTTTTGTTCGGGGAGGCAGTCCGACCGGTCAGGCCAAAAGCCCAACCGGACAGACCACCTACCACCCGGCCCGTCTAAACCAAATCCTAGATCAAACCCTAGCCTCACCCAACCGCAACCCTAATCCCTCCCCACTCCCTCCACCTGCCGCCGCCAGCACCAACCCACACCACCTGCCGCACTCCACCCCACCACATCCACCTGACCCATGCAAGAAGCACACACACGCAAAACACGCCCCTGGTCCCACCTGCTGGCCTACCACCCCGTCCCGTTTCTCTAACGCGATCGAAACCTCCCGCACGCAAGCCCCCATCCCGTCGTTTTCCTCAGCTCTCACTCTCCTTGCCCGATGAATCCGCCGCCGCCACCCCCTCTTCCCTCTGCATCCCCGACCATGCCGCCAGGGGGCTTCTCTCGTCTCCGTCCCTGGCGCCCCCTCAGCTCGTCCCGACGGTCACCGATCTCCCATCCTCCCTGTTGGCCATCCGCCGCCGGTACAAGCCCTCTGTTGCGCCCCGGCCATGGCGCCACCGCCTCGGCGCTCCCCCTCTCGCGACCACCCCTGCGGGCCCGCCCTTCCGCGACCTCTCCCGAGAGCAGCAAGGCCCTCCTCCTCCTCACCGACCTGCTCCGTGGGATCCGCCGCCTCTCTCTTGCCAGGGACGCCGCGACCCCCCTCCTCTCCTCTCCGCAAGCCGCGAGCGCTGCCTCGTCACTCCGGCCGCCCTTCCTCGCCCCAAGCACCGACGCCCGCTTCCTGTGAGGCCCCGCGCCTTGTCTGCGCCATCTGTCGTCGGCCTCGGTCGCAAGGCTCCTCTGGCTACGCCCTGCCTCGTTCATGTCTACCTCGACGCTGGAGCTCCGGCCAGCCGTCCATGGTGCCCTCCTCCGCCGCCGGGACCAAGCCTAACTTGTCCTTCTTCAACGACTTTGTCACCGACCCATATCCTCTGCTTGATTTTGTCTAGTACAGGGACACCATCCCAACGCTACTGCCGTCAACCTCATGTGATTCTGAACCGTCGATGTTTCATTATATTTTTACGTTTGTACCAGGTCGTCTTTGTCTCTGACGCGTGGAACTTGTGTGCTTGTATGTGTGTAACATGTCAATTGTCTGCACCATCCGAAGACCCATGTTGCATCATCTTCCGCTTTCCAAGTTCGTCGATGCATCACCCTGCTTCAGTCATCGACAAGATCTTCGCCGATTTATGTCTTACCATAGATACCACGGTCCACCGCAACCTGGCGATCGCCGACAAAATTGCGCGATCGATGATCCAGGTGAAAACCGAAGACCACCAGCTCTTGAACCCGAGGGAACCACGCCGAGAACCCGCGGTACATGGAGATCGCCATTGGCCCGGACCATCAAGATCGTCGTCATGGATCCCAAAGATTGATCATGGAGTCCGAAGACCGATCCGTAGCTCCTCGAACCCCCTCTGAGCCCCAAGTTCGCCGAACCCCGTGTATAACCCCTATCCGAACCTTATTTTATAAATGATATATATTTGTTGCATATTAAATTGATTATGTTGCATACATATCATGTGGTATGGGGGCATTATGTCGATTCACCTTATAATTAAATATGGGATCCATATGCTGGCAAATCTAGTCTTATATTGGTCCCATATAAATTTGTGTAGTGAACCGGTGATATATTTTGCCATGTTAAGACAACATTTAAATTACGGGGTATCTAAACAACTTGAACCTATTAAATAATTGTCGGGACCCCGGTTCCGCTTAATATGACCTAATTGCATCACATCTTTGCCATGTCATACATCATACATGCATCATGCCCGATCTTCTGCCATAGTATTAAATAGTGCATCCGGTGTTTCTTCTAGTGTTTTGCTTCTTCGCGGATTAGGCCGATGAGTTGATGCGAGTGTCGACTTTCCTCCTGTTGATCTATTGCTATCTGTGTTGCGATGCTCTAGTTTTCGTACCCGTGATATCCCTTGCAGCCTCATATTGCCTTGGACACATCCTATTACCTGTTGTTTGGTAGATAGTGGGACCTGCGTGTCGTAGTTGCTTACTCAAGTGCTGTTGCGTGTCGACAAGTACCACAGTTGTTGGAGTACTGCCGCATGTTTAATGGTGGAGATGATCATGGCTTTAATTATTGTTTAATAACTAAAATTGAAGTAGGTAAATGCAGAGGCACAGGTGGGCAATAGATGTTATTTGGTTGTTAATCGTCCACCTGTGTCCCGTAGGACCCCGAGTTCTTGACACCTGTTCCGAGATCGAGCGCGCTAACCACAGGTGGGGTGTATGGGCACCCCCATCGATTTAGTACCTGATTCCAAGTCTGCATCGGGGCCACAATTAGTTTGGGGCTTTATTACTATTCTACTTATGCCATGCTTTATCGCTTTATTTAAATTGTGCGTAATCGCATCTTGTTTAGGTAAGCGGAGTGTTTTCGCAGTATCGACAAGCCCGAGAATTTCGGGTTCCCAATCGTGACCATTGTCGCAAACCCCGAGTCCGTCTCGGAGACCGCCGACTTCTATGGGTAGCTTAGTGGGGTGGTCCCGGCTTGCTTTGGGTCTGGGAAACGTGTCCGAAACCCCGTCGACATACCGCTGGGTGTATGTTTTGTGATCTTGTACCTACCGATCCGACAACAAGGGTGTAGGTGCGTGGAAACTTTGGTGCACCGCAGGTTTAATCTTTTCGGAAGCCGTGTCATGTTATGGACGACTTGGAGCACATGTCTCGATCATAGACAACTATAACTAAAGTTTACTGTTATAATTTGACTTGTATCCGATATGACTAGTAATCAGCTTCACTACAACGGAATGGCTAAATAAAAGTACCAACAACTGCTGGGTTTGGGATATCTCATGCTAATCGTATCTGACTAGTAAGTGTTGCAACTACAACGGAATGTTTAACTAAAACCCCAACGCTTATTATATCGGATGACTCATGCCATCTTTATTTGACTAGTAATTGCCGCAACTATAACGGAATGAATAAAACTGCCAACGGTGTGAGTTCCTCGGTTGACTTCCTCGTTTGGTCTCGAGGGGGAAACACCAGGATGGGTATGTTTGGTGGTAGTATCAGGTTGGTTCCGAATAGGTCTTTGTTACCCCTCTCTAATAGCCGCTAGTTGTATCGAGGTTGTTTAGTGCATGCCGCGCTGCCGCTTCAGTCCACCATACCTATGTAGGCGAGGACCGCCGAATTCTAGCCTCGCTGTCTTGGCCTCGATCGACCGCTCTCTTTTTATTTGCCCTTTGTCGGCACCCTTTTGTTTAAGCAGTTTTGAGATCGACGTCGTTAGCGGTTACCCTTCCGCTTGGCCTGGCAGGGTTATGGACGCCATTGGTTATTCTTCGTGGCTCTTAGCTCAATTTGCATCTTGTCCGCATTTCGGACGTATCGCTTTTCGGTGATTTGGATCTTTGTATTGTATATCTGTATTCTTGACTCATTGAGTCGCTGTTGTATATATGTTTTGTGGGTTCCATCGAGGACTATTGTGTAATGATATTACTTTGTTTTCCACCCGCACGCAAGTGCCTGGTGGGCACCTTTGAATCGTTTCTATGCGGGTTTGGCGGGAAGCGCTGAAACTTGCATAGGGCCGATTCTGAGGGTGTTACACCTCTGCTCGCCTTCCCATGCCAAGCGGAGATCGGCGGCGGCTCAACAACGTCCCTTCTCCTCCTACGAAACTTCGACCCGCCCTCAACCCCCACCAAGAGCACCAAATTCCTTGTATAAAACAAACCCCAGAACAGCAATATCATTTCGAACTGAACTGAAATGTCAAAAAAATTCACTACATATGGAATGCGATCAGAAACGATAAAATTGTGGATGTTGTGGCCATGTAAATCGACATTAATCTTTTTAATTGAATAATATGCAAAAGAACCTTGACTTTATCAATAATTCTAAGCATAGAACAGGAAACTATTGATGACCACAATGTATTGAATCCAAAACGTAGATGACAATCATATATCGTTGAATTCTCAAGATATTTTCTGCCAAAAGCTGAGTAGATTAAACTAAGCCCAAAACAGGAAACTATTCATGACCACAATGTATTGAATCCAATACGCAGGTGTATAGGATACGAAATTGTACATCATTGAATTCTCATGATATTTTCTGCCAAAAGCTGGTCAGATTAAAATACACAGCAAGGCTAAGAGGCACACTCAAAACCGAATTACATGCTTAGAGACCCCCCACCTTTTCAGGCCCCCTTTGTTTCACGGCCCCCTTTGTCTACAGCAAAGCATGCTGCCTTGCATAGTAGAGAAATGGACATGCTCCAGCTTGCCTCTGCCAGATGTGGAAGAATCTCATGGCTCCAGGCCCATAGTATACTAAGATTTTGTATGAGTATTCATAATATAAAGGAGCAAATCAACTACCTATAGCATCATATAAAATACAAAAAATCCAAATAATACAAATGAAATCAAGCTCTGAGTATGCTTATAGCAGAGTACATACCTGCTGAACACATAAATCTAAGTTTATCGTATGGGAAACATAGTACTCCCTCCTACCCATATTAGTTGACTCCAATTTGTCTAGATTTGGATGAATCTAGACACTATTTAGCATGTAGGTTCATCCAAATTTTGACAAATCCAAGTCAAGTAATATGAGTCGTAGGAAGTAAAATCAATGGAAGTTGTGGCTGAGGTTTTGTAGGAGTCTTCATGATATCCAGGAGTGTCAAAAATCTTCAGCATCATATAAAATCCATGTCTATAGACTTGCATAAGTGATTCAGCAATTGAGCTGAAGTGAATCAATGATGCAAGTGCAAATGTAGGGACTTGAGCAATAATCTGTAAGTACAAAAGGACACCTCCTATGCACCGTGTTCGGCATTAATTCGGGAACAACAATATTGACTATTCAGAACCGTAAGGTGCACAATTAGAACCTGAAGAAGGAAATAGCTTGTGCACAATCATTGCACGCACACCTTGACGACTCCAAAGCAGAAGGGGAAGAAACCAGAAGCAAGCCCAAGGCACGGGATCCAGTCGAGGTCGTCGTCGCCTCTGTAGTGGTCGCCCAGCACCCGCGACCAAGAAGAAACCCGCAATCCTCTGCTAGGACGAACTGTTAGTCCACATGATCCCCACAGCATGGAACAACGAAGCACGGAGCATGTAGACCACCGCCATCGGGACCCCTCCATCCGTGATAGCTCTGCTCACGGTCATGTCTCCCTGCTATAGCTACCGACTCCGGGCACTGACTGCAGCCACGATCCCCCGCGGCCTGTGTTGCCGACAACATCGATGTAGCATGGTGGCAGCAGAGCAGGCCGCACTCTGCAGTTAGTGGCGTTGCTGGCCGCCAAGAAGGCACACGGCGGACCAGCAGGCGAGCTCGTGGGGTGCTGCAGCGGGTAAGCCACGCCATGGCCACCGGCCAAGCTCAGTCCGCGTAGGCGTCACCATGATGGATACCTCAGTACACGGAGGTATTCCAGGGAGGGAGAGAAGGACGTCGGCGCCCGGGATGGACGGCAACGATGGGGATTTCTATTTCCAACCTAAGCCATGGACTTGTACACGGAGAGAGCACTATGGGAGCGATGGGGATTGGGGGCCATGGGAGGAAGAGGGGCCTTGATCCTTCGGGGCGTCCACCGCTTTGACCGCCTCTCGGTGAAAACAAAAGGCCACAGAACGAACCGCGTAACCAGTGACCTTCGGAGGTCCGGAGAAGACACGGGTGACACTGGAGGAGGCCGACGGCGTCGCGGCACCAACCCTGGTGCCGCTGTTCTGCTGTTCTGTGGGGGAGATGTGTGAGGAAGAAGAGACCAGACGGATTGACCAGAGAGACACATCAGTAAGTTTTTTTTTTTGACAGAAACACATCAGTAAGTTTTGGTTGCTCATGAAAGCTCTAGAATGCCCAGGTCATCGCGCGCACAGATGGTCTGAGAGGGCTGCCTTTTTCTCACGCCTAAGCTATAGAGTAATGCCATAAGCCAATTTCTATTTCGCCCATGCGTACATCGACGTTAACCTTATATGGTCAGCCAATCCCTTGCCGCCAGCTCATTAGCGGGCCCACTTGGCAGGGCAACGTGTACTCTCTTTACGCTCACGCTGCTGTTGTGTCACCACTTCGTGTGGGTCTTGTGTGGCAGTCAAAGGGTTAACAGACCTCCATCACGTCACAGGATGTCAGGTTTGGTTAGAGCATCTCTCAGAGTCAAAGAGACCCCTGGAACAAATAGCCAAATTCGGGAGTTGCTAGTTATCGCCCGCTGCGGCACCAGAAGCTAGGGCCGCCTAAAGAAGGCGGTAGATGGGATGGCCCATTAAATTCTGCATTCAGGTATTTTTTTTATTTAAACTGATTTTAAATCTGAACAATATTTAGATCATAAACATTATTTAAAAAAGTATAAATAAATTTTTTGAATATCATGAACCAATTTTAAAAGAATCAATTTAAAAATTCATGAACCAATTTAAAAAAATCATAAACCAAAATTCGAAAACTTGAACAAAGTTTCAAAATTCGTAAACCAAATTTTAAAAAAGTCATAAACCAAATCTTCAAAACCATAAACCAATTTTCAAAAGACGTAATTGTTTCCAAAATATAATAATATTTTCTAGAAAAAAAGAAAATAAAAAATAAATAAAAAGAAAACAAAAAAAGAAAAAGAAAATAGAAAACGAGAATCATCGGACCGCGGAAATGGACCGGCCCAATAGGGGAGAGCCCTATGGTCCACTAGCCACCCGCGCCGCAGCGGGCGGCAATTAGCATTTCACGTCAAATTCTGTTTGTTTTGGTCCGCGCGGCGTCCGAGCAAGTCCAAATTGGGGCTTCCAACGATGTATCCCATTTGGTGTCTGTGGATAGGTCCGGACACCTTATTTTCCTAAGGGCATCTCCACTGGGCCGATAGAAATGGTCTATTTTTTATCTGTTTAGGTTGGGTCACGGTCGCTTTTGGGTTGTGATCCGACCTGTCCATCCAGCCATGTCCAGGACGCGACCCATTTGTATGCGCTAGGCAGCGTATCACAGAATTTTCATCAGTTTCCAGATTCAGCACAAAGTACATAGGTAAATGTATATTTTAACAATTAAATAAACTATATTAGGTAGTACTTACAAATGACTAGTTCACACTCATATGGTTCGATAAAAAACTACCAAACGTCATTCAAATTACAAGAAGCACTTAATCGGTTTAGTTTCCCGCATGAGCCCATATATTCTAAACCAAATCTAGTTGAAACCGATTATGAGTTTGCCTGTGACGCAAATTTTCATGCACTTGTATAAAATCTTAACCAGCTCTATCTCAACCACCTGACCCGGAAAGTCCCAGTTGATCCAAGATGTCGTCATCACGCCCGTTCTCGACGATCATGTTGTGCATGATCACACAAGCAGTCATCACATCTCACATTCTCTCCGTACTCCAGGTTCTAGCAGGGTATCGAACATAAACCACCTTGACTGAAGCACACCAAATGCTCGCTCCACATCCTTCCTAGCTGTATTTTTTCTCTTTCGTAAACCTCTTGCATTTCTCATCTCTGGGGTTGCGGATTGTCTTCGCAAAGGTGGCCCAGGAGAGATAGATACAGTCAGCTAGATAGTAACCTATATCATACGGATTGCCATTGATCTCATAGGATACATGTGGGGCATTGTCTTCTATAATAAAAATTGGATTTCGCTATAGCACATTGATCCAGCTATGCCAAAAAAGGAGTGTCAAATTTAGATATCCTTTGATGCAACAGCCCCTAGTATGACGATGCATCCCTCTGCATGCCCTTTGATCTGCCCTTGCCAACTAAAGGGACAATTCCTCCACTGCCAATGCATGCAGTCGATGCTGCCAAGCATCCCAGGAAACCCCTTCTCTCGTTGTTGGACAAAAGGCGGGCAATGTCTTTGGTGTTTTTCTCTCTCAGGTAAACTTCGCCAAACACCGCAATAACTCTGCTGAAAAACCGGTACATAGACTCATGGCATGCGGACTCGCTCATGCGCGTGTAGTCATCGAGGAGATCACCGTGCACTCCACATGCAAGTTGTCGAATGGCAGTAGAACATTTCTGGTAAGAGAAGAATCCAATCTTACTGGTACAATCGTATTTGGCCTCAAAGTAGTTATCATACTCCCTTGCCTCATTTAGAATGTGGACATCCTATAGCGACGAGGCAATGCCTTCTTTTTGAAGACCAGATTAGTTGGATGGAAGTAGTCCTTATAAAGGCGTATATGACCGACTTCTCGGTCGTGTTTGGAGTTTGTGAAGGATGGAATTTAAGGCAGCTAGATGTAAAGAACGCGTTCTTACATGGTGTTCTGAAAGAGGAGGTTTGCATGAGACAACCACCTGGTTTTTAGTCTTTTGTTACTCCAAGCTATGTTTGCAGACTTGACAAGGGTATTTATGGATTAAAACAAGCACCTTGAGCATGGTACTCTCTTTTGAGTTACAAACTACATTCACTTGGTTTTACACCTTCCAAGGCTGACACCTCCTTGTTTCTCTTCAACAAGTTAGGTGTTCAAATCATGTTGCTCATATATGTTGATGATACCATTGTTACTAGTTCCTCTGATACAACTATTTTAGCATTGCTTCAGAATCTAAGTCATGATTTTGCTCTTAAGGACCTTGGAAATCTTTATTATTTTCTAGAATTTAAAGTTCACAAGAAGCCGCATGGTCTTTTTTTTTGAATCAAGACAAATATGCTACAGATTTGCTTACACGTGTTGGCATGGCTACTTGCACATCCTATCATACACCCTTGTCTAGTACTGATACACTTTTATTGACCGATGGTTCTCCACTTTGTCCTACGGATAGCACTTGTTATAGAAGTATTGTTGGTGCTCTATAGTATTTAATATTGACACGACTTGATATCTCTTTTTATGTTAATAAGGTATGTAAGTTTCTTCATGCTCCCACAACCACACACTAGACAACTTTCAAATGTATTTTAAGGTATATTCATGGTACATGTATAGTTGGACTCACTTTTCAGAAGTCTTTCTTGATACTTCTCAGTGCATTCTCAGATGCAGACTGTGCTGGTGACTTAGATCAGAGACGGTCCACATGTGGATTTGCCAGTTTTTTTTGTCCCAATCTCATATATTGGAGTGCTGAGAAAGAACTAGTGGTGTCACGTTCCAGTACTGAAGCTGAGTATAAGGCTTTGACCAATTCTAGAACCGAGTTAACCTGGGTTGAGGCTCTTGTTCGAGAGTTAGATATTACTCTCATAGAAAAACTATGTCTATGGTGTGATAACCTTGGTGCCACCTTTTTGTCTGCTAATACAGTTTTTCATGCTAAAACTAAACACATCGACATTGATTTTTATTTTGTTAGAGAAAGAGTGGCCAACAAAAAGTGAATGTCAGGTTTATTTCCAGCAAAGATCGGATTGCTGATGGCTTCACCAAGACCTTTATTTCAAGTAAAGAGTGAGGGGTATTAGACATTATTTGTAACATATTATCGTATATGTATACAGTAGTACTCTACCTTATACTAACTCATCTTGTACTGCCACCATGGGGATATCCCCGTGCCATTATAACACGTATCGATCTCCGCCAGTGGTGGTTCCTCCCACGACAACCAACTTGGTGGCTCAAAAGATAGGATTTCTCCTTAATATATATTATATGTGAGATGCAATAATCTAGGCCATATGATTGATGTCCCTTTGATCAAATGATTCTTGGGCACTTCCAGAACCTTCCTAGGACTTCTCTCTGTCTTCACGTGTTCAATGAACCGACCCATGGTTGAATTCATCAAGCATGAGAAGAGTTATGGTCAATCGAGTACCAAATTTCTGGAATTTTCGAAACTGCTTCTGGATTCTTCAATAAAAAACAATCTACCTTTTGCATTCAAACTCTGTTTTGGACGTTCTTTAGATTAACATGTTCCTCTAGAAATTCCTCATGACTTTCATCTTCTTAGTTTTTCATTTGACATCATCTTAAGGACTTCATGCGGCAAACTCTAAAAACAGTCCTGCAGGGATAGATTTTTGGAAATTACAAATTTCACCATATTGAGTAACTTCCTTCTATATTTATGTGATTTCTACCTACACAACAATACACAAAGCAAGAAATTGTCATTTTTTGCAAATAGTAGTAGCTTAGTCTAAATAAATATAATAAATTTTATTTAGCACAATAAACTATAAAGTTCATGTATGCATTTACATGCATCAACACATTTAAGTTTAACATACGATCATCCACGAGTATAAAGGTGATAAAACTGCCGCGTTCGGATACACGGACACTGGGGATGCCGTCACCCCTTTCTAGTTTGGCACGGAATGCAACACGTTTCTAGCAGCTCAAGAAAACACACCTCCTCCCGAAGGAGCACACAATAGTTTATTACCTAGGTTCAGGATACGAGACGTGTAAAACCCTACATCCTGCAATGTTGTACGTATATCTTCTCCAGGGATAGAAGGGCATTGTTTGCCTACTTCTCTCGGGAGCAACTTTCTCTTTTCCATGCCGTTCGGTTATTGACGGTACTCCCCCATCTAACCAACAACTAATCATGAGGGAGCAATGCGATCGAGCGAACGATTCCAGTAATGGATCGAGCTGACTATACATGGGAGAGAGGGATTTTATATATCACGCTCAATGCGGGAGTTAATAGGCTCTGTCCATGCGCGTCCACGGTTTTGGGTTGGCCCAATAGGACCTTTTCTGGTTTTCAGGCTATAGTACAATGGTTTTTGGCTATTTTTGTTCACACTTTTCTACTCTTCTTTTTTTTGGTTTTGTTCAGTTTCACAGGTTCTTGCGGTTTTATTTCTTTCTTCTCCTTTTTCCTTTTGAGATTTTAAACATATTTCAAATTTAAATTTTTTAAATTTGAACAAATATCAAATCTAAAAAATTTCAAATATGTTTTTTCTAAAATCTAAATATGTTTAATTCTAAAATTTTCCAAATTTAAACACTTCTCACATTTAAACAATTTTCAAAGTTTTTTTAATTTAGACATTTATAAAATTTAATATTTTAAAATTTTGTTTTTAATATGAATTATATAAAATAAAATAAGATAAAAAAATAATAATACTTATGCGTCGTTCGACCCAAGTGTTTATAGCACACGTTTGGGTGTTCGTCCATATGCGTCGTTCCGAATGCGGCTGAGTAAAAAGTACTATGTTTTTCATAGTAAGAAAAAAAATGTTGGAATATTTAAAAGATCAAATTTTGAAAAAAATTCAAATTTGAAAATTGTTGAAATACAAAAAGTGTTCAAATTTAAAAATTATTCAAAATTGAAATTTGTTCACATACAAAATATGATCATTCTCAAAAAATTGTTCAAATTCAAAGTTTGTTCAAAAAAGTTTAGATTTAACAATGTTCAAAATATTAAACAAAAGGAGAAAAGGAAAACCACCCCAAAAACAAAAAAAATCAAACCCGGGAAAAAGAAACATGGAGGAAAAAGCAAAAACCCGCTAGAACACCCACCAAAAAAAAACAAAAAATTAAAGACACGGTGACTAATGGGCTGGCCCAGCCCGCGGAAAAGCTCAGGCAGTGAGGGATAAATAGCATTTGCCGGGACATAGGCGCTCTTAGGGCGAGTCGATGCCCATTTAGTACAGGTCAAAGCTGATTTCGTTCCAGGGCCATAGACTCTAGAAAACATGTTGGGCAAAAGGGCCATAACTTTTCGTGAGTCAGCCCATAAGCTTTGGCGTAACAAACGATCTGCAAGTACATTTGGAGCAGGCACAGCGACCGATGTGAGTTTAAGGTGTCAACAAAATGTAAAACATGTACTTTGGTTGTTAAGCGGAGCGTACCGTCTGCCTCAAATTAAACAAGCGACACGACTTCCCAACCGTGGCTGCCCCGACCACTTATTAGGCTGCCGTCCTTGCAGCCTTTTCACGTGGAGTAACCATCTTCCTTGATGGAGAATTGACACTGGTCCAATGCCATGAAAGCTTAGCTCAATTAACAGGTCATGGGATCGCAAAAGCCTGGCTAATTAGCCACATCGACGAAACTGACTGGTCGCTGAACGATACCTGCTACGTTCCGCGTGACGCCTAGCCTATAGGCAACTTGGAAGGAGCTAGCGGTAAACTTTAGTTGCATATGCTCACAAAATTATCGAGATCATCGAAGGTTTCCATCCATCGGCCGGCAACATATATATTGCTCTAGCTAGGTGAGGTACTGAGGTGCAGTGTCTGTGTCCATTAAAGTTGACACCACCCTACGAATCCAACTGTATTTTAGGCCGTCAGTGTACCATGCATGCATGGCGTCCGGTGCCAAGTTTCCGAACAAATTTCTGCTCCATCGACGTGCTCGTCGGTGTCAACCGCAAGAGCGTAAGTACTTCCTGGACACAGCACACTCACTGTTAAGTTACCAATTAATTAATTCTTTCGTAATAGCACAACGTAGCCCGCTGTAGTACGTTTCCCTGTTTACGCCGCGGCTAGTGGTGCATCATCTAGCCATCAGACGATGACACGACATTGCTGCTGTTGCTGTCACCGGCCCGGTCCTGGCATAGGCATTGTAGTAAGATGAAAGGTCCTGCTGACAGAGGTGGATTCTAGTACAGCTGTGCTGTCAACGCTATTCCTCAGCTTTATTATGTGATTGACTCTCAACTAATGCAGACTGGGATGGATTGTTAACTTGATCATAGAAATGTGAGTAACGTAATACATGAAAGGAAATATGTGTAAGTGTAATGTCATACCAAATTAGAATTGATATTTTGGGATAATAATAACTTGTATTGATTTGAGCAATAGTACAAAGATTATATAGGAGAGAGAAGGAGCCGGCCAAACCGACTTAGGCTAGAGTCCTAATTTAAATCAAACACAACTCTAATACCACCCCCTCTCTCCACGCAGTGTCAACGTCGGGTGCCACGATGTTGAGACTGAACCGAATATCTGTAAATGCTGCAGCGGAGAGACCCTTGGTGAAGATATCTGCAAATTGTGCATTGGTCGGAACATAAAGAACTCGAATCTCAACGAGAGCCACCTTCTCTCAACAAAAGAATATCAATCTTTATGTGCTTGGTGCGACGATCACTAGTGAAACGAGGTTCGTGCCACGAACCGGTGTTAAAGGCCTGCACTGGTTTTGCAGAGTTTCTTTAACACCGGTTCGTGGCTTGAACCGGTGTTAAAGGGGGGGCTATATAACACACCGCAGCCCACACCCCTCTCTTCCATTTTTTCACTCTCTCATTTTGGAGCCTAGCAAGAGGGTGAGAGGTGTGCTAGTTTGTGTTTTTTTCCTATGCACAAGAGGTGTTCGGTGAAATGCCCGAGAGCTCAAAATAAGTTTTCTCGTTGCTCTTTCCTTCTCGGTCGAGGTCGGCAACTATCCTTTCATGTGTCATTGATGTACTATATATAAATGGTCATCTCCCTATTAATTTTTGATATATACTATATATTAATGCAGATGAACCGGCAATGGATGTACGGTGACCGACGCACTTCCGAGTACATTACGGGCCTCCAAAATTTCATCGTTGTGGCTAATGCAAACCGTGGTCACAATGGTTTTATGTGTTGTCCGTGTGTTCACTGTCAGAACAAGAAAGACTACTCAAATACCAGAACCATTCACGCCCACCTGCTTCGATCCGGTTTCATGCCCAGCTATAATTGTTGGACCAAGCATGAAGAAAAAAGGGTTGTGATGGAAGACAACAAAGAAGAAGAGGATGAGGACAACTATCATAATATGTATCCTGAATATGATGATACTGCAACGGGGGTAGATAATGAAGATCAAGAGGCAACAGATGGGTCTGCTGATGACGATCTTGGTCGGGCCATTACTGATGCAAAGGAAGAATGTGAAACTAAAAAGGAGAAGGAGAAGCTAGAGCAGATGTTAAAGGATCACAAAACATTGTTGTACCCAACTTGCGAAGATGGCCACAAAAAGCTAGGTACCACACTGGATTTGCTGCAATGGAAGGCAGAGAATGGTGTGACTGGCAACACATTTTCAAAGTTGTTGGTAAAAATGAAGAATCTTCTTCCAAGAAATAATGAGTTGCCCGACAGTACATACCAAGCAAAGAAGGTTGTCTGCCCTCTAGGATTAGACGCGTAAGATACATGCTCGCACTAATGATCGCATCCTCTACCGCGGTGAGAAGTACGAGAATTTGGATGCATGCCCGGTATGCACTGCGGTATAAGATCGACGAGACGATCTGGCGATGTTGAGGCGAGGCCCCTAGGAAGAAGGTTCCTGCCAAGGTTATGTGGTATGCTCCTATAATACCACGGTTAAAACGCTCTTCGAAATAAAGAGCATGCCAAGTTGTTGCGATGGCACATGGAAGACCGTAAGAAAGACACGATGTTGAGACACCCCACGATGGGTCACAGTGGAGAAAAGTCGGCGAGAGTACCCGGACTTCGACGTGGACGCAAGGAACTTAAGTTTGGTCTAAGTACGTATGGCATGAATCCTTTTGGTGAGCAGAGCTGCAAAGACCGCCTATGACTCTATGTATCTATAACCTTCCTCCTTGGTTGTGCATGAAGAGGAAGTTCATTATGATGCCAGTGCTCATCCAAGGCCTGAGGCAACCCGGCAACGACATTGATGTGTACCTAATGCCATTAGTTGAAGAACTTTTGCAGTTGTGGGCCAAACCAGGTGTACGTATGTGGGATGAGCACAAAGTGGAGCCATTTGACCTACGAGCGTTGCTTTTCGTAACCATCAATGATTGGCCTGCTCTTAGTAACGTTTCAGGGCAAACAAACAAGGGATACAATACATGCACACACTGTTTATATGAGACTGAAAGTGTATATTTGGAGAAATGTAAGAAGGTTGTGTATCTAGGGTATCGTCGATTTCTTCCGAACATGCATCTAGTAAGAAAGAAAGGCAATCATTTCAAACGTCTGGCAGAACCACGGAGGAAGCATGTCCTCTGTACCGGTGAGGAGGTATTTGGTATGGTCAAGGACCTAGAAGTAATCTTTGGAAAAGGTCCTAGCAGTATAACTGTTCCGAATGACGATGTCGGACACGCGCCCATGTGGAAGAAGCAATCTATATTTTTGGACCTACCCTATTGGAAAGTCTTGGAGGTCCTCTCTTCAATCGACGTGATGCACGTGACGAAGAATGTTTGCGTGAACTTGCTAGGCTTCCTAGGAGTGTATGGGAAGACAAAAGATACACCGGAAGCACGGCAGGACCAACAACGTATGAAAGACCCTGAAGAGCCTATGCATCCTGAGAACGAGAAGGGTAAACGATGCCACTTAACTCCTGCCAGCTACGCTCTTACCAAAGAAGAGAAGGAAATCTTTTTTGAATGCCTGAGCAGTATCAAGGTCCCGTCTGGCTTCTCATCAAATATAAAGGCAATAATAAATATGGCAGAGAAAAAATTCCAAAACCTAAAGTCTCATGACTGCCACGTGATTATGACACAATTGCTTCCGATTGCATTGAGGGGGCTTCTACCTGAAAATGTTCGAGTACCCATTGTGAAGCTATGTGCATTCCTCAATCCAATATATTAGAAGGTAATCGATCCAGAAAGCCTACCAGGGTTACAGACAGATGTGGCCCAATGTATTGTCAGCTTTGAGTTGGTGTTCCCACCATCCTTCTTCAATATTATGACGCATCTCCTGGTTCACCTAGTAGAAGAGATTGCCATTCTCGGTCCTGTATTTCTACACAATATGTTCCCCTTTGAGAGGTACATGGGAGTCTTAAAGAAATATGTTCATAACCGTGCTAGGCCAGAAGGAAGCATCTCCAAGGGCTATGTAACAGAGGAGGTCATTGAGTTCTGTGCTGATTTTATTCCTGACCTTAAGGCGATTGGTGTTCCAGAATCACGACATGAGGGGAGACTGCGTGGAAAAGGCACCCTAGGATGTAAAGCAATGATATGTAGGGACGGGCATTCTCTCAATCAAGCACACTACACGATTTTACAAAGATCTATCTTGGTTGCCCTGTATATCAATGAACACAAGAATTTAATACGCCTCAAATACCCGGGGCAGTTTGATGAATGGACTATAAGTGAACACATGGCGAGTTTTGGCGGCTGGCTGCAAAGACTTCTGATGAATAACACCACTGTTGGGGAACAGCTGTACTTGTTGGCCAGGACACCATCTTCGATTGTATGTACTTTCCAAGGGTACGAGATAAATGGGAATACATTTTACACGATAGGCCAAGATAAAAAGAGAACCAACCAAAACAGTGGTGTCCGCTTCGATGCAGTAGAAGACAATGGGCAAAAGACCATGTATTATGGGTTCATAGAGGAGATATGGGAACTTGACTATGGACCTAATTTTAAGGTCCCCTTGTTTCGATGCAAATGGGTCAAGCTAACAGGAGGAGGGGTTGAGGTAGACAAGAAGTACGGAATGACAACAGTGGATCTCAACAATCTTATGAAGGTAGACAAGAACTTAGACGAACCATTTGTCTTATCCAATGATGTGGCTCAGGTTTTCTATGTGAAGGACATGTCTACCAAACCGAAAAAAAGAAAAAAATAAGCAAACAGATACATCACACGATGAGCCAAAGCGTCACATAGTTCTTTCAGGGAAAAGAAACATCGTGGGAGTGGAGGACAAGACAGACATGTCAGAAGATTATAATAAGTTTGATGAAATTCCGCCCTTGAGTGAAGACCCACCCAACCATCTTGTTAAGCGGTCTTCGATACTCCATGGTTCTACCGACGCGATCATAAGATTGACTATATGTATTAATTGAGCCATTTTTGGCACACATATGTATCTCAACATGGAAATCAATGTCATATTTATTCTGTTAACAATATATGTATTAAATGAGCAATTTTTCTTCCTGCCATTTCTTCCCGCCATTTTTCTTCCCGCCATTTTTTCCCGCCAGTTCTTCCCGCCATTTCTTCCCGCCAGTTTTTCCCGCCAGTTCTTCCCTCCAGCCATTTCTCACTATATATATGTAGGGTTGGCCTCCATTGTCATTGCACATCTCTAGACTCATATCTGCAACCTCATCACTCTTTCCCATGGCTTCCACCGTAGTACTAACCCCCAGGGAGGCGGAGGCGCTGCACTCGAACTACCCCGCCCGCCGGCCATGTGTCCCGTCGGCTAGATGCCGAGCCCGTTCCTCTGTCCCTCTAGGTGTGGCGCGACGATGGCCATCACGAACCACTACTACTTCGATCTCACGCCGAGCAGCGGAGGAATCCCAGATGGCATCCCGACTATTTCCTACTTGGGAAGCCTTCTTCGGGATCGGCGTGAGAGGCGCCGCCGAGCACGAGGAGGCCCACCTCCTCCGAACTTCAACGAGGCCGGCGTGTGGTGGCATCGGACTCTCCAGGCGTCATGGCCTATGACACGCCACGACTCTAACCCCGTCTGCGCTACCCTCAAGTCCAGCCCACACGTACCTTCAAGGTTCAATTACTGGCGACCGACGACAATGACGACGGCGGGCGAAAGTACCGACTGATGGCAAGTATTACAGTGCGGAGCATGGTGAATCACTCCAACATTCCAAAACAAGTTCGCCGATTGTGACTTAATCTGGCCATGTATCTTAATTTTCAGTTCTTTTATGTATCTTAATTTTCAGTCGTGCTTTATGTAACTTACTGTTAGTTGCATTATGTACTTTAATTCTAGTTCTATCATAATAAAAATATCAAACTTGGGATGACAAACTATGTTGCAAGAGGAAGTTTTCCTTTTTGTCGCACCAAAAAGGCATTTTCCATTTTCCAAGCATAAAAAACAGACGGTTTTGTGAAGCAACCACCAAATGGCTAATTCAAAAAACTACCACCACATTTTACAAAATACTAGACCAACTTATATGGACAATGTATGTCAACACCCGGATTTTTAATCCCAGATGCCTGTTATGCCATACATCGCAATCCCAGGATTACCATTTTTGCGAGACATAAAAGAATTGGATACCGTAGTACATCATCCATTACAAACCGTACATAAGTTCTTACACAAATAGGGATCTCATGATCCAGTTCTTAATACAACATCAAGCAACGGAATACGTAATAATAACGGTAGCGTAGGCGAAGCTCCATCTTTGGGATCACAGGCAATGCTGACGATGGGAGATGATCCTAGTTGTCGTAACCTTCCTAGGGTCCATCCTCCAGGTACTCCTCTTCATAGTCTGGCCATGGGAATAGCCAGGGACAAAGCCATGAGTACTCTTTAAGTACTCGCAAACTAATACTAATGTAAAGGGTTTTTGGATAATAGGACACTAGGCTCTAGGGTTGTTTTGCAAAAGCCAGATTTATCTCTACGAAGTTCCAAAACTAATCACAATTTTATAACTCCTAAGTGGGATCTTGTAACCCATGTCACAACCCTGTTGTGGTCAAGTCAAATTCTCAAATCATTTCACAAGTCATTTTGAAAAGTCTGACGGGGAACAGATATTACTCCAATCGTCCATAATCATGACGCGGCTATTCGAATAGTTTTACACTCTGCAGAGATTGTACACTTTCACCATAATATTCGATACATCCGTCAGGAACAAATCCTGAATTCACCATCCTCAGTATGCGGATAATCAATCCTAACCTTTCGATTACACGCCCTAGTATAAGCACCTCTCCTGTGAGTTTGGCCATGACCAACTGTCATCTTGGGTACTGCACAGGTGGACAATCTTCACAAGGTAGCCTCATCTTAGACCTTGGCCGTGAGGGAACTAATACTAAGGTATATAAGTTTCCAGTCAAGCCCTACCCAATCTTTGGATATTGTGGTTGTACGATAAAATTGGAATGGTATCGCATCCAGACAACCATCAGTTTTATAAAGGGCTAAGGCTCATGCCTCAACATTTTCATCACCAAAATCATCAGGTGTTCGGAAACACATGTCCAAAACATTTCAATAGAATGATCCATCATTGCAAGGTTTTAATAACCATTTTCACCAAGTATTCCCATCTAATGTTGATCAAGTTTTATGCTTAGCACTAGCATCTACAAGTGGGGGTAAGCAATAAATGAGGGTGGTAAACTAGTGGAGTTCTAACTAAGTTCAATATCATGCCTTAGGGTGACATCAAGATTATCTAGCTTAGGCAAAATTTTATGCTCTTTATGCAACCTTCACATATCCTTCTAGTATCTACCATTTATTCCGGTAAACTCTAAGTAAGAGCTTTGATAAAGAAAAAAGTATAAAGCTTGTAAGTAAAAACTAGGATTGGTTTATCAAGTGGATATGATCACATATACTTAAGGCATATAGTGTTCATAGTAACAAGTAGTGGTTTGTGGCATCAGTAGGGTATCTTGCAAGGGTTAGCTTGCACATTCACTAGTAGTATCAGGCTTGCATTAGTGTCAATATAAGCTTGCTAAATTGCAAGTGTTAGCTTGCAAGGTTAATAGCTTGCATAGGTATAGTATCATCTTGCCTTGAGCATAGCAGTGGTTGAAGTTCTCCTCGGCTTATTCTTCGTAGAATCCTCCTTCCTCCTCGTATCCTTGGTCGGTACTATCGTCTATGAATAAATACGAGGTACACAATCACCAAACAATACTTAACTACTTGCAATCATCACACACAAGGGTCCTATAGATGATCTAACATCATCTCTAACATTACACGATTAAGGCTTGGTTTAATTCTTTTTATTTTTAGAAAAGTAATTTCTACTCATTGAAAAACTACTTAAGATTTAATATTCTCCAAACCAAACATGGGATAATGTTGACACATGTCATCACCACATATTTTAGTCCATGGGAATATGATTTAAAGTGGTGTCACAATTTAATAAGGTTTTACCCTTTTATTTTAATTAATTAAAGTGGCTATAAATGCCTATGTAGCATTCTTTTATTACTTGAACATTATTTCTGCAAGTAAACCTATATATTTTTTATATATTCTGAAAGGTATGGTTAAATGTGATTTTTGAGAGTTGGAATCAACTCAAAAGATATTATGGTTTAAATTTGAAAAATGTTTGAATACAGAAAATCTTATGCCTTGTTATTTTTACCATGGGTGATCTATATATCCAAATGACTTGAATCCAACGGGCTTGGATTCAGCATTCCCAGACCTTTCTAACAAAATTAGTTTCATTCAATTTGATGCACTGAATCGATCTGGGTTAATTTTTGAAGTTGGATACAGAAGTGAGTTTGAAATAAAATGGAAAAGGTTTAATTTGAATAACTGGGCTGCGCGGGAAACGATACTGGGCCGGCCTGCTAAGCGCAGTGCTCCCGCGGGCTGCTTAAGTGGGTGTCCCCACTCGTCAGTGAGACAGGGGGTGCGAAGCGGTACGGGGCAACGTGGTGCGTTCGATCTGATTCTAATCCAACGGCTGAGAGTCATCGTCGACGTTGAGCAACGCCGGCGAGAAAGAAACCTAGCGCCGATGGGGGTTCTGGGGCTCACCGGGTGTTGGCGAGGGTCGAGGCGAGCAACGAAGTCGGCGATGGTGAACTTCGAGGGTGGTCGCGCAGCTCACGGTGGACGAATCAATCGATGCCTTCTTCTCCAGAGGCGGCGGGCTCCGGTGAAATTCCGGCAAAGTGTTGCTCGCCTTGCTCCGGGAACGGTGTGGCACGATCAGTGAGGAGAGGGGAGTAGAATTGTGTGAAGAATTCGAGCAGGGGTGGCCTCTATTTATAGTCGAGCGAGGGGACCGTCGGGGCGCATGGTGAGCTCGTCGGGGGCGATGGTACAGGAGGCTATTGGCATGGGCAAAGGTAGGGGACGGTGCGGTGTTCCCTGGTGATGCTCAACGACATGGTTTCGAGGCGTGGGGCGGTGTGGCTTGGTCTGGAACATGCGATGCTCTGCGCGGCAGAGGCGGCGTCTTCGATGGCGAGCTGTGGTTGTGCGTCACGGGGCGGCGAACGAGGATGTCTGGCGGTCTCCTAGGTCGGTGGCGATCGTGTATGCCTTGCGAGGGTGGCGCGCTGTGGAGCTTGGCCGAGGGTGGCGCTCTGGCGCACGCTCGGCATGGTCGCTGGCGGTTTGGGCGCGGTCCGTGCATGTGGTCCAGGGGTTGGCAAGGTTCGAACGGTGGACATGGAGTGGCGGTGGACGGTGGGATGCCTCCCAGACATGCTGGCTAGGCTTGTTTCTCCTCCTACCTTGCTGTCTCCACCGGGGTGGCATGGGTGTGCTCGGCTGTTCACCATTGATGGCAATGCCAAGCTTACAGTGAGGCTAGTGCTTGGTTTAACTTACTAGATGATCTACTGAGATGGTTGTGAGCTAAAGAGGAAACAAGTTAGGCTTCAATCACTGCTCACTATAGTGTTTAGGATTTTGATGATTTGTGTCTTCAACCTGTTTGATGAAATGGCCGCATGAATTCAAGTTTTGAATTTTGAAAAGATTTTTGGTGGGTGTGCTAGATTGGTGCTGGTGAGTCTGCAGATGCTTGGGTTTTGAAAGTTGAGCTTGTTTGAGTGGTTTTTGAAAAAGTGGGATCTTCCCATATGATAAAGATTCAATTTTGAATTGTCATTTAAACCATGCATTTGAAAGTTTATGGATGATCACAAAGTGGGCCTTGATACTTTTTTATGCGTACATTCAAGGGGTGCAAAGATCCAGAAAAGTTTCTATTAGGTTCTGAAAGTTTGAGACAGCCAAAGTAGGCATGGGAGTTAAATTGGTCAAAGTGACCATTCCTTTATTTTATTTGTTTTGATTTATTTGTCTTTGAGAAAAGTGTAGGAAATGTTTTAGATGATGCTTAATTCACCTAAGAAACATTTTACAAGCAAAGAATCACATAAACAAGTTGTTTCAAAAGAATTTCAAATTAAATGCATACACATATGCATGCTTTCATAATTTTATTTAGAAAAGTTTTTTGTTAACCCTAATTTTGATGATTAGAGTTTGATGATTCAAGTTCAATATTTTTGGGATGTTACAATGTACCAACAGGGGATCTGAAACCTTTCTGTCCACCTCTGGTGAAAAAGACAAATTCCTACTGAATCGGCAGGAAGTGGGTTAGATATGAACTACAGGTACATGATACGATGCTCATGATTTTTTAAAAAATCATTTTTAGGTTCACATATGCTATTTTATCAAAAATCCAATGCAAGTTTAGCGAGACTTGGCCCCGAGCTAAGAATATTCATGCCCGTTGTTCGACAAAGTTTGACGATAGTTTAAAACGGGGATAGAAAATTAAAAAACGACCGAAACAATGCGAAACCTTCGCTGGTGTTATATTATGTGACAAATTTAGAAGGAAAATATCAAACTTGGTATATTGATTATGTCTCAAAAAAAACTTCACAAAATGACCTATCTCATTCGAGGTTTCTTGGATTTCGGGTCAAATGACCAATGTTATGGCTAGAATCAAGGCATAATTTGTGATAATGTGGCCATATTGTGCATACATGTGCATCATGGCATGGCAAACAATGTTGCAAGAGGAAGTTTTCCTTTTTGTCGCACCAAAAAGGCATTTTCCATTTTCCGAGCATAAAAAACGGACGGTTTTGTGAAGCAACCACCAAATGGCTAATTCAAAAAACTGCCACCACATTTTAAAAAAATACTAGACCACATTATATGGACAATGTACCAACAGGGGGATCTGAAACCTTTTCGTCCACCTCTGGTGAAAAAGATAAATTCCTGCCGAATCGGTAGGAAGTGGGTCAGATATGAATTACAGGTACATGATACGATACTCATGATTTTTTACAAAAATCATTTTTATGTTCATAATATGCTATTTTATCAAAAATCCAATGCAAGTTTAGCGAGGTTTTGTCAGATTCCAAAGTATACAAAAGATGCGGCATTTAAATATCCAAACAATTCAAAAATGTTAATATAAAATAAAATATGATTTGCTCTAATAAAATAGGGTTAGATTCCTTTTTAGATGCTTAATATTTCTTATGTTCAAAGTTTTAGGGTTTGACTATTTTATTTTTGTTTTAATTGAATAATTAAAATTTATAAGTAAGTGTTTTAATCATTTTGAAACTTTTCATCTACAGTAACTATAAAATGTTTTTATTTGAATGGATAGATCTTATTTTTCTGAAAATTATGATATATTATTCATATTTTTCTGAGTTGAAATGAAAAAGATATGAATTTTCTAAATTCTATCCTATTTTATGAATTAAAAAAGCCCCCAACCCTTTAATGTACGAAATAAATGCACCCTCCCCCTTTAACACCGGTTCCAGGCAAAGGGGGGGCATTTATTTCATTTCGCGCGTGCACACCCCTCCTTTAACACCGGTTCGTGGCTGGAACCGGTGTTAAAGGGGGTGCGGGCGCGAAACGAATTCCCCCTTTAGCACCGGTTCCAGCCACGAACCGGTGTTAAAGGGGGGTTATAACGCGCGCGCGGTTCCTCTTTCCTCCCTTCCCCCAGCCAGATCGATTGAACAGGAAGAGGAAGCAGAGGAGCTCGCCGTCGCGCGCCGTCCACGCTTGTCGTCGTCGCCGCCCTGCTGTCCGCCGCCGAGTCCGCCATCGCCATCCGTCCTGCCGTCCGCCGCCGCCTTCCATGTCTGTCGCCGCCATCGTCGTGTCATCCATCATCCTCGCGACGCCTCGACATCGCCATCGCCATCGCGCACTGGCTGCTTGCTTCGCCACGCCTCTGCGCCTGCCAGCGCCTCCACCTGCGCCCACCATGCCACAGCAGTGAGCTGCACCTCTTTTTTTAGGTTAGTTTAGTGTTAATTATTAGTAGTTAATTAGTTAGTATTTTATAAGTGTAGTTTAGTGTATTATTAGTAGTTTAGTGTTAGTATTAGTTTAGGGTTATTTAGTTTAGGGTTATTTATTTAGTTTAGGGTTATTTATTTAGTTTAGGGTTATTTAGTTTAGGGTTATTAGTTTAGGGTTATTTAGTTTAGGGTTATTTATTTAGTGTAGTTTAGTGTATTTATAGTTTAGGGTTATTTAGTGTATTTTAGTGTTAGTATTAGTTAGTTTAGGTCGCCACCTCATTTGCTGCTGTAAGCGCCATGGCCGTCGTTAACGTCGCTCCGGTGACCCCTAGGTTGTGGCGCCGCCCGTTTTAGGTAGGCCGCATCACGCTGAGGCAAACCCGCTACCTCGCGCGCCCTAGGTCGCTCTCATATGCATCCGGGATTTCTCCGAATTAGGGTTTAATCAACTTACATGACAAGTTTAATTATAAGAACATAATGAACCCTCTCATATGCATCCGGGATTTCTCCGAATTAGGGTTTGGACCCCTCGGAACTCGTTTCAACTGATCAAGCATCCTTAGGGTTTTAATTTCATTTGTGTATTTATTTGTGTATTTTTGTATGAATAATATGTATATTTCTGTATGAATCCAAGTCCACTTGAATGTTTACTCTCTTACTCTAGATAATATTATTGTTTTAGAAACTATGGATCCACTCAGTAAAAACCTTGAAGAGGAAGAAATAATGGAGAACATCATCCACGAGGACACCTCACAATATCTGAACTTGGAGGGACATGATGACAGCTCAAGTAGTCATGGAGAAGATGACGACTCCGGTGAACGCACTTTAGTGATTACAAAGTCCGTCGAGGTATATGCATGGATTAAGCCTCTGCTGACTTCCACCGATTGATTTGTATATATGTACATGTATTAATTAACGCTTCTTTCTTCTTTTAGCCCTCTGGATCGACCAGCCAGCAACAATCTTCTTCTATGAAAAAAATCAAGCGAGGCGCGAGCCATCGGTTGAAAGATCGTGCAAAGTTCACGATCGAAGCAGTCCGTGTTGATGGCAGGCCGATGGAGCCCAAGAAGGCCGCAAAAAAATTTGTACGTCAGGCTAGAGTTCTTGTTAGGGACCAAATCCCAATCATAATTGAATATTGGAATAAGACAAAGAAGGGCGACGGTACCTTTGTCGATGAAAGATCCAAAGAAACGATTTGGAATTCGCTGTTGGTAAATTTCACCCTTCCGCCAGAGGAGGATGAAAACAAACCGGTTATAAAGGAAAAGGTCAAAGAGTGGAATATAAAGAAGATGGCTGACACTTTCCGCAACTGGAAGACAAAATTGAACAAATTTTTCAAAGCTCGCGAGACTCTAGATTTCGAAGACGCATATTATGCGAAGATAATACCTCATTGGCCCAAATTTGTGGCATACAAGGAAGGTGCTATAGCTACAAAGAGGTCAGAAACCAATACGCTAAATGCCCAGAAGAAGGAATATCACCAGAGGACGGGGTCAGGTGGCTACATATCTCATAGGCCTAAGTGGGAGGAAGCTGAGAAGGCCCTTCGCGAGAGAGGGATCACACCCCAGACACATGGGTGGGACCTACGTGCAAAGACTTGGTTCTACGGAATCGGGGCAAGGTTGGACCCAGAAACGGGATTGTGTATCTTCCCAACCCTCCTTGACAAACCCGTCACTGAACTCATCACAACATACGAGGAAACAGCCGCCAGGACCTTCCATCCCGACAGAGAGAATGACCAGCTCACACGCGCCATCGGTAAAAAAGAACACCCTGGACATGCACAAGGCACAGGGGGTATGACGTGGAAGGATGGGTTTGACGAGTGGGGCGACTCTTACAGATGGCGTGGCAGAAAAGAAAAAGAGCGTACATAGTGGATGACACAGATAGAATATGCACTTGTGGCGCTGCAGGCGCAAGTGAATGCACAAAAGATCCAGCAAGCTACCGGTCCATCTCAGCGGCACGAAGAGCCTGCATTGGAAGCTGCCGGCAGCCCAGACTCTACGCGGAAAAGCAGCGTGGCTTCCACGGAGAACATGCAGCCCACGCTTGAAATGGCGGGTCCTCGATACCCCGTGGATGAGATCACGGAGAGCGAACACGCTGAGCTGCATGTGAGATTAATGGGCTTATCCATTAAGGTGGCTATCGGCTATTGAAAGAACATGTTGGGCCCCCATGTGTGGTTTTAGTAATTAATGACAATCTTTATGGACTAATGTGTGTATTAAGTTATACTTGTAGGATTTGTGCATTGGCATCGCTTGGAGCATGTGTTGGCTTCAAGGTCGATGAAATTCAAAGAAGATTTATCGTGCAAGCTCAATATGCGAGGTCGATGATGAGGAATTAAGAAAGGCGTTCCATCTTGAGAAGGGCAATATCGTCTACATCGAGCTCAAGTGGATTGTTCAAGGCAAATGTATAATCTTGATAGGTTTTCTCTTTTGCCGGTCTCACGTTGTGTGTGTGAGACCGGATTTAGGATAGATAACCGTACTATCAAGAGGGGCTCTCGTATGAGTAATTCGGTCACATCGTTCGGAGAGAGCTCAAACCTTTGCATACTTGCATCATCGTATTTGATTGTTATGTGGTCTTATCCATGTGAGGATATAGAGCTTGTGGTAATCTCCATAACAAGCTCTTGTTAATCAAAATCGGATCTCCCATATATATCTTGTTGCGATGTTGATTTATGCGGCTTTTCGGTTTCTCACCAAGAGATATCTCACATTATCCTATTTGATACTTTCTCACTTGGTGATAATCAATATTTCCTCTTTTTATTGAGAAGCCCTTGTCGTCCTTTATCCAACGCAATTGAAATCGGGTCAATCGAAGCTACCGTTTAAAAGTTATGACCGTTTGTATATTTGCTATTATTTGATTTGAAAAAGAAAAAAGAAAAAAATATTTTCTGGGCCGTCCGGTACTACCGGGCCCAGTACCGGACGAGCCTGATTCAGCCCACTAGCCTGCTGGCTGGACGGTACCATGCGGCACTACGGCGGCCCGGTAATGCCTTGGTGGCCAGACTACCGGCCCAGTAGCCCTCACCAGACTAGCCCATCCTCTCCTTGCTCTACGCCCACTCCCACATCGCCCGCTCTCGCTCGTTTGATTGCTGCCGCCCATGGCGTTGATCCGTCTTGTGGCCGTATCGCCTCGCCGCTGGCCCGCCACGCTGCCCCGCATATCGCCTTGCCGCATGCGCCGCGCCGCCGCTTCGCCAAATCAGCCGCCTGCAGATCCCTCTGCATAAGGCCTCTCTTTGCTTGCGTGCAGCGCCTCACTAATCCGCATGCGCGTTGACTTGCTGGCCGCTTGCTGGCCAGCGCCGCATGTCGCCCGCTGCTTGCTGCGCATGAGTCGGTAGTTGGGCTTGGATCCTTGGACCGGAGAACGTGACACTGGTCGGTGAACCAACAGCTTTTAGTTGAAATATCGGGCCTTTTTCGTGGTTACACCTTCTAATACCCAGACGGATTTTCGTGATTGCCATCATCTTTGTTGCTTTGCTTCTGCCGTGCCATGATTCGATTGGCATTGCTGTTTTTCTTGCTCCGTTTTTGGCCATGGCCGGTACTACCGGTTAAATCCGGTACTACCGGTCCTGACTGAATAACGCCCCAAACGGCTAGTTTTTCTGGGCCCCTATTTAAGGCTTTTCCTTTTTTCAGTTTAGTTAGCTCCTCTATTATCTATTAGGCTAAAATTTGTCCACACTTGCTCTAGATCTTGAAGCTTGCCTAATCTTTTCCCTCCGATGATTCTTGCGCATATTTGAGTGGAAAAGAGAGGAGATCTAGCCCCACGTTTTGACCTAACCGATTCATCTCTTTGTGAGTGCATCTTTGGGGATCTAGATTTTTGGGGATTTTGTGTCTCTCTTTGATTTCTCCTCTCTTGTTCCCCCAATAGCTTTAGTAGCTTTGTTGGAACTTGAGAGTGAGGGATTTGGGCATCTTTGTGGTGTTCTTTCCATTTGCATTTGGTGCATCGGTTTGAGTTCTCCTCGGAGAATTTGGTTTGAGTTACTCATTGGAGCTTGTCCCTCTTGGGTTCTTGGAACCTAGACGGTTTGTGGCCTTGGTGGCATTGTGGCCTTTTGTGGCGTTTGTTGGGAGCCTCCAATTAAGTTGTGGAGTTGTGCCCCAACCTTGTGAGTGGTTCCGGTTTCCACCGACAAGTGCACCGATAGTGGAAGCGTGGATCGATCCCATTGGGGTGAGATTCATCGGAGAATTAGGGAGGCCTTTTGTGGCGTTGGTGGTTTGATACCACCCCCTCTCCAAACGAGACATACTCCATGTTGGGAGGAACTCGGTAAAATATCGGTGTCCCCGCGTGCCTCGGTTATCTCTATACCCGAGCTCTTTACTTATGTACTTTACATTGTGATAGCCTTCGTGCTTGAAGTAATATATATCTTGCTATCACTTTGTTGTTTGTATTGCTTAGCATAAGTTGTTGGTGCACATAGGTAAACCTTAGTTGTTTCTAGGTTGTGCTTTACAAAGTAAACACTAGTTTTATTCCGCATTTGTTGAGCCTCTCTAGGAAAAGTTTTAATCGCCTATTCACCCCCCTCTAGGCGACATCCGTATCCTTTCAATTGGTATCAGAGCCCGGTCTCTCATTTTAGGCTTCACCGCCTTGAGAGTAAAGATGTCGGCTAGAGGATTAGTGCACAATGAGATATTCACATTCGATGGCACAAATTTTGATGTTTGGAAAATTCGCATGCTCATTCATTTTCGGGACATGGACCCAAATTTGGAGCGTATTGTAGATATAGGTTTTTCTCCTCCAATGGATTTCAATAATCTATCTAGTGAGGATGAGAAAAACTTATATCTCGATGCTCAAGTTTCTAATATTCTTGTTAATGCTTTGAGCTATGTAGTTACATCTTCAATCATTCCTTTTTGGAGCGCTCATGAGTTATGGACAAAACTTCAAGATAAATATGTTGTGTCCAACATTATTGAGGATGATTGTGTTGCTTCCACTTCCGGTCGAGATGAGTTCTCATCCTCTACCACTTTACCAACATGTGACTTTTCACAAGGTAATGATATGGTGAGTGGTGATACAAATTACAATATGGATAGTGTGTTCACTATTTGTAATCCCTCATATCTATCTAGTTGCAATGATCTATCTTTGGACCTTAACACTTCTAGCACTCAAAATTCCTCACATGCTTGTGTTAATAGTCCTTGCATATCATTTAGAAATGACTTAAATAAATCTCATGATGATATGCTCATGTTGTCTTGTTTCCATGATAAAAATGCTTCTATTTCCTCTAGTGCTTGTGTTGCTAACCATGTAGAGGAAAATGAAGATTCTATGGGCCAAGACAAGGTCTTGAAGAGATCTACAAGTGCAATCTCATCATCACCTTCCTCCGGTTCTCACATGTGTCTTATGGCTAAGGGAACAAAGGTAACCTCTTTGAATCCCATTGTATCTCATGATGATGATGATGATGAGGTTGAGAATGATAATGATGATTATAGAGGTAAGTATGATATTACCTCTATCAAGAAAATGGGAGAGGTTGTCTATAGTGCTCTATACAAAAATAAAATTGCTTCCTCCAACCTTCTTGAAATCTTGAATTATGCTATAGAAGGCAATGATCTTATTGAGGAGCAAGAAAACATAATTGATGAAAAGTTTGCACTTGAGCGTGAATATGCTAATGAACTTGCTCAAGTAAAGGACTCCCTTGAAGAAGAACAAACCACCAAATAATCTCTTGAGGAGACTTTTACTCTAGAATTATCTAGAGTAAAGGAATACCATGATAGAGAACTTGCGGTGTCTAACTCCTTCAAGATTAAAAATGATGAACTTGAAGTTGCTTATGCTAAACTTGTTGAGGATTTTAAGCACCTCGAAAATGGCTCTCGGGTCATTAAGAGGGAGCTCATCAAACTCACCAAGTCACATGAGCAACTTAAATCTTCATATTCAAAAGAGCTTGCCAAGTTGCCCTCACCTCTCACTAATAATGATGATGCTTGTGCTACTAACTCTATTTCTTGTGAAGCATCTATTTTGGAGGAGAATGTTGAGCTAAAGGCTCAACTTGTGTTGCTAACTAGCAACTATGGGAAATTAGAAGAAAGTCATGTTAAGCTCTTAAGCTCGCATGAGGATCTTCTAGTCTCCCATGGTAGGCTAAAGTTAGCTCATGATGCCATCGTGTCAAAGGTAACATCTAGTGGGCCTCATGTGGACGTTAGCACTATATCTACTCCAAATGTTATATTGCCATGTGCTAGTCCTTGTAATTCATCCTGTCACAACCATGCTATATCTCGTGATGAATTACATTCCATGCCTTGTTGCTCTAACAATGTAGCATCTACTTCCTCTAGTACTTGTATTGAAACTAACCATGTAGAGGAAATCAAAGAGCTCAAGGCTCAAGTCACTTCTTTGAAGAATGACTTGAAAAGGGTCAACAAGGGAAGGCCACACTCAACAAAATCTTGAGTGTGCAAAAATCCCCCAATGACAAGAGTGGGCTTGGATTCAACTCCAATGTCAAGAACAAGTCCACTATCATGTTGAAGCACAAGGACAACAAGAAGAATGGCCAACATCAAGTCAAGAATCCGGCCAACATTGTTTGCTTCAAGTGCAAGGAAGAAGGGCATCATGTTAGATCTTGCCCATTGAAGAAGAAGTCTCCTAGTGTGAAGCAACAAGGGAAGCGGCCTCAAGCTCCACCTCAAGTCATTAATGGGCCTCTTCCTAAGAGGACTACTCGAGCTCTTCCTCGAGTTGTGGCTTCACCTAAGAAGAAAGATGGCAAGAGTAGAACTTGCTACTTATGCCGTGAGAAGGGGCATATTTCTTCCTCATGCACTATTGGTATCTCCTCATCCAACCCTATCATTATTGATGATTTTTATTCTCTTTATAAGGATGAGGTTGGCAATGTGGTTGACAAATTTGTTGGTGCTCAATGTGGTGTCAAGAAAAGAACCATTTGGGTTTCCAAGCCTATTGTGACTAACTTCTTAGGCCCCAACTTGGTTGGGGACCAACAAGCCAAAACTTGATCAATAGGTGTGTTTTGGAGGGCATTGGAGTCTTGGCTACATTATGAAGAATTGGGGGATCTTCATCAATTATTATTGTCAAGCCAAGCCGTTTGGCTTATCATGATTTTATTATATTTCCAATGTTCCTCCTTGTGGTAACATATGCTTAACTCATTTCATTAAAAGTTACTCGCCCCCTGTGCATGTGTTGATTTTGTATTCTCCATGCTTTTGTACATGTTGTGCCTTCCACTTAATTATCTTGAGGTATAAAGCTTATTTGTGTATGATTAGGTGGCACACCATATATGTATGTTTCTTGTGTTTGAGCCTTACTTGGTTATATTTGATATATTATTTGGCTCTTGTGAGAGATTAATGGATTATCCCATTTTGGGGGAGTGCTATGCTTGGGCATACCACAATCCTAAAAATGTGTATACATGAGGAATACCACCTAGTATTGATATTACAATATTATATATTCTCTATGTGGTACAATTCTCATGAGAAATTCAAGTTCTATAATGTCCGTTAATTATCTCTATTTGGACCTTTTTACCTCGTGTTGGTTTTATGGTAGTATCACATTATGGGGGAGTCATATGCTTAGTGCATATTACAATCCTAGAAAATGTGAATATTTGAGGTTGTGTCACTTAGAATTGATATTGATAATTATCTAGCATCTATGTGACACATTTGCTCATACAAGTTCCAATATGCTTGAATGCCTTTATTGATCATATCTTGGATCTTGTATATGAGAGTTTTTCTTGGTATGTGTTTCCTCATATTTAGATCTCTATATCATCATGGAAACCATTTGCTTCAAGTTACTCTAATCACTAGTGATTGTGTGACTATTGGAAGTTTCCAAGAATCTTGTTCGAAGTATCATGCTCAATTCTTAGATTTAGTTATATGCTTCTTGTTGTGACTATGATCTTGGATATCTATGCAAGCTACCTTGGCTAAATTATTCCCAATATTTCTTGTCCTTGGACAATGAGTACCCAATTTATGGTAGAATTTATTGATCATATTCACTTTGGCCCTTGCTTAATTTTATCCTATCTTTGGCCAAGAAAATGTTTTGTGTTGTCTCCCAAGCCTTTCTTGCTTCTTGTGGATCTTCTTATTTTTATTGATATCCTCTTGTGTTTTACTTATTGTAGGTACTAGTGATGATCTCATTTGTGTGCATTGTGCATTTAAATGGAAAATCCTACATAATGCACTATCTATGGGGGAGCTCTCCTGCATTATTTAGAACACTCATATTTATGCTTCTTTGTTTGGTCCATATCGGGTCTTATGTGCTTGGAACCTCAATATTTTCGTTTTGGTATTTTGTGCCATCATGAGAAGTTTGGGGAGTTTGGTTTCGTGTTGAAACCTTGCTCCATTTTGTATTTTGTTTTGTCTCATTCCTTGCTTCTTGATTTGACCATGTTAGAATGAGATAAATCCTTGAGCATTTTTATTTATATCTATTTTTGCTCTTTTTGGCCTTATCCTAGTTCATTTTTGAACTTATGCTCTTTCATGTGTTGAATTGGTTATTTGATACAATTTGGACACCGCTTGTCTTGTCACACTCTTATGTGTGCCAACTCGGTTTACTTGGTGTTTTTGTTCAAATTGTATCTCCTTTTTGGTTCTTGAAAGCTTGATGCATGCATATTTACTATATTATTATATTATGGCATGCTTGCTTTGTTTGATCCAATATATAGGGGAAACTCCACCAATTCCCATCGGCTAAGTTGTGCATGAAATTCAATTTCATATCAATGTGCACATAATTATGTGGAGTCTCTCCTATGAATTGTAGTTTCTATAACTACTTTGGACCCAATAAGTTTGGGGACCATTTTGTACTTAATTGTGTTTTAAGTACATTGGAGATATATTGGATGCTTGTATTTCAATTTTGAAGAAGTGGTGCATACATGAAAAGTTGAGTCAAGCTATAGGATGATCAACGAATTTATATACTCTACATCCTACCAATTATATCTCGGTAACAAGTATCTCTTTCTCATGCTCATATATCTTGATTCCAACCGTTAGTTGGTTGCCTTCTAGCATGAATTCATGTATTTGTAATTGTTGTAATTCTAGCCATGGTTTTAATAGAACTCTCTATTGTAAATGTGTATAAGTTGAGATGAGTACATATAGTTGGGACTATACAAAATCATGCATATGATCCTCCAATCCCAAATATGTCAATCTAGCAATTTTATTGCCTATCATTTCATCAACTTCTCTCATGTGCAATAGTGAGATTTTTGCTAGTCTATTCTATCTTATGATACTTGTTGCCTTTCTCCATATATTCCAACTTTCTCCTTTTTCCCTTGGTGATAGTTGTAATATATGTAGTGTGTTGGTGTTTGAAGTTCATTAATGTACAATAAGATAGATTTGAGCCTTTGGCCATGCTTTGAAGCAAAAATCTTATTGGTATATATTATGACTTCATTTTTGCTTTTCATATGCCTTCTTGTATATCTTCTTTATGTGTGCATATTTATTTGTTGGCATATGTCTCTGTGGTGTTTTCCACTTATAGACATATACACATATGAGAAGATAATTTTAATTGATTTTTAATCCTTGGATGCCACCTTTTATTTCTTTTTATTCTTTGGTGGCTTCCAAATTTATTTGCCTATGAGTGATTGTTCCTCTTGTCTACATCTTCGGACACTCATATTTGTTATCTCATGCCTTGTATTGTTAAATGAATTTGGATGAGTGAGGATTCCATGACTATGCACTTTGTTCCCAAATGCAATTATCATAATTGGTGCATGCTCTTTGGGGAGCTCATCTAACATTTAATAATACTCATTTGCATTCTTTCACATTTGTTGTGTTTTAAATGCTTATGGGGGAGCAAGGATTCCATATTTGTGCATTATGTATTCCAATACATTTATTTTGAATTATGCACAAACCTTGGGGAGCTTCTCTATTTGTTATGTAAAACACTCTTTTGCTCATATCATAACATCTTGTTGTTTCCATTTGAACTCATTTGTTGTTTTCAATTGGTTTATCGGACCTTGTAAATTGCTTGCATCATTTGACTTTATTTTGGCAATTTTTGGATCCTCGATATAGTTCTACTCCCTCCCAAGTATTCTTCATTGGATATGTGCGAAGGCACACCTTTGGAGGAATTATTACTATATTTGCCTTCTAGAACTTGTCACCCATTTCGGCAATCGATGCCAATGGGGGAGAAGTTTTAGAAGGTTTAAGGGAAGTTGGTTTATGCATTGAGTTTGTTCTTGTGCATTTTCCTCTCATGGTCTTGCATCTTTGTTGTTGCTCAGCATGTGGTATATATAGAGGAAACTCCACCAATGATAATGATTTGCAATATATGCAATGAAATTCAAGTTCATCACACATGCATAGATTGTGGGGGAGTTTGCTCTATATATGGTAGTGGTACCAATATCACATACTTTTGTAGTATTTGATATTGGTATTACCATTTTACTCATCAATATTCCTTATATAAACCCTCTTAAAGGGATTGTCATCAATTACCAAAATGGGGGAGATTGAAAGAACATGTTGGTGTTGGAGATATGCCCTAGAGGCAATAATAAATGTAGTTATTATTATATCTTTGTGTTTATGATAAATGTTTACATTCATGCTATAAAAGTATTAACAAGGAAACATTAATACTTGTGTGATTTGTAAACTTAAATTGAAGTCCCTAGTAAAGCCTCTATACATCACTAGCTTGTTGGTTGATAAATGATTGTGATTTCCCTATCATGAACATTGAGATGTTATCAACAACAAGATCATATCGTTAGGAGAATGATATGGTGGACATACTCCTATAGATAAGCGTAGCATAAAGATCAAGTCATTTTAATAGTTCAATTGCTATATGCTTTCTGATACATAGTAATCTAATTCCTTCAACCATGAGATCATGCATATCACCTTTACCGGATGAATGCTTTGATGACATCAAACACCACACCATAACTGGGTGGCTATAAAGGTGGCATTGAGTGTTTGGAAAGTATTGGTTGAAACACATGGATCAAGAGTGGGATTTGTCCATCCATATGACGGATAAATATACTCTGGGCCCTCTCGGTGAAATGTCATCCAATTAGCTTGCAAGCATGTGACTGGCTCACAAGGAATCACATATCACGGGAACGAGAAAAGAGTACTTATCGGTAACGAGGTTGAACTAGGTATGCAGAGATACCGATGATCATAACCTCGGATAAGTAAACTATCGTGAGACAAATGGAAATTGATATCGTATGTAAGTGGTTCATTTGATCGCAAAGTAATCGTAGAAATATGTGGGAGCCATATGAATTTCCAGATTCCTCTATTGGTTATTGATCGGAGAAGTGTCTCGATCATGTCCGCATAATTCACGAACCGTAGGGAGACACACTTAAGGATTCGACGTTATTTAAGTAGTTATGGAATCATGAGAAAGAGACCGAATGTTGTTCGGAGTCTCGAATGGGATTCGGGATATCACGAGGAGATCCGGAATGGTCCGGAGAATAAGATTCATATAAGGAAAGTCCTGTTTCGGAGATGGAGAATGGTTCCGGTGTTTTTATCGGGAATGTTCTAGAAGGTTCCGGAATGTCCAGCACTCCGGAGGGGAAGGGTACATGAATGTGTCATTACAAGTTGGAATGATTGCATCATGTACTAGGTGTCATCGCTGTCCAAAATAAAGGGTTTATTCAAATCCTAGTTTGAAAAGTCAAACGGCTAGTTTAAAAATCAAACGGCAAGTTTTGGAAAGAGGGGGAGGAGGGAATGAGTTGGGGAGGAGTTCCCTCCTCCAACCGCCGGCCCACCTCCAAGCCGAGTTGGGGAGGGAATCCCCTCCCCTTGGCCGCGCCTCCCACCTATAAAGGGAGGGGCAGGGCTGCCCCTCCTAGTACACAAGTCCCTTGCCCCAAAAACCGTAACCCTAGCCGCCGTCGCCCTCCAAGCCGCCGCCTAGGGATCTCCTTGCCGCCGACTTGGGCACCTCCAAGCCCTAGCCGCTGGCTCTAGCACCTCTTCCTCGGTGTGTCTAAACCCTAGATCGTCGAGGGATTTCTCATAGCCCACCATACTCGCTCCGGCTTAAGGCGAAGCCTGAGATCTCCTCTACTTCCCACGTACCACAGTCTTCGGAATCGCGAGGAGAGTGATTCAACCTCCGCTGCTTTGGAACAAGGAGAGGAAGTTCTTCGTCAGTACCGAACGTGTGACCGATCTGGAGTGCTCCGAAGCGCATAGGAAGAATCGCTCACGCGATCTTGAGATCGGGAAGAGTACGACTACATCACCCACGAGAATCCGCTCTCGTTAAACACTTTGGAATCTTCGAGGGTGAGTTATTCTATCGACTCGTTGCTACAATCTAGTAGATAGATCTTGGCTTGTTTGTTTGTATGCGGTAGAAATTTTTTGTTTTCCATGGTACGAAACCCTACAGTGGTATCAGAGCCGTGTCTATATGTAGATCTGTTGCACGAGTAGAATACAATGGTCATTGTGGGCGTTGATGCTTTTATTGTTGATTGCTTCTTGTGTACTTTGCATCTTGCGGTATGTTGGGATGAAGCGGCCCGGGCTAACTTTACATGACATCGTTCATGAGACTTGCTCCACGCTTGACATGCAACTTGTATTGCATAAGTGGCTTTGCGGGTGCCTGTTTCTCCTAGCATAGTTAAGATTCAATTTACAACGGGTGATCAACAATACTAGTATCAATGTTGTGGTTCTTGTTCGTAAGTTAGAACGACACTTATTGAAAGCCCCAAACCACGTAAAATATGCAAAGAAAGTAGAGGCGTCTAACTTTGTTTTTGTGGGTGTCTTGTGATGTGATATGGCCATGATTGTGATTATATTTGAAGTATGCAATGTTCCTTATTGTAAGTTGGCAACCGGCAGGAGCCTTATGGTTGTCTTTATTTTATGTTAAGACCCGCATGTCTATTCAAAGTAGTTGTAATAGTTGAAGCCGGTGGACGACAACCATGGAGAAGCGTCATTGACCTTGATGCAATGCCGGTGATGATGGAGATCATGTTCGTGCTAGAAGATGGAGATCGGAAGCACAAAGAAGAAAGGCCATATCGTATCACAAAATTATGAATTGCATGTGATGTTAATCCTTTATGAATCTTGTATTGCTTAGTAGACGATGGTAGCATTATAAGATGATCCCTCATGCACATGAATTTCAAGTCATGAAGTGTTCACCCTTAGTTAGCACCGTTGCTAAAGCTTGTTGTTTCGAAGCACCACGTGATGATCGGGTGTGTTAGATTCCGCAAGTGTATACAATGTGAGCAAGCCAGATTTGCTCATGCGGAAACTAAGGTTTGATCTTGACGAGCCTAGCATGTACAGACATGGTCTCGGAACACGGTCACCGAAAGGTAAAGCATGAATCATATAGTAGATATGATGAACATGTCGATTGTTCGCCATTGAAACTATATCAACTCTCGTGATGATCGGTGTTGATGTGGTGGATTTGGTTCGTGTGATCACTAAAACAATGTGAGGGATATTGTTTTGAGTGGGAGTTCACCTAGATTAATTTATTATTAATTTGAGCTCAATTTGTCATAAACTTAGTCTAAACTATTGCAAATATGTTGTAGATCAATGGCAGCCCCTACCATCAATTTTAATGTGTTCCTAGAGAAAGAAAAGTTGAAAAACAATGGAAGCAACTGCGCGGATTGGTTCCGCAATTTGAGGATTGTCCTCACAGCTGGTAATTTGACCTATGTCTTTGGATGCACTGGGTGACCCACTGCGGTGATGCTACCGATGAAGTAAAGAATGTTTAACTCGCTCGGAAGAATCAAGACTCCATAGTTCGATGTGCTATCTTGTATGGTTTAGAATCGAGCTTGTAAAAGGTTTGAGAATTCACCCATATGATATTGTCGAGGATCTCAAATTGATTTTGAGACTCATGCGAATTGAAAGCTATGAGGCTTCAAAAGTTCTTTAAGCGCAAGATGGAAGAGGGCAGCTCCGTCAGTGAGCATGTGCTTAAGATGTCTGGGCACGCAAACAAACTTCAAAGCTTGGGTATAGTGATTCCTAATGCTTTGGGGATTTACCGTGTCCTCCAATCACTACCACCAAGTTACAAGAACTTGATGAACTACAACATGCAGAACATGAACAAGCAGTTGCCAGAACTGTTTTCTAT
Organism: Avena longiglumis; assembly: GCA_030063025.1. Classification (NCBI taxonomy): domain Eukaryota; kingdom Viridiplantae; phylum Streptophyta; class Magnoliopsida; order Poales; family Poaceae; genus Avena; species Avena longiglumis. The sequence continues at coordinate 415,354,160 of CP125978.1, read as the reverse complement.
GTTAAAGTCTGCAGAAGTGGAGATCAAGAAAGAGCACCAAATGTTGTTGGTCAATAAGACCACCAAATTCAAGAAAGGCAAGTCTAAGCAGAAGGGACACTTCAAGAAGGGTGGTAAGAAAGTTACCACGCCAACGAAGAAGACCAAGGCTGGACCTAAGCTCGATCTCGAGTGCTTTTACGCAAGGGAGAAGGTCACCGAAGCGGAATTGCCCAAAGTACTTGGCGGATTTGAAGAACGGCAACATCAAGAAGAAAGGTATATCCGATATACATGTTATTGATGTGTATCTCACTAGTACTCGTAGTAGTGCACAGGTATTTGATCTTGGTTCGTTGCTCATATTTGTAACTCAAACAGTCTTTGTAGAATAAACGGAAGCTAGCGAAGAACGAGGTGACGATGCGCGTGGGAAACGGATCAAAGGTTGATGTGATCGCGGTCGGCACGCTACCCCTTCATCTACCATCAGGATTAGTTTTATACTTAAATAATTGTTATTTGGTGCCTGCGTTAAGCATGAACATTATATCGGGATCTTGTTTATTGCGAGACAGTTACTTGTTTAAGTCCGAGAATAATGGTTGTTCGATTTATATGAGTAATATGTTTTATGCACATGCACCACACATGCACCTTTGATAGATGGTCTATTCTTGTTGAATCTCGATAGTGGAAATACACATATTAATAACATTGAGGCTAAACGTTTGAAATCGAGCGATAGCTCGACATATATGTAATCGCTGCCTTGGTCACATTGGAGTGAAGCGTATGAAGAAACTCCATTCCGATGGACTTCACTTGATTTCGAATCACTTGAAAGATGCGAAGCATGTCTGATGGGTAAAATGACTAAGACTCCATTTTCTGGTATGATGGAGCGATCTACAGACTTATTGGAAATCATACATACCGATGTGTGTGGTCCAATGAGTGTAGCATCGCGCGGTGGTTATCGTTATGTTCTTACCTTCACAGATGACTTGAGTAGATATGGGTATATCTATCTCATGAAACATAAGTCCAAAACTTTCGAGAAGTTTAAGGAATTTCAAAGTGAGGTAGAGAATCAACGTAACAAGAAGATTAAATTTCTACGTTCTGATCGTGGAGGTGAATATCTAAGTTACGAGTTTGGCGAGCATTTGAAGAAATGCGGAATACTTTCACAATTGACACCGCCGGGAACACCACAATGTAATGGTGTGTCCGAACATCGTAATCGAACTCTCTTAGATATGGTTCGTTCTATGATGTCACTTACAGATTTACCGCTATCATTTTGGGGTTATGCATTAGAAACATCCGCATTCACTTTAAATAGGGCACCGTCTAAATCCGTTGAAACGACACCGTATGGATTATGGTTTGGGAAGAAACCTAGATTGTCGTTCCTTAAAGTTTGGGGATGCGAAGCCTATGTAAAGAAGTTACAGCCGGACAAGCTTGAACCCAAAGTGGAAAAATGCGTCTTCATAGGATACCCGAAGGAAACTATTGGGTATACCTTCTATCATAGATCCGAAGGCAAAATCTTAGTTTGCCGTTGTTAAGAATGGATCCTTTCTAGAGAAGGAATTTCTCTCGAAAGAGGTGACTGGAAGGAAAGTAGAACTCGACGAGGTTGTCGAACCTTCTCTCGAAATTGCGAGTAGCACAGCACCGGAAGAAGTTCCTGTGGTGCCTGCACCAATAAGAGAGGAAGCTAATGATGATGATCATGAAACTTCGGTTTAAGTTGCTACAGAGCCTCGGAGGTCAACGAGTACTCGTACCACTCCAGATTGGTATGATCCCGTTATGAGTGTCATGTTGGTGGACAACACCGATGACCCCGAGACATATGAGGAAGCGATGATGAGCCTAGATTCCAATAAATGGCAAGAAGCCATGAAATCCGAGATTGGATCCATGTACGAAAACCAAGTATGGACTTTGGTGGACTTACCGGATGGCCGGAAGGCTGTTGAGAACAAATGGATTTTCAAGAAGAAAACAGATGCTGATGGTAATGTTACTGTCTATAAAGCTCGACTTGTCGCAAAAGGGTTTCGACAAATTCAAGGAGTTGACTACGATGAGACTTTCTCACCAGTAGCGAAGCTAAAGTCTGTGAGGATTATGTTAGCAATCGCTGCATATTATGATTATGAGATATGGCATATGGATGTCAAAACAGCATTCCTTAATGGAGACCTTGATGAAGAGTTGTATATGATGCAACCCAAAGGTTTTGTCGATCCTAAAGATGCTAACAAGGTATGCAAACTTCAACGGTCCATATATGGATTGAAGCAAGCATCCCGAAGTTGGAATCAACGTTTTGATAAGGTGATCAAAAGTTTTGGTTTTATACAAACTTATGGAGAAGCTTGTATTTACAAGAAAGTGAGTGGGAGCTCTGTAGCATTCTTAATACTATATGTGGATGACATATTGTTGATTGGGAATGATGTAGACCTTCTTAATAGTGTCAAGGAATATTTGAATAATAGTTTTTCAATGAAGGATCTTGGCGAAGTAGCTTACATATTAGGCATAAAGATTTATAGAGATAGATCGAAACGCCAAATATCATTGTCACAAAGTACATATTTGGACAAAGTTCTAAAGAGGTTTGGAATGGAAGATAGCAAGAAAGGGTTCTTGCCCATGTTGCCAATACGACCTTGAGTAAAACTCGAGTCCGACATCGTAAGATAGAGAAAGGATGAGTAAGACTCCCTATGCCTCAGCCATAGGATCTCTAATGTATGCCATGCTATGTACTAGACCCGACATTGAATATGCTGTTAGTTTAACTAGCAGATATCAAAGTGATCCAGGAGTGGATCATTGGACAGCGGTCAAAAACATCCTTAAGTACTTGAGAAGAACTAAGGATATGGTTCTTTCTTATGGAGGTGATGAACAACTCGTTGTTAATGGTTACACCGATGCTAGTTACTAAGGATATGGTTCTTTCTTATGGAGGTGATGAACAGCTCGTTGTTAATGGTTACACCGATGCTAGTTGGAACACCGATCCGGATGATTCTAAATCACAATCTGGATACGTATTTATTTTGAATGGTGCAACAAGTTGGAGGAGTGCAAAGCAAAGCGTTGTGGCGAGATCTTCAACTGAATCGGAATACATGGCTGCTTCGGAGGCTTCACAAGAAGCGATATGGATGAAAGAGTTCATTACAGAGCTGGGTGTGGTTCCTAGTGTGCTGGACCCAATGTATATCTACTGTGATAACATGGGAGCCATAGCTAATGCGCAAGAACCAAGGTCACACAAGAAGCTGAAGCACATCAAGCTATGTTTTCACGCTATTCGAGAACATATCCAAGATGGGGATATAAAGATTTGCAAAGTACACACAAATCTGAATATGGCGGATCCGTTGACTAAACCTCTCCCGAGGGCAAAACATGACCAGCACCAAACTGCCATGGGTGTTCGGTATATTACCATGTAATCTAGATTAGATGACTCTAGTGCAAGTGGGAGACTATTGGAGATATGCCCTAGAGGCAATAATAAATGTAGTTATTATTATATCTTTGTGTTTATGATAAATGTTTACATTCATGCTATAAAAGTATTAACAAGGAAACATTAATACTTGTGTGATTTGTAAACTTAAAATGAAGTCCCTAGTAAAGCCTCTATACATCACTAGCTTGTTGGTTGATAAATGATTGTGGTTTCCCTATCATGAACATTGAGATGTTATCAACAACAAGATCATATCGTTAGGAGAATGATATGGTGGACATACTCCTATAGATAAGCGTAGCATAAAGATCAAGTCATTTTAATAGTTCAATTGCTATATGCTTTCTGATACATAGTAATCTAATTCCTTCACCATGAGATCATGCATATCACCTTTACCGGATGGATGCTTTGATGACATCAAACACCACACCGTAATCGGGTGGCTATAAAGGTGGCATTGAGTGTTCGGAAGTATTGGTTGAAACACATGGATCAAGAGTGGGATTTGTCCATCCATATGACTATAGATATACTGGGCCCTCTCGGTGAAATGTCATCCAATTAGCTTGCAAGCATGTGACCGGATCACAAGGGATCACATATCACGAACGAGAAAAGAGTACTTATCGAACGAGGTTGAACTAGGTATGTAGAGATACCGACGATCATAACCTGATAAGTAAACTATCGTGAGACAAAGGAAATTGCTATCGATGTAAGTGGTTCATTTGATCGCAAAGTAATCGTAGAAATATGTGGGATCCATATGAATTTCCAGATTCCTCTATTGGTTATTGATCGGAGAAGTGTCTCGATCATGTCCGCATAATTCACGAACCGTAGGGAGACACACTTAAGGATTCGACGTTGTTTAAGTAGTTATGGAATGATGAGAAAGAGACCGAATGTTGTTCGGAGTCTCGAATGGGATTCGGGATATCACGAGGAGATCCGGAATGGTCCGGAGAATAAGATTCATATAAGGAAAGTCCTGTTTCGGAGATGGAGAATGGTTCCAGTGTTTTCATCGGGAATGTGCTAGAAGGTTCCAGAATGTCCGGCACTCCGGAGGGGAAGTGTACATGAATGTGTCATTACAAGTTGGAATGATTGCATCATGTACTAGGTGTCATCGCTGTCCAAAATAAAGGGTTTATTCAAATCCTAGTTTGAAAAGTCAAACGGCTAGTTTAAAAATCAAACGGCAAGTTTTGGAAAGAGGGGGAGGAGTGGAAAACCGGTTGGGGAGGAGTTCCCTCCTCCAACCGCCTGCCCACCTCCAAGCCGAGTTGGGGAGGGACTTCCTCCCTGGCCAGCCTCCCACCTATAAAGGAGGGGGCTGCCCTCCTAGTACACAAGTCCCTTGCCCGAAACCCTAACCCTAGCCGCCTCCAAGCCGCCTAGGGATCTCCTTGCCGACTTGGGCACCTCCAAGCCCCAGCCTCCGCCCTAGCACCTCTTCCTCGGCGTGTCAAACCCTAGATCGCCGAGGATTTCTCATAGCCCACCATACTCGCTCCGGCTTAAGGCGAAGCCTCATGAGATCTCCTCTACTTCCGGTACACGCCAGGTCTGCCGGAATCGCGAGGAGAGTGCTACAACCTCCGCTCACCGGAACAAGGGAGAGGAAGTTCTTCGTCGAGTACCGAACGTGACCGATCGCAAGGAGCGCCGAACGCAGCTGACGGAAGGATCGCTCACGCGATCTTGAGATCGGGAAGAGTACGACTACATCACCCACGAGAATCCGCTCTCGTTAAACACTTTGGAATCTTCAAGGGTGAGTTATTCTATCGACTCGTTGCTACAATCTAGTAGATAGATCTTGGCTTGTTTGTTTGTATGCGGTAGAAATTTTTTGTTTTCCATGCTACGAAACCCTACAGTTGGGCCCCCATGTGTGGTTTTAGTAATTAATGACAATCTTTATAGACTAATGTGTGGATTAAGTTATACTTGTAGGATTTGTCCATTGGCATCGCTTGGAGCATGTGTTAGCTTCAAGGTCGATGAAATTCATTGAAGATTTATCGTGCAAGCTCAATATGCGAGGTCGATGATGAGGAATTAAGAAAGGCGTTCCATCTTGAGAAGGGCAATACCGTCTACATCGAGCTCAAGTGGATTGCTCAAGGCAAAGGTATAATCTTGATAGGTTTTCTCTTTTGCCGGTCTCACGTTGTGTGTGTGAGACCGGGTTTAGGATAGATAACCGTACTATGAAGAGGGGCTCTCGTATGAGTAATTCGGTCACATCGTTCGGAGAGAGCTCAAACCTTTGCATACTTGCATCATCGTATTTGATTGTTATTTGGTCTTATCCATGTGAGGATATAGAGCTTGTGGTAATATCCATAACAAGCTCTTGTTCATCAAAATCGGATCTCCCATATATATCTTGTTGCGATGTTGATTTATGCGGCTTTTCGGTTTCTCACCAAGTGAGATATCTCACATTATTCTACTTGATACTTTCTCACTTGGTGATAATCAATATTTCCTCTTTTTATTGAGAAGCCCTTGTCGTCCTTTATCCAACGCAATTGGAATCGGGTTAATCGGAGCTACCGTTAAAAGTTATGACCGTTTATATATTTGCTATTATTTGATTTGAAAAAGAAAAAAGAAAAAGATATTTTCTGAGCCGTTCGGTACTACTAGGCCCAGTACCGGACAAGCCTGATTCAGCCCACTCGCCTGCTGGCTGGCCAGTACCACGGCACTACCGGACCGTCCCGGGTGGGCAGTACTACCGGGCCGGCCTGTAGCCCTCCCACCACACTAGCCCATCCTCGCCTTGCTCTATACTGCCTCGCCGCCATTGCTCGTTTGATTGCTGCCGCCCATAGGCGTTGACCCGTCTTTTGCCTGGCCTTCTGCGCCGCGCGCTGCCCGCTGGCCCCGCGCCGCGCGCTTGCATGCCGCCTGCCGCCGCTGCCCTTCAGATCCCCTGGCTGTACGCTGCCCGCTTTGCGTATGCGCGCCTCACTAATCCGCATGCGCGCGTTGACTTGCAGCTAGTCATTGCTGGCAGCGATGCAGCCGCATGCTGGCCCGCTTTCCACTCGCTTATGCTGCATGCGTCAGCGCTATCTTCTGCTTGCCGTTCAGTGCCATGATTGCTTTGGCTTCCGCGCTCTGCTGTTTTTCTTGCTCCGTTTTTGGCCATGGCAGGTACTACCGGTTAAATCCGGTACTACCGGTCCTGACTGAAAAACGCCCCAAACGGCTAGTTTTTCTGGGCCCCTATTTAAGGCTTTTCCCTTTTTCAGTTTAGTTAGCTCCTCTATTATCTATTAAGCTAAATTTTGTCCACACTTGCTCTAGATCTTGAAGCTTGTCTAATCTTTTCCCTCCGATGATTCTTGCCCATATTTGAGTGGAAAAGAGAGGAGATCTAGCCCCACGTTTTGACCTAACCGATTCATCTCTTTGTGAGTGCATCTTTGGGGATCTAGATTTTTGGGGATTTTGTGTCTCTCTTTGATTTCTCCTCTCTTGTTCCCCCAATAGCTTTAGTAGCTTTGTTGGAACTTGAGTGTGAGGGATTTGGGAATCTTTGTGGCGTTCTTTCCATTTGCATTTGGTGCATCGGTTTGAGTTCTCCTCGGAGAATTTGGTTTGAGTTACTCATTGGAGCTTGTCCCTCTTGGGTTCTTGGAACCCTAGACGGTTTGTGGCCTTGGTGGCATTGTGGCCTTTTGTGGCGTTTGTTGGGAGCCTCCAATTAAGTTGTGGAGTTGTGCCCCAACCTTGTGAGTGGTTCCGGTTGCCACCGACAAGTGCACCGATAGTGGAAGCGTGGATCGATCCCATTGGGGTGAGATTCACCGGAGAATTAGGGAGGCCTTTTGTGGCGTTGGTGGTTTGATACCACCCCCTCTCCAAACGAGACGTACTCCATGTTGGGAGGAACTCGGTAAAATATCGGTGTCCCCGCGTGCCTCGGTTATCTCTATACCCGAGATCTTTACTTATGTACTTTACATTGTGATAGCCTTCGTGCTTGAAGTAATATATATCTTGCTATCACTTTGTTGTTTGTATTGCTTAGCATAAGTTGTTGGTGCACATAGGTAAACCTTAGTTGTTTCTAGGTTGTGCTTTACAAAGTAAACACTAGTTTTATTCCGCATTTGTTGAGCCTCTCTAGGAAAAGTTTTAATCGCCTATTCACCCCCCCTCTAGGCGACATCCGTATCCTTTCAGCTATGCCTTACCTCCTGTAGCTGGTGGAACTTACCACTGCCGACCGATTCCAGATGGCTATTGTATTGTCGGGGTGGATGAGGTTGTGAAGGAATATGAGGAAGCACAGCTTGACCATGCTATAGGTGAACGGGAAACTCAACTCAAATTTGCAGTGAAAACAACCATTCTTTGGATTAAGGAACACATCGTGCTTCCAAATTGGAGGCCACTGGCACCCCCGTCTCCAGTTGTCGATCAGCCGCCTCAGCCTCTCAAGTCATCGAATACTCCTTGTCATCTCCGGTGCTTAACATCTCTGCGGCGCAGCCATCTCGTAAGGCCATCTCCAGCTGGCCATCCATCTCTCAAGGCCACCATCTCCGGCGCTTCAGCCATCTCCTCAGCGTAAGCGGAAGAGCACTGCCACGAAGAGCTTCACTAGCACTGCCACGAAGAAATCCGCAGGAAACCGTACGCCAAAGAGTTCAAGAAACTACGTCCTACAGCCTTCTGCCAAGCCATTGTCGGTTTTACCGTGGAATCGCAGCGACGAGGAGACCAATAGGATCTCGGAAGAAGAGGTCAAGAAATTCTTTGCACCTAGACGGGCCGAGTCAAAGGAGAAAATAGATCCGACGGTGGTGGAGAAGTTTTACAATAATCTTTTGAAACCTGAAACTCCACTTGTGCCGGACTATGAGCGCCAGATTTTGAAGGGGGATGCAAGGCGGAGGGAGACTGAAAGTAGCAGTCGTGCGACACCCCAGAAAACAGTTCCCATGCTCGGAGAGCGGGAAAAGCAATCATGCGCCCCGCTCCAAGTGTTCGACACACAGAACGCTCCTCCTGTAAATGATTACGAGGCATAGCTACAAAGAAAGGCAAATGGGATGGGGATGACTTACATTGCATACTTGAACATCATGGGAGACAACTTGTCCAAAGGCGATGTCAACCCCATACAGCTATGGAAGTATGGGAAGAATCTCATCAAGAAAGAGGAGCTCAAGAATCTACCAACAAAGATGCGAAGATTGCACAAGTGGTACCTTGATTTCTGCAAGACAAGAAAGGAAGAATGGATCACGACGCATATAAGAGATCATATTTTCTTGTGCGGAGACGACAAGATCGACTTCAACATTCAAGACTTGCATTTTCTATTCAATCAGAAGGAACTCGACAAAGCTGCCATCAGCCTTTATTGTGTGTAAGTACTATTTCTGTAATTTCTATCTCATCTCATTCAGTTCATTAATTGCATGTATATATATATGCTCACCATATATGTATATACTATTGTGCAGGAAAAATGTTATGGAATGCATGAAAGGAGGCCCTTTTGACATTGGGTTCGTTGACCCAAATAGAGTTCATGAAGAAGTGGTAAGACATAAACCCTGGCAAACAGAAGATTTCTTGCTAAGGTCTTTACTGAGACAACAAACCAAAAGGGAAATACTATTGCCTTACAACTTATCGTGAGTACTGTTACCCTCTCTTGTACACATTCTGTTTTGGCTTACTCGATGTTAAGTGTAACTAATGATGAGTTATGCGTGCGTAGGTTCCACTTTATTCTGCTAGTCATTCAACCTGACTCAGGAAAAATCCTTGTCATGGACTCGTTACGAAAAGAAAAAGAGCTATGGGAAGACTTTAGAGAGATGCTCCAGAGGTAATTTCAATCATATTATCGCACTAGATCGGCAAATTTCGTGACAACAAGTAATTAATTACTCATTTATCCATTTTCTTTGCCGGACAGGGTTTGGAAAAGGTTCACGGGCAGGGTCGTGGGTGAATGGTCAGGAGAACTAAAATTTGTAAACCAAAATGTAAGTAATACTAGCTAGCTAGGTCTACGTATCTCTTTGATTCTGCTTCCAATTCCATTATATCATGCTTTATTGATTATTATTTTGATTGAACTCTCTATTCTCGTAAAGTGAGTGCATCAGGGACCCGGCAATAACTTATGTGGGTACTATGTTTGCGAGTTCATTCGCAACACGATATGTGCGACGGCCAAGCCGCACTAGAACAACTTAGAGTAAGTAAACAAAGTACACAACATTATTTTATTACCATCAATTGTCTTGAGTTTTATTCTTTTATATATATATTGACCTCATTCTTCATATATATTTAGATCGAACGGATGCGGGACCAACTCCTACCATTTGACCGCATACGAGCCATTCAAGAGGAATTGGTGGGGTTCATACTTGATGAGGTCGTCATGCCTGGCGGAGAACTCTTTAGATATCCAAAAACTCTTTAAATGCTTGAACGTGTTTGTCTTGTACTTGATGCTTCAACGTTTACGAAGAATACCACACAATGACGATGTTTGTGTATAATAATAGTTGCTTAATTATTCATGTACTCGTATGTACCGACGATGATGTATGTGTATGCCGATCCCGATCGATTCCCCTCCTCCTCGCCGCCGCAGAAATACGCCTTGAACGGGCGGGCGTAACTCGCCTGGCAGAGATTTAGGCCGCTGTTTTCTGCCATGAAGAACTCGTGGCGTAGATTTATCTCTTTCCCGTGACATATAACCTTTAAAGGGGTCGAAGGCTGCAATTTACGTCGCCATTTAACACCGGTTCTTATACGAACCGGTGTTAAATGGGGGGGCTCTAACACCAAAACCTCAACAGCGGTTCTATAACCGCTGCTAGAGGGTGTTCTGAACCGGTGTTAGAGGCAGTGTTCTGCACTAGTGGATGCTGAACCGGATTAGTGGCCATGTAGACTGCAGATATATTGTCACAATAGATCATGGTAGCACGCTCAATTGGTCGATGTAGCTCAGCTAGAAGCTGACATATCCAAACTGCTTCGGCCACTGCATGAGCAACCGCCTGGTATTCTGCTTCCGCGGAGGACCTGGAAACAATAACATGCCTTTTCGAAGACCAAGAAACAAGATTATCACCCAAATAAACACAAAATCCGGATGTGGATCGTCGAGCATTTGGACAACCTGCCTAGTCCGCATGAGAATAAAATGTCAGGCTTGTAGGAGAATAATTATTTAGAACAAGACCATGGTCGAGAGTACCTTTGAGATATCGGAGAATTTGTTTGACATGAGAAAGGTGGGGACCACTAGGATCATGCATATACACGAAAGCTTGCTGAACAGAATAAAAAATATCGGGACGAGTAAGAGAAACATATTTTAGTGCCCCTGTGAGACTACGATAGAATGTAGGATCGGGAACGGGATCACCATCCACCGACAGTTGGGCGCCAATATGAGCAGGGGTACGGCTGAGCTGACAGTCAATCATGCCAGCATGAGATAGGAGATCGAGAATATATTGGCGTTGAGAAAGAAAGAGAGTGGATGAATTCCGAGAAGCAGTAACACCGAGAAAATGGTGAAGTGATCCTAAATCAGTCATAGAAAATTCCTGATTAAGAAGGGTGATAATGTAGCTAAGAAAGGAGTCGGAGGAGGTGGTTAGAACTATATCATCGACATAGAGAATAAGATAGGCAGTTTGAGTAGAAGAGCGTAAAATAAAGAGGGAGGGATCAGATTTAGATGGAATGAAACCAATAGTCTGAATAAAGGTGGTGAAGTGTTGAAACCACGCACGTGGTGCTTGTTTGAGACCGTAAAGAGACTTTTGAAGATGACACACAAAGTCAGGATGGAAAGAATCTAAAAGCCAGAGGGTTGTTAACAATAGAAGTCTCATTGAGAGTGCCATGCAGAAAAGCATTTTTAACATCAAGTTGATGAATCGGCCATGAGGAAGATACATCAAGTTGAGAATAATGCGAATAGTGCTTGGTTTGACAACCGGAGAAAATGTTTCATTGAAGGCAATCCCTTGTTGTTGATAAAATCCCTCGCACCTTGTACCATGCGAGATACATATCAGAATTATATTTGTGGCGAAAGACCCACTTGCCAGAAACAACGTTGGAGCCGGGAGGTTTTGAAATTAGAGTCCATGTATTATTTTGGAGAAGAGCATCGAACTCATCACGCATGGCCGAATGCCAGGATCGAGAAGAGCACGTTTGTAAGAAGTGGGAAATTGGTAAAATAGTGGGGGTAGCATTGAGGTTAAGAAAATGACGAAGAACATGAAAACCCTTTTTGCCACGAGTACACATGACATGATCATTAGCCGGAATAGGGACAGACACGGTTTTAGGAGGAAGTTGTGGAGTGGGAGAGGGGGTAGGGGTACTGATATCGTTAATAGACGATGCATAAGAAGTTGTTGTTGTAGAGGAAGAAGTGACGGTGGTGGGTGAAGACAGCGGCGCGGCAGGCTTCTGTGGTGGCTCGGCAGACTGTCGTGGGATCTCGGCAGGCTATCGTGGGTGCGTGGAAGAGAGATCGGCTACCACGGCAGAAGTGTCGGTAGGCACGATGGTGGAGATGAGGGGGGCGGTGTGATCACATGTGGGGAAGGTTGGGAGGTGGTGTTCGTGGACGACTGTATGGCGGAGTAAGGAAAAGTGTTTTCATCGAAGATAACATGACGAGAGATAATCACATATCCAGAAGATGGGTCGAAACATCGAGAACCCTTGTGATCGTCGGAGGGTCTGATATAAATGCATGGTAAGGAGCGAGGGACGAGTTTGTTGGAGGCGGTGGACGCAGTGTTGGGAAAACATAGGCAACCAAAGACACACAATTATGAATATTCAGGATGATGAAAAAAGAGAGATTGAAAGGGAGTGTAAAGTGGACAAGTTTTGGTTGGTCGAATGTTGAGAAGATAGGTTATCGTGCGAAGGGCTTCTGCCAAAAAACGAGGGGGGAGAGGCTTGGATGAGTAAAGTATGTAGTATGTCATTGATGGATCGTAAAGAACGTTCGGCTTTACCGTTTTGAGGGGAAGTGTATGGACAAGAAAAACATAGAAGAACACCTTGAGAGAGAAAAAAAGATCTATTTGGAGTATTCTCAAACTCTCGACCATTGTCACATTGGATAAATCGTATGGGAGGCCGAAGTGTGTAAGAACATATCGCTGAAAATTTAGAAAAATAGAGTGCACATCGAATTTGGCACGAATATGAAAGGTCCATATGTAGTAATCATCAAAATAATCGTCAGAATAACAAGATAATATTTGAAACCAGAAACACTAGGAATTGGAGATATCCATAGATCACAATGCAATAACTCAAACGGAAAAGTACTATAGGTAGTTGATGTGCCAAAGGGTAATCCAACATGTATGCCGCATTTGCAGATATTACAAATAGAGGGATCATGAGAAGAACTAGAACTATCTATAGGGAGACTAAATTTTTGAAGCAATGACGACATTGTGTTTTAATTGGGATAGCCTAGCCGACGGTGCCAAAGGTCGACAGAGATGTGCATGGCTTGAGGTGTGGAATTTGACGCACCGTGGAGGGCATAAAGATCACCCGAGCTATTGTGGCGAGCGAGGACCTTCGCCATTTTCAGATCCTTCACAGATAAACCAAACGGGTCAAATTCTAAAGAGACATTGTTGTCGATAGTAAAGCGGCGAACAGAGATAAGGTTTTTGATTAAAGATGGAACAACAAGAATATTGCAGATAAGAAAAATTGTGTGGCGATTATTGATGTATGATTGACCGGCACAAGATATGGGGATTGAAGAACGATCAGCAATAGTTATAGAATAAAAAGGGGAAGAAGAAAAAGCTAACAGAAAATCCATATTTGAAGACATGTGCGAAGATGCACCAGAATCAAAAATCCAATCTGTACCTTCGTGGTTGTTGAGCGTGAAATTGTTCATGTCAGCTATGAAGGCGGCTTGGTCCTAGCAATGGCGTAGGCATGTACGGTAGGGTCGGAGGAGACCCGTACATGTAGGGCGCTGGCATCAAGGAGGGAATGTAGTATTGAGGTGCGTGAGGCGCCATGTAGGCCATCGGTGGAGATTGAGCGTGTAGGGGTTCGCAGCATGGAAAACAAAAAAATTCTACCGCATACAAACAAACAAGCCAAGATCTATCTACTAGATTGTAGCAACGAGTCGATAGAACAACTCACCCTCGAAGATTCCAAAGTGTTTAACGAGAGCGGATTCTCGTGGGTGATGTAGTCGTACTCTTCCCGATCTCAAGATCGCGTAGACGATCCTTCCGCCGCCCGCGTTAAGCGCTTCCGATCGGTCACACGTTCGGTACTCGGCGAAGACCTTCCTATCCTTGTTCCAAAGAAGTGGTCCTCACGATTCCGGCCTGACAAGTGGTACCGGAAGTAGAGGAGATCTCGCAGGCTTCGCCTTAAGCGGCAGTATGGTGGACTATGAGAGAGCCTCGGTGATCTAGGGTTTAGACACACAAAGTATAAGGGGCTAGGCCGGCGGATAGGGAAACTAGAAGCCCCAACTCGGCGGCTTGGGAAACCCTAGGGCGGCGGCTAGGGTTAGGGTTTAGAGGGGCTAGGTGTGTGTGTGTCTTGGGGCAGCCTCCTTATATAGGTGGAGGCGCCAAGGGGGAGTCCTCCCCAACTTCCAAGGCCGGCGGTGGAGGGAGAGGGACTTCCTCCCCAAGTAGGTTTCCTACTCTCCCTCCACCAAACAAAATAGCCGTTTGACTTTTCAAATTGGCGTTTGACTTTTCAAACTAGGATTTGATTTCCTTTATTTTGTTAAGCGATGACACCTAGTACATAATGCAACCATTCCAACTTGTTATGACACATTCATGTACCCTTCCTATCTGGGGTGCCGGACATTCCGGAACCTTCTAGAACATTCCCGATGAAAACACCGGAACCATTCTCCAACCCCGAAACAGGACTTTCCTTATATGAATCTTATTCTCCGGACCATTCTGGATCTCCTCGTGATATCCCGGATCCCATCCGAGACTCCGAACAACATTCGGTCTCTTACTCATCATTCCATAACTACTCAAACAACGTCGAATCCTTAAGTGTGTCTCCCTACGGTTCATGAATTATGCGGACATGATCGAGACACTTCTCCGAACAATAACCAATAGAGGAATCTGGAAATTCATATGGCTCCCACATATTTCTACGATTACTTTGCGATCGAATGAACCACTTACATACAATACCAATTTCCCTTTGTCTCACGATAGTTTACCTATCCGAGGTTTTGATCATCGGTATCTCTGCATACCTAGTTCAACCTCGTTACTGATAAGTACTCTTTTCTTGTTCCTGTGACATGTGATCCCTGTGAGCCAGTCACATGCTTGCAAGCCAATTGGATTACATTCCACCGAGAGGGCCCAGAGTATATCTATCTGTCATATCGATGGACAAATCCAACTCTTGATCCATGTGTCTCAACCAATACTTTTCGAACACTCAATGCCACATTTATAGCCACCCAGTTACGGTGTGGTATTTGATGTCATCAAAGCATCCTTCCGGTGATGGTGATATGCATGATCTCATGGTCGAAGGAATTAGGTTACTATGTATCAGAAAGCATATAGCAATTGAACTATTAAAATGACTTGATCTTTATGCTACGCTTATCTATAGGAGTATGTCCATCATATCATTCTCCTAACGATATGATCTTGTTGTTAATAACATCTCAATGTTCATGATAGGGAAACCACAATCATTTATTAACCAACAAGCTAGTATTATGAAGAGGCTTTTCTAGGGACTTCAAATTAGGTTTACAAATCACACAAGTATTAATGTTTCCTTGTTAATACTATTATTAGCATGAATGTAAACATTTATCATAAACACAAAGATTTAATAATAACTATATTTATTATTGCCTCTAGGGCATATCTCCAACCACTTGCACTAGAGTCAACTAATCTAGATTACATGGTAATATACCGGAAACCCATGGCAGTTTGGTGTTGGTCATGTTTTGCCCTCGGGAGAGGTTTAGTCAATGGATCCGCCACATTCAGATCTGTGTGTACTTTGCAAATCTTTATGTCACCATCTTGGACATGTTCTCGAATAGCGTGGAAACGTAGCTTGATGTGCTTCAGCTTCTTGTGTGACCTTGGTTCTTGCGCATTGGCTATGGCGCCCATGTTATCATAGTAGATAGACATTGGGTCCAGCGCACTTGGAACCACACCGAGCTCTGTAATGAACTCTTTCATCCATATTGCTTCTTGCGAAGCCTCCAAAGCATCCATGTATTCCGATTCAGTGGAAGATCTCACCACAACGCTTTGCTTTGCACTCCTCCAGCTAACTGCTGAACCATTCAAAGTAAATACGTATCCAGATTGTGATTTAGAATCATCCGGATCGGTGTTCCAACTAGCATCGGTGTAACCATTAACAACGAGTTGTTCATCACCTCCATAAGAAAGAACCATATCCTTATCCTTTCTCAAGTACTTAAGGATGTTTTTGATCACGTCCAATGATCCACTCCTGGATCACTTTGATATCTGCTAGTAAAACTAACAGCATATGCAATGTCGGGTCTAGTACATAGCATGGCATACATTAGAGATCCTATGGCTGAGGCATAGGGAGTTTTACTCATCCTTTCTCTATCTTCTGCCGTTGTTGGTCTTTGAGTTTTACTCAAGGTCGTATTGGGAAACATGGGCAAGAACCCTTTCTTGCTATCTTCCATTCCAAACCTCTTTAGAACTTTGTCCAAATATGTACTTTGTGACAATGATATTAGGCGTCTCGATCTATCTCTATAAATCTTTATGCCTAATATGTAAGCTGCTTCGCCAAGATCTTTCACTGAAAAACTATTATTCAAATATTCCTTGACACTACTAAGAAGGTCTACATCATTCCCAATCAACAATATGTCATCTACATATAGTATTAAGAATGCTACAGAGCTCCCACTGATTTTATTGTAAATACAAGCTTCTCCATAAGTTTGTATAAAACCAAAACTTTTGATCACCTTATGAAAACGCTGATTCCAACTTCGGGATGCTTGCTTCAATCCATATATGGACCGTTGAAGTTTGCATACCTTGTTAGCATCTTTAGGATCGACAAAACCTTTGGGTTGCATCATATACAACTCTTCATCAATGTCTCCATTGAGGAATGTTGTTTTGACATCCATCTGCAATATCTCATAATCATAATATGCAGCGATTGCTAACATAATCCTCACAGACTTTAGCTTCGCTACAGGTGAGAAAGTCTCATCGTAGTCAACTCCTTGAATTTGTCGAAACCCTTTTGCGACAAGTCGAGCTTTAAAGACAGTAATATTACCATCAACATCTGTTTTCTTCTTGAAAATCCATTTATTCTCGACAGCCTTCCAGCCATCCGGTAAGTCCACCAAAGTCCATACTTGGTTTTCGTACATGGATCCAATCTCGGATTTCATGGCTTCTTGCCATTTATTGGAATCTGGGCTCATCATCGCTTCCTCATATGTCGTAGGGTCATCGGTGTTGTCCACCAACATGACACTCATAACAGGATCATACCAATCAGGAGTGGTACGAGTTCTCGACTGCGAGGCTCAGAGCAACTATAACCAAGTTTCATGATCATCATCATTTGCTTTCTCTCTTATTGGTGCAGCACCACAGAACTTCTTCCATCTTTGCGCTACTCGCAAGTTCGAGAGAAGGTTCGACAACCTCGTCGAGTTCTACTTTCCTTCCAGTCACTTCTTTCGAGAGAAATTCTTTCTCTAGAAAGGATCCATTCTTGGCAACAAAATTTTTGCCTTCGGATCTATGATAGAAGGTATACCCAATAGTTTCCTTTGGGTATCCTATGAAGACGCATTTTTCTGCTTTGGGTTCAAGCTTGTCCGGTTGTAACTTCTTTACATAGGCTTCACAACCCCAAACTTTAAGGAACGGCAATTTAGGTTTCTTCCCAAACCATAATTCATACGGTGTCGTTTCAACAGATTTAGATGGTGCCCTATTTAAAGTGAATGCGGCTGTTTCTAATGCATAACCCCAAAATGATAGCGGTAAATCTGTAAGTGACATCATAGAACGAACCATATCTAAGAGAGTTCGATTACAACGTTCGGACACACCATTACACTGTGGTGTTCCCGGCGGTGTCAATTGTGAAAGTATTCCGCATTTCTTCAAATGCTCGCCAAAATCGTAACTTAGATATTCACCTCCACGATCAGAACGTAGAAATTTAATCTTCTTGTTACGTTGATTCTCAACCTCACTTTGAAATTCCTTAAACTTCTCGAAAGTTTCGGACTTATGTTTCATGAAATAGATATACCCATATCTACTCAAGTCATCCGTGAAGGTAAGAACATAACGATAACCACCGCGCGATGCTACACTCATTGGACCACACACATCGGTATCTATGATTTCCAATAAGTCTGTAGCTCGCTCCATCATACCAGAAAATGGAGTCTTAGTCATTTTACCTATCAGACATTCTTCGCATCTTTCAAGTGATTCGAAATCAAGTGATTCAAGAAGTCCATCGGAATGGAGTTTCTTAATACGCTTCACTCCAATGTGACCAAGACGACAGTGCCACATATAGGTCGAGTTATCGCTCGACTTCAAACGTTTAGCTTCAATGTTATTAATATTTGTATTTCCACTATCGAGATTCAATAAGAATAGACCATCTATCAAAGGTGCATGTGCATAAAACATATTACTCATATAAATCGAACAACCATTATTCTCGGACTTAAACAAGTAACCGTCTCGCAATAAACAAGATCCCGATATAATGTTCATGCTTAACGCAGGCACCAAATAACAATTATTTAAGTATAAAACTAATCCCGATGGTAGATGAAGAGGTAGCATGCCGACCGCGATCACATCAACCTTTGATCCGTTTCCCACGCGCATCGTCACCTTGTTCTTCGCTAGCTTCCGTTTATTCTGTAGCACCTGTTTCGAGTTACAAATATGAGCAACCGAACCAGTATCAAATACCCAGGCACTACTATGAGTACTAGTGAGATACACATCAATAACATGTATATCGGATATACCTTTCTTCTTGATGTTGTCGTTCTTCAAATCCGCCAAGTACTTTGGGCAATTCCGCTTCCAGTGACCTTCTACCTTGCAGTAAAAGCACTCTGTATCAGGCTTTGGTTCAGCCTTGGTCTTCTTCGTCGGTGCGGTAACTTTCTTACCACCCTTCTTGAAGTGTCCCTTTTGCTTAGACTTGCCTTTCTTGAATTTGGTGGTCTTATTGACCATCAACACTTGGTGTTCATTCTTGATCTCCACTTCTGCAGATTTTAACATGGAGAAGAGTTCTGGCAACTGCTTGTTCATGCTTTGCATATTGTAGTTCATCACAAAGTTCTTGTAACTTGGTGGTAGTGATTGGAGGACATGGTAAATCCCCAAAGCATTAGGAATCACTATACCCAAGCTTTGAAGTTTGTTTGCTTGCCCAGACATCTTAAGCACATGCTCACTGACGGAGCTGCCCTCTTCCATCTTGCAGTTAAAGAACTTTTCAGAAGCCTCATAGCTCTCAACTACCGCGTGAGTCTCAAAAATCAGTTTGATTTCACGGACAATATCATGTGGGACTGAATTCTCAAACCTTTTCTGAAGCTCCGATTCTAAACCATACAAGATAGCACACTGAACTGTGGAGTATTGATTCTTCCGAGCGAGCTAAACATTCTTTACTTCATCGGTAGAATCAGCTGCAGGCGGGTCACCCAGCGGTGCATCCAGCACATAGGTCAAATTACCATCATTGAGGACAATCCTCAAATTGCGGAACTAATCCGTGAAGTTGCTTCCATTGTTTTTCAACTTTTCTTTCTCTAGGAACGCATTAAAATTAATGGTAGGGGCTGCCATTGATCTACAACATATTTGTAATAGTTCAGACTAAGTTTATGACAAATTGAGTTCTAATTAATAGTTAAATTAATCTAGGTGAACTCCCACTCAAAACAATATCCCTCACATTGTTTTAGTGATCACACGAACCAAATCCACCACATCAACACCGATCATCACGAGAGTTGATGTAGCTTCAATGGCGAACAATCGACATGTTCATCATATCTACTATATGATTCATGCTTTACCTTTCGGTGATCCGTGTTCCGAGACCATGTCTGTACATGATAGGCTCGTCAAGATCAAACCTTAGCTTCCGCATGAGCAAATCTGGCTTGCTCACGTTATATACACTTGCATAATCTAACACACCCGATCATCACGTGGTGCTTCGAAACAACAAGCTTTAGCAACGGTGCTCACTAAGGATGAACACTATAGAACTTGAAATTCATGTGCATGAGGGATCATCTTATAATGCTACCGTCGTTAACTAAGCAATACAAGATGCATAAAGGATTAACATCACATGCAATTCACAATATGTGATATGATATGGCCTTTCTTCTTTGTGCTTCCGATCTCCATCTTCAAGCACGAACATGATCTCCATCATCACTGGCATTGCATCAAGGTCAATGACGCTGCTCCATGGTTGTCGTCCTCCGGCTTCAACTATTACAACTACTTTGAATAGACACGCGGGTCTTAACATAAATTAAAGACAACCATATGGCTCCTGCCGGTTGCCAACTTACAATAAGGAACATTGCATACATCAAATATAATCACAATCATGGCCATATCACATCACAGCACACCCCTGCAAAACAAAGTTAGACGCCTCTAATTTCTTTGCATGTTTTACATGGTTTGGGGCTTTCAATAAGTGTCGATCTAACTTACGAACAAGAACCACAACCTTGATGTTTGAACTATCAAGTGCCCGTTGTAAATTGGATCTATACTATAATGGGAGAGACAGACACCCGCAAAGCCACTTATGCAATACAAGTTGCATGTTGAGCGTGGAGCAAGTCTCATGAACGATGTCATGTAAGGTTAGACCGGGCCACTTCATCCCATCATACCGCAAGATGCAAACTACACAAGAAGCAATTGATAATAAAAGCACCACCGCCCATAATGACCATTGTGTTCTACTCGTGCAACAAATTTACATATAGACTTGGCTCGGATACCACTGTAGGGGTTCGCAGCATGGAAAACAAAAAAATTCTACCGCATACAAACAAACAAGCCAAGATCTATCTACTAGATTGTAGCAACGAGTCGATAGAATAACTCACCCTCGAAGATTCCAAAGTGTTTAACGAGAGCGAATTCTCGTGGGTGATGTAGTCGTACTCTTCCTGATCTCAAGATCGCGTAGACGATCCTTCTAGTGCTGCGTTCCGGCGCCTCCAATCGGTCACATCGCTCGTTACTGATGAAGACCTTCATCTCCTTGTTCCAAGATGTCATGGAGGTTGTAGCACTCTCGCGATTCCGGCAGCACGACGGCGTGGTACCGGAAGTAGAGGGGAGATCTCGCAGGGCTTCGCCTTAAGCCGAAGCGAGTATGGTGGACTATGAGAGAGCCTCGGTGATCTAGGGTTTAGACACACAAAGTATAAGGGGCTAGGCCGGCGGCTAGGGCAACTAGAAGCCCCAACTCGGCGGCTTGGGAGAAACCCTAGGGCGGCGGCTAGGGTTAGGGTTTAGAGGGGCTAGGTGTGTGTCTTCGAGGGGCAGCCCTGCCCCTACTTATATAGGTGGAGGCGCCAGGGAGGATTCCTCCCAACTCGGCTTCAAGGCCGCGGTGGAGGAGAGGACTTCCTCACCAAGTAAGTTTCCTACTCTCCCTCCACCAAACAAAATAGCCGTTTGACTTTTCAAATTGGCGTTTGACTTTTCAAACTAGGATTTGATTTAACCCTTTATTTTGTTCAGCGATGACACCTAGTACATGATGCAACCATTCCAACTTGTTATGACACATTCATGTACCCTTCCTCTCCGGAGTGCCGGACATTCCGGAACCTTCTAGAACATTCCCGATGAAAACACTGAAACCATTCTCCAACCCCGAAACAGGACTTTCCTTATATGAATCTTATTCTCCGGACCATTCCGGATCTCCTCGTGATATCCCGGATCCCATCCGAGACTCCGAACAACATTCGGTCTCTTACTCATCATTCCATAACTACTCAAACAACGTCGAATCCTTAAGTGTGTCTTCCTACGGTTAGTGAACTATGCGGATATGATCGAGACACTTCTCCGAACAATAACCAATAGAGGAATCTGGAAATTCATTGGCTACATATTTCTACGATTACTTATGATCGAATGAACCACTTACATACGATACCAATTTCCCTTTGTCTCACGATAGTTTACTTATCCGAGGTTTTGATCGTCAGATCTCTCGCATACCTAGTTTAACCTCGTTCGATAAGTACTCTTTCTCGCTTCGTGACATGTGATCCCTTGTGAGACAGTCACATGCTTGCAATCCAATTGGATGACATTCCACCGAGAGGGCCCAGAGTATATCTATCCGTCATATGGATGGACAAATCCCACTCTTGATCCATGTGTCTCAACCAATACTTTCCGAACACTCAATGCCACCTTTATAGCCACCCAGTTACGGTGTGGTGTTTGATGTCATCAAAGCATCCTTCCGGTGATGGTGATATGCATGATCTCATGGTCGAAGGAATTAGGTTACTATGTATCAGAAAGCATATAGCAATTGAACTATTAAAATGACTTGATCTTTATGCTACGCTTATCTATATGAGTATGTCCATCATATCATTCTCCTAACGATATGATCTTGTTGTTAATAACATCTCAATGTTCATGATAGGGAAACCACAATCATTTATTAACCAACAAGCTAGTATTATGAAGAGGCTTTACTAGGGACTTCAAATTAGGTTTACAAATCACACAAGTATTAATGTTTCCTTGTTAATACTATTATTAGCATGAATGTTAACATTTATCATAAAAACAAAGATATAATAATAACTATATTTATTATTGCCTCTAGGGCATATCTCCAACAGAGTGATGTAGACCTGCTGCGGAGGTCGAGGTCCCAGAGGCCCGGGCCACCCGATGGATGGACGAAGACCGGGACTCCATGTCCCGGTGTAGGCCGGTGGGGCGCCATAGGGAGAGGGGGACGACCAGGGCATGGGCCATGCCTGAACAAGACCCGTCCATGGATCATGCTGCAGCTGCCAGGGGCCACGCCGGAGGGAGGTGTCGGCACTAGTGGAGTAGGCGCTGGTGGGGCCGACACTAGAGTAGGTGGCCGAGGCTGATGAGGCGGCGCTGGAGCGGGAGGACGATACGATGGGTTCTTGCCGCGGTAGTTCGGGCTCGACCGCCATCCAGGAGGGCCTGTTGGTGGTGTAGCAGGAGTCGTTAGGAGTGGGGGACAAGCCGCGGTGTGAAACACCTGAGGAGGACGAGCGGCCTCGCGTGCTTGATTCTGAGCCTCGAGTTGCAAAATAGACCGCACTTGGGCTAATTTTGGATAGGGTTTCAGCAGCGGGATGAAGGCAACTTGCTTCTCAAATTGTTCGCCTAGACGGACGAGGAGGGCGTTGATGAGGGAACGGTCAACGGGATCACCAAGCTACCGAAGTTCGTCGCCGATGGCCTTGATGCGTTGGCAGAAGACAGTGACGTGGGAATCACCTTGAGTGTTGGTGCGGAGCTCGATGTGCAGAGCGTTGACGCACTTGTTGGAGTTGTCCTGGAAAAGCTGTTATAGGGCAGCCCATAGTTGTGATGCCGTGGTGTCATCGGTGGAGACCAGATTGAAGAGCTCAGTGGAGATCCTGGTGTAGATCCATTGGATGACGGTGAGGTCGTCCTTGACCCAGCGTGGATCGGCAGGCTGCAGCACTGTGGTGAGGTTGATGTGATCGCGGAGGCCGCAACGACCGAGATGAACGTGGAAGAGGTGGAGCCAATGATAAAAATTATGCTTGGAGAGATCGAGGAAGATCGGGACGAAGGGAGAGACGTTGGTGATCGTGTCGGCTAGGGTAAGTTGTGGGGGCTATGGATTTTGTTGGGGAATTTGGTGGAGAATGGAGGTGGAGGAAGAAGAGAGAGTTGCGCCAGCGGCACGAGCTTCGGCTGGCGTCCAGAGTGGACGCGTCGACGGCGGCGACAGAGTTGGCGGAGCCATCTAGGTGCAGAAAACCTAGGCGTCTGATACCATGATATTTTAAGATAATAATAACTTGTATTGATTTAAACAATAGTACAAAGATTATATAGGAGAGAGGAGGAGCCGGTCAAACCGACTTAGCCTAGAGTCCTAATTTAAATCAAACACAACTCTAATAAGAATGTCGATGTCAATGTATAGAATCAGAATATATGGAAAAGCAACATTGTCTATACTAAGTTTGAGCGATCTAGCGGCGGAGGATTCTGCTAAAAAAATTGATGTTCTCTATGCTGATCAAAAGAGCATTGTCCTTCTAGGGGACACTCAGATGATCAAAAGGGTTTTTAAAAAGTCATATAAATTGAAAATTCCTAGAATAGTCCGATGAAAGGAGATTTTTCATGCTTATTTAGGCTAATTTTTTTAAAATAATACATTTTTTATTGATTTTCACAAATAATACGTAAAATTGTCAAATTGCAACTCTGTCGGTCCGTCGTCCATTGAAGGGACGACACAGGTGCTTCGTCCGTTGAGGAGACGACACAAGGTATCGTCCGTTGAGGAGACAACGGCCCAGAGCTTCGTCTATTGGGAGAACGACGGCACTGTTCGTCTGTTGGAAGGACGAAGGGTGCATTGCTCATGCAAGGTTGCACTGATCGGCAGTACTGCCGCTAAATAATCGTTCGCCGTTGTTTTCCTCGCCAATCCTTCCCGCCAAGATTCCCTCACTGATTTTTCCCGCCAAGATTCTCGCCTTTGTTCCCGCCACTACTTCCCGCCCTTTTTTCCGCCTATTCGGTTCGGTTCCTCTATAAATCCGGGCAACGAGATGTATCCTTTAACCCAGTTCATATCTTCCTCCTCTTACTCTCTCATTTCCCTCCTCTCCTCTTGCTCTCGCATTTTCCTCCACTCCTCTCCACTATGACCGACGCGTCTCCCTAGCCTGTAGATATGTCCATTGGGCTTTTCTTCATAGCCAGAACTGTTGTGATAGGCGATGAACCAGCCGACTGGGATACGTTGGTAACGAACCATGATGCTCTCGTTATGCTTGGTAAGTCACTTCATCGAAGAGGGTGGAAACTGAAGACCCCAAATCAGGTACGAGCAGAGCTTCTCAGGATCCAGGCAAGGTGGGACAAGCTCACCTTCAAGAGTAAAGCTCACTTGATGGAGCGGGCTAATGCACCTTGGTCCTGGATAGAAGATAGCGAAGATGAGGATGATATCTTCATGCCGCCACCCGTTGGAAGCAAGGCAAGAGCTGAGTGGGACAAGAGGCAGGAGAAGAAGAAAGCGCAGGCCAAGAAGAGCCAAGCTGACATGACGGAGCAGGTTGTGACACGTAGGGCCTGGATAGAAGAGAGCGAAGATGAGGATGATATCTTCATGCTGCCACCCGTTGGAAGCAAGGCGAGAACTGAGTGGGACAAGAGGCAGGAGAAGAAGAAAGCGCAGGCCAAGAAGAGCAAGTGCGAGGGATCGTCTAAGGGAAAGGGCGAGGCATCATCGAAGGGAAAGGGAAAGGCATCATGCTAGGGATAGATAGGACTCTTATTTATGTACCCCAAGTTATGTTGAACTATGTTGCAAGTTATGTTGAGTAGTTTTTCGAATAAAATTATGAAATAATAGAATGATGTCTCATACATAGATAGGTAAATGACTGATACATAAGTAGATATCACTGGTGTCGACGACGAGGTGGCGGAGGCCTCGGTGTACTCCATCCATATCTGTGGGGTGGCATCACATCACGGCGAGGTGCGATTGACCTTCACCTTGATCCTGTATCCTGTGTGGGGATAGGTGGTGGAGTACCGGCCGATCTTGCCAAACCAGTCTACACCTCGTCTCAGTTGTCTGCCGATGACGGTCGTCGATCTTGTCCCATGTAACGAGTCTCCTGCTAGTGTACAAGAAATTGGCATCTTGAACAATGGCATACTACATCTAACAATAGTAGGAAGGGACAATATGAGGATGAGATTGTGGTCGATAAGCGAAGTCCATGTAGGGATCGGCCGATGCTGCCATTGTTCAAAGTAATCTGCTGCAATCGGTCGATATTAAATCGCGATTGCTGCCACGGTCGAAGTAAAGCCGATTGATGCCACCCCGAGCCTCCAGCCTGGTCTGGAGGTGGTGCTCTCGGCGGCGCCTTCTGTGAGAGTCGTGGACGAGGCCCGTGGCGGAGTGGTTGAGAAATATGATCCTCGTGCCATCCCGAGCCTCCAACATGGTCTGGAGAAGGTGGCTGCTCCATGGATCAACGTGGGGCGCGCTCCTCCACCGAGTGACGCGGTGGGCGCTGCTGCGTGGATCGACGTAGGGCGCGCTCCTCCACCGAGTGACGCGGTGGGCGTTGTGCTTCTCGGTGTTGAACGACGTCTGAGACGCTGGTGCACGTGATGGCCGCATAGATACGCCGCAACATCTCCTCAACCCGCCGGGCAAAGGACTGAGCCTGCTGACGGAGCACAAGAGGAACAGTCGAAAGCGATCGTCCATACTAAGCCACCTCAGTCTGTAGCTCCCACGTCATATCGGCCTGCATTTGTCTCATAGTTAGGTATGCACTACATAGGCACTCATGTTGATTATGCTCTAAATAAAGTACTTACGGCTGACTGTCTGGACTCCAGTGTTGACTGGCTAGGGTATATCTCATCGTCATGTGCGTGTGGAATGGGACATAGTCGTGTCATCGACATGTACCTCTGTAAGTATCCGTGGAATAGTTCCATATCAAACGGGCCAGCATGCCACACTTGTGTTGGTGCATTCTGCCACTCGTTGACGTAAATCCCCACCCGTTGGAGCCATTGAGTGGCGGTCTTGCTACTTTTCTGAGAGTACCTGTCATTAGAATTTGTTAGACCATCATTAAAGAACATAGATGAAGTATAAGACGCATTCCTTATGTACATATATTTACTTACGCGTGCACGACATCTGGAAGGGGAGCATCCGGACGCGGGGGATCTACCATCTGGCAAAGACCGAACTGCCGCATGACCCTCTGTTGAGACATCTCCTCAACTGGGCAATCAAAGATGATCTTCGATGTAGTCAGCCAATACTCTCGATCTCTAGTGCACATAATAGATAACCCGCCGGGATATCGTGCGTGTAAATGTCTGCGGGGTGTACGGCTCCCAAATCACGACATCCTCTTTCGATGTGTCGAATCGCTCGTGAGCGATGGATAGCATCTAACGACTTGCTCTCCGTGAAACGACACTGCATGACAAAATAGTTGTTAGTAACTTTCATATTGTAGTACCAGAAGTGCAATTTATTAAGACATTACACTGACCTTGCGACGGGTCCATAGAGTGCCAAATGTAGGCAAGTCAATTTGCTCTTCGTCGAACAGCAGGTCAGAGTGGTAGACAATTGTTTCATGTTCCTGGTTGCCGACTATTTGGTTGACACTTACTTCTGGACGGCCGATAGGGAACCTCTCCCATGACCACAGTTGCAACAAAATTGGGCATCCTAGCAAGGCAGAACTGTCCTTGGTTAACTGGCAAGCATTGCACATACCTCGGTACGTAGCTGCTAAGACAGCTGAACCCCAACTCCACTATGTGCATTCTTCCTGGCACGTCGCCTCCGCGATCCCTCTAGCAAAATGGATGTATCGCGCACTAATGGTCGAAACGTGGTTCTCAGTGAACATCACCTTCCCGAGCAGCCACATAATGTATGCCTCCAGGCTGCGTGTAATCAGGGCGCATCATCGGAGTGGCGGGAACCCAAACCTCAGATTCTTCATTGGAAAATAGAACAATTTTCAGTACATGATACTTCTCCAACAAAATAGAACAAATAAATGAAACACACGACATCTCCAACCATCCAAATTTTGGCCCATGATTGTCATGGCCAAAGGCCTGAGCTCCATCACAGATGCCAAAGAATCGTTGGGCCATGTCTTGGGCCCAATTTGCCGGTGGATCCACTGGGCCTATGGGCACGCCAGCCAACGGAAGTCCCAGCAAGTACGAGACGTCCTGAAGGGTAGGAGCCATCTCTCCCCATCGAAAATGGAAAGTGTGAGTCTCGGGCCTCCATCGATCCACCAAGCACGTGAGCAAATACGAGTCGTACTGTAAGCGACTAGTCTGGAACCCAAGTTGTCGCCCTTCTATCTTCTCCATACGAGTGGCCTCAACCAAACGAACGAAGGGTAAGAGCCCAACCCACTTCAATCTACATAAGAAGAAAGCAGAACAGTTTAGTCACATTGGCCCATAAATATCCCAACAGCAAGAGAAATATGCTATCACATGCCTCTGAAGCCAATCAGGATGTATGCACCAGTTCGAAATGGGAGTGTGAGTCACTAGGTGCTTCAAGGACCCCGGGTTAGCATCCAGTACCGTCGACCGGTGCTTTTTATCTATGTCAGCATTCAGCAAAGATCCCGCCATCTGCACATTAGTTCCACACATATTGCAAATTTAAGACATAGTTTCACACATATTACAAATTTAAGACATAGTTCCACACATATTGCAAATTTGAGACATAGTTCCACACATATTACAAATTTAAGACATATTTCCACACATATTACAAATTTAAGACATAGTTCCACACATATTACAAATTTAAGACATAGTTCCACACATCTAGTTTCTTCCTCTGCCTCTTCTTCCTCGGCTGGCACGTCCATGAGGAGCAGCTCCACCAGTCCCGAAGATGTGGCAACTGGTGTCTATATGACCAAATTGATTACACAGAAAACATTGCCTAGTAGGGCCTCCGGCTTCAGATTCATCCATATCATTACGGATGCGGACACATTGTCGCCTTCCTCTTCCTGTCCATCGATTCAGATGGGATGTAAACCCTTTCACCTGGATTTACTTTATTGAAATTTCCCATGCCCTATATCCCATCATCTCGCATGTCCACGTATTGACCACCGCGTCCTTAAGGAAATAAGGAGACACAAAGCGAGATCGCATCCATACCCATCACCGCATGCGGCTAGTACATGAGAGCAAGGCGGATGCAACTTGGGTTTATTGCGTGCACTCACACGTTGGCGAGCCGTTGCCTATCCTCACCTCCTGTGTCTTTACCTCTTCTCCTGTTCCAATCCGGTTGGAAGGGAGGCGTACCTCGAACCTTCTTTCCTGATTACCGATGGCGATGACATGCATGGACCGAGCCTTCTTCATCTTGGCATCCATGTAATGCATGATCTTTGAACAATACCTCGTGTTTGGGTTGTTCATGATATGCATCTGAGCCATCCGGAGTCTGTCTCTAAAATACTTTAGAGTTCTAGTGAAAATACACTCCACAATGGCTGTTAATCGTAGAGCCCTACTTCCTCTCAAGACAAAGTTGTAAGTTTCAGCCAGATTTGTAGTCATGACGCCAAACCTAGCACCATGAGTGTCATGCAGCAGAGACCACCTCTCTACAGGCTCGTGTTGTATCCATTCCTGAAATTTTTTAATCCTTCTGCCAGGCCTATCATTAAGCACGCATAAATTCGGTGTATCTCTCACAATTGCTATCTTCAGCTGCCTGAAAAACCATACCCAACTCTCGGTGTTCTCGCTCTCCACGAAAGCAAAAGCAAGTGGAACAACTTGATTGTTTCCATCTTGGCCTATGACAGTCAATATCTGACCCCTATACTTGCCAGTGATAAATGTACCATCCACACAGATGACCGGTCGACAGTGAGTGAAAGCTTCTATGCATATAGAAAATGAGAAGAACACTCGATGAAGTACCCTCAAATTAGGTTCATGTGGCAATGTAAAGTGTTGGATGTCCACGTAGGTGCCTGGATTCCTAGCTTGCAGTGTCTGGAGCATCTTAACAACACAGTCATACCCATCTCGAAACGAACCAAACCTTGCCTCCAGTGCCCTTTGCTTAGTCCTCCAAGCCTTCCCGTATGAAATATTGTAGCGGAATCTGACAGAAACTTTGTTAATGATAGCTTTCACCCCCATGGCTTTGCCCTCCACTATCTCTGTGTACAACAGTCTAGCCAGGAGGGTTGACGTGAGGTTACGATGGTCCTGAAGGACACTTTCAAGTGTGCATGTGTGCATCACAACATCGGTGACCTTCCAGTTTGTGTCATACCTAGGGACATGGGCATGCACCCTTGCAGGACATCCAGCTTCCTCGCAAACCAATGTCAAATATTGTTGTGATGACACCTTTGTTTTCAAGACCCGTTGCATGGACATTGACCACTCAACAATTGCTTCCTGCAGATGTCTCTTGCTAGGATATAATGCACCCAGAGAGATGTTGTTCGCGTGATAATGCCACGCCGAATCATGCCCATCGTTCACGATCATTGATCTTTGTGTTGTCATTATTCCATGATGCTTGAATAGGTTGGCGATCTCTTCTTGATCGGACTCGCCGAATCATCGGCCGTATCCGTTGCCTTATGAGTCTTCGGCTTCCATTTGATGTTGCAACAAACCATCATATATCTCGTCCTCATCAGCTTCGCCACTGAATATGTCTTCCCCTAATCCTTCACCACCGTCCTCTGATACATAACCATCACCCCCGGTGTGTGCATAGCTACTATGACCTGATTCATAACCGTCGCCACCCTCTTGGCCCTGACTACTCTGGCCATGATCATAACTACCTCCAGCATGACCGGTTTGACTACTCTGTCCATGATCATAACTACCTCCAGCATGACCGGTCTGACTACTCTGGACATGATCATAACTACCTCCAGCATGACCGGTCTGACTACTATGACCATGATCATACCCAGCCTCTTTCGCCACAGGTAACACTAAGAGACTGGGGTTAACTTCTCTTTTCTGGCAAGCTTGTACAAATTTGACCCATTTCTGTTGCGCTTCTATTGGCCTTAAATAAAAATTAGGGGTTTGCCTTGACTTAGTCCATAAAGCATGCACACTGACAGTATGGGTAGGAGGGAGCCCCAAACGAACACATAACCAATCCTTCAACTGAGTAACGGGCACTGTTTCAGGATTCTGAAGCACTTCATCCATAAATCTAAACTCGCTCAAATCAACTCCGTGCTGGTTTATTCTGACGGAACCAGGACCATACAAGAACCTAAACACTACATTATTTGACATGATTTTCGACCAAAAAAATACCAAAAATAGTCAAAAACAGGTACATTGACACATAATACTCTACAAATATCTTGCATCTAACAGACCCCATCAAAGGCTACCTATAAACATACACACATGACTGCAATTATAAAGAAATCAAGGTTTACCCTTGAAACGTGCGAAGTCCTGCCGTGCAGCTGCCTCAGGTCAACGGATCAGCACCTCCACCATGCACCTTCCTCAAGTCCCAACACCAGCCTCTACCATGGCCATTGCTCAACAAGAACACCACCAGATCCCTCCACCAAAACGACTCAAATAACTACACCAGGCTATCCTATTTGTAGATCGGGACTCTACTAGCTTGCTAATGTGTTAGAGCAGCGAGTTTGGATAGAAATCTAGGCTAGAAATCGGTGCAACAGCTGACAAAATGAGAGCAAGCGAGAGAGGAAGAACAACCAGAGAGAGAGGAAGCAAGCGAGCTGGGAAGGAAGACGACGGGCAAGCACGAGAAGGCGCGTGAGCTAGTTTTATGCTGGGCATGTCGTCCGTTCAACGGACGAAACGCGCGTCGTCCCTTCAACAGCCGACAAGGATGACCCCCTATCACCCGACAGCTCAGTCGTCTTTTGAAGAAAAGAAGACAACTTGGTCGTCTTTTGACAAAAGAAGACATGTTGGTCGTCTCCTCAACAGACGAACCTGCTGTGTCGTCGGACCGACAGAGTTGCAATTTGCCAATTTTGCGTATTATTTGTGAATATCAATAAAAAATGTATTATTTAAAAAAATTAGCCTTATTTAGCATTAATGCATTATCTGAATCTTACTTCCTCCGTTTTAAAATATAAGATGTTTTAGTTTTATGAGCCAAATGTATCTAGATTACATTTAGTACGTAAGTTCACTCCAGGTTTAGAGTAAATCTACACACTAAAACAAGTTTAGATACATTTTCTTTATAAACTAAAACATTTTATATTTTAAAATAGAGGGAGTGCATTCTATCGAAAAGAATGAGAATTCTTTCTCAAGTCTTGTCCCTTGAGTCGCCTTACAAATACCTTCTTTTGTAACACACGGGATGATGAGACGACTCATTCAAATTCACCCGCTCGTAGTAACACTTCTCCGCATCGTGATGTAGGTGGCCCTCACTCTAATTGGATCGTGCAAGTTCGTGCCACCGACCTTGGTGTTTCACTTATAAGTACTCTACTGCTACTCGTTGCGAGCATTAAATTCCTTCCTGATTAACGCGAAATATGACTAAATGTATACGTACATCGGAATGCGTTATCTAGTGTGCAAGCTCACGTCACATGGCTCGCACTTGAGAGCCCCCAAACATGTACTGCACGTACCATCAAAAATCAGCTCGGCATATTTACACGGCCCGGTTCATTCCGATGGCGAACCGGCCGGGACTTACTGCCACGCTGTGGCTGGTGTCCTATTTAACAGGCGTTCCTCGGCGTGCACCTTCAGGCCAAGGTCACAGCCAGCGCCCAACCCCTGAACTAAATCCATCCATACATGGGAGGAACCATGCAGGAGAAGCCGGCCCTCGGCTTGGGCAGCCTGGTGAGCGGCCTGAGAGAGGTGTACGGGAGCGGCAGGACCAGGGAGCTGGCATGGAGGCGGTCGCAGCTCAAGGGGCTCCTCAGGCTGCTGACGGAGAAGGAGGAGGAGATCTTCGACGCCATCCGCCACGACCTCGGCAAGCACCGCAGCGAAGCCTTCAGAGACGAGGTCGTTCTTGTCTCCATGTCCAGTCTCTCTCTCTCTCTCTGTTCGGTTGGCCAAGCTCTTCGCTGACTTCTCAGCTGCTCGTCTTCAGGTCGGGGTTGTCCTCAAGTCCGTCAAGCACACGCTGCAAAACCTGGACAGATGGGCGGCTCCCGAGAAGGCAAAGCCCTCTCGCCATGGCTGCGTGCAGCTAACCCCGGCCCGTTTCTCTTTGAAAGCTCAATTGGGCGGCGCTGCTTTGGCTAGGCATGGCATGACTTGTTGGTTTCGTCGGTGCAGGCTCCTACGCCGCTGGTTTCTTTTCCGGCCACGGCGCTGGTGGTGCCGGAGCCGCTCGGGGTTGTGCTCGTCTTCTCCTGCTGGAACCTCCCGCTAGGTGAAACACCACACAAATCATGCTTTCCTAATTGCGCTGAACGTACTCTCTCTGTTCGGGATTATAGGTCCTACGCGCATACCTAGGTTGTTAATTTGATCAATAAAATATAACTTATATGTCATAAAAGTTATACCATTCGAAAATATAACCTCTAAAGTTTCTAATGATATAATTTTTATGCTATACTTATTTTGTTATTGAAATTGGCAACCTAATTATTCGCGCGGGACTTATAATTCCAAACAGAGGAAGTACTATGCATGCGCAACTCATTTGCTTAGACAATTGATCGCTTTATTAGTCTCCAGATACAAAACCCAAATTTGCCGACCACTCTATTACCTCATCAGAAAGCGTTTATTTGCGGCGTTAGATTCGAGGATCGCCGGCCAATGTAGTTCTAGTAGAGGAGCACCCCCACTATCTACTTTACGTGATAGGAGCATCGGTGCCCACTGAAAATCAGTACACAAGAAAGTGACGCCGGTCCTATAGTTCAATAACTGCACGGTTCAGATTTTGGATCGTCGATTGAATACATGTTAGACATCATCGATGTACCTGAAAAAAAAAGACATCATCGATGACTCGATGTCCTAACTCTGATTGCGAATTTCCCGTGTTCTTTACGGTGTAGAACTCTCTCGACACGTCAGTTCTCAAACAGCGTAGCACAAAATACCAACAAGTGTTCAATCCACTCCAACAAGTGGTTGTGGCCTCGGTACGATCACATGGTTTAGTGCCAAAAGCACCTCACATGCGTGTTACGATCACATGGTTTAGTGCCAAAAGCACCTCACATGCGTGTTCGTGGCAAACACCAAAGGTACTGTGCGAGGTCTGAGTTTAGCTGCCAACCTTTGTGATAGCAACACGGCCGATGTTGTTTTCTGCAGTGGCAGCCCCATCAGTGACAGGCAGATCACATAGGTAGGTAATCCATCCGATTCCATAATAAGTGTCAGCTGATTTAGTTCAAAGTTATACTAAATCAACGACACTTATCATGCATCGGAGGTAGTACGTGCTTCCTTGCCTTGAGCGAGGTTTTAGGATGACTGATGTTTTTCCTCCTAAGTTTCAGTATTTATTGAGTTCAAATTCAAACAAGGCCCCTTTAAAAGCACAAAAGAAAAACCCTCATAACGAACAGGCCCTTGTCTGTGTCAGCTTCCAAAGGGAAACAGCAAACTGGCGGCTCCGTTTGTCTGCCAAATCAAAATAATCTGATGAAAGGAAATTCCATCGGCACTTAAATGTCTTGATCCGCCACTCATACGAACAAAAATTCAACTCCAGCACCTAACATTGGGTTTAGCTGTTGCAGTTTACATGATCAACGATCAATTGCTCACCCTCTCCCGTGTATGCAGGCTTGGCTGTGGAGCCACTCTCGGGTGCCCTGGCAGCTGGCAACGCCGTGGTTGTGAAGCCCTCCGAGCTCGCGCCATCCACCGCAGCGTTCCTCGCTGCCAACATACCGAGATACCTGGACTCCGAGGCTGTGAAGGTCGTCGTGGGCGCACCGGAAGTCGGAGAGAAACTCATGGAGCACCGATGGGACAAAATCCTTTTCACAGGTAACTAGCAGTACAAGCCTGCGTGTTCACCTGGGTCCTGATTTCTGAAGCAACTTATACATGGACACTTATCTTCTTGCATTATTGCACGCTCTGACGATTATGAATCTGTTGTTGGCGTTCAGGGGGTGCTCGTGTAGGTCGCATTATCATGACGAAAGCTGCAAAGCACTTGACTCCAGTCGCGCTTGAGCTCGGCTCGAAATGCCCATGCATCGTAGACTGGCTAGATAGCAAAAGAGACAGTCAGGTAAACCCGAAGGTCTTCATTCGCTTGTTTTCAGCACTACTCCGGTACCCTGCTTGTAAGCTAGACAGAAGAATGACATTTATGACATGTATCGCCTATATGCATGTACAGGTTGCTGTAAATCGCATAATTGGAGCGAAGTGGTCTACCTGTGCCGGTCAAGCTTGCATAGCCATCGATTACATTCTTGTGGAGGAGCAGTTTGCGCCGATTCTGGTCTGGTTCATGCCGAATTCATCTCGTGCCATGCGATCAGTTAACCTTCTGTTTCACTTCTCTGACATATAGTTCTTCTCTGAAGATTGAGCTGCTGAAATCAACACTGGAGAGATTCTTCACCAAACCGGAGGACATGGCGCGCATTCTGAACCAGAGACATTTTGATAGGTTAGGTGGCCTCCTGGAGGACCATAAGGTGAGCTGTTCTATTGTGCACGGTGGAGACATGGACCCCAAGACCTTGTAAGTTTCTGAACAACGTCTGTCCTAATCCTACCCAATGTTTAGTTCTTATTGGCCATTCATGTACCACTGTAGTACTTGGTCTGATTCCAATTGTGCAGGAGCATAGAGCCCACCATCCTGCTGAATCCACCACTCGACTCCGACATCATGACGGAGGAGATATTCGGCCCTCTCCTCCCGATCATCACGGTACACACTGATGATGACTGAAACTAGCAGTCTCTGATGGAAACCGACAGCTTAACGCACCCGTGTGCTGCTTCTGTTTGCAGGTAAAGAAGATCGAAGACAGCATCGGGTTCGTGAACTCCAAGCCCAAAGCGCTCGCAATCTACGCCTTCACCACGAACGAGGCGCTGAAACAACGGATCGTCAAGGAAACATCGTCCGGGAGCGTCACCTTCAACGACGCCATCGTCCAGGTATGGTGACTTGCTATGTGCTGCAGCTGTGCAGCAATGAAAATGCCATCGCATTTTGCCATTTTCTGACATATACTGCAATAATTTCTTCCACGCAGTACGGGGTGGAAAGCCTCCCATTCGGCGGCATTGGGCAGAGCGGGTTCGGGCAGTACCACGGCAAGTACTCCTTTGAGATGTTCAGCCACAAGAAGGCCGTCTTCAAGAGAAGCTTCCTGATCGAGTTCTTGTTCAGATACCCGCCATGGGACGACGACACAAAGCTCGGGATGCTGCGACACGTCTTCCGCTACGACTATGTATCCCTGTTCCTCGCGCTGCTCGGCCTGAGGAGGTGAATGGGTCAGCGGGAGGAAGACACCACCGGTGTGCAATGGTCATTGAGTGTGTGTCCTTATCAGTGTTATTGTACCAACAGTTTCCATGTCGAGCAACTCCAGCAGACTCCATAAAAATTCTGCCACTATTAAAAAAACTGTCAATTTGCGGTCCGATGCTAAGAAAACAGGTCTAGCAGACTCTAAGAAAGATCTTCGGAATGTATATCCACGGGACCAGACAGTATATGTTGTGTAATGTATCCACCGTTTTTTACAGAAATTTACTTTTGCTAATTGACAGCCTCAAAATTTAAGTAGTCTACTAGAGTTGCTCTAATATATTCTTATTCGTGTACTTCACTTATTTTGATACTGGAGGACTATCAGGTATTTCTTTCTTTCCTCTTTTGGGCAAAGAAGCCATGAGGGAAACAAGAAATAAACCAACACAACAACATGTCAATATATGAGAATTATGGATATAATCTACTACTCCCACCGTTCTTGTACTAAATATACAACACTTAATATGGAACGGAGGGAGTAGTTCATATCATTTCCAAGTTCAGGATATTGCAAGGATACTCAGATACACCATAAATTATATTCCCATTATAACAGAAACCAAGCAACCCCTGACGATGCAAAATGGAAGAGGAAGTCAAGTGCTTATGAACACAAACAGTTACAAAACCTGACACACCAGATAAATGTATATGCACTTGAGAAGATCATACAATTAAGTACACATATTGCTGCCACAACACTTCCCAGCAAAAAAATTCTGGCATGAGTTGCAACGCCCTGTTCATATTCCTAAAGAGAGTAAAGTCCCATTCCTCCGGTATGGATCAATGCATGTAAGACATTCACAAGTTTTTCACAATACCAAGCTTTGTTCGTGATCATCACTGCGACTGAGACTGGTTCTTACCAAGAAGTTTATGAAGCTGTCCATTTGAAAGAGCGTTTTTTGTATCTGCAATCAGCAACATGAAGATTATTGGTATGAACTAAAGGGTAGTAACAGTTTACATACTAATATCAGTGCAGGAGGAAAGTTTGAACACTAACCATCTGAGCCACCAACGTGATGGCCATTCACAAAGACCTGTGGCACGGTATGGCGCCCAACCAGGTCAAGAAGAACACCTTGAATTTCTCGGCCATCCTCTTCATGGTGTATACATATGATGTTAAACTCAAAGGGTACAAAATACATGAAAAGTGCAACTGGGTAGGGTTCCACACTATCTGGATGATTACCTCGCAGATCAAGTTCAACAATGAAAGGATTTTCCTTGAGATCTTTAAATATTCGCTTAGCACGCATACAGTACCTAAAAGAGCAGGAGTAAAGTGGTAAGTGGTGACTACAAGTCTGGAGTGATGTCAATACATAATGTGAAAGGAATCCACAAGTTTTCAGACCATATAAGAGGTGTTCTTCTTTTGGGAAACCCAGTGTTCATAATTCTAGGAACTTAAAGGAGGATGCAGGATCTTGTTCCTCAAGATAGTCAATATTTCTGAGATAGAGATGCAAGTATCCACATTTCAAGAACGAACTTGCATTACCTGCTTTCATCTTCCCTGTCCTAGCAACTGATTATCTTTAACTACTGATCTTGATATATCATCAAAAGCATGAAAATCCTACCTAGTGACCCAGTTTGTAATAAATGGTATTGTACCAAATGGTCTGTTTAAACATCAGAAAGAGTCAAGGTCAAAACCAATAGCCCAAGCGACAGGTCATCAAAAGAAACAGGTCTAAATTTGCAATGATAGATGAGATATAACAACAAAATCACATGGTTGACATTAGATATGTGGAATTTTGGCTTATCCTTTCAAGTTTCAACAGTGCAATAACTTGCAGCAATGGTATCTGAAATGAAGACCAAATAAATTTGAATTTTTCTTGTTTTGTGAATTGCATCGCAACGGCAATATATTCTAAGAGGCATCATTCTAGTGCCTGTCAAACAGTCAACAATAACATTTTTCCTCCCAACTCACTGCAATCTCACAAGCCAAGTAAAACCATCCAATTTGTACGTCTATGAACCATAAAGTTCAGTCACACGGTATGGTAGTACACTGATGTAATTGTCATTCATTCCCCCCAGCATGATTTGAGCCTGCCTGTTATAGCACGGTATCTCTTATAGAACAGCATAGATTAACCCCCATGCACATTTGGGAAAGTTCTACAGAAGATTAGTAAGCTGGAATTACAAATAAACTGATCAGTTCAACATATGTGGCAACTGACAACTGTTTCCCACGTACATTAAGCTAATTACCAACCACCAGTAATTCAATGCCATGAGAAACGCGATGCACCTAAGAGCATCTCTAGCAGACACCGTAAAAGGGCGGACCGTAAAACGCGTTCCCACGTCGTGTTTGGCGGGTTTTTTCAGGCCGCGAGCGACGGGGCGGAACAACCCCCTCAAAACCGAACCAGAAAATGGAATATTCCCTTTTTACAGTTTCGCGCACACGGTTTCTGCCAGGACAAAAACGATACGAAACCGTAAAACGAAACCACAAATGACAGAATTTAAACAAATTTGACCGTTCAACCACGACAATCATCAAGTTTTAAGCAAATTTAACAAATCATCTCGCTACCACGTCACAGAACATCATCCAAAATATGAGTCATCACCACAACCCACGATGATCATCAAGCATCAAAGCGAAGAGAAGCATCACCGCCACCACCACTTGCCGAAGCACCACCATGGCCACCATCA
This sequence comes from Avena longiglumis, assembly GCA_030063025.1. NCBI lineage: Eukaryota > Viridiplantae > Streptophyta > Magnoliopsida > Poales > Poaceae > Avena > Avena longiglumis. The sequence goes on along the minus strand of CP125978.1, from coordinate 415,315,456 downwards.
CTTGCCGGAGCACCATGTCCACCACCATCCCTAGCACGAGCATGGCCTCTTGCCAGCGCCGCTGACCTCCTTCTCTCCAAGATGTCCAGCCTTGCTTGATCATGCCACGCCAAGGTGAGCTCGTCCATGTTGCTCCGGTCCATGGTCATGATGGTGTTTTCTTCGGCATAGAGCTTTGCCATGGCCTTGGTTTCCTCAGCTGCCGCCTTCCTCTCCTCCACGGCTATCTTGCGCAAACCATCTTGCTAGAGTGCTTCCCACCTTGCTTGCTTCTCGATCCTCTGACAATAACGCTTCCCGGTTTGGTTGGTGCCGGTCACGGCATCGAGAGAGATAGCCTTCCAAGCCTTGATCAAAGTCACGTCTTCAACTTGCGTGAAATTCTTCGCTCGGGTGCGGGTAGGCACTTGCGATCCATCGACCTCCTCCACCTCCACCTCCTCGTCTTCACCTGCACCGTCGACACCACCATCCGCCTCGTTGTAAATTTGTGACCCATCCAACTCATCTCCATAGCCGTCGAGCAGAGCCTTGTCGATGTCCACCGCATTGTTATTCAACAAATCAACGTAGGTCGGAACCTCGTGCAAATCTCTATGTAAAGCACCATTCAAATCAATTGTATACGCAATTGGCGGCGGCGGAAGGGGGGAGAATTGTTCATACCTAGGTCGGCTAGCCGAGGCCGTTTTGGCGGATTTCGCGGCGGCGGATGGTTTCCCGGAGCCTGCCTTCCGCTTCGCGACCGCTCTCTTCACCTTGCCCGGCGCCGGCTTCGAATTGGAGGAGGCGGCACTCACTTGAGCGTGGGGAGAAGCGGGACCGGCGGGAGAGGCCGGAGTGCCCATGGTGCCATCCTGGATGAGGACGGAGCCCTGCCGCTTCCGCTTCGTCGCAGCAGCAACCCCGGATAGGGGACGGGCGACGGAGACGGAGACGACAGTGGTGGCTGTTAAATCTGGCAGATCCGTCGGAGGGGTCGCCTGTGCCGGCGCGACCTCGCCGGAGCTCAGCGGCGGCTGCTGGACGCCCATGGCGGCCTTGGGTGGGGCTCGACGGAGGTGGCAAGGGCGGGGACGGGAGATCGAGCGTGGCGGCAGGGAATGGCGCGGCTGAAACTTCCCTCCCGCTAACGAAAACGGAGGATAGGGTTCGCATCCCGATCGGGCTCGAAAACTGGGTTTTCTCGGTTCCGGGGGGTGTTTTCTCGGGGGCCCTAATTTTTTTCGGTTCGGTCGATTTTAAGACATCTGTTCGGCCATTTTTAGCAAGAGAAACCGAAAAATAGCGGTTATTTTCTCAGTTCCGCCCTTTTACGGTGTCTGCTGGAGATTGATCTAATTCAGGCTTCCGTCATCTACTTCACGGCCACAATTACACCTAATTCACGGCATCCTGATCAATCTTTTGCTTGGTAAACGTTGGCCTAGTCAGCCGTAAGGTCATGGGATTTTTCTCCACGATGCGGCATTAAATCCGCCACTGATGCGCATAAATTCAAAACAGAATATGATAATTTTCCAAAATCACAGGAAAATATGATTTCAAGAAATTGGTGTCAGAGCGGCTTACGGGCAGTAGGATTTGGAGAAGATGGTGATGCGGTTGGAGTAGATGGCGTTCTGCACGAAGGCCGACGGTGAGCGCGTCGCCGCCGCGGGCTCCGCAACAGCGAGGAGGAGGCAGAGAGAAAACGCTACTATGATTGGAGACATCGGGGGATCAGGCCAGCGCCACCACCGAGCGCCGACTCAGGAGGCCGGAGTTCCGATTCCAGAGCACGAGTACACCCGACGAGCTTGTCGGAATCTCAGTGGCGGAGGGTCTGCACGACGAATTTTATCCCCTTTTGTTTGTTGTTTTTTTTAGGACAGTTGTATATGCCGGTGCTTTGCTTCTGCTCATCTGGTGCTAAGTCTGTATCGGCCCATGGGCTGGCATTATTTTCTTTTTTGAGGAGATTGAGCTATTTTCTCCTTCTTGGGCCCCGCAAAGAAACAATAAGAATTTTGAGCTCGGTTTTCCTTTGACAAAATAATTCGGTAAAACCAGGGTCAGATTAGTAGACAAATTTGGGTCAACAAATTGACTCGAAAATTCAAAGTTTCCAGAAAAATCGGGATAAAATCTGTAAGTCTACATTCTAAATTTGCACCTCAACCGGAGCTCAACTTGAAGGAGAAATCAGGGAGAAGCTTGACAACCACCTTAGTGTCTTACTTTGATAGTTTGCCTTTCCCATTTGTATTGATCTTTTGATTCAGTATCTAGGCTTAGAATTCTGTTCAAAAAAAAATCTAGGCTTAGAATCTTTTCCTACTCGTTCCTCTTGATGTCCAGCAACTTATCAAAGTAGGCACCGCTGATGCTCGTAAAGCACCGCTGATGCTGCAAATTATCAAAGTGGGCACCAAGATGAGATATGGAGCACAAGATAGCAATCTAGTATTTGTCTAATCTTATAGGAGGTACATCACTGTTTGTGGCCAAACACCCTTGCTGCATTGTAAGAATTGGTAAGAATTATGTTTTGGCATGAGCGTTGAGCAAGATACCATCACATCCTAATACTCACTCCGTTTCAAAATATAAGATGTTTTAGCTTTGTGAAGCAAATGTATCTAGACTACTTTTACTATATAGGTTCACTCACATTTAGAGTGAATCTAGACACTAAAATAAGTCTAGATACATTTTCTTCACAAACCTAAAACATCTTATATTTTGAAACAGAGAGAGTAGTTGATAGGAACATATACATATGATTTGTTTATTTCCTATACTAATCATGGCAGGTTTTAGAGTTGTGCATTCCCGGAGGACGAGCATTTCTCCTCCTCAAAGGGAGGTGCAACCAGTTAACCGAGGACATGTTTAGGTTATTTCTTTACCAGATTAGGAGGGTCGACTGATCCTGATGCTTATTTTGCTTAGAAGTCTGAGGTAGAGAAAGTTTTTCATAGCCATGAATTTCCTGAATACTAGGAAGTAGTGACATGGTTATACCCCGCGGATACACGATCTCAGCATACCTGGTCCAGTCCAAGGAAGACTCACGGCAAATATACGCCGGACCATGAAGACTTTCGGGTGGCCAAGGCCCATGACGCCTTCGGATCCTTGGAGAGCAAGACTAGAGTAAATACGAAATTCAAAGGGGTAAACCCTAGAACTCAGATGCATGCACAGGACTGCCTAAGTCTATATAAAGGCCAGGAGGGCACGACCTAGATCTCTGACCTCATACTTTCGCATACACACCTCCACGCCAGATTGCATCTGCGCACCCCTGTAATCACCGGATCCGCCGTAATCAAGAGCAGACAAGCAGGAGTAGGGTTTTCCCTCCGGGGGCCTGAACCTAGGTAAACCTCGTGTCCCGTGTTGCTTGTTTGCTAACCGTTCCGCGATCTTCAGCATCCCCATCTTCTCCAAAACCCAAGTCCATAACAATGGGCATTGACGAGATCAAACCTCGTCAATTGGCGCCGTCTGTGGGAACTGGGGACGCTGATTGTGCGATCGTGACGGTCCCAACCCGAGCGATCTACAACTCTGCGGCGACGGAGAGTCACCTCCTCTTCGGCGCTTTCGACTTCACCGCCCACTCACCGCCCACCATGAAGGACTTCGAGCCCGTAGGCGACGGACTCGAGATCCTGTTCGGGAGCTTCTGCTTCCAGGTGGGGAAAACTGACACCCTCCGCCTCCCAGAGCGGGTGCCCCTACCATCAATCAGGCCCGCTTCATGGGCCCCACACCCTGTGCTACGCACATCATCATCAACAGATGAGTCATACGATAGCAGCAACTGCAACTCCGATCTGTGCGATCCGCCATCGGATGAAGGGACCTATGGTTCCGGATCCGAAAGCTTCGGCAGCAGCGGACCAATCTACGAGCGCTACCAATGCGCCGTAGTCATCCAGAGCGACGTGGATCAGCAAACGCCCAACCCGCCGCCCAATCTGCCACCTAACCAGTAGGACCGAAACGGCGGGAACAGAAGAAGCCAGTCCCCTCCCCCACCCGAAGGGGATAACACCGGCCAGGTCATCCGCCTTAGCAAAGAAGGATGAGCCCTGGCACGCGCCGTCGTGGCGGGCAGCACGATCCTGCCCGCAGATGCCTCACGGGACCTGCTGATGGTATACCACTTGCTCCTGATCGAGGAGCACAAGAAGCAGGTCAAGATGCAAGAGGTGCTTGACAAACGCAAGCAAGCAGCCTCGGAGTCCAGCGCGCGACGAGTTGCGCTCTCCGCCATGGGCATCGGCTCTAGCTCGAACGGCAACCACCGCAACAAGCACCGCTCCCGGACGGAGAACATGGACCCCAAGGAACGCCGTGAGGTGACCCGAACCCTCCACGCATCCTTCATGGAGATGGATGCCGACGGCAACATCATCTCGAAGACACCGCAAGCTGCGGTCATGGCAGCCACTGCGTACCTCGTGTCCGAAAAGATCCATGCACAAGTCCGCACTCACCGGACTCGGACTCGTCGGAGCTGCGCTCCATCAAGAAGCTCCTACGGAGCCAAAAAAGAAAGCTACGGTCAGATTCGACCGCAGCCCCACCCCTTCATCCGAAGAAGAGGACCATGACCTTCCTCGAAGGCACAAGAGTTCGCGTCATCGCAGCCACGATTACGACGCCAGAGATGCTCTAACACAGCACAAAATCGACAAAGCGCGAGCCAAGCGCGCATGCTCATCTGAATCTAAGATGGACGAAGATGAAGGAGAACTTTGCGGAGCGCGGTGCTTCAGCAGATCTGTCCGAAGGACACGGATGCCACGAAATTTCAAGCTTCCTTCGGATACTCCGAAGTTCGACGACACACAGGACCCCAAGGTGTGGCTCAGCGACCACCTGTCATCCGTCAAGCTGCACGGTGGAAACAAGGAAACCGCCATGCAATGCCTTCAGCTGCAGCTGACAGGCGCAACCCGAATCTGGCTTAGCAGCCTATCTTCAGGATCCATCCGAAGCTGGGAGGAGCTGGCTTACAATTTCATCCGAAACTTCAAAGGCACCAGCAAGAGGCCCGCCTCGATCGAGGAGTTGCGAGCCTGTACTCAACGAACGGGCGAATCCATTCGCTCGTACATACTGCGTTGGTCCAACACCAAGAACTCCGCGGCGCACATCTCGGAAGAAAGGGCCATCGACGCCTTCAAGGACGACGTCAAGCGCCAGGACTTCAAGGAGGAACTTGGGCGCGTCAATCCCATGACACTCGACCACCTCATGGACATCGCCAACAAGTGGGCCGACGACGAAGATTCCGTCCACCGGGCACAATCGGAGGAAGAGGACGATTACGACCGACGACGGGAGCACCGTAACAAGAGGGGACCGCGCGTCTACGACGATCGCGATGGACCCGACATGGTCGCGGCCGGCTACGCCGATCGCCGCAACGATGCCAACCGCAATAGCGACGGATACCGCGGAGGCAACTTCCGCGATGGAGGACGCCCAACCGCGATCGTGCGGCGCGCGGTTGCGACGCGGACCCTCGCATCTGAAAACTCGGGTCCATGCACCATCCACTTCTACATCGACAAGCGGGATGGTAAGAAGAAGGCAAGCCACATGCTCAAGGACTGCCGCGAGTTCGAGCTCGGTAGCATGGTTCAAATGAGGCGACAAGCTCCCCCTGGATTTGGTAACACCCGCGCGGAGAGGTAGCGCATGGAGCTCCTCCACCGCCACCGTAGGAGGCCGAACCAACCCGGTCGCACCAGCATAGAACAATGGGCACGGTATCCCCGCCGAAAGAAGCGATGATACTGAAGGGTGCCCAGCGAATAGGGTGCGAAGAAAATCACCCGTCGGATCAACTGGCGTGACAACTCCACCGCCATCCACAGTACCTCGGCGGATCGTAGTCATGCATCACGTTGCCGTTTGGATCACCCTTGCGGATCCCTCGCCCGGTCATGCTGCCACAGTGCCGGAGCCTGGTCGGAGGTTTCGAGATGAGCCGCATCTTCATGGACGGCGGCAGCGGCATCAACCTGATGTTCGCAAGCACTCTAGCAGCAATGCGGATCCCGCTGTGAAGCCTAGAACAATCAGACACAACGTTCCACGGCATCGTCCCAGGAAAAGGCATATTCCCCCTAGGAAAGATATGGCTCGACGTCATCTTCGGCAAACCGGACAACTTCCGATGCGAGCGGCTAGAGTTCGAAGTGGTGGACTGGCCATCACAATACCACGCCATCCTCGGGCGTGTAGCTTTCGCAAGGTTCCTGGCAGTACCACACTACACGTACCTGCTACTCAAGATGCCAGGACCCAGAGGCATCATCACGGTTCACGGGAGCTTCACCCAATCGGACCACTGCGACAGGGACTTCCACAGAATCTCCCAGTCATTCGACATGCAGGAGGAGCTCATAAGGCTCCGCGAGGTGACGGACAACGGGGCGCCCCCAATCGCACGACAAAATGCACCTGATATGTCTTTCGACTCCACCGTCAACACAAAGAAGGTGCAGGTCCACCCGACGGATGCCTCCAAGACGGCGCTGATCGCTAACGATCTCAGCCCCACATAGGAAAGTGCGCTCGTCGAATTCCTCCGTGAGCGCTGGGAAATCTTCGCCCGGTGTCCCGCGGACATGCCAGGAGTTCCTAGGGAATTCGCCGAGCACGCACTCAACGTCTTTCCAGACACCAAGCCCGTCAAGCAGTCCATCCGGAGACTGTCCGAGCCGCGGGCCGAAGCCATCGGGATAAATCAACAGACTACTCGCCGCAGACTTCATCTAGGAGATTAAAGAAAGCGAGTGGCTCGCCAATACAGTGATGGTCCCCAAAAAGGACACGGACATCCTGCGGATGTGCGTGGACTTCACGTCGCTGAACAAGCACTGCCCAAAGGACCACTTCCCTCTTCCTCGGATCGACCAGATCATCGATTCGACCGCAGGATGCAAAAAAACTCTCCTTCCTCGACGCCTACTCAGGCTACAACCAGATTCGACTCAAGGTCGAAGACCAAGAGAAAACGGCGTTCATCACGCCGTTCAGAGTGTTCTGCTACAATACAATGCCCTTTGGGCTAAAGAACGCAGGTGCCACATACCAGCGGTGCATGCAGGCATGCTTGAAGGACCAGATCGGTCGCAATGTCCAAGTCTATGTCGATGACATAGTCATTAAAACCAGGGAGGCGAGAACACTCATCGACGATCTCCACGAGACGTTCGATAATCTCGACCGCTACAGGATCAAGCTTAACCCCAAAAGTGCGCCTTCAGCGTCCCATCGGGTCAGTTGCTTGGTTACTTCATCTCCCAACGAGGAATCAAGGCGAACCCGAAGAAAATACGGGCCATCATGGCCATGGAGAAGCCGAAAAACCTCAAAGGTGTCCAGCAACTTGCAGGAAGAATAGCGTCATTAAGCAGATTCATCACCCGCATGGGCGAGAAAGCACTGCCCTTCTACCAGCTACTGCGCAAAGCCGACAAATTCGAGTGGACGCCTGAGGCGGATGACGCATTCGAAGATCTAAAACGGCTGCTCTCTACCTCGCCCGTCTTGGTCATGCCAAAGGAGAGCGAACCACTACTGTTGTACATAGCAGCTACACACCAGGTGGTGAGCACCGTACTAGTGGTCGAGCGACCCGAAGAAGGCAAGACCCACGGGGTCCAACGCCCAATCTACTACCTCAACAAGGTATTGACGCCAACAAAGCAGAGGTACCCTCACTACTAGAAACTCTCCTACGGCTTGTTCATGACGGCTCGTCGGCTGAGACCTTATTTCCAGGAGCACCAGGTGTTGGTCGTCAATGAAGCACCCCTGAAGAGCATCCTAAACAATCCGGAGGCCATAGGACGCGTGGCCCTGTGGGGCATCGAGCTGTCACCTCTAGACATCGTCTACGAGAAGCGACTCGCAATCAAGTTTCAGGTCCTCTCGGACTTCCTTGTACACTGGATGGAGTTGCAGCTGCCAGACACCCCAGACATGTCGCAGTCATGGACGATGCATTTCGACGGCTCCAAGCGCGAAGCTGGAGCAGGAGCCGGGGTCATACTGACCTCCCCGCAGGGCGACAAGATGAAGTACGTCCTTGTGATGAAATTCCGAGCTTCCAATAACGAGGTCGAATACGAAGCCCTCATCCACGGCATGAGGATGGCAAAGATCTGCGGCGCAACGCGCCTGGTCATCAACGGTGACTCCAACCTCGTCGTCCAACAGACGATGGATGAGTGCGATGCACACGCCGAAAACATGATCGCGTACCGCGCACTCTACAACTCACTCGAGGGGGGATTCGACGGCTGCGAGCTTCGGCACGTTGGAAGAGAAAGCAACGAGGAGGCCGACAGACTCGCCAACATCGGCTCCACCTGCGCAAGGGTGCCACCAGGTGTGTTCCTCGAACAGATCTGCGTGCCATCCATCAAGCAGAAATTCCCCAAGGGATCACCAGAAGAAGCAGAACACTCGGGGGATACGCTACCCGAAGGTCATGAAGGACCCGAAAAACTGGACACAGAGGTCGTTGTGGTCAACCTGATGCAGGTCATGGCAGTCGAAGAAATCTGGACACGGCCATACCTCTAGTACTTGATAGACGGAGAACTACCTGATAGCCCGACGGATGCCCGACGCATATCTCGCCAGTCAAAAGCCTTCACCATCATCAATGGCGAGCTATACAAGCGCAGCATTTCGGGTATATTACAAAGGTGCGTCACCATCGGTGACGGGAAAACCATACTTCAAGACATCCACGAGGGCATCTGCGGCCATCACGCAGGCAGTCGCTCCCTTGTCGCCAAAGCTCTACGAGCTGGATTCTCTTGTGCCATGACCATGAGCAACATAAAAGACATCGTCCGAAGATGCAAAGGGTGCCAAGGTTCGCCGACAAACCACACGCACCGGGTTAGCTTAGGCCCATACCTTTGGCGGCCTTGCCCAATGGGGCCTCGACATGATCGGAAAACTGCCAAGGTCCTCGAAAGGAGGCACGTCACCTCCTGATCGCGATCGACAAATTCACCAAGTGGATCGAAGCCATGCGGTTACGAACCAAAAGGCAAGGCTGCCGTCAAGTTCTTTGAATCCATTGTCTGAGTTCGTGCACGCATAGCATCATCACCGACAATGGATCAAACTTCATCTCTAAAGAATTCCAAGACTTCTGCGAAAGCCTCGGAATCAACATCACATACGCCTTTGCGGCACACCCGCAAACAAACGGGCAGGTGGAAAAGGCCAACGGCCTAATCGGGGCTGGAATCAAGAAGCGCCTCATGAGCCCACTCGAGCGACTCGCCGGAGCCTGGACGAAAGATCTACCCTCTGTCCTATGGAGCCTGCGCACCATGCCAATCATCTCAACCGGCTACACGCCGTTCTTCATGGTGCACGGAGCCGAGGCCGTGCTACCAGCCGAAGTACTCTACCAGGCCCCCAGGTCGTCGCTTATAGTGAAGCCGAATCCATGGCTGTACTCGAAGATGCCGTCGACACACTCGACGAAGCACGAGACATAGCAGCAGCTCGATTAGCGGTGTACCAAATGAGTCTCGCAACTCTACCGACGGCTGCGCCCAAAATCGCCGTCGAAGGAGACCTAGTCTTGCGACTCAAGCAAGAGCGACCGAAGAAATTCGAGTCGCCATGGGAAGGACCCTACATCGTCACCGAAGTCATCCCAGGTGGAGCCTATCGCCTCAAGCACGTGGAGTCTGGAGTTGCATACTCCAACCCCTGGAACGTCGCATAGCTGCGATGATTCTACCCCTAGCTACCTACCCCTTTACTTTCAATAAGGCTATTCAGTCAAGGCTACCCAACCGAACAATGTACCTCCTCCATTACGATATAAATAAAGCTAAGTGTCTCGCCCTAAAATTTTGTTTTCTATTCGCACTTTTACTCCATGCTACAAATGCACTCGGGGGCTCCCTGTGGCATCCCGCTAAAAACCACTACTAAAAAATCGCGTGTTAAAAATACTTGTGCATCATCATGACATCAGCATGCATCTATTTGATTAAAACTATTTTGCTAAATGACCTACTTTGTTTTCTATATTAATATCCTCCCCCTTTGTTCAAACCAAACCGTCGGTCCTTTCTGGATCTTTTATTCATATAAAACTATTTACAAGATTTATTTTAAAATAAAAGAAAACCCTAATCAAAAATATCTAATCCTAAAACTACCCAGTCCTATTCTACCCACCCTTCAGCCACCTCACCCCCTCCAATCCCTTGGCGACACCTCACCACCCCCTTCCCCCTATCCTATCCCAGCCCGCCACATCATCCTACCCCACCTCTCTCATCCCCACTCCCCACACCTCACCGCTGGCCCCACCCACACCACGCTTGCCCACCCACACCTCCGTGGCCCACCAGATCCCCTCCGGCCCACCTCCCCCCTCGACTCACGCCCGCTCCATCGCTGACCCATATGAATCCCATCCCAGCGCGCTGGCGACCCATCTCTCTCGCTCGCTCCCCAATCCCCATCCTCCGCCGCCTCCTGCCATTGGCCGTCGCGCCAGGAACCCTCCCATTGGCGAGCACCTCCATATGCTTCCTCCGCTCCTTCTCGATCTTGCCTCGCCCCTCCGTCGACTGTTGCTCCTCACCGCCCTCTCCTCCTCTCCGTTCTGCGGTGTCTCCGCCCGTGCGTCCTCGTCTCGATGCCGCATCGGGCGCCACTATGCCCTCGCCGGCGCCGCCGACCCTCCTCCATAGCCCGTCTTGGCCCCGTCGTCGGCCGCCTCTTCTCCTCCGTCGCCAGCTCCTCGAGGCCACCGGTCGCTCCCACCTCGCCCGAAAGCCAAGCGCATCCCACCTCATCCGCCCTATTGCGACCTCTGGCGCCTCTAGCTCCTCGACCTCGACGCGCGCCTCACGCCTCACGCGTCTCTTCTCGAGTGCTAGCTGTTGCTATTTGAGGTGTTGTTGCGAGGATGTGGTGATGTGTTTATTGATGAAGTTTGGATGGCCATGTGCGTGTGAAGCTACTGCATGTATGCGTCGAAAGGAACAACATCTGAGAATTGTGGTGATAATTTGGAGAGGGCGTAGTGTCAGTACAGTGAGGATTTACATAATGCCTGTACCGTGCCCGCGTTGGTGCCGTGGCCACTAAGGTTCACCCGAAGACTGCTTCCAAGATCCTCCGAGCCCTCTAGCAAAAGCCGATCTCCAAGTGTCAACATAGAAAACCCCAAGATCTCCTTCATGGAAATCGAAGCCCCCCCGACAGAACCCGGAACCGACTTCGTGTTCTTCTTCGACAGCCAAGACCTGTTACGGGGCGGAGATCGATCCCTCGACTGTCGATCCCGAACCCGGAACCAAGATCTTCCGAACCCAGATGTGTGAACCTTTTCCCGAGCCCTATTTTATAAATGCTATATATAAAACTTGTTGCATATAAAATTTCCATGCTTGCATACATATTGTCATGTGGTTTGGGGGCATTATGTCGATTCACCTCATAATTAAATATGGGATCATATGCGGGCGAATCTAGTCTAATATTGGACCCATTTAAAATGGTGTAGCGAACCGGTGCTATATTTTGCCTTGCTAATACAACATTTAAGTTGCGGGGTAGATAAACAACTTGAACCATTTAATTAAATGTCGGGACCCCGGTTCCGCTTAATCTTGCCTAATTGCACCGCATATTTACCATGCCATGCATCATACATGCATCATGCTCGATCTTCTGCCGTAGTATTAAATAGTGCCTCCGGTGTTTCTTCTAGTATTTTGGTTCTTCGCGGATAAGGCTGTTGAGTTGATGCGAGTGTCGACCCGATCTTCGGTTGAACCTTCGGCAATGTTTTCTAGGCGAGCATCTCCCCCTTTCTACCTATCTTACTTTTATAGTATTTATTCCCTCCTGTTGATCTATTGCTATCTGTGTTGCGATGCTCTAGTTTTCGTGATATCCTTGCAGCCTTATATTGCCTCGGACACCTCCTATTAAGCATTGTTTGGTAGATAGTTGGACCTTGCTCAAGTGTCGTCAAGTATCACAGTTGTTGGAGTAATGCCGTGTGTTTATTGTTGGAGATGATCAAGACTTTAATTACTGTTTAACAACTAAAATTAAAGTAGGTAAATGCAGAGGCACAAGTGGGCAATAGATGTTATTTGGTTGTTAACCGTCCACTTGTGTCCCGTAGGACCCCGAGTACTTGATACTTGTTCCTTGAATATTCGCGCTATCCACATCCGGAGGATTATGGGACCCGAGCTTGATTCATTCTTATTTCTTGGGGCCACAAACTAGTTTGAGGTTTTATTTACTATCCTGTACTTATGCCATGCTTCTTTGCTTTATTTACGATTGTGCGAGGAGCACTGTCTTACTTAGGTAAGCGGAGTGTTTTGCAGGGGAAGCGAGCCACATTTCGGGTTCAAACCTTGAGTCCGTCTGGGTCGCGCTCCGTCTTTGGTGTACTCAATGGGGTGGCCCCAAAATATTCTGAATCTGTGATTGCTTTGTCGTGAAAGCCTCGTTGGGTTTGATTTGGTTTTTCCGAGGTTGATCGAGTGTGTGTTGCTATTTGTGCACCCCAGGGTAAAACTTCAAAGCCGTGTCATGGGTTATGGACGACTTGGAGCTCTCGATCATAGACAACTATAACTAAAGTAGTGCTATAAATTTGACTTTATAATGACTAGTAATCGACTTCACTATAATGGAATGGCTAAATAAAATTGCCAACAATTGCTTGTTTGGGTTGTCGCTTGTACCATTGTACGACTAGTAAGTATTGCAACTATAACGGAATGGCTAAATAAAAGTATCAACAAGCTGGGTTTTGGGATATCTCATGCTAATTGTATCGACTAGTAAGTGTTGCAACTACAATGGAATGGTTAAATAAAAGTGCTATTTTATCGGATGATTATCTATACTTGACTAGTAATTGCTGCAACGATAATCGAATAAATAAAACGCCAAGCGTGTGAGTTCCTCGGTTGACTTCCTCGTTTGGTCTCGAGAAACACCAGGATGGGTTTGTTTGATGGTAGCATCGGGTTGGTTCGAATAGGTCTTTCTTATCCTCTCGATTATATCGAGTCTCTAGGTAGTTTAGTGCATGTTGCCGCTTGATCCACCATACCTATGTAGGCGAGGACCGAATTCTAGCCTCGCCGTGTGGCCTTAATCTTCGCTCCTCTTTTCCTTTGCCCTTTTGTGGCACCTTTTGTTTAAGCAGGTTTTGAGATCGGCGTCGTTAGCGGGTTACCTTCGCTTGGCCTGGGCAGGGTTATGGACGCCATTGGTTATTCTTCAGGGCTCTTAGCCCCATTTGCATCTTTTCCGTAGTCGGACGCTCTATCGTTTTCAAGGTGATTTGGATCTTTGTATATTATATCTGTATTCTTGACTCGTTGAGTCGCTGTTGTAAATATATCTGTTATGTGGGTCCCATCGAGGACTGTTGTGTAATGTTATTACTTCGTTTTCCACCCGCACGAAAGTGCCTGGTGGGCACCTTTGAATCGTTTCTATGCGGGTTTGGCGGGAATCGCTGAAACTTGCATAGGGCCGATTCTGAGGGTGTTACACTCCCCCACCTCACAATTTCATCGACTGAGGATAACACGTGTACACCTGAGTAGCTGACCACGTCAGGCTAACGAAAAGGACACGTATGCGAACAAAGCACTACATGCTCAAACAACAACCAAACCTTTATAACAAAGGGCAAAACACACCCAGTCAAACATATACAAATTTTACATCTATCTCTTTTACAGGTACTACCTACTCTGAAGAATAACCTGAGTACGCTGCTCAAACAGATCTACGATCTCTTCAGCATACTGCCTTACAGCCGCGTAATGCGGACGCATATCCCACACACCACCATTTGGCCGAAGTGGTGGCTCAGCCGCTACAGCAGAAAGATCTACATCAGGATGATGCAGCCTCACAATGGAAAACGCAGCCTTCACCCCTACGACGAGCTGATGCCGCACCAATTCCTTGACATGATGCACGTTCCAAACTTCGACAGAAGACCAGAGAGGGTTGACGGTGCAGCATCCAGCGAAAACATCACATGCAGAACCGACGCGAGTGAAGTCTGCACCTGACGAAGCACCCGCGATACTTGGTGAACGCGATCTTGCACCTTCGCAAGGACCATGGCACGGTCACGATCCATCCAGAAGAACCCGCCGGCTTCCATGTCCTTTTGAGTCAAGCAATTGACCCGAACAGCAACACGCTCTTTCTCCTCCCTTGGAGCAAGGTTAGCACCTGCAATACTTGCAAAAAAGTAAGATGCAAGGCCAGCAGGCGCATCCGAAGAAATGGGAAACAACTCGAAAAACTTACACTGAAGCTGCTCGGATAATCGAAGCAACTCCGCCAGCAAGTACTCCTCTCTGGCAGCACCTCGACCCGCCTTGGATTTCCAAACGTCAGCATGGCCACACACCCCAAGCAACTCTTTCTCGAGACTACGAACACGGTCTCGAAGAAACGCAAGCTGCGACGCATCATCCAAGTATGGCCGCAGCCGCGCTGTAGGCGAGGTGTCAACGGGATCAGCACCCGAAGGACCCTAGATCAACAGAAAGGCAAATACATAAACACGCAGACGAAGGATCACAGAACTCAACAAATTCATTAAATGGAGCAAAAGCCACTACGTGGCACCAGGATTGTTCATCAAATAATTACAACAAAAGAAGCTACAACTATCCTATAACTACAGCGCCTACAAAGTTGCACCCTGAGTAGCCTCAGAGCCGGATTGCCTCGCCTTGGCTTCCCCTGCTGCCGTAGCGCGTACTCGGCTAGCAGATCAATCAGCTTCGGCCCATAACGCTTACAGAGAGCAGCATAGATAGCGAAGGCTACCTCGGATCCATCAGCAGTCGTCGGCATCCGGAAGTGACACAGGAAGGTCGGCTCGCTCCGGCCGCCAAGGCCATTGCCCGGACGGATGCGCCGATGTCCCTTTGCTTGCACTTATGCGCGCAGTGCTTGGTGACAAAGTGCCTCGCGAGCATCAACACCATCAAGGGCCGCGCCCTTGGGTACAAGCTCCTAGTAGAATCTCCCAAGGACCTCCTTGGCCTTGGCAAGCGAGTTGACGATGGTGCTGCAGCGATCTTCGACCGCCGCAGCAGCATCATCCAGAGCACCCCCGTGCTCCCGAGCATCGTGATCAAACTCGATGCATGCGGCATCTAAGACAACAAGGAAGAAGAATGAACGACAGCACTGCAAAAGAAAGACAAGGAAATCAAAAGAGGAAGGTGAAGATACTCACCCGAAACAGCCTTGGCAGCCGCCATAAGCTTGCCGGCCACCTCTCTCTCGCGCGAAGCCGTGGCGGTGGCAAGATGCTCCTCGCGGTCCGTGGCCTCCCGCTGCAGGCGCTCTTTAGCCTCGGCCGCAGTGGCCAGCTCCAGCTCGAGGCGCTCCTTTGCACCAACGGCGACCTCAGCCTTCTTCTCCGCTTGACCAAGGCTATTTTTGAGAGCATCAACATCACGAAGAGAGTCATTGTGATCCTCTGCATCAAGCAATACAAATGTCGGATCGAAGGACAAAATGCAAGAAAAAACAAAAGACCAAGGCATAACAATACCTTGAAGTTGTTTGAGGCTAGCCTCCAACGTCAGGTGCTGCTGCACCAATTGGTTGGCACCCTGCACAAAAGGCTAAAAACAAGAACCACCAGTAAAAGAAGGGCCCGGGGGGCTACGCCCAAAAAGAATGAGCAGAAGCAAGTCACGCATATGAAACATGCTCGAGGGTTCCCCCCGAGATACGAAAAACAAGCAACAAACTACCCTACAGATGCCCGGGGGCTCCCCCGAGGTAGGAAAGAGAAACAGATCATTAGAAAAAGGCTCGGGGGATCCCCCCGTGGTAGAGAGCAAAATACTTACATGATTCGACGGCGACTCCAAAGGTCCGCTTGCAGCCTTCTGAGGCGCAACCACCCGAACCT
Source organism: Avena longiglumis (assembly GCA_030063025.1). Taxonomy (NCBI): domain Eukaryota; kingdom Viridiplantae; phylum Streptophyta; class Magnoliopsida; order Poales; family Poaceae; genus Avena; species Avena longiglumis. Next base: position 415,299,453 of record CP125978.1, on the reverse strand, counting down.
CCTACGGAGAAGGATCTTGAGCAGCGCCTTCAAAGGTGGCCACCGTCTGAGGATGAGGAAGCACGACCTTCGACTCCCCCATCATCTCCTGAGCACCATCACTGGAGGAGTCGTTGGAAGAATGGCTGCACCAGGAAAAGTTAGCACACGAACAAAGTAAACAGGCAAGAAAAGGTAATACAAGACTAATAAAAACTTACGAGTCAAGGTCGCTCAAGTCGAAGACAGGAGGGGTCCTCCGTACCTTCTTGTCCTCTTTCTTCTCTTCCTTCTTTTCTTCCTTCTTCCGCTTCACCGACGGGTGCGGTGCCACAGCCCGCACGGGAACGGCAGGAATCGGAGAGGAAGAGCCTCCATGCCCATCACTGTGACGTTCGAGCCACAGCGGATTCCTAGGAGTCGGCGGAGTCGAGGCATGCAAAGAGTCGCTGGAGCTCCGTGTGCGCTTGAGAGTGTGGTCCTGGCTCGACTCGTTGGCCTCTTCAGCCGAAGAACGCGCCGATGGCAGCTCGGACATGGAATCCACCACTTCATTGTCCGGCGCAACCAAAAACAATTCGGGAAGCGGTGGCGACATGCCCGACACTTTGAACTCCTGCACAAGAGAAGAAAATTTGTTAGCAAACAAGTGCAAGTACAATGCAGTCGAAAATAGCGCTACGCGCACGGATCTACACCTGTGGAACATGAAGCGAAACAGAGAACGGAGAATTCAGCGACTTCCCTGGGATATCCTCTCCAGCCTTGAACTTCAGCAGCAGACGAAGGGCCCTGTCGAGATCTCCCTTGGAGAATTTCTCAGCCGAAACCCTAGTCGTATCACAACGGCCAGCATAAAGGAACATCGGGTGCGCCCTAGCCTGGAGTGGCTACACCCGACGCTTAAGAAAAGTGCGGATGATATCCACGCTGTTCACCTCCTTCTCCGGAATCAGCTGGAGATCCTCCACTCGACGATAGAGAGCCTCTATCTCCGCTACCTCGCCATCCAAGATCTGGTTTTTACAGGACCTCTTCGGCTCGATCTTTTGGGAGGGGTCGAAAGGAGCAAGACCAAAATCCTGCCCAGCCATTGTGGAGTCGCGGATATAAAACCATCGCCTCCAAGATCTTGGACATATTCGGACATGGAAAAGAAGAAAAGCAGATTGGGTTTGAGGGAGATGATGCAACCCCAATGGGATAAACACCATCCGAACCAGTTGCCTCTTCACGGAATAGAGTTTAGGAAGAGGCCAAAGTCTTGACTCGATACCAAGCCAGACTCGCGAAAAGTGATAAAACAAGCAATGTGAAGAAGAGAATTGGGGAAAGATGATGCGGTTGGACGCCAGAAGAAAAGCGATCCACGAAGGAAGTCGTGGACTAGGAAGGAAAAAAGCGAACGAAGGCGAGGAACATAACCCGAAACCCAGCGGGGGGACGGGGGATTACCTCGTTGCCTGGGAGTTTGACGGCCTCCCTATCCTGCGGGATCAAGCCCCGCTCACGAAGCTTGCGGAGATCACTCTCCCGCGTCTCCGATCGCCGCCAGCCACCGTCGGTGACACGGGTAGTGGCAGCACTCTTTTCCTCCGAAGACCGGTACCAACCGTAAGAGGATTTCTTCGGCGGCGGATGCGGCGAGAACGTAGGATGGAAGAAGGAAATGTCTGAGGATATTCCAGCGCGCAACAAGAACTCTTAGAGAACAAGGGAGCAGTGAAACGAGAATGGCTGCGGTGAAAACAGACTAATGATTACCCCCAATGATTATAAAGACGAAGACGATGCACGACAACCGTCCATCGAGAAGACCCAGCGCCAACGGTAGGATCTGGCCATACACGTGTCAGCATCGCAACGAACCATCACTAACACGTCGTCCACTACGGGCGGAAATCGAGGCGACGCCGTAATTATCTCCACGCCGCGCGTGACCGGTCAATTCAAGGTCAGAAAGTGGGACCCATGTTCGTCCTGTCAAGTCATCTATGGCGCAGCAGACGCTTCAGGTCACCGATCATCAGCATTGACGTCATCAAAAGCTATACTAGCAACAGTCACAATTTCTTCGGCTTCAAAGCTAAGAGTACTCACTCGAATCTACGATTCGACTAATTACTCGGGGGCTACTCCTATCAGGAGCGCTGGCCGCGCACCCGAAAAATGAACAACACGCTACAACACAGAACTGTTTCTTCAAGTCCTACGTTGAGTCAACGACTCCACTACGGACTCGAGGGCTACTCCCATAGGGAGGATAGATTTAAGCATCCAAAAAAAATTGTGTCCTACGGACCTGACACTGAACAACGACTGAATTAAAGTCTCCGCTCGAGTCCACGACTCGAACAGAAACTCGGGGGCTACTCCCATAGGGAGCGCTGGTTGCGCACCCTATAAATCTTCGACTGCGATCTTTCGGATCAGTACGCAAAAACTTTTCGGCAACTCTGCCCCAATTAACGCTAAGTGAGTAACATTCTCCTTGGCCACCCGAAACACCTCCGCGGTGATAAAATTCGGATGCTGTGTCTACGACGCAAAGATAAGACCTACAGATATCATCGATGGCACGGTAACGCATGATCCGCTAGTATAAACACGTGCCAACAGCGCGATAAAAATCTGGCGGACGTTGGGTACATCAATTAAATTCACCGAATTCCACTCTGTAAGTCCTCTACGACTGAGTTGAATTACGCCAAGATACGTTCGGGTTCGAGTCGGAATCGAACTCAAGAAGATCGTGTTGTTTTGTCCTAAGGCAGTTAATCGGCCCCGATCCGTCGGGAGAGTCGGGCTGCGCATCAACAATCCCTACATTCTCTTGAAAGACGAGTTGCACCGAAGGATTGAAGAGTCCTCGGTAGAATCTCGATTCGACTAATCACTCGGGGCTATTGACATGGTTATACCCAGCGGATACGACCTCGGCATACTGGTCTAGCCCAAGGAAGGCCCACGACAAATATCGCCGCCCATGAAGACTTTCGGTGCCAAGGCCCATGACGCCGGATCCTTGGAGAGCAAGACTAGAATAGATAGGAAATTCAAAGGGTAAACCCTAGAACAGAATCGACTAGATGTGCAGGACCTGCCTAAGTCTATATAAAGGCCAGGAGGGCACGACCTAGATCTCTGACTTCATACTTTCGCATACACACCTCCACGCCAGATTGTATCTGCGCACCCCTGTAATCACCGGTTCCGCCGTAATCAAGAGCAGACAAGCAGGAGTAGGGTTTTCCCTCTGGGGGCCTGAACCTGGGTAAACCTCGTGTCCCGTGTTGCTTGTTTGCTAACCGTTCCGCGATCTCCAGCATTCCCATCTTCTCCAAAACCCAAGTCCATAACAATGGACATTGACGAGATCAAACCTCGTCAAGTAGTTTTGGCTTTTATTAGTGTTGCTTCCACTTTGTGGTGTGAGTTTGCCTTCCCTCCCTACAATGGCGAGCTCCTCATTGACAACAACCTTGGGCCTCCCTTGGTGCCCGCCGACCATGAAACTCACAAGAGAGAATTTCCTTTACTAGAAAGCGCATGTGCTTCCCTCTCTTCGCGGTTCTCGGATCATGGGACTCCTGGAGGGTTCCGACCTCGTCCTGTCTAAAGAATTGGAGGCTGAAGATGTAGAAAAAAAAGAAAAACTTCGTGCTGAATCCCGCGTACGTCGCTTGGATCTCACGGGGTCAATATAGCTTGGGGTTCATCATTAACTCCTTGACTAAGCATGTACTCGCCCAAGTGATTGGGCTTGAGCACGATGCAGATGTGTGGAGCTCCCTCAGCGACCTCTACTCCACACAATTGAAGGCTAGGGTTTCCACCTTATATTCCGCCCTTGCAAACAACAAGCTTGCTGTCACTGGGAAGAAGATCAATAACGACAAATTGAGGGCTACATCCTTAATGGATCGATGTTGTGCCAACTACCTCTCTCAATGCCATGTGTTCTCAGTTTCTAAACTACCTTGGTATGGTGCGAAAACTCTGAACCCAAATGGAACACGTTGATCCCAACCTTTGGTGCGGAAAGTTGCGCGGTCAAGAAGGGAGATGGCACTATAGCTGGGCGTTTTTTGGGTCGGGTCAAGCTTCGGGCCGGTCCTAAAAAATCCCATGGGACAAAATGTAGGCCCGAGCCCGGCTGGCAGGCCAAAAAATCAAGCCCGGGCCTGGCCTGAACCTGCAGAAAACCATCGGGCCTTCCCTATTTTCAACGTTTTCTAGGCCCGAGCCTGGCCCAAGTTGCACACGGACCAAGATCTGCAGCCCAGGCCCAACCAGCGGGCCAGAAAAGCCTAGCCCTTCGGGCGGGCTTTTTTTGGGTCGAGACGGGTTTCCCATGCCCGGGTATGGCTGGGACACACGAGCCGTTTATGTGTTGAAAGAAAAGACACAGAGTTGTAGGTAGTGTTTGTGCTCTATGTTGCTCAACAAGTTTGACATCCATTCCAAAATGAAAAAAAATAAGGCATGTGTTTTTGTTTTCCATGATGTTACGGTACCAACGGTGTAGTTCACTTTCTTACCGATGCTCCGCTTGCTTTTCTACGAGATGCTACACTAATTACCGTATGCTGTATGTTTCTTGATGTAGTGCTTGGTTCTGTTTCGCAACATATTTTGCACCAGCTTCGATCAGTTTGACGTCTCCACACCGAAGTTCTATCTGTTGGACAACCGGTACTGCTGAGTGCCGAAGCGCACACAAGCCAAAAGTCAAGACAACTGCTGAAGTACAGCTTCTAATAAACTGCTGATACCAAAAGGGGAAACTTCACCTTTATTGTGTCTCTCAAGGGGCATATAATAAACTTTGGACTGTGTAAAAGAGCAAATAAAGGCGCAGAGATTTTCTCCGCCACCTCAAAAAGCACTAACGCTCCCAGACATCCAGAGGAACAAGGAGGCCCAGAAGCGCAAAACGCAGTAATTAAGCCTCCGAAACAACAACATTAGTAGAGTCATGTAGCTCCATCCGATCCAAAGCATAGCACCGACATGACATGATCACGGTGACAGTTAAAATTTCACCACTGCGGATAGCCGGTGGACGTCCGGGATCTCTTGCCGCCGGCGAGGTCGGCGTACATCCGCGGTACACAGTGCTCCTGCGCCGACCACGCAGCTGGGTAGCCGGCTTGGTGCAGCCCAACGACGTCCCGGCTGTCTCCCTGCACAAATGGGCATTGCCGAGAAAGCCAAGTTAGCACACCCAGATCAGGCTACTCTTAATCAATAAAAGTAACTCCATAAGAGCACGTACACTGTAATATGTTTAGAACGGTGCTTAGAAAATAAACGATTTTTTAAACGCCAATGCTTATTTATACTAGGTAGATGCACCTCTAAGCACCAATGTTTAACAAAATAATTGGTTTATTTTTCACAAAAAAAGGGAAATGATAGAACTCCCCCGGGGGATCGTATCCCCCGGGTCGCTCGTTGCTCGTTGGTAGTGCGCGTGCGTACGGCCGTTCACACCGGGCCCACCTCGCTTCGTCCTGGTTGTTTTCTCAATCAATGCGTGAAGCCGCTGCGTTCCATGGCTGGCCCTGCCCAGCTGCTGCAGTCCTGCCGCTCGTGCTACGTGTACCGGCATCGAGGACGACGTGAGTGCCTTCCCGCCATGGCCTCGCTTTGGCAAAGCTGCTCAGCCACGCCGACGTTGCTACGCAAGGGCACCGACATTGCTACAGAAGGTCACCAGTGTTGCTACGTACGTCGTTGAGGTTTGCTACATGGGGGTCGGCGGCGGTGCTACGTGCGGCCAGCGGTGGTGCTACATGTGGCGTCATGTTTTGCTGCATGCGTCCGACAGTGGTGCTATAATATTATAAATGTTTTGCTATGAGATCTTCGGCGAGGTCTCCGGCGAAGTTGGATTTGCTAGACATTTTTTTCTATAAACTTTTAGCGGTTTTGCTACAATAGCGCAAAGGTTTTGCTACACTTGTTCTCCGGTTTTGCTACATTAGCATAATTCTTTTGCTACATAGTTTCCGGGCGAAACTCCGGCGAGGTCTCCGGCGAAAGCCTCCGGAGAGGTCTACCGGCGAGTCTCCGGTGAGGTCGGGTTTGCTACATTAACACAACTTTTTTGCTACATGGTCGCCGGCGAGATCTCCGGCGAAATCTCCGGCGAGGTCCGGTCTAATTTTCTATTTTTTAGGCCGAACCGTTTTCTGCTACATATAACAAAAGTGGGACTAGTAACGAGACTTTTTGTAGCAAAAGCAGGATTTTGATCAAAAAAGGACACGTGGTTGGCTGGGACCCGGTAATAAAAAGCACAAATACCCCGGGGAGGCGTAGGGCTGTCCCCAAAAAATGATATGTTTAGAACGGTGCTTAGAAAAATAAACGATTTTTTAAAAACGGATGCTTATTTATACTAGGTAGATACTAGGTAGATGCTTGACTAGGCACATTTTCTATACAAGCACCAATGTTTAACAAAATAATTGGTTTATTTTTCACAAGAAAAAGTGCTCCAAATCAAGATGCTGTAAGCTTGTGTCCAAATTGGTGAATCTAGGTGGGCCTCGAAAGATGGTGTCGTCGTTACACCCTGGACCAGTGTGTACAATGCAATGCAAGCTGCGGAACATGAGCGTATAACTACAAACCATCCCCATAATGGAATGGTTGTACTGGGCGTAGTAATGCGGATGGAGACGTGAGCGTAACATGCCGCGTTTCTAGGTTCCTCGATGATCCTCCGGAACGCGGCATGGCAAGAATGCTCCACACACTGATAAGTACGATCTACTAGTAGTAAGTATTGATCTGCACCAATGTTGTTCAGTGGCACCAACCTGATACGTTCCGGCCGCAGAAGTAGCGGCGGCGGCCGCGGCGGTGGCCTCGTCGACCAGGAAGTCCTCGACGTGCCACCCCGGCAGCGTCTTGGTGAGGTACTCGGAGATGCTGCTGGCGCCACGGCTTCGCGGCAACGCGCCGTCGTCGTCGTCGCCGCTGCAGCAGAGGTTGCTGGTGTTCTCTTCCTCCGTACACGGCGGAGGCGCAGGGGGAGCGGCCGGCTCCGAGGAGAGCCGCACGCCGGTGAGCAGGAAGCGGGCGTGGCGCATGGTGAGCTCGGTCGCCGCGTGCACGGCGGCGTCGCACTCCCGGCACAGGATCGCCCTGTCCTCCTTGCAGAACAGGAACCCCCTCCTCTCCTGCAGCAGCCCAAGACCAAGCAAATAATTAAGCTTCCATTCCATCCGCCGCTAATCGATCTTTGCAAATAGCAGTCACGCGGAGAGCCAGAAGCGACGACATCTCCCATATCTATCTGATGATGTCTGACCTGGCAGATGTCGCAGAGCGGCGGCGGCAGCGAGGACGTCGACGACGCCGACGACGGGTTGAGCAGGGAGAAGCGGCGGTGCTTGCCTGCGAGCTTGTTGGCGCGGTGGACGCGGCGGTCGCAGGCGTCGCAGAGCGCGGCCTCGTCGGCGCAGCAGAACACGGAGGCCGCCTCGGCCGCGCACACGTCGCACTGCACCTTCATGATCGATCGATCGATGCCTTCCTTCCTCCCTCCCTCCCTCGATCTTCACGCGAGAATCGAGATGCGGGTCAATGGTCTGGGCTGGCAGCTGTACACGGCTAGTGTACTAGAGAAGGCAGCGATGGGTGTAGGTAGCTGCGTTGAAGATGTATGCGAGAGGGGCCGTGCGTTTATATATACGGTCACCGCGAGGCGATTTGTGCGTTAAGCACGGGCGATTAAAGTCAAGACGAGGCCGGTCAAGCACACGTACTCCCATGCCGACCTGAGACGTGGTGGTTGGCGCTGCGTCGCGCTCCATCGGGATCGGCCGGCCGTGAGCGCCGCGCCATGTCTGTCACGTGCGAGATTTTCATATACTTCGACCGACGTGATCTACCATATCCGATCCCCTGCGACTGCGAGCTGCGGCTGCCGTGCGCTAGCTAGCGAGCTGCCTCGGCTACGTACACATGTGCCAGAGTTGGAGTGGCTTCTCGCGATGGTTTTCACGGTACGAACCACAGTAAAGTGTTGTTGGGTTGATTGAAAAGAACTCCATCGTCGTTTCTAGGCGGAATGGCCGGAGTTGCTACTCCTAGTACTATTTGGCTAGCTATTTCTGTGGTGGTTTGGATGTTGACCAACGGGAACAAGCTTTACTGTTTCTTCGATTAAAAAAAAAGGTTACTGTTTCTGGCCTTCCGGGTGTTGTGCTATTTTATGGCGTCTAGTACCTACGGCCGGGTGTAACGTGTATCTTAAAGAACGTCTCTAGCAGGTGTGGAAAATCGCTCACAATCACAACTCCAACTTCAGCGTGCAGGTGGGACTGACCGTGGGAAGCCCACATACATCAGCACAGTCTCACATAACCTAAGTGTGTGTCCTATGAAAGCCCGCGAAATTTATGCGGGTATCCACTATCCCGTGTATACCCATATATACCCGCAAATATGTTACTATAATTATTGCTTGTATAATGTTTAGAAAAATATTTTAGTATATAATATGATCAACATTTAACACTTCAATTTATTAATTAATTTTTCCACTTTTTGAGTGACTAGTCATTCTTTCTGCTAGACATAATATTTGCTTGATCGAGAAATTTCTAAACCTTCCAATCCAATTAATGTACTCAAATTTGGCTAGATTCGGATGTATCTAGCACGTAATATGACTAGATATACTCAAATCTAGACAAATATAAAAATATTAATTTGGATCAAAGTAGCTTTTTTAATGTTCGCGTTCGATCGTGGGTTTTTCACGAAAATCCATCATTTTTTTCTTGTTTACCCGCGGGCGTCCCGCGTAGCTTTTATGTGGGCTTGGGTAGTGGGCTCCGTGGGCAGCCCACTCCCACCTGCACCCTGACTCCAACTACGACGAAATAGCGTGCGGGATTTCGCGGCATCGTGCGGGATGTGCGGGGTATTTCGGACGCCGGCTACAACACACGCTATGAACCAAGCGCACGCGCGCTACCAACTTTCTCTGAAAGTTCGCTCGTGCCAAAACGAGTCTCCACAGCTGCGCCGCTTCGCTTGCCCGCTGTGCAGTCAAGCGCCTACACCCAAGCCGTTGTCGAGATGCCGCCACGCCGCCCCAACTCCTCCGCTACCGCGGGCTGCCTGCACGCCCCAACAGCAACTACTACTCAGAGATCCGCGCCGGTGACGACGGCATAGTGCTCAGCTTTTTTGAGATGGCGCATCGAGGCAGCGTGCGCGTTTGACAGCGTGGAGCTCCGGCTCCGGCGCCTCTACACCGACATTTGTGTAAATATGTGTGTAATATACAGCGCCCGGTGAAGCGCCAGTTTTATGATTTTGCAGCGCGCTGTAATATGCAGCGCCTGGTGAAACGCCAGTTTTACGATTTTGCAGCGCGCTGTAATGTGCTGCGCCTCGTGAAGCGCTAGTTTTACATGAAGCGCCAGCGGATATCACTCGCTCTATAGAAAAACCGGATTGTAAACCCGTTTAGCGCGCGCTTTTCTACGCCTGATGAAGATGTTCTAAGTCTTTCTTTTTTTTAAACACGCCATCTTAAGTATTAATAAGAGAAATCTTAATATATGCTTTTTATCGAAAAAATCTTAATAGCAAGATGTACCTCTACAGACTACAATAGATTAGGGAGCTATCTCATCAAGGAAACACGGGATTTGGTCATTTTTGACAAATCAAATCCTCCTTGAAACTTAAACACAAAATGAACTCTTGAGTAATATTTAGTAAGATCCGACTTTTTAGCTACAGTCACCGCTCCGACGATAGGGTTGAATGTGCTACCTCCAAGAGTTTTGGCGGTATAGCCATGATATCAGCATGACAATGCGACGGTACCTCACAAATCCGTTAACCTATTTGTTAAATCTTGTCCTGGGTTCGTGGTTGAAGGCTAGCAGATTTGGTTTTCTCCTCCGACCGTCGTAGCGCAGGGTACCAGATTTGGACTTTGATGGCATGTTCGAGGTGTTGTCCTAGCTTGATTTTTCCGGTGACAATGGTCTTGCCTTTAGCAAGCTACTTCAGTGGTCCATAAAGCTGCAGATTAGCGAGCCGCTTCGCTCGGCCTAATTCTTTCCACGACAATGGTCTTGCCTTTGGCAAGCTACTTCAGAGGTTCATAAAGTTGCAGATTAGTGATGGAGCCGCGTCGAGTTCAAGTGAAGAGATGATCTGTCCACTTTTACTTGGGTGGCTGCTACGGCGATGCCGGAGGCGAGTGACTTCTTCGGTCTGGATTGTAATTTTCCTTTTTGCTAAGAGTTATTTTTGCAATAGCTAGGGATTGCCTATGGTTTCACCTATATCGGATCGGTGTGCACGTGGCTTGTAACTTAATCTATATTCTACTATAAACGAGGCATGTATTACCTGCACAAAAATCAGAACCAGCTAAAATTTTGAATATATTTTACTAGGTTGAGGTTTTGTCAGAAGGTTACATTTGGCTGCTTGACTCCCGTGCCGTATTAAAAATATGAGTAAAAAGTAAAATATAAACGTGATCCGTATATTTCTTCACATAACCATAACTTTTAGGAAAATCAAGCACGGTTCATCAAAATCTGCAGCACCCAGGATATTGGCATTTGACAAAATCTCTGATCTATGGGCCCAAGGGCCAGATCTGACGGTGAAAATGCCTCAACGGAAGATGCACCATCACACCCTCGTGTTGACATGTCTAAACGTACTCTACCCGACTGACTACAATAACGTTGCAACTACTTGGCACGTACCATTGACCACTCCTTAATTTTGAGGATGGACTTTGATCTTCTCCATCTCATGCTCAAAGCCTTAATGTATGACAATGTAGCTCCCGGGGAGTCTTTTGTCCTGTATATTTGAATAGCCAACCTCATATATAGATCCTCCATTCCAAATTATAAGAAGTTCTGGAATTTTTCTGAATCAATGTACATAAACAAATTTTATTTGTATACGTTCACTCATTTCAGTTCGTAAAAATCCACGTTAAGATATTCAAAACATCTTATAATTCGGAACGGATGGTGTAGATTAGAAACACTATGAATAGACGTCATATTTGGGTGGACTATGTTTGTACCTAAAAGTTGTGGTTAAGTGATTAATTTTTCTAAAAGAATTGTCGATTCTTGATATTCGCAGGGAAAAATCATTTTTAACATTGACATGTAAGTCAAAAGTCTTGATGACATGTACTTTATAGTTACTTTGAGGAGATACTAGGGCCATGTTTGGTAGCTCGGGTCACCTCAACAATTCCCATCTCAATAGAGAATTTTAAAATTTTAGGTGTTTGATAGACCGACTTTCTCACATGGGCACTTCCCAACTCACGCAAAAATGCCCCTCGGCCCTGCCCGGTAGAGAAGCTCAAATTGAGCTTCGCAGGTAGGCATCGATGAACTCGCGCGAATCCCCCCTCCCACGCGTCCCGGGCACACACTCGCGCACAAAGGGGTGAAGCCATCCGAGCCTCATTTCCCCCCTTCTTAGCTCTCTCTCCCTCCTCACACCAGCGCCTACGCCGATGCCGGCCTCTGCCTTCTCCGCTGACGTCGGCCTCAGCCTTCTCAACTCCGACCTGCGCCGCTGCCTCCTGGACCAGCGTCGCCTCCTCAAATTCCGCTTGCCGCCGCCTACGGACGAGTCATTATCCTCGACGAGCATGGCCGTCGCCGCCTCAACAAGCACAACCTCCACCTCCGCCTCCTCGACATAGCCCCTCGATGCTGCCCTTTCTCCCTCCTCGACGCCAGCCCTATAGCTCGTTGTCCCCGTCCTGATCTGCATGGCTGCTTGCCGTCCCGCCCCGATATGCACCACTGCTCGCCGTCCCTGCCCTGACCTACACCGTAGCAGGCCTCTTCTGTCCTTGTTATTCACCGGCAGCCAGCTCGCTGGCCTAGATTCCCACTGGCAGCGCGCCCAGAGCCAATGTTGCCATCCACCACTCATGAGAGGACCGGATTGGTTTTTGTTTTTATTCAGGGTGTTTTGTGTAAAATGTTGGACTTGTTTGCAATTTAGTTTCTGGTAGAGGGTCTTGTGTGTAAATAAGTTGATCTAACTCAGATATCAATGTATACAAGATACCAAAGAACATCTTGATAGAGCATGTGCGAACACACACGAGCCACCAAACGCGTGACAAAATCTCGATGCAGCTTGTATGAGGTGAGAATATCTGAGGTGAGAAAGTCATTCTCTGATGACCCGACCTACCAAACACACCCTAGGTGTTAGAGTACACCATGGTCAGATATTAGAATAGATCACAGATTGCTATAATTAATAGTCTAGGATTCTATCTTTACTAAGCTTTTTATTACTAAGTCTTCTAGTACTATATAAACATCCCAAGAACTTACAATGTAATCACGCAATACACAATATCAATCTAGCAATGAAATTAACTATTATTGTCTTTATGGTATTAGAGCATGTCGTTCCTCGACCTAGGGTTTAGCCCATCACTTCCTCCATGTTGTCCCCAGGAGATCGATCTCCATTGGGGCCGTGCAACTCGTAGATTAGATCCAATATATTTTATCAAAAAATTGCCGGCCACTTGACTGATGGTTTTTAGTCTTTCACCAATCATAGATCAGAGTGTGTTGCCCACTGCCGCTTGGCGTCATCATGTGTCTCTACTCCAACCTCGGCATTGACTCATCTTCGAGAAATCCTCGCCAACGATCATGCCAAGGACACTATGCGCGGCACCCCAAGGGATGCCTTCACGTGCCGTCATTGGCTTCTTCGTCCACATGTCGCCACCTGGCCGTCTCGTCTTCGCCGACATGAACCGGAATAATCGTTCCCGAGTACACGCCTCTCCCTCAACAAGGGCCACTGACGAGGTTTGATCTCATCAATGCCCATTGTTATGGACTTGGGTTTTGGAGAAGATGGGGATGCTGGAGATCGTGGAACAGTTAACAAACAAGAAACACCGGGACACAAGGTTTACCCAGGTTCAGGCTCCCGGAGGGAAAACCCTACTCATGCTTGTCTGCTCTTGATTACGGCGGAACCGAAGGTTACAAGGGTGTGCAGATGCAATCTGGCGTGGAGGTGCGTATGCGAAAGTATGAGGAGAGATCTAGGTCGTGCCCTCCTAACCTTTATATAGACTCAGGCAGGTCCCGGGCATAGACCTAGTCGGTTACAGGTTCTAGGGTTTTACCCCTTTGAATTTCCTATCTACTCTAGTCTTGCTCTCCAAGGATCCAAAAGCGTCATGGGCCTTGGCCATCCAAAAATCTTCATGGGCCGGCGTATAGTTGCCGTGGGCCTTCCTTGGGCTGGACCAGGTATGCTGAGATCATGTACCCGTGGGGTATAACCATGTCGATCTAGCCAGTGTTCATCGAATCGTAGATTCGGTGAGGACTCTACAATCTTCGGTGCAACTATGTATTTCAATAGTTCATGTGTAGGGATTGTTGATGCGTGTGCCTGACTCACCCGACGGATCAGGGTCAGTTAACTGTCTTAGGACGAAACAACACGATCTTCTTCAGGTTCGAATCCCTCAACTCGAACCCGAAACATATGCTGGCGTAATTCGACTCAGGCCGCGGAGGACTTACAAGAGTGGAATTCCAGTGAATTTAACTAATGTACCCAACGCGTCCGTCGGGATTTTTCATCGCACTTGATAGCACGGATTTTTACTAGCAGAGCGCAGTCGTGTACATTGCCAGGCCATCGGATGGTATCTGTAGGTCTTATCTTTGTGTCATAGACACAACATCCGAATGTTTATCACCGCGGAGGTGTTTCGGGTGGCCAAGGAGGATGTTACTAACTTAGCGTTTAATTGGGGCAGAGTTGCCGAAAAGTTTTGCATGTTGATCCGAAGGATCGCAGTCGAAGAATTCATAGGGTGCGCGATCAGCGCTCCCTATGGGAGTAGCTCCCGAGTGTCTGTTCGAGTCGTAGACTCGAGTTGAGACTTTTATTCAGCCGTTGTTCCGCTTCAGGTCCATAGGACACAAAAAAATTCGGATGATTAAATCCGTCCTCCCTATGGGAGTAGCCCCCGAGTCCATAGTGGAGTCGTAGACTCGACGAGGGACTCGAAGTAACATTTCGCTTCTATTCATATTTCGGGTGCGCGGCCAGCGCTCCTGATAGGAGTAGCCCCCGAGTAATTGGTCGAATCATAGATTCAAGTGAGTACTCTTAGCTTTGAAGCCGGAGAAATTGTAGTTGTTGCTAGTGTAGCTTTTGATGACGTCAGTGCTGACGATCGATGACCTCAAGCGTCTGTTGCGCCAGAGATGACTTGACTGGACGAACATGGGTCCCACTGTCTGACCTTGAATTGACCGGTCACGCGCAACGTGGAGATAATTACGGTGTCGCCTCGATTTCTGTGCATAGTGGACGGCGTGTTAGCGACGGCTCGTTGTGATGCTGACACGTGTATGGACAGATCCTGCCGTTGGCGTTAGGTCTTCTCGATGGACGGCTGTCGTGCATCGTCTTCGTCTTTATAATCATTGGGGAAAACTTCAGTTTGTTTTCACCGCATCGATTCTTGCTTTCACTGCTTCCTTGTGTTCTGAGAGCTCTTGCTGCGCGCTGGAATATTCCTTCACATTTCCTTCTTCCATCCTGCGCTCTCGCCGCCGGCGCCGCCGTACCGCGATGGGGAAGCCGAAGAAGTCGTCGTCTGCGGTTGGCACCAGCGCCGCCGGAGGGAAGAAAAGTGCCGCCGCTACCCGTGTCACCAACGGTGGCTGGCGGCGATCGGAGACGCGGGAGAGTGATCTCCGCATGCTTCACGAGTGGGGCCTGATCCCGCAGGATAGGGAGGCCGTTAAACTCCCAGGAAATGAGGTAATCCCCCGTCCCCCCGTTGGGTATCGGGTTATGTTCCTTGCCTTTGACTTGCGTGGATTTTCCTTCCCAGTCCACGAATTCCTTCGTGGACTGCTTTTTCTATCCGGTGTCCAATTGCACCATCTTTCCCCCAATTATCTTCTTCACATTGCTTGTTTTATCACTTTCTGCGAGTGCTGGCTCGGTATTGAGCCGCACTTTGGCCTCTTCCGGAAACTTTATTCCGTGAAGAGGCAATCTGGTTCAGATGGTGTTTATCCCATTGGGGGTTGAATCATCTCCCTATGGCCCAATCTGCTTTTCTTTTCTTTTTCCATGTCCGAATCTGTCCAGTACTGGCGGAGGCGATGGTTTTATATCCGCGACTCCGTAGTACCTGGGCAAGATTTTGGTCTTGTTCCTTTCGACACCTCCCAGGAGATTGAGCCGAAAAGGTCTTGGAAAAACAAGATCTTGGATGGTGAGGTGGCGGAGATAGAGGCTCTATATAGTCGGGTGGAGGATCTCCAGTTGATTCCGGAGAAGGAAGTGAATGGTGTGGATATCATCCGCACCTTTCTCGAGCGTCGAGTGTAGCCACTCCAGGCTAGGGTGCACCCGATGTTCCTTTATGCTGGCCGGCGTGATCCCACGAGGGTTTCGGCTGAGAAAATCTCCCAGGGAGATCTTGACAGGGCCCTTCGCTTGCTGCTGAAGTTCAAGGCCGGAGAGGAAATCCCGGGGAAGTCGCTGACTCCTCCGTTTTCTTCTTCGATTCCTGTTCCACAGGTGTAGATCCGTGCGCGTAGCGCTATTTTTCGACTGCATTGTTTTGTGTTTGTTTGCTATGAAGGGAATATGCCCTGAGAGGCAATAATAAATTGTTTATTATGTGTATTCCAAGTATATGATAGATGTTTATTTTGCATGCTATAATTGTATTAATACGGAAACGTTAATACATGTGTGTTTAATAAACAAACAGAAAGTTCCTAGTTAAGCCTCTCTCATAAACAAGCTCGTTGATTAACAAGATGATCAAGGTTTCCTGATCATGGACATTGGATGTTGTTAATAACGGGATCACAACATTAGTGTAATGATGTGATGAACATTCATCCGAAGTATAGCATTACGATCAAAGTCATTGAGTTTATATTGCTATAACAACTTACGAAGTGATCCTAATCCTTAGACCATGAGATCATGTCAATCACTAACACCGGAAGAGTTTCTTGATAACATCAAACGTCACACCGTAACAGGGTGATTATAAAGATGGGTTCAGAACTAATAAAGTGTTATGTTGAGGCTCATGGATCGAGAGTGGAATTTGTTCATCCCGATGACGGATAGATATACTCTGGGCCCTCTCGGTGATATCACATTGATTAGCTTGCAAGCAAGTGATTAGATCACTAGAATGTTATATCACGGGAACGAGAAAAGAGTGCATGTCGGTAACGAGATCAAACTAGGTATGGAGATACCGATGATCGAATCTCGGACATGTAATATATCGTGAGACAAAGGGATTAAGATACTAGCGTAAAAGGTTACGATCACAAGAAAGTCATCGTTGAATGTGTGGGAGTCGATATGGGTCTCAGATCCCGCTTCGATTATTGATCGAGAGGGTCTCAATCATGTCCGCATTATTCACGAACCGTAGGGTGACACACTTAAGAGACACCGACATCCAATTGGAGCAAAAGTTTCATGCCGAAGAATGAATGAGCGCAGGAATTTATTTCACTAGATATCAAACAGTTTTCGGGTGAAATTGCATAAAGTGGTTATGCATGTGAAATAGAATTCTAGCAAGGGTTATTGTGAATGTTTGTCATTAAAGTAATTGACAAAATTCTGAATAAAATAAAGAGTTTTATTTAATGAGAGATTGCATTAAATTTGGTGGAAATTTAATGGGTTTTTGAGTGGACTTTTGAGTGGAGGGAATTTGGAGGAGTTTTGTGAGTGGAGTGTCCACCCACATGAATGAGGGGAGGGCAAGGGGCAGCCCCATGCGCCGGCCACCCCATTGGGGTTCCCCCCTCTCCTATAAAAGGCACCCCCCTCCTCACTTCTCACACACACCTCCTCGTGAAGGATCTCTCTCCCCCTCTAGAATTTATCCCCATGGTCTCGGACTAGCGAGATACATGTTCCCGGTGGCTATTCGGCAAGAAAGAGTTGTGCTTCCGCTGCATCGCTGGAGCGAGGAGGCGGAGGTTGCTCGGTGCCTCGAACGTGTGTGCGAGCACGGATGCTTGGCTGATTTGCGCTAGGACTTCCTCTCGATCTTGAGATCGGCAAGAGATCGTCTACATCAACCACGAGTTTGGACTCGTTAAGCTTTGTCGGTCTTCAAGGGTATGTTCTCTCTCGGATATACATCCGCCGTTGTTTGTATCTAGTATAAATAGATCTTGGTATATAGTTCACATCGTAGGAAAATTTTTGTTTTCTATCTTGCGAACCCTACAAAGGGTATCGAGCCAGGTTTATGCGTAGATACTTTACGGGTAGTACACATATGAGTATGTGGGCGATGATGATCATGTTGTTGCTCCTTTCTTGTGATTTTGGATATTGGTGGCATAGTGGGATGAAGCGGCCGGACAAACTTTACATGTCCTCGCACATGAGACCTGTTCCACGCTTGACATGCAACTAGTTTGCATAAGTGGCTAGCGGTGTCTGTCTCCTACTATAGTCAATATCTATTTTGCAAGCGAGTTGTCAACAATTTGATTATCCTCGTTGTGGTTCATGTTCGTAGGTAAGAACGGTTCTATCTCGAAAGCCCCAAGCCACGTAAAACTTGCAATGGATAAATTAGAGGCGTCTAGTTTAGATTGTTGCTGGGCTAGTGTTATGATATGGTAGTGTTGTAAGTAGAAGTATGAGATGATACTCTTACAACACACATAGCGTGTAAAATCCATAGACTGTGGATTTACACATATAGGTATGATAGTAATCATACCACGATGCACATGATAGAGATCATCTGCGGGAACCATATAATTTCACTAATAAACATATGATGTTTGATTGCATCTTATATTGCTTGTTTAGCGCTTTGTTAAGCATAATAAGATGATCCCTCATTTAAATATCAAGATAAGAATGTGTTCTTCCTTTAGTATGCACCGATTATGTTTTCGTCGCTCCAAGACATCACGTGATGATCGGGTGTTCTTGGATCCACGACCATACTTCGGGTGTAAAACAGTTACACACGCAAATACTAAGGTTCTAACTTGACGAGCCTAGCATGTACAGACATGGCCTCGGAACCTGGACGTAAAAGGTTAAGCATGAGTCATATAGTTGATATGATGCCCATTTGATGCTCGCCTTTGAAGCTATACCGACTCACGTGATGATCGGACTTGGTGTAGTGGATTTGGTTCATGTAATCACCAAAAGGACACGAGGGATGTCGCTTTTGAGTGGGAGTTCATTCGTAATATAGATTAGTTGAACTCAATCTATCATACACTTAGTCTAAACTTTACAAATTCTGTTGTAGATGGCACCACACCTTTTAATTTCAATGCGTTCATGGAGAAAGAGAAACTAGCAACGACGGTAGCAACTTTCTTGAATGGGCCATGAATTTGAGGATTCTCCTCTCTGCACAAAAGCAATATGTGCTAGAAGCGCCGTTAGGCCCCCACCTTTGATGATGCCCCGACGAGGAGAAGAATGTCTATCCGACTCGTCGGAGGACCACAACTTAGTTCATTGCGGCATATTGTATGGGCTAGAGCCGAACTTCAGCGTTTGAAACGGCAATGCATTTGATACAATGGGTGAGTTGAAAATGATTTTCGACACATCTTTGTAGAGATCTACAATGCTTCGAAAAGTTCTTTAGTGCATGATGGAAGAGCACAACTCCGTTAGTGAGCATGTACTCAAGATGTCGAGTTCGCCGATAAGCTTGTGTCCTTGGGAATAACGATTCCCATTGACTTAGGCATCCATCGTGTTCTGGTCTACGCCACCTAGCTATAAGAGCTTCGTGATGAAATATAATATGCAAGGCATGAAGAAGTCTCTCCCGAGCTTACATCAATGCTTAAAGCTGCAGTGGAGATCAAAAGGAACATCAAGTGTTGATGATCAATAGGAACACTGGTTTCAAGAAAGACAAGAAGGGAAAAGCGGAAGGGAAGTAAGGCGGCAAGCTGTTGCAGCGCCTAAAGAAACCCGAGTTGGACCTAAGTCGATACGAAATCTTTGCTATTGTAAGGGGCCCTTTGGGCATAAGCGCCCCAAGTATCTGGCGCATAAGAAGGCCAAGGCAAACAAAGGTATATATGATATACATGTTATTGATGTGTACTTGACTAGTGCTCGCGTAGCACAGGTATTTGATACGGTTCGGTTGCTAATATTTGTAACTCGAATCGAATGAACGAGCGACCGCTAGCAAGGGTGAGGTCAAGATGCGTGTCGGCAATGGATCAAGCGTTGATGTGATCGCCGTTGGAACGCTACCTCTCCACTTACGTCGGGATTAGTCATAAACTTAAATAATGTTATCCGGTGCCCGTGCGAGCATGAACATTGTATCTGGATCATGTTTGATGCAAAGTGGTTATTCATTCAAATCGAGAACAATGGTTGTTCCATTTATATGAATGAAATCTTTTATGGTCATGCACCAATGATGAATGGTTTATTTTGTTGGATCTCGATGATAATGTTACACATATTCATAATGTTGATGCTAAAAGGATTAAACTTAATGATGATATATCCGCATATATGTAATCGCCGTCTAGGTCATATTGGCATTAAACGCATGAAGAAACTCCATTCGGATGGACTTTTGGAATCACTTGATTATGAATCATTTGATACATGTGAGCCATGCCTTATGGGCAAGATGACTAGAACGCCGTTTTCGGTTCAATGGAGCAGGCGTGATTTATTGGAAATCATACATTCGATGTATGTGGTCCAATGAGTGTTTGCCGAGGTGGATATCGTTATTTTGTTACTTTCACGGATGATTTGAGTAGATATGGTTATATCTACTTGATGAAACACAAGTCTGAAACCTTTGAAAAGTTCAAGGAATTTCGTAATGAAGTGGAAAATCATCGTAATAGAAAGATCAAATTTCTACGGATGCGACCGTGGAGGTGAGTATCTAAGTTACGAGTTTAGCACTCACATGAAAGAGTGTGGAATTGTTTCACAACTCACACTGCGGAACCACAATGAAATGGTGTGTCGGAACGTCATCGTGCTTTATTAGATATGGTTCGATCTATGATGTCTCGACGGACTTGCCGTTGTCATTTTGGGGTTATGCACTAGAAACTGCTACATTCACTTTAAATCGGGCACCATCTAAATCCGTTGAAAAGACAAGTATGAATTGTGGTTTGAAACAAACCTAAGCTATCATTTCTTAAAGTTTGGGGTTGCGATGTTTATGTGAAGAAACTTCAACGGATAAACTCGAACCCAAAGCGGAAAAATGCGTCTTCATAGGATACCCTAAAGAAACTATTGGGTATTCCTTCTATCACGAATCCGAGGGCAAGGTTTTGTTGCCAGAATGGATCCTTTCTAGAGAAAGAGTTTCTCGAAAAGGTGTGAGTAGTCGGAAGGTAGAACTCGAAGAGGTTATGGAACCTTCTCTTCAAAGTATGGCGAGTAGCCTTGCGTAGGAAGTTGTTCGGAGTTGGCTCCACATTGAAGAGGAACTAATGATAATGATCATGAAACTCGAAGAGAGTACTACCGAACCTCGCAGGTCAAAGCAGGACGCGTGCGGCTCAGTACGAAATCTGTCATAAATTTCATGGTTGATGAAAATAATGACCTGCGACGTATGAAGAAGCGATGATGAGCCCGGATTCCAACAAATGGTTAGAAGCCGTGAAATCGAGATGGAATCCATGTATGAAAATCAAGTTTGGAACTTGGTGGAATTACCTCACGACCGAAAGGCCGTGGAAAACAAATGGATTTTCAAAAGGAAAACTGATCGATGGTAATGTGACCATCTATAAAGCTCGACTTGTCGCAAAGGGGTTTCGACAAATTCAAGGAGTTGACTACGATGAGACTTTCTCTCCGTAGCGATGCTAAAGTCGATTAGGATTATGTTAGCAATTGCATATTTCGATTATGAAATATGGCGGATGGATGTCAAAACCGCGTTTCTCAATGGTAATATTGAAGAAGAGTTGTATATGATACAACCAAAGGGTTTTGTCGATCCTAAGGATGCTAACAAGGTGTGCAAGCTTCACGATCCATCTATGGATTGAAGCAAGCATCACGAAGTTGGAATCTCCGCTTTGATGAGGTGATCAAAGAGTTTGGATTTGTCCAAACTTATGGAGAAGCTTGTATTTACAAGAAAGTGAGTGGAGCAATGTGGCATTTCGATATTATATGTGGATGACATATTATTGATCGGAAATGATATAGAACTTTAAACAATGTTAAAGTTATCTAAACGACAAATTTTCAATGAAGGACCTAGGTGAAGCGTCATACATATTAGGCATAAAGATCTATAGAGATAGATCTAGGCGCCTAATAGGGCTATCAGAAAGTACATACCTTGATAAGATTTTAAAGAAGTTTAAAATGGACGGAAGTAAGAAGGGGTTCTTACCTATGTTGCAAGGCAAGACATTGAGTAAGACTCAAAGTCCGGCTTCGGGAAGAAAGAGATAATGGACAAAGTCCCTATGCTTCACCATAGGCTCTATAATGTACGCCATGCTATGTACAAGACGGATGTGGCACACGCTATTAGTTTGACTAGTAGGTACCAATCGGATCCGGTTGAACATCGGATAGCGGTCAAGAATATCCTTAAGTACTTACGAAGAACTAAGGATATGTTTCTTGTATCTGAGGTGAAGAAGAGCTCGTCGCTAAGTGTTACGTCGACGCTAGCTTTGACACCGATCCGGATGACTCTAAGTCTCAATCCGGATACGTATTTCTCATGAATGGCGGAGCGGTTAGTTGGAGGAGCTCCAAACAACCTGTGGTAGCGGGATCAACAACGAGGCGAATATGTTGCCGCTTGAAGCGGCTCGAAGCGCTTTGGATGAAGGAGTTCATATCCGAACTAGGAGTTGTGGCAAACGTTGGACCCAATGGTGATCTATTGTGACAACAATGGTGCCATTGCCAATGCCAAAGAGCCAAGGTCTCACAAGCATTCCAAGCATATTAAGCTCGGTTTCACTCCATCGCGAGCATGTCAAGGATGGAGATATAAAGATTTGTAGAAGTACATACGGATCTCAATGTAGATCCGTTGACTAAAACTCTCCCTAGAGCAAAACATGATCAACACCGTAACTCAATGGGTGTTAGATATATCACTATGTAACTAGATTATTGTCTCTAGTGCAAGTGGGAGATCAAGGAATATGCCCGAGAGGCAATAATAAATTGTTTATTATGTGTATTCCAAGTATATGATAGATGTTTATTTTGCATGCTATAATTGTATTAATACGGAAAGCGTTAATACATGTGTGTTTAATAAACAAACAAAAAGTTCCTAGTTAAGCCTCTCTCATAAACTAGCTCGTTGATTAACAAGATGATCAAGGTTTCGATCATGGACATTGGATGTTGTTAATAACGGGATCACAACATTAGTGTAATGATGTGATGAACATTCATCCAAGTATAGCATTACGATCAAAGTCATTGAGTTTATATTGCTATAACAACTTACGAAGTGATCCTAATCCTTAGACCATGAGATCATGTCAATCACTAACACGGAAGAGTTTCTTGATAACATCAAACGTCACACCGTAACAGGTGATTATAAAGATGGGTTCGAACTAATAAAGTGTTATGTTGAGGCTCATGGATCGAGAGTGGAATTTGTTCATCCGATGACGGATAGATATACTCTGCCCTCTCGGTGATATCACATTGATTAGCTTGCAAGCAAGTGATTAGATCACTAGAATGTTATATCACGGAACGAGAAAAGAGTGCATGTCGGTAACAAGATCAAACTAGGTATGGAGATACCGATCGAATCTCGGACATGTAATATATCGTGAGACAAAGGGATTAAGATACTAGCGTAAAGGTTTGACGATCACAAGAAAGTCATCGTTGAATGTGTGGAGTCGATGGGTCTCGGATCCCGCTCGATTATTGATCGAGAGGGTCTCAATCATGTCCGCATTATTCACGAACCGTAGGGTGACACACTTAAGAGACACCGACATCCAATTGGAGCAAAGTTTCATGCCGAAAGAATGAACAAGCGCAGGAATTTATTTCACTAGATACCAAAGCAGGTTTTGGGTGAAATTGCATAAAGTGGTTATGCATGTGAAATAGAATTCTAGCAAGGTTATTGTGAATGTTTGTCATTAAAGTAATTGACAAAATTCTGAATAAAATAAAGAGTTTTATTTAATGAGAGATTGCATTAAATTTGGTGGAAATTTAATGGGTTTTTGAGTGGACTTTGAGTGGAGGGAATTTGGAGGAGTTTGTGAGTGGAGTGTCCACCACATGAAGAGGGAGGAAAGGGGCAGCCCCATGCTGCCACCCCTTGGGGTTCCCTCCTCCTATAAAAGAGCCCCTCCTCACTTCTCACACCTCCTCGTGAAGGATCTCTCTCCCTCTAGAATTTATCCCCATGGTCTCGGACTAGCGAGATACATGTTCCGGTGGCTATTCGGCAAGAAAGAGTTGTGCTTCCTGCATCGCTGGAGGCGAGGCGGAGGTTGCTCGGCCTCGAGCGTGTGTGCACGGATGCGCTGCTGATTTGCGGCGCTAGGACTTCCTCTCGATCTTGAGATCGGCAAGAGATCGTCTACATCAACCACGAGTTTGGACTCGTTAAGCTTTGTCGGTCTTCAAGGGTATGTTCTCTACGGATATACATTCGCCAGTTGTTTGTATCTAGTATAAATAGATCTTGGTATATAGTTCACATCGTAGGAAATTTTTTGTTTTCTATGCTGCGAACCCAACATGCTAACAAATTGTTCTTCTCCTGTGCAGAGCTTCAAAGTGCCGGGTATGTCGCCTCCATTACCCGAAGTATATTCGGATGCTCTGAATAATGATTTGGTGGATTCCATGTCCGAGCTGCCATCGGCGCGATCTCCGGCTGAATATGCCAACGAGTCGAGCGAGGACCACACTCGCAAACGATCGCGGAGCTCCAGCGAGTGTTCGGATGCTTCGACTCCTCTGACTCCTAGGAATCCTCTGTGTCTTGAGCGCCATAGTGATGGGCATGGAGGCTCTTCCTCCCCTATTCCTGCTCTTCCCGGGCTGAAGCGCCACACGCCAAATGGGGAAGAAGGAAGAAAAGAAGGAAGAGAAGAAGGAAGAGAAGAAAGAGGAGAAGAGGGTCCGAAGGACCCCTCCTGTCTTCAACCTTAGCGAGCTTGACTCGTAAGTTTCCTCTGTACTGCGCTTTATTTTCTTTTTACTTTGTTCTTATACTAATTTGTTCGTGTGCAGGCACTCTTCCAACGACTCCTCTAGTGACGGTGCGCGGGAGATGATGGGGGAGTCGAAAATCGCGTCTCCTCCTCCTCAGACGGTGGCAACTTCTGAGGGCACTGCTGCGAACCCTCCTTCGCGGGAGGTGCAGGTGGTTGCGCCTCATAATTTCGCCAGCGGACCTTCGACGTCGCCATTGGATCATGTAAGTCTCCTGCCACGGGGGAATCCCCCGCGCGTTTGTAAAAGATTTTTCTTGTTTTTTTCTTCGAGTCTCGGGGGGAGCCCCCGAGCGTTTTCGTGTGCGTCTTTTGCTTTTGTTCTTTTTCTGTTGGGCGTATCCCCCGAGTCCTTTTTTTGACTGGTAGGCTTTCTTCCTGCAGCCTTTTGTATAGGATGCTGGATCGTGCAGAGCACTGTCCGGAGGCCAGCCTCAAACAGCTTCAAGGTATTGTTATGCCTTTGATATTTGCTTCTTCGTGTATTCTTGTCCTATTATCTGTATTTTTTGGATGCAAAGGAGCATAAAACCTCCCTTTGTGAGATCGATGCTCTCAAAAAGAGCCTTGGTCAAGCGGAGAAGAAGGCCGAAGTCGCCCTTGGTGCGAAGGAGCGCCTTGAGGTGGAGCTGGCTACTGCGGCCGAGGCTAAGGAGCGCCTACAGTGGGAGGCCACGGACCGCGAGGAACAGCTTTCCACTGTTGCGGCTGCGCGTGAAAGAGAGGTGGCGGGCAAGCTCATGGCTGCTGCCAAGGCTGTTTCGGGTGAGTATCTTCTTTTGCCCCTTTTGTTTTTCTTGTCTTTTTCCTGGGTGCTTTCTTCATTCCTTTTCTTTATTGTCTCAGATGCCGCAGGCATCGAGTTTGACTGCAGCGCTCTGGAGCACTCTCCCGTGCTCTAGATGATGCTATTGCAGCGATCGAAGATCGTTGCAGCACCGTCATCAGCTCACTTGCCAAGGCCAAGGAGGTCCTTGGCCGCTTCTATAAGGAGCTTGTCCCCAAGGGCGCGACCCTCGATGATGTTGATGCCTTGGCGGAGGCATTGTCAGCCGAAGCGCCTGCGGCGTACAAGCGCAAACAGAAGGGCATCGGCGCGTCCGTCGGGCTAGCGATGGCCTTGGCGGCTGGAGCGGAGATGGACCTTCCCCAGATCACCTCCCGGATGCCGACGACTGCGGATGGATCCGAGGTAGCCTTCGCTACCTATTCTGCCTGCTGCAAGAGATATGGGCCCAAGCTGATTGATCTGCTGGCCGAGTACGCGCTACGGCAGCAGGGGGAAGCCAAAGCGAGGCAATCCGGCTTCGAGGCGACTCAGGGCGCCGCGTCTTAGGCGCTGTAGCTGTAGGATAGTTTGTAATTTTCTTTTGTTGTAATTATGTTGAGGAAACAAAATCCATGTGCCACGTAGTGGCGTTTATCCACTTAATAAATTTTGCTGAGTTGTGTTCTTCGTTGTCTGAGTGTTTATGTCCTTTTCTTTTCTGCTTCTCTAGGTTCCTTCGGGTGCTGATCCCGTTGACACCCCGCCTGCCGCACGGCTGCGGCCATCTTTTGATGATTCGTCACAACTTGCTTTTCTTCGAGACCGTGTTCGTAGTCTTGAGAAGGAGTTGATTGGGGTGCGTGGTCACGCCGATGTTTGGAAGTCCAAGGCAGATCGCGGTGCAGCCAGAGAGGAGTACTTGATGGCGGAATTGCTTCGACTGTCTGAGCAACTTCAGTGTAAGTTTTTTCGAGTTGCTGCTTATTTTTTCGGATGCGTATGCCACAGCATCTTACTTTTGTGCGAGTATCGCAGGTGCTAACCTTGCTCCAAGGAAGGAGAAGGAGCGTGTTGCTGTTCGGGTCAATTGTTTGACTCAGCAGGACATAGAAGCTGGCGGGTTCTTCTGGATGGATCGCGACCGTGCCATGGCTCTGGCAACGGTGCAAGATCGCGTTCACCAAGTATCGCGGGTGCTTCGCCAAGTGCGCATTTCGCCTCGCTTCTCGCATGTGATGTTTCCGAATCTTTGTGCCAACAACCCCGTCCGGTCTTCGTCTAGATTTCGAGCGTGACCCGTGTCCAGGAATTGGTGAGGCGCAGCCGTCGCAGGTTGAAGACCGCGTTGTCCCTTGTTAGGCTGCATCGCCCGATGTAGATCCGTCTCACAGTAGCTGGGCCACCTCTTCGGCCGGATGGTGGCGAGTGGGATATGCGTCCGCATTATGCGGCTGTAAGGCAGTATGCCGAACGGGTCGTAGATTTGTTTGAGCAGCGTGCTCAAGTTATTCTCCAGAATAGGTAGTACCTGTAAAAGAGATGGATGTAAAATTTTGTATATTTCGACTGGGCGTGTTGTGCCATTTGTTATAAAGGTTTGTTTGTTGTTTGAGCACGCAGTGCTTTGTTTGAGTACGTGTCCTTTTCGTTTGCCTGACGTTGGCAGCTACTCAGGTGTACACGTGTGATCCTCGGTCGATGAAATCGTGAGGTGGGGGGAGCCCCCGAGTGCGTTTGTAGCATAAAGTAAAGTTGCAAATAGCGAACGAATTTTTGGGACGAGACACTTAGCTTTATTTATATCGTAATGGAGGAAGTACATTGTTCGGCTGAATAGCCTTGGCTGAAAAGCCTTATTGAAAGTAAAGGGGTAGGTAGCTAGGGGTAGAATCATCGCAAGTGTGCGATGTTCCACGGGTTGGAGTATGCGACTCCAGACTCCACGTGCTTGAGGCGATAGGAGTCACCTGGGATGACTTCGGTGATGATGTAGGGCCCTTCCCATGGTGACTCGAATTTCTTCGGTCGCTCTTGCTTGAGTCGCAAGACGAGGTCTCCTTCGACGGCGACCTTTGGGCAATGGCTGTGGTAGTTGGAGACTCTTCACGGTACACCGTGATCGAGTCTTGCTATGTCTCTTGCCTCGTCGAGTGTGTCGACAGTCTTCGAGTGCAACCGTGGATTCGGCATGTAAGCGACTTCGGGGCCTGGTGGCGCATTTCGGTGGTACGGCTTCGCTCCATGAACCATGAAGAACGGTGTAGCGGTGGAGCTGTTTACGTGGTACGCATAAATCATAGGACGGATGGCGTTCTTTCGTCCAGTGCTCCGCCTTTCGCTTGAGTGGGCTCATGAGGCGCTTGATGCTGGCCGATTAGGCCTTTTCAACCTGCCCATTCGCTTTGCGGGTGAGCCATTGAGGCGTATGTGATGTTGATCCGAGGCCTTCGCAGAAGTCTTGGAATTCTTGAGATGAAGTTCGATCCATTATCGGTAATGATGTTGTGCGACGCCAACCTGTAGACAATGGATTCAAGAACTTGACGGCGGTCTTGCCCTTTTGGTTGGTAACCGCATGGCTTCACCCACTTGGTGAATTTATCGATCGACCGAGGTAAACGTGCCCCCCTTCGAGGACTTTGGCGCTTGCCGATCATGTCGAGGCCCCATTGAGCAAAGGGCCGACTATAGGTATGGGTCTAAGCTCGACCCGAGCGTGCGGCGGTTTTCGCGAACCTTTGGCACCCGTTGCATCTTCGGACGATGTCCTTTGCATCGCTCATGGCCATTGGCCAGTAGAATCCAGCTCGTAGAGCTTTGGCGACAAGGGAGCGGTTGCCTGCGTGATGGCCGCAGATGCCCTCGTGGATGTCTTGGAGGATGGCTTTCCCGTCGCCGATGGTGACGCACCTTTGTAGTACACCCGTAATACTACGCTTGTACAACTCGCCATTGATGATGGTGAAGGCTTTTGACCGACGAAATATGCGCCAGGCATCCGTCGGGCTGTCAGGCAGTTCTCCGTTTATCAAGAACTGGAGGTATGGTCGCGTCCAAGTTTCTTCGACTGCCATGACCTGCATCAGGTTGACCATAGCGACCTCTGTGTCCAGTTTCTCGGGTCCTTCGTGTCCTTCGGGAAGCGTAGCCCCCGAGTGTTCTGCTTCTTCGGGTGATCCCTTGGGGAATTTCTGCTTGATGGATGGTACGCAGATCTGTTCGAGGAACACACCCGATGGCACCTTTGCGCAGGTGGAGCCGATGTTGGCGAGTCTGTCGGCTTCCTCGTTGCTTTCTTCCAACGCCGGCTCGCAGCCGCCGAATTCTCTTCGAGTGCGTAGAGTGCGCGGTACGCGATCATGTTTTCGGCGTGTGCGTCGCACTCGTTCATCGTCTGCTGGATGACGAGGTTGGAGTCACCGTAGATGACCAGGCGCGTTGCGCCGCAGATCTTTGCTATCCTCATGCCGTGGAGGAGGGCTTCGTATTCGTCCTCGTTGTTGGAAGCTCGGAATTTATCCGAGGACGATTTCATCCGTCGCCTCTGGAGGTCAAGATGACCCGGCTCCTTCTCCACTTCACGCTTGAGCCGCTGTGCATCGCCCATGACCGACATGTCTGGGTGTCTGACGCAGCTCCATCCAATGTACAAGGAAGTCCGGAGGAATTGAGATTTGATTATGAAGTCGTGAGACGATGTCTAGGGGTGAAAGCTTCGATGCCCCCAGGCCACGGCCCCGTGGCCTCGGGTTATTCAGATGCTATTCAGGTGCCTCGTTGCACCATCACCTAGTGCTCCCGGAAGTAATGGCTCACCGTCGAGCTGCATGAACACGCCGAGGCGAAGTTTCGCAGTGAGGTACCGCTTTGTTACGCTGCCTCGCTGAGGTAGTAGATTGGGCGTTGGACCCCGTGGGTCTTGCCTTCTTCGGGTCGTTCGACCACTAGCACGATGCTGACCACTTGGTGTGTGGCTGCTATGTACAGCATCAGAGGCTCGCGCTCCTTTGGCGTGACCAGGACGGGCAAGGTTGTAACACCCTCAGAATCGGACCTATGCAAGTTTGAGCAAAATTCGCCAAACCCGCATAGAAACGATTCAAAGGTGCCCACCAGGCACTTTCGTGCGGGTGGAAAACGAAGTAATAACATTACACAACAGTCCTCGATGGAACCCACGTAATGTATATATATATAACAACACTCAAAGAGTCAAGAATACGATATAATATACAAAGATCCAAATCACCTTGAACGGTAGAGTCCGACCACGGACAAGAAGCAAATAGGGCTAAGAGCCAAGAATAACCAATGGCCCATAACCGCCTGCCAAGCCGAAGGGTAACCCGCTAACGACGCCGATCTCAAACCGCTTAAACAAAAGGTGCCGACAAAGGGCAAAGGAAAAAGAAGGAGCGCCAAGATCGAGGCCAAGACAGCGAGGCTAGAATTCGGTCCTCGCATACATAGGTATGGTGGATCGAGCGGCAATGCAACATGCACTAAACAACCTATAGAGACTCGATACAACTGGCGGTAATCAGAGAGGGGTGAGATAGACCTATCCGGATCCAACCTGAAACTAACACCAAACAAACCCATCCTGGCATTTCCCCCTCGATACCGTCGAGGAAGTCAACCGAGGAACTCACAGTTGGCGCTTTACTTATTAGGTTATCGCTGATTTACTAGTCAGGTATAGATAATCGTCCTGATAATGTAAACAGTGGGCACTTTTAGTTAACCATTCCGTGATAGTGGCAACACTTACTAATCAGATACATTTATCATGAGATAACCCCAAAACCCAGCAGTTGTTGGTACTTTTATTCAGCCATTTCGCTAGAAGTTGCGGATTTACTAGTCAGTACAATGGTAAGCGACAAGTCAACAAGCAATTGTGGGCGATTATTTAGCCATTCCATTATAGTGAAGCTGATTACTAGTCATTATAAGTCAAATTTATAGCAAGAAACTTTAGTTATGCTTGTCTATGATCGAGATATCAGGCTCCAAGTCGTCCATATCCGCGGACACGGCTTTGAAAGTTTTACCCGCCGGGTGCACCAATAGCAACACACGCCGATCAACCTCGAAAACCAAATCAAAACCCAACGAGGCTTTCACGATCGAACAATCACAGATTCAGAAATATTTGGGCTACCCTTAAGTAGATTCCGCAACGGAGCTAGCTGACTCGAGACGGCCTCAAGGTTTGGGTGGACGGCGGTAAACGACTGGGAACCCGAAAGTGTGGCTGGGCTTGTCGATACCGCGTAAACGTGTCCCGATCCTAAACAGTACAGTGTGCTCCTCGCACAATTTAAATACAGAAAGTAGCATGGCATAAGTACAGGATCGTAAATAAAACCTCAAACTAGTTTGTGGCCCCAAGAAATAAGATGAATCAAGCTCGCTCGTGGGGGTCCCATATACCTCCTGATGTGGATAGCGCAAAATCAAGGAACAGTATCAAGTACTCGGGGTCTTACGGACACAAGTGGGCGCTCGAAACCAAATATTATCTATCACCCACCGATGCCTCTCGCTTATTTCAATTTTAGTTGTTAAACAGAAATTAAAGTGACGATGAATAAAACTAGAATCATCTCCAACATCAACATGCGGCAATACATCAAGAATCGTGGCATATGACGACACACATCAAGACTTGAGCAAGCAACTACGACGCAAGTCCAACTATCTACCAAACAATGTGTAATAGGGTGTGGCCAAGGCAATATAGGGCTGAGGAATATCACGGTACGAAAACTAAAGCATCGCAACACAGATAGCAATAGAACAACAGGAGGGAATAAATACTATGAAAGTAAGATAGGTAGAAAGGGGAAGATGCTCGCCTGAAAACATTGTCGAAGGGTTCAACCAAAGATCGGGGCGAAGCTCACATCAACTCAACGGCCTTATCCGCGAAGAAGCAAAACGCTAGAACAAACACCGGATGCAATATTTAATACAACGGCAGAAGATCGGCATGATGCATGTATGATGCATGGCATGGCAAAGAGATGCAATTAGGTCATGTTAAGCGGAACCGGGGTCCCGACAATTAATATATGGTTCAAGTTGTTTAAACCCCCGCATATTAAATGTTGTTTCAGCATGGCAAAAGATAGCATCGGGTTCGCTACACAAATTTAAATGAGGCCGATATAAGGCTAGATTCGTCCGCATATGGGCCCCATATTTAATTATTAGGTGAATCGGCATAAGGCCCCCAAACCAATGGTATGCATGCGAGAATGACAATTCAATATGCATCAAGTTGTTCTTATGTTATAAAATAGGGTTTGAGGGAAAAGGGGTCACACATTAGGGTTCGGCAGATCTTGGGTTCTGGGGTCGGTCTCAGGGTCCAGGGTTCGACGGATCTGGGGTTCGGGGTTCGACGGATCTGTTCTCGGACTCAGGGGTAGGTCTTGGCATCCGGGTCTTGATTCGCGTTGTCGGTCTTGTCGTTCTGAAGATCTTGGCGTTCGAGAGGAGGACTTGGTCGGCGTCGGAACGGATTCACCGGTCGGTGTCGTTCTTATCGTTGCAGGATCCGTCGGGTTCGCGCCCGGCGGTGTTAGCACTGGAGCGCTCGTGGCAACTTGGCGTCTGGGCGATCCGTCGTATCCGCTGGCCGGGCGGTCTTGTCGCTCGGTGAAGCACTTGTCGACTCGCATCGACGACCTAGGTGTCCGGATGGAGGGTTTGCCAACGGGTGAAGATCTTGAAGGTGCCGCTTCGATTGTCGATGGCGAACTTGTCGGGCGAACGGTCTTTGAAGCACCACCTCCACCGAATCCTCAGCATTCCAACTGGCTTTCGCGACCAACAACGGGACATGGTTAACACATATACACGCGCACCCCTGGTACTACCTGCGCACACACGGACGACACACGAGGCCGACGCGGACGGCGAGCCGGCGGCGGCGGACCTGGACGGAGACGGCGGACGGCGCAGCAGAGCGGGCCGAGGGAGGCGGCAGCTGGGCCGGAGGTGGCAGCGGTCAGCCGCTTCGCCGGGGAGGATGGTCGGCCGAGGCGACGGAGAGGCCGCCGGCTGGCGGGACGGGCGGGCGAACTCAGACGGGAGGCGCGAGCGGGAGGCTCGAGTCGCGCGAGGAGGCGCGAGGCGGCAGCGTCTGGTGGAGGAGCGGCACGCCGGGGTCGCTGCGGGCGGCGCGGCGGAGGGCGCGGACGCGGGAGGAAGGCGCTGGCGAGGCGGCGGAACTCCAGGCGAGCGGCGCCGAGAAGAAGGGGAGGCGGTGATGGGGCGGCGGGCGAGGTCGGCCACAGAGAGCTGGAGGCGGCCGAGCGAGAGGAGGCGGCGGGCGGCTGAGGGTGAGTCTGGCCATGTGAGAGAGCTGGAGGCGGGCCGGGAGAGGGAGGCGGCGGGCGAGTGGCGGCGAGGTGCACGGAGGAGGCGGCCCAGAGAGAGAGGGCTGGGAGAGAAGAAGGAGGGAGAGGGCGACATGGCGGGACAGCGTGTGTGTGGGGGCCTGAGGAGCGCGGGTAGTGGGGTGGCGTGCGTGGTGTTTTGTGTGTGTGCGTCTGCCGCGTGGGCCACTGCGGTGGGGCCCGGACGGCAGCGGGATGGGTGCGTGTGTGCTAGGTGTGTTTGCTGTGTGGGTGGGTTGAGTGTGTGGCTGAGAGGGAGAGAGAGGGGAAGGGAGATTGAGGGTGAGGGAGTGACGTGGCAGGGTGTGATTGGAGGGTGGGGAGGGGCAAGGTGAGGTGGCAGGATACTATTGGAGGGAGTGAGGTGGAGGGATGGGTAGGGTAGTTTTCTGGGTAGGTCTAGGATTTTAGGAGATGGACAGTTTTATTTTTCTAGGGTGGTCGTTCGGGTCATTTGGCCCGTTCGACTTCCCCACTCAAATTAATATAATTTTTATTTGTTTTAATACACCGTTTGCAAACCGATATTAGTCAAACAAAAACAATCCGGCGGCCCGGGGTTGCATTTGAATTAAAGATGGGGCGTTTTAGAAAACAAAACGGGCTAAGCGAAATAGTTTTGGCGAACAATGCATGACGATGACGATGCAATGCACAAATTCAACGCGATTTTCTAGTAGTGGTTTTGCGGGATGCTACAATTCGACACCACTAACAATGGATCTCGCCCTCGAGATCCGCCTCATGGTACCGGAAGGAAGGGTCGGCGATCTGCGTCTTCTCTCTTCGTGTAGATCCTCGCGACACCACTAACGAGGGTTCCTTCTTCATCTGGGATTCGGCGACACCACCAACAAAGGGTCGTTCGATCGCCGAGAGAACACTCCGAGAAACAAAGAACGAAGGTAGAGGTATCAAACGATAAGGCCACCTCTAACTTCCATGGACGGAGTAAAACCGGATCCACTCGATTCGTACAAGCGATCGATAAGAGCAAAGTAGGGTAGCTACTCCATCCCACACTCAAACATTACTACGCACACGAATAAGCGGATTAAGCATCCAACTCTAATTAGATCAAGATCTTCTTAGATGGTATCCGGAACAAAGGAATGTTGCCAGCAGAAATCGTATGAAAGACACAACGATTAGGTTCCGCGATGGTTCCATTGGCATGAACAACACATGCTCAAGGTATACTCCAACTTCACCAAAGCTCGTCCTTCTCATATGTTTTTCAACGACACTGATATCCAGCAAGGAACACACATAGACAAAGATCTCAAGAACAAAAGCTTGGAGGAAGGGTACAACAGACAAATTGCAGATTGATGATCGTAGCACCTCCGTTACAAAAGGAAGAAAGCGAAGCCCTAAAGGTACGACGGAAACCCAACCACGAGAATTCCTGGACTCGAAGAAAAGGACGAGAGAGGATTCAAAACACGTAGAGATAAGAGGAGAACAGCAGAGGGGTAAGGAGTAAAATCAGACCTAATCAGAACTATCCAACCGATTTTTGAAAATAGTTTTGACTCTCTACTTCGGCCGTTAGCTAGGTTATCCTCATTGTGGACTTCAGGTATCGCAACTGCCGAGCTCGATACCACTGTAACACCTCGATCGGACCTATGCAAGTTTGAGCAAAATTCGCCAAACCCGCATAGAAACGATTCAAAGGTGCCCACCAGGCACTTTCGTGCGGGTGGAAAACGAAGTAATAACATTACACAACAGTCCTCGATGGAACCCACAGAACAGATATATATAACAGCGACTCAAAGAGTCAAGAATACAGATATAATATACAAAGATCCAAATCACCTTGAAACGGTAGAGCGTCCGACTACGGACAAGAAGCAAATAGGGCTAAGAGCCCTGAAGAATAACCAATGGCGTCCATAACCCTGCCCAGGCCAAGCCGGAAGGGTAACCCTGCTAACGACGTCGATCTCAAACCTGCTTAAACAAAAGGGGTGCCGACAAAGGGCAAAGGAAAAAGAAGGAGCGTCAGTACTGAGGCCAGTACATGGCGAGGCTAGAATTCGGCGGTCCTCGCCTACATAGGTATGGTGGATCGAGCGGCAACATGCACTAAACAACCTATAGAGACTCGATACAACCCGCGGTAATCGAGAGGGTGAGATAGACCTATCCGGATCCAACACAAACTAACACCAAACAAACCCATCTGGCATTTCTCGAGACCGCCGTCGAGGAAGTCAACCGAGGAACTCACACGTTGGCGCTTTACTTATTAGGTTATCGCTGCAAGATTTACTAGTCGTATAGATAATCGCCCCGATAATGTAAACAGTGGGCACTTTTAGTTAACCATTCCGTGATAGTGGCAACACTTACTAATCAGATACATTTATCATGAGATAACCCCAAAACCCAGCAGTTGTTGGTACTTTTATTCAGCCATTTCTAGAAGGTTGTGACTTACTAGTCAGGTACAATGGTCGCAAGCGACAAGTCAACAAGCAATTGTGGGCAGTATTATTTAGCCATTCCATTATAGTGAAGCTGATTACTAGTCATTATAAGTCAAATTTATAGCAATAAACTTTAGTTATGCTTGTCTATGATCGAGATACTATGCTCCAAGTCGTCCATATCCGCGGACACGGCTTTCAGAAAGTTTTACCCGGCCGGGGTGCACCAATAGCAACACACGCTCGATCAACCTCGGAAAAACCAAATCAAAACCCAACGAGGCTTTCACGACTGAACAATCACAGATTCAGAATATTTTGGGCTACCCTTAAGTAGATTCCGAACGGCTAGCCGACTCGAGACGGCCTCAAGGTTTGGGTGGGCCAGTGATCAATGGGAACCCGAAAGTGTGGCTGGGCTTGTCGATACCGCGTAAACGTGTCCCGATCCTAAACAGTACAGTGTGCTCCTCGCACAATTTAAATACAGAAAGTAGCATGGCATAAGTACAGGATCGTAAATAAAACCTCAAACTAGTTTGTGGCCCCAAGAAATAAGACTGAATCAAGCTCGCTGTGGGGGTCCCATATACCTCCCGGATGTGGATAGCGCGCAAAAATCAAGGAACAGGTATCAAGTACTCGGGGTCTTACGGGACACAAGTGGGCGTTCGGAAACCAAATATTATCTATCACCCACCGATGCCTCTGCTTATTTCAATTTTAGTTGTTAAACAGAAATTAAAGTGACGATGAATAAAACTAGAATCATCTCCAACATCAACATGCGGCAATACATCAGCAACTGTGGCATATGACGACACACATCAGCACTTGAGCAAGCAACTACGACGCGCAAGTCCAACTATCTACCAAACAACAGGTAATAGGGTGTGGCCAAGGCAATATAGGGCTGCGAGGGAATATCACGGGTACGAAAACTAAAGCATCGCAACACAGATAGCAATAGAACAACAGGAGGGAATAAATACTATAAAAGTAAGATAGGTAGAAAGGGGGAGATGCTCGCCTGAAAACATTGTCGAAGGGTTCAACCAAAGATCGGGGCGAAGCTCACATCAACTCAACGGCCTTATCCGCGAAGAAGCAAAACGCTAGAACAAACACCGGATGCAATATTTAATACAACGGCAGAAGATCGGCATGATGCATGTATGATGCATGGCATGGCAAAGAGACGATGCAATTAGGTCATGTTAAGCGGAACCGGGGTCCCGACAATTAATATATGGTTCAAGTTGTTTAAACCCCCGCATATTAAATGTTGTTTCAGCATGGCAAAAGATAGCATCGGGTTCGCTACACAAATTTAAATGAGGCCGATATAAGGCTAGATTCGTCCGCATATGGGCCCCATATTTAATTATTAGGTGAATCGGCATAAGGCCCCCAAACCAATGGTATGCATGCGAGAATGACAATTCAATATGCATCAAGTTGTTCTTATGTTATAAAATAGGGTTTGAGGGAAAAGGGGTCACACATTAGGGTTCGGCAGATCTTGGGTTCTGGGGTCGGTCTCAGGGTCCAGGGTTCGACGGATCTGGGGTTCGGGGTTCGACGGATCTGTTCTCGGACTCAGGGGTAGGTCTTGGCGCATCCGGTCTTCGGTTCGCGTTGTCGGTCTTGTCGTTACGAAGATCTTGGCGTTCCGAGAGGGAGGACTTGGTCCGGCGTCGGGACAGCGGATTCACCCTGGGTCGGTGTCGTTCTTATCGTTGCGAGGATCCGGTCGGGTCTGCGTCAGCGAGGCGGTGTTAGCACTCGGGAGCGTTCTCGTGGCAACTTGGCGTCCTGGGGCGATCCTGTCTTATCCGCGGTCGTGCCGGCGGTCTTGTCGTTCGGTGAAGCACTTGTCGACTCGGCGACCTAGGTGTCCGGATGGAGGGTTTGCGAAACGGGTGAAGATCTTGAAGGGTGCCGATTGTCGATGGCGAACTTGTCGGTAACGGTCTTTGAACAAGACCACCTCCACCGAATCCTCAGTACCCGGCTTCGCGACCAACAACGGGACATGGTTAACACATATACGCGCACCGGTACTACCTGCGCACACACGGACGACACACGAGGCCGACGGACGGCGGCCGGGCGGGCGCGGACCTGGACGAGACGGCGGGCGCAGCAGAGCGGCCGAGGTGAGGCGAAGCTTGGGCCGGAGGTGGGCTTAGCGGTCGCTGCTGCCGCTGGGAGGATGGCCGCGCGAGGCGACGGAGGAGCCGCTGGCTGGGCCGCGGAACTGACGGGAGGCGCGAGCGTGAGGCTCGAGGTCGCGAGGAGGTCATGGAGGCGCGCGTCGAGGTGGAGGGCGCACACGCTGGCGGGTCGGCGGCGGTGGGCGGAGGCGGGCGGGAGGAGGGCGCTGGGCGAGGCGTGAGCTCGGCGCAGCTGAGCGCCAGAAGAAGCGAGGGCGACGGGCGGTCTGGGCGAGTGCAGGCCGGCCATGAGAGCTGAGCGGAGCGGGAGAGGAGGCGACGGCGGCGGGCGAGGCGCATGAGAGAGCTGGAGGCGGCCGAATGGGAGAGGGAGGCGACGCAAGGCAAGGCGAGGTGCACACGGGAGGAGGCGAGAGAGAGGGCTGCGGAGAGGAAGAAAGGAGGAGAGGGCGACCATGGGACGCGGTGTGTGTGGGGCCAGGGGAGCGGGGCCGGGTGGGGTGAGTGGGGTGGCGGCGTGGTGTTTTGTGTGTCACGTGGCACATCATGGGGCCCTGACAGCTGGGATGGGTGCGTGTGTGCTAGGTGTGTTTGCTGTGTGGGTGGGTTGAGTGTGTGGCTGAGAGGGAGAGAGAGGGGAAGGGAGATTGAGGGTGAGGGAGTGACGTGGCAGGGTGTGATTGGAGGGTGGGGAGGGGCAAGGTGAGGTGGCAGGATACTATTGGAGGGAGTGAGGTGGAGGGATGGGTAGGGTAGTTTTCTGGGTAGGTCTAGGATTTTAGGAGATGGACAGTTTTATTTTTCTAGGGTGGTCGTTCGGGTCATTTGGCCCGTTCGACTGCCCCACTCAAATTAATATAATTTTTATTTGTTTTAATACACCGTTTGCAAACCGATATTAGTCAAACAAAAACAATCCGGCGGCCCGGGGTTGCATTTGAATTAAAGATGGGGCGTTTTAGAAAACAAAACGGGCTTTGCGAAATAGTTTTGGCGAACAATGCATGACGATGACGATGCAATGCACAAATTCAACGCGATTTTCTAGTAGTGGTTTTGCAGGATGCTACAAAGGTGGAGAGTAGCCGTTTGAGGCTTTCGAACGCATCGTCAGCTTCGGGCTTCCACTCGAATTTATCTGCCTTGCGTAGCAGCTGGTAGAATGGCAGGGCCTTATCACCCATGCGGCTGATGAATCTGCTCAACGCCGCTATTCGTCCTGCGAGCTGCTGGACACCCTTGAGGTTTTTCGGTTTCTCCATTGCCATGATGGTCCTGATTTTCTTCGGGTTCGTCTCGATCCCTCGCTGAGAGATGAAGTACCCAAGCAGCTGACCCAATGGGACGCCGAAGGCGCACTTTTCGGGGTTAAGCTTGATCCTGTAGCGATCGAGGTTGTTGAACGTCTCGCGGAGATCGTCGATGAGTGTTCTTGCCTCCCAAGTTTTGATGACTATGTCGTCGACATAGACTTGAACGATGCGACCGATCTGGTCCTTGAGGCATGCCTGCATGCATCGCTGGTACGTGGCACCTGCGGTCTTTAGCCCGAAGGGCATTGTGTTGTAGCAGAACACTCCGAACGTTGTGATAAACACCATTTTCTCTTGATCTTCGACCTTGAGTCGAATCTGGTTGTAGCCTGAGTAGGCATCGAGGAAGGAGAGTTTCTCACATCCTGCGGTCGAATCGATGATCTGGTCGATCCGAGGAAGAGGGAAGTGGTCCTTTGGGCAGTGCTTGTTCAACGACGTGAAGTCTACGCACATCCGCAGTATATCCGTGTCCTTCTTGGGGACCATTACTGTATTTGCGAGCCACTCGCTTTATTTGATCTCCCTGATGAAGTCTGCGGCGAGTAACCTGTTTATTTCCTTCCCGATGGCTTCGGCCCGTGGCTCGGACAGTCTCCGGATGGACTGCTTGACAGGCTTGGTGTCTGGAAAGCCGTTGAGTGCATGCTCGATGAATTCCCTGGGAACTCCTGGCATGTCCGCAGGACACCAGGGGAAGATTTCCCAGTGTTCACGGAGGAATTCGACGAGCGCGCTTTCCTATGCGGGGCTGAGGTCGTTGGCGATCAGCGCCGTCTTGGAGGCATCCGTCGGACGGACCTGCACCTTCTTTGTGTTGACGGTGGAGTCGAAGGACATGTCAGGTGCGTTTTGTCGTGCGACTGGGGGTGCCCCATTGTCCGTCACCTCGCGGAGCCTTACGGGTTCCTCCTGCATGCCGAATGATTGGGAGATTCTGTTGAAATCCCTGTCACATTGGTCCGATCGGGTGAAGCTCCCGTGGATTGTGATGACGCCCTTTGGCCCTGGCATATTGAGTAGCAGGTATGCATAGTGTGGGACAGCCAAGAACCTTGCGAATGCTACACGACCGAGGATGGCGTGGTACTGTGATGGCCAGTCCACCACTTCGAATTCGAGCCGTTCGGTAGGAAATTGCCCTTTGTCAAGATGACGTGAGCCATATTTTGCCGGGGGAATATGCCCTTTCCGGGACAATGTCGTGGAACGTTGTATCGGCATCGGTCGCATCGCGGATCCGCATTGCTGCCAGAGTACTTGCGAACATCAGATTGATGCCGCTGCCGCCGTCCATGAAGACGCGACTCATCTCGAAACCTCCGATCTGCGCCTCCAGCACCAGGGCAGCATGACCTGGGCGAGGGATCTGGCAAGGGTGATCCGAACGACTGAACGTGATGCAGGACTCCGATCCGCTGAGGTACTCAGGGATGGCGGGTGGAGTTGCCACGACCAGGTTGATCTGTCGGGTGATTTTCTTCTGCACCCTATTCGTGGGGCGCCCCTTCTGGATCATCAGTGCTCCTTTCGGCGGGGGATACCCGTTCCCAGCATTGTTCTGTGCTGGTGCGACTGGTTGGTTCGGGCCTCCTACAGGTGGCGGTGGAGGAGCTCCATGCGCTATCTCACCTGGCGCGGGTGCGTTCCCGAATCCAGGAAGTGGAGCTTGCTGCCTCATCTGGACCATGCTTTCGCTGAGTTTCTGGAACTCGCGGCAGTCCTTGAGCATGTGGCTTGCCTTCTTTTTGCCATCCTGCTTGTCGATGTAGAAGTGGATGGTGCATGGACCCGAAAGTTTTTCGTATGCTGAGGGTCCGTTATCGCGGTCGCGGCGCTGCCACGACTATGCTGGGCGTCCTCTGTCGCGGAAGTTTCCTCCGCGGTATCCTCCTTTGTTGCGGTTGGCGTCGTTGCGGCGATCGGCGTAGCCGGCCGCGACCATGTTGGGTCCATCGCGATCGTCGTAGACGCGCGATATTCTCTTTCTACGACGCTCTCGTCGTCGACCGTAGTCATCCTCTTCTTCCGATTGTGCTCGGTGAATGGAGTCTTCGCCGTCAGCCCACCTGTTGGCGATGTCCATGAGGTGGTCGAGTGTTTTGGGCTTGACGCGCCCGAGTTACTCCTTGAAGTCTTGGCGCTTGACACCGTCCCTGAAGGCGTCGATGGCCCTCTCTTCGGAGATGTGCGCTGCGGATTTCTTTGTGTTGGACCAGCGTAGTATGTACGAGCAAATGGATTCGCCGTTCGTTGAGTGCGTGCTCGCAACTCTTTGATTGAGGGCCTCTTCTTTGGTTCCTTGAAGTTTGGATGAAGTCGTAAGCTAGCTCATCCCAACTTCGGATGGACCTCAAGATAGGCTGAGAGCGGATCCGCCGCTCTGTCATTGCGGTGAAGGCATTGCATGGCGGTTTCCTTGTTTCCGCCATGCAATTTGTCGGATGATAGGTGGTCGCTGAGCCATGCCTTTGGGTCTTGTGTGCCGTCGAACTTCGGAGTATCCGAAGGAAGCTTGAAATTGCGCGGCATCTTTGTTCGCCGAACAGATCTGCTGAAGCATTAGGCTCCGCAGAGTTCTCCTTCGTCTTCGTCCATCTCGGATTCAGAAGAGCATGCGCGCTTGGCTCGCGCTTTGTCGATTTTGCGCTGTGTGAGCGCGTCTCTGGCGTCGTAGTCGCGGTTGCGGTGGCGCGAACTCTTCTTCCTTCGAGGAAGGTCATGTTTCTCTTCTTCGGATGAAGGGTAGGGCTGCGGTCGAACCTGACCGGAGCTTTCTTCTTCGGATCTGTGGGAGCTTCCTGGTGGAGCGCAGCTCCGACGAGTCCGAGTCCGGTAAGTGTGGACTTGTGCATGGCCCTCTTCGGGTCCCCCTCTGGAGGTGGGTGGGCTGCGAGGTACGTAGTGGCTGCCATGATCGCAACCTGCGACATTTTCGGGATGACGTTGCCGTCGGCGTCCATCTCCATGAAGGATGTGTGGAGGGTTCGGGTCACCTCACGGCGCTCCTTGGGATCCATGTTCTCCATCTGAGAGCGGTGCTTGTTGCCTTGGTTGCCGTTCGTGCTGCAGCCGATGCCCATGGCGAAGAGCGCTCGTCAGCGTCTTTGGACTCGAGGCTGCTTGCGTTTGTCAAGCACCTCCTGCATCTTGACCTGCTTCTTGTGCTCCTCGATCAGGAGCAGGTAGTAGGCCATCAGTAGATCCCGGGAGGAGTCTGCAGGCAGGACTATGTTGCCTGCCATGGCATTGCGTGCCTGGGGCCATCCTTCTTTGCTAAGGCGGATGACATGGTCGTTGTTTTCCCCTTCGGGTGGGGGGGACTGGCTTCTTCTATTCCCGTCATTTCGATCTGGCGGGTTAGGTGTCGGGTTGGGCGGCGGGTTGGGTGTTTGCTGATCCCCGTCAGCATGTATGACTACGGCGCATTGGTAGCGCTCGTAGATTGATCCGCTGCTACCGCAACTTTCAGATCCGGAACCGTAGGTCCCTTCATCCGATGGCGGATCGCACAGATCGGAGTTGCAGCTGTTGCTGTCGTAGGAATCATCTGTTGATGATGTTGTGCGTAGCACGGGGTGTGGGGTCCATGAAGCGGGCCTGATTGATGGTAGGGGCACCCGCTCAGGGAGGCGGAGGGTGCCAGTTTGCCCCACCTGGAAGCATAAGCTCCCGAACAGGATTTCGAGTCCGACATAGTTCAATCGTCATCAAAAACCACCTCGTCGTCTTCTTCTACCATGATCTCGCTACCAGAGTTGCGGTATAATTTTTATTTCCATCGCATGTGCTTAATTTTCTTCTTGCAACCACTTTGTCTACTCCGGCACACACAATGTGCAACCAACCGTACACGGGGGTCTTCTCTACTGC
The DNA here is from genome assembly GCA_030063025.1 of Avena longiglumis. Classification (NCBI taxonomy): domain Eukaryota; kingdom Viridiplantae; phylum Streptophyta; class Magnoliopsida; order Poales; family Poaceae; genus Avena; species Avena longiglumis. The sequence goes on along the minus strand of CP125978.1, from coordinate 415,257,163 downwards.
TCCCTCCGGCTCTGACATGCATAATTCGTGATGGTCCATGTCTTCGCACTTTTGGTATTGGCAACAACACCGATGCATGCCTTAGTCCCCAGCATGCTCCCGAGTTTGGCAACCTCGGCATGACGTGTCACCTACCTCTACTTAGTGGCGGAGCTAGCCATGTAATAGCCAGGTAATAGCCAGGTAATAGAGCCTAGGCAAAATGCAAAGACACCAAAGTTGGCTAGCCTATGCCCATGAAATCCATCAGGAAACCCATCAAGCGTTGTTGCATGTTAGGTGTAATTTCTTGACTGAGCCCGGGCAGCTGCCCCAGCTCACTAGGAGGTGGCTCCGCCACTGCCTCTACTACTACAACTTCAGCTATGTCTACCTTGAGTTGACTACTGACGAGGGTTCGACTCGTCAATGTCCATTGTTATGGACTTGGGTTTTAGAGAATATGGGGATGCTGAAAGTCGCAATACGATGAACAGGAAAGCAACACGGGGACACGAGGTTTACCCAAGTTCAGGCCCCCAGAGGGAAAACCCTACTCTTGCTTGTATGTTTTTGATTACGGCGAAACCGAAGGTTACAGTGGTGCACATATGCAATCTGGCGTGGAGGTGTGTCTATGAGGTGTTGAAATCCTTCTCGTCGTGCCCTCCTGGCCCTTATATAGATAGGCCAGGTCCCAGGACAGGTCGAGTCGGTTACAGATTAGGGTTGAACCCTTTGAAGTTCTATCTAATCTAGACTTGTCCTTCGAGGAGTTGAACTTTCTATGCGCTTGGGCCATCTGAAATCTTCCTGGGATGCAAGTCTTCACGTGGGCCTTCCTTGGGTTGTTCAGGGTATACTAACGTTATGCACCCGTAGGGTATATCCATGTCAACTACCGCTGTAACCACCTTTTTCTATTTTATTACTATGGCGATTTTCCCTGGACTCAACGATGACACAAACCAGAACTACATCAACCTCAACAACTTCATCAATGGTGACTACATCACCAACACTCCAACAACACCATCGACCACGACAACAACGTCCACACTCTCGGCTACACTGACATCGACATCAAGGGCTACCGGCTATCGTCCACCGACATTCTCTCCAATCGGCGCCTTCGGCTTATGCTCCAGTCGGACCGTCGCATCGCTCCTACTATTCGCATCACTGCCGACTGGACTCAGGAGGGTTTTAGAGTACACCATGGTTAGGTATTAGAATAGATCACAGATTGCTATATTTGATAGTTTAGTATTCTATCTCTATTTGGCTTCTTAGTCTCCAAGTCTTCTAATGCTATATAAACAGCTTAAGGGCTCACAATGTAATCACGCGATACACAATATCAATCTACCAATACAATTAACTATTATTGTCCTCACTTGGTAACTCCAGTTGTAAATTTGTCTGGGAAGGTACTTCTCACATAATACAAATATATAGCAATCTGTGGAAAAATTATTGTGTAAATTTATAGTCAAAGTTATATCTTGAAAACCATATTGGTGTGTTAAATGATAATTCGTCTATTTCTAAATATAAAATGTTTTGTCAAGTCAATTTAGCTTGTCAAAAGATTTTATATTTATAAGTGAGAGTAGTTGTGTTACGTAAGCAAGTACTCCATTCATACATGTATCTAAGAGACAAAGTGAAGTCAGCTAATTTGGGACGATGGAAGTACTGTATTAGATTTTCTTTTGGTAGAAACAACAATCGTAATGCCGTTTGTTATAGTAGCTTGCAATAGCCAAGAAATGTGCAACTTTTCGGGTTTATGTCGGATTATTATCGATTTGCTTACCAATCTCTAACGAAGCTCATGTATGCCGGATTGGACGTGATGGGCATGAAATGGGCAAGTGATGGACAGCCGAGGACAGGCATGACAGCATGGGCACCATCTTCCTCTAATAAAGGCATACTTCAACTTGGTGCATGCCCTCTGCCCCTGCAATTTCGCATGTGGTGCCACCGTTCTAAAACGTTATCACTTCTCTAGCAGACAAATCCAGCGATCGGAATATGTCGGTACGGCATCACTGCCGCGCGCTAAAATGCAAAAGTAGCGTTTCCCAAACGGGAAAAATGAGATTCGGTTGCTATCTCTTCTGTATTTGCCATGCTAGCTACACGACACATACCGGTTTTTCATCAGCTGCTCCTTCCGTTTTTAAATATATTTTTTTAAACACATGTATCTTTAGCATGCAACTTTGAACCTACGCGATAAAAAAATGTCTAGATACATGGATTTTAGAAAAAGCTAAACTATCTTATATTTTGGAACGAAGGAAGTGCTAGTTATCTCCACAACGTCTCTATTCCGCAGCCTGCGTGCCACGACGGCAAGCTAACCGGCAAGCTAACGTCTACCGTGATAGAGTGACCAAAATGCACGCGGGACAACTTCGACCCGTAGTTCGTGTTTTGCAACTTCATCATGATCAATATGCTCTTATTTCGGGCAAATTGATGTATCAAATTAGCCCGTTTTGCTTTTTTTAAAACGTACGCATCTAAACATTTTTAGTGTCTAGGTTACTTGTGTTTTAAAAAGCTGAAACATATTTTTTGAAACAAAGGACGTATGTGTGTTTGCTACCATGCAGCTACTCTAGCAATGTCATGCTTAGGGCTAGATCGAGTGGTGGAGCTAGCTAAACTATATAGCCTGGGCAAACTATAAAGTGTCTTGGACGATGGCTTCTTGCCCAACTGAAACATCCGCTTAATTACTCTATATCTTCTATAATTTAAACACGTGATTCTAGTTAGAGCCCGGGCAGCTGCCCGGCCTTGCATAACTGTTGTTCCAGAGACAGTTGGACATTTCACAATTGCATGAAGTGAGCTCAGAAAATCTGCGATGCATGGTTGAACGCTAGAGACGTTGTAGCAAGCGAGCCAAATCCAAAATCATGGAATTCCTACTTCTTATGCAGAAAGCAACAAGAGCGGCATATTGAATTCTAGACCCACTTGTTCGAATGAGACCAGGACGCCGATTTAAGGGGCCGTTGTCGATCGAGCGGCCTCCAGAAGATACGTCTACCCCGTAAACAATACCCGGCACTTGCTAATAATGCAAGGCCACTTGACGTCGTGCGCAAGAGCAGGAGGGATCCGCCGAATCGCGTCCGGAGATCTTGCGTGTCTAGCGGCGCGGCTGAATAGGCGAAAAGTGCACCAAAAAGGTCATTTTTGGCCGCATTAGCATCGCTTTTGCCAGCCCGGCTGGCACTGGGAGCATGGGCACTGCCGGGCCTCACCACGCCCACAAGCCTCGTGTCCAGTTGCCACGCCTGGGCAGCAATAGCAAAGGCAAACGGAACCGGAATCGACTCCAGGACGGCCGGAGTCCGGCCCTTATCATCGACGACACTCTGGCCTTATTACGTGTTAGTACCACGCGGTCGACCTGCTGCGACGACGACGACGACGGCGGCGCTATGCATCCACTAGTCGACTCAGCGACCGAGCGGTACGTGCATACTCCAGACCCGTCGGTAAAGGTTAGCCGAGCCGTCGACGGAGACGCAAAGATTTTGGCAATTACTCGCCGACGCCGGAGAAGGAGGGGAGTTCGGGCGAGGGATTTGTCGAGCGGTAGGCGCCGATTCGGAGACCACACGGTTAGATTAGGCGAGGCGCGTGGGCTCGCCCATGGTTTATTTCCTTCGGGCGTCAAGACGAACACTAAAATCCTTTTAGATACTAGTGAACAAAAGCCCACCAAAATCCTATCGTGCGGCTAGCCCGCAGCCGCCGCGCCAGACCGTGCATCTCTAGTAGGTGCTCGACTCCCCGCCTCGCTAACTCGCCGCTACCGCCACAGCAGCACGCTGGCGACAAGCTGCGCTATGCTTGGACGGGCAGCGCCAAGGGAGAGAAAGGGAAAGGGGGAGTGGGAGAAAACCCTAGCTAGAACCCAAACCTCCCCTAATCGGGGCCGGATCGACTCGGAAACGCCCTTGCCGGAGATTCCGGTCACGACGAATTGGTCACGGTCATTGCTGAATGATTTATATTCATGTTTGTGTAGGTCTGTAATCAATTAAATTCAGTGTTGAAGTTCACCATGGTGGAAATATTGTTGGATTCGGAAAGAGGATTAACTATTTGGATGAGAAAAACACTGTTTGGTTTGACAATTTGGAAAGAAATTCCTTCAACTATGAGAAGCTACACTATATGATCGATCAACTAGGATATGAAAAGAGGCTATATGTTTTCTGGTGCAATATTGAGAGAAAATAACATGAATCTTGAGCAACCCTCGGTGCAAAAGCAGGAGCAACATGAACCAGATTTTGTTACACACAAGCCCTCTATGCAAACGAAAGGCAAAGGTCCAGCTACTAAAGTGGCAGCTAATAATACAAGCTCAAGAGGAAGGAAAAGAAAGCAGAGTTCCAAGATGAGGGAACATGTTGAGCAACTCATGGAGATAGCAAAGAGAAAGAAATCAAAACAAGTTATAGACGAAAATGGCGATGTTGACTTCCCTATAATTAGAACTATAAGTATTCATCATGTGTTCCCATTATGTTTACTTCATGCCAAACCATCGTTTAACTAAGTTACTATATCTACTTTGTAGCACATTAAACAAAATCCAGTGATGCTAGCTCTAGATCCTAAACACCAAATTGATTCTATGGTTCACATTCTTGGACATGAGGTAAATAAAATCTTAGCTCATATGATAATTTGACTACATGCCTATTCATTCGATCAATAATCACTATATTGCTCTTTGTTGTTAAATAGGGAACTGTCATAGGAGTTCCTTTAATTATAGAAGAATTGCCCAAAGAAAGTTCTTTCGTAGCAGAAAAAAGAGCCCTCATACCTGTAGCAAGAGGGGCACTTGTCAACACAACTGGGAGATCACTAATCACTATAAGATCAAGTATGCTCAGCACAAGTTCTTCCGTAAATCAATTTTCTTTGCATACTACGGTAACTATATATTACTACAGGGAGAAGAGGAACTGCAGGAGCAAGGGGGACAAGAGGAGCTGCAGGAGCAAGGGGGCAAGAGGAGGTGCAGGAGCTACTAGAAGAAAAAGATCACATGAGGAGCATGATCAAGAGGAATTCCAAACAACACAAGGAGCTCCGAGAGAGGAAGATTGAGGAGATGTCATTATCAATGTGCTTACATGAGCTATTTTGCTACAAATACTAGTTATTTTGCGTAATGTTCTAGCTACTTATTGAGCTATATGGGTCTGCTTATATATATGTTGTCGTAGTTTGATGTTGTCAACATTTGCTTATATGCTGATTATATGCTATACGTGCTGTCCAAATCTGGTGAAAATGCTGCCAAATTTTGCTTATTAGCAGTGCAAAATCTGTCCAAATTCTGCGAAAATTTCCGTAAAAATTTTGCTGTCAAATTTTTACTTGTAAGCTGACCAAATTCTGTGAAAATCCGGTCAAAATCCAGGCCAGTCAGCCCCATATACCCAGCGATTAATGCGCGGTTCCTAGCAAGGGCCTAGCTAAAAATATCTTCTGTCACCGTGTAAAGTGCATGTGGATTTTTTTGACAAAAACCAGGGCAGACCGTTTTATGACCTTGGATGCACCAAAATACAAGTTGTGTGACCGGTTAGTCTAATTTTTTTTAGATGTGTGAATTAAGTGCGCGTGCGGAATAAGTTTAGTGACCGCCAGTGTCATTTACTCCAAAATATTGATAGTACTCTCATTGTTCATAAATACTAGTACAAAAGTATATTTATTAAGAAAATATTAAAAATTACTACGCTAGTTTCTAAATGTAAAATGTTTTAGAAACATAGCTAATACTACACTAATATTTGATTTATATATATCCACGAAAAATTACGTGGTTTATATGATAAACAAGCGGGCCCATATTTTTCCAAGAATACGCCCGGGTCAAACATGCTACAACAACAAAAACATAAAAAAAAACAAGGTGGATTGTGTGTTCTCACATATGCACACACTCGACCCCTTCACCTACTATAACCACTCTACTCTCCTGGCTAAGACCGTGTCGGCACCCCTGCCATGTACCAAATAGCTACCCTAGAAGGAATCTCGTCCTCCTCCACCGATCAACCTCGTCCCTGATCTTGTTAACCATTTGAGGCATTGAAGTCGAGGAACCATTGAATTTCACATCGACAAGTTCAACATAGCTAGTGTAGCTGGTAACAAAAGCTAGGTATTCTCTTGTTGTTTTGATGTTATGTTTTGTTTCTCTTGCTTTTGTGGAGACGCTCAATGGAATTTTCTACGAGCATGGGGAATTTGTGAATTGATCGTAACGCCTTTTCGCCAAAGGATACACTATATACTCCTAGTTAAAGGCATCACATCCTCGTGATGACACCGAATTATGTGGCTCATTTATGTATTCCTCGGCATGCTTTCGGAGTTGATGTTGTCATGTATATTATTTTTATTTTATTTGTGTGGCCATGGTTTATATGCATCCACTTTTATGATATGGATTTCAAGTCTTGCATGATGTCAAACTTCATCAAATCCTGAAAATGACACTGCTAGTTGCAACTCCATAGCTTTACATAACTACTCCTGAAAACTTGGGAATTTCTCATTTTGTGTTTTTACTTCTGCGAAGAACAATTGTTCATAATACCTTATTTCCTGGTGTATCTATGTTTTTTCCTAGTGCTACGGTTTTTATTCCGGAACCATGTTTTAGCAAAACCAAAGAATTAGCTTGCATTAGTCAATCATGGTCGGTGGGTATGTTGGTAAAGAAAAAATGTTGATTAAAAAAATCCACAAAGAGTCTATGTTTGTAGTGCCACCATTGTTTACTCGATCTGAATTGGGTATTCCAATGGTATAGAAGAATTACCTTGCTTCAAACACACTTGGGGGCTATTTTTGAGCGAAGAAAACATTGGTCATTGATTCCCCCATCTTATTCGTACGTGTTATATCAAGTGGGACAACATGTCAATGATTCTATCCATTGTCCACAAACAAGAGTCGATGCTTCTTCATAATTGGTTCCGAAGGAAGATACCGGAGGAACTAGCTTAGCCACAAAGTATATAGACATTGAAAGGGGAAAACCACCACTCAAGCCGAGTCAAAGGAAGATGTAAGGTATACGCTTGAGAAGGCATCGCTTTCTCGTGCACTTTTCTGCCAAGGCATGGGCCACGCATTGCGCTTTATTGCGGATAAGGCAGAGCAATGTGGCACGCACAGTACATAACGAACCATATTGGCTCCATAGATTATTCTTAAGCTCTTGACTTTCCGCAGGGGATGACGCTGTTACATGTAGCCGTCTGTTTTATGTAGTCTCTAAACCATAAAATTGTCATCCAATGCCCCAGCGTGCAAGCCTCCATGTCGCCACGCCATTGTCTTCTGGAATCGACACACATACACATAGTAGTAAACAAATACACCAGCCTCTTAGAGCATCTCCATTCGCCTACCCAGAAGTCTGATCTGGACGCCGAATTTTGGTCCGGGCGCCGAAAATCGGCCCAGTCGCGTACCAAGGACTTGTTTTCGGCCGGATTTTGGCCATATTTGGTCCGGACTACCCAGGCCGAACCCAGGTTTCCGGGTACGCCCTAGGGACGCCGGACTCAGCGATATCGGCGAAAAAAAACAAAGTGGCGCGTGGACCCGCCGTGTCAGTGACGGAAGCCGAGTCGTCGTTATCCTCGGAACCACGCGGCGACCGCCGGGCAATAACTGCCTGCCGCGTCGGCCACGCGTCGCCGAATTACGGCGCCACCATCGCCGTCTCGGCTCTCGCGACGTACCAGCGGTCACTAAGTTCCCGCCGTTTCCACTTTTCCCGCCCTCGCCGCTACACCCCTCCCGTCATTTTTCCGGCCTATATAAAGTTGTACATCTCGCCGTCTCTCTTCATAGCTTCTCACACCACCACAACTCCGGCGAACTTCGGACATTCGCACCTTGCTTCCTCGCCAACTCCGCCGAGAAGCCATGGCCGGCCGCCGCACGCTGTCGCCGTGGGAAGCTCGGCTCCTCCGGGAGGCGCGCTGTACGGTCCCGCCGGACACTCGTCTGCCCCGAGGCTGGACACTCAGCGCTAGCGGGATCCTTGTTCCGTCGGTGCCCGAGGGGCAGGACCTCGCTGGAGAGATCCAGGCGACTATCGCCGCCATGGAAGACCAGACCTCGCCGGAGAGATCCAGGACGCTATCGAGGCCATGCAAGACCCGGATCTCGAGGATCAGGGCAACTTGGTCTTCTGAAGGCAGTTTTTTGCCGACAGACGCCTCGAGGAACTCGCCCGACACGACGGACCGCCGGGCTCGCCGCCGCCGCCACGTAACAATATGGCTTACCGCCGTCGCTGGTGGAGCGTTCCAGGGCGGACTCTCGCCGGAGTCATGGCGCACATCGAGGCCGGCAACAACCCCCGCCTCGGCCTGTAGTTTCGGCGTCCGAACCGCTGCGGCGTCCGGCGGCGACCATGGCGGTGTCCTTTTCTAGTTAAACTGATGTACTATATTCCCCTCGCCTAATTTAATAAAATTTCGCCTATATTCGCCCATATTCGCTGAGTTTAAGTGAATTTAACCGAACCTGGGAACGCGGCTTGGGTACGCGAGTGGGCGACTGGGCGTATCCAGGCCGAAAACGCGATTCGTCCGGCCAAAAATTGTCTGATTTTTGGTCTAGATACGCCAACAAGTGAAGATGCTCTTACACCCAGCCACTCACGTACACCAGGATTTGCCAACAGCCCAACAAAAATTAAATCGGAATTCTCATCCAAATGTTTATGTCACATCACGCAGAGTAGGACTGGTCGTATCTCCAAGACTCCCATATATAATTGGACACAGAGTAGGACTGGTCACATCACGCAAAGTAGGACTGGTCGTATCTAGACTTCTTTCGGTGTGCCAAACCGAGTGAACCTACGTACTAAAAGAAGTCTAGATAGATTTGTTTTACAAAACTAAAACATCTTATATTTTAAAATGGAGGGAGTACTACTGTACAAATTTGCCCCTCTCTCTCTATATGTATCTGTCGTGATGGAAATCTTTTGATTTCTAAAAGCATGTTGCGCACGTGTGACATTTTTTTTTTATCTAACCCCGATCACATTTGATATCAAGGGTGGAGCAAGAGCACTTGGAACCAGTATGCCAGAACAGATCCAAAAAAATTAGGCAATGCATATGTGGTAAAAAAATGCTACTTACGAAATATTTTTTCTACACTTTGTCATCTGCACGTATCATATTAAATATATAACTGTGAAAATATATTTTTTCTACACGTTGTCATCTGCACGTATCATATTGCTGATGTTTATATTTTTTCCTATATAGTTTAGAGACATTTAACTAAATTTACTTTTGTTTGAAATGGAGGTACTAAGCAATTGTATAACACATTTTTTAATGATCGTATCTAAATGATACTATTAATGTTTATAAAGAAGGCTATTTGTTTCAACCTCTGCAGATTCTCTAAGTATATTTGGTTAGAGGAAGCTTAACGATGGAAGTTGCCACATCCGAAGACGGCATGCCCTTGCAAAACTGACCTAGGAGGCTAGGAGTACCACAAGCGTGCTTGAGCACATCTAACTAATTAACTATACAATGCCAATAATTGTTGCCGCGCCAGAATCTTATGTCCTGATCGTGTTCATGTGCCCCGTTCCATGAATCGGGCGCATAAAGTTAACGCTTGTCCTGTTTCTCTGATTAGCACAACTTTCTTAGGATATCTCGTGATCTCTATCTTGTGCCATGGAGATATTATTCTACTCCATCTCTATCGTCTCTACCGTGTTTTGCCTGCCTTCCCAGGTTGCGATGATCAAGGTGTAGAAAACGAATGAGAAACCTACTTACATAGTCATTCTCGATAAGTGAGTATAATAAACTGGAATATTAGCGCTAACGTGCAAAATACTCCCTTAGGGCATGTACAATAGTCCAAGTAAGTTGTCTATAAGAGATGCCATATCAGATTTTTTGTGACGTGGAGCGGAGAAAACAGGGAGAGAGAAGGAGGACGTCTGCAAGTTTGGAGACGGTCGATTCCCATGAATATCGCTAACTATCGACGCCCCTTTTCCTATTGTACGTTGGGTCGTTGGTAAGTTGTGCTCCACGATCTCAGTTTTTCTTCTTTAGCAAAACGGTAGGCAGTTTCTCTATAGACACTCAAATATACAACCCCATTATATATACTGTCTGTACTGCCGTCTATAGATTACGTAGATACCCGGTGTAGACGGTAGGTATCTAAACCATTGCTCATGCCCTTATACCGCTGCAACAGCTCGATGCAGTTCTCTTTTTCTTTTTTGAGACAACAAAGCTCAAAGTATTTGTCTCCACTAGATATGCGATGGACGCAGAAAGAGAAACCGATCACCGAGCACCGATCACCGAGCACCGTACGCAGAAAGACGACGACGGCGCTATGCATCCACGCGTCGACTCAGCGACCGAGCGGTACGTGCATACTCCAGACCCGGTAAAGGTTAGCCGAGCCGTCGACGGAGACGCAAAGATTTTGGCAATTACTCGCTGACGCCGGAGAAGGAGGGGAGTTCGAGCGAGGGATTTGTCGAGCAGGGCGGGGCGCCGGTTGCCGGGAGACCACGGTTAGATTAGGCGAGGCGCCGTGGGCTCGGCCCATGGTTTATTTCCTTCGGGCGTCGCGCACCGAACACTAAAATCCTTTTTTAGATACTAGTGAACAAAAGCCCACCAAAATCCTATCGTGCCAGCTAGCCCGCAGCCCGCCACCGCACGGCCAGACCGTGCATCTCTAGTAGGGGTGCTCGACTCCCCACCTCACCGGCTCTGCTCGCCAACTCCGTCACCGGCCGCCGCGCCTCGAGCAGCACGCGGCTGCGCACTATGCCGCGACGGACGCAGCCAAGGGAGAGAGAAAGGGAAAGGGGGAGTGGGAGAAAACCCTAGCTAGAACCCAAACCTCCCCTAATCGGGGCCGGATCGACTCGGAAACGCCCTTGCCGGAGATTCCGGTCACGACGACCCCAGCTTCATCCCTCACAACACCTCGCCCTTATTCCGAGGAGAGGGAGCTGGAATCTGCAACCACCACTCCACAAGCTTCATCCTCCGCCTCCCCTGGAACTGGGTGACTCTGAGTGACCCTCCGCCTGTCTGTCCGCCAGCCCGGGTAGAGTAGGTTTGACGCGGGGACGATCATGGTGACCGCCCCCTCTAAACTTACGCTTTCTCACCATCGATTCATGAACAAACGCTGTCTTCCGTCTCCCAGAAAAATAGCATTACTTCTTGTTAGTACTACTAGTAAAATTTATTTACCTTAACATCTTGTTGCAGTCCTCGCCTGAAAGAGCCCCGTGTCCGGCACAGTGCTATGTATTCAGACCGCCCAAGGCGCTCCCAGCGCAAACGAAGAGGACGGCCACAACAGTCAACCAGCTCACCGTAAGATATTGTTTTTTTTCCCCAGTTCTTTTTTGTCAATGCATCTGCGCCAATTTCCACTTGAAAATTTAACCGTAATGTTCCCTTCCCCTGTTATTTGCACGGGTACAATTGGTAGAATATCCATAGCTTGTGCGCGCATCATAACAGTCGGCATACTACATGCTCTAACCAGGGTTGATGAGGAGGATTCCAGCAAGGCGAGCAGCAATGAGCCTGGGCCTACAATTTCTGATACGTCGAGATTCAAGACACTGTCGCTGAATGTCTCACCTCCCGCACTTGATTTAACCGATAGGTATGACCATTAATGTCGGTTCCTTTCATTCATATGACTGATTCTATCCTTGGATGCGCTTCTCAATGCTCGTCCCAAGGGGCTCTAAAGGCACAGGGTAGTGGAGACCCCTAAATTCCACAAACTAGCCACCACGCAGTTGCCTTAGTCATTGGCATAGACGGTGGTGATGACATATAGGTGTATACCAATTTATAGCATAGGGCCCTACAAGAAGAACCACTGTCTTTCTGGTGATCTCGTGCCCACTCGCCACCATTGTCCTCCGTGATACCGAGACAGCTCTTTTACATTTCATTTCCCCTCTGTTACATCTGATAGAGCATGGTCACAACCAAAAACAAATACGAGTAGATCATAGAGAAGTGCAGCACAATTACAGATTGATAGTGATTTATGTTGAAAGAACCATTTTGAGCTCTCAGGATTGACCAGATAATTGCTGTTTTTCCTTGATCACTCTCATTTCAACTTGAGTAGAATATATATATATTTCTACTGACTTTGTGAGTTTAAATTGTTCTGATCAAGGACTGTGGTGCATGCTGGTGACATGGGCACTGGTCTACCTGATTCTACAATCATGACGTCACCCAGGTAAGCATATCTGAACTTATATAGTTATATTTCATATGAGGATACTTTACATTGAATAGACGTTCATTGGTAACATGGGTGTGATCCTAATGACCTAAGTGTTCTGGTACTTGACACTGATTTGGGCAGTACGCATCTGAAAGTTTTGCCGGTCCTGCACGGGCCTCCCAAGCATATTTCATGTGATGTACTCCCCCCCGTTCACTAATGTAAGACATTCTAGTCTTTTTCTGAAACACGTGTATGTGGACGTGTTTTGGTGTGTAGGATCACTCATTTTGGAGTGTATCTAGTCCACTTTGAAATATCTAAAAGGTCTTACATGAGTGAACGGAGGGAGTATATGGTTATTATCATGTTTGATGGTTGGTTTTCTCTTGTATGGAGACTTGCGTGCCTGCAATTCTATTACTCCGCATTTAGTAGGCATCCCATTTAGAACAAAATCCTGGAGCACATGTTGTTTCTATCATGGATGTAACGCTTGTTATATATTTTTTACTCAAGTCACCCAAACATACCATTTTGATTACAGTAAAAGCTGAACAATAGTTTGTCTTTCAAGTTCACATGTTTCATTAAAGTGTCTGTTGTTCAACAACGACTTTCTCCTATGTTTATGAGTTTATCCATCTAATATTCAAATTTTGGATAATGACAAGTATATGGGTGCTTGATTGAATCATGTGTCTGCATATTGTTTCTATCAAGCAAGAAAGATCACCTGGTTGGAATTCTCCACTAGAGTATCATGAATTTGCTGCACGGACAGGAAAATTAGAGAAAATTACATTTTTTCCTGACATGATATCTAAATTTATTTCTGCCCTTTTCTTGAACATTGACCCCAGTTATTGAATCCATCATGAAGATATTTTGTTACATGTACCACTCATAAGCCTCAAAGTAGTGGAACTTGGGTATTTACCTACACATGGAGCAAGTAATGAGCAATGCAACATGTGATTTGTTTGTACTGTAAAGTGTTAGCACCATAAATAAGACTTTTGTCATTAAAATATTACTACGTGATTATAAACCCATAAGTTTTTAAAAATAAGACTACACCAAGGGTCAGTTTTAGGCCCTCGTCTACTTGCTTTGGTGATGGATGGTTTGAACATATACAATGTAGCCACCTAGAAGCACCAGTGCACAGCGGAATTTAAGGCGCGCTGATAATGTAAAGAAAGGAAGGGGTAGACTAAATCTGACATAGGAGTCTGTAAAGAAAGACTCGAAGCATTGCAATGTCATCAAAGAATTATCGATAGATAGAGCGCCTGGGAATTAGCAATCCATGTGCCAGAACCGTGAAGTAGGCTCTCCTATTTTCTTTCTCTATTTTTTTTCTTTCCCCTTTTGTTGGTTCTTCCGGATTTCATCTCTAAGTCTACCCCAACTTGCTTGTGACCGAAAGTCATTTTTGTTTGTTGTACTCGTCCTAATATCTAGCCTGTAAGTGGCGAACCTACTGCCTCCCTCCGTAGATGAATTAGTATCATACTACCTTTATTGCTTTATTTTCTCAGTCATGATTTGTTTATTTAGTTATAGGAAAATGAATTCATTTGCTGAATAAATTTATGTGTTGCATGGCATGGCTTATATTTAGAGCACGAGCTAAATTTCGTTGACTGTGTGGTCATGATTTTACGTAGGTCAGAAGAGCGAAGCGAAGCTGATTGGCCCTTAAACTCGCCTAGGTTTGACAGTGTGGATGATGCTTTCGAATATTTTTTTAAGAGTGAGCAGGTAGCGCAAGCTGCTCGAGATAAGGCCCAAACGTTGTCCCAGAAGGCTTCACTAGAAAAATATGAAGCTCAACAGAGGCTGCTACGAGATCAAGCTCAACCAGTTCTAGCAGAAGAATCATCGGCAGTTGCAGCAGAAGGGCGATATGAAGGTTCCAAAGGAAAAATTGCTGAGAATGGGGATAAATGGATGAGTGAAGAGGTGTGGGAGGCATTTAAAAAATACCTCAAAAAGGAAAATCTTAAGGTTTGTCCGTAATCCATATCTTTGAACTGTACTAAGTTTTTCTTATCGTTTTAAGTGTAAAAGTATTTACTAACGGTTGTCTGTCATAGGAACGTGACTACGAATTTGATGAACTTAAAAAACAATGTTTTCATGTGGAAGATTATTGCAAGATCTTCCACCACTTCAACTTTACTGTCAAGATGAAGCAACCTGGTTCAAGTGAGTGGAACTCGATGCTTTACTTCGCTGAAGTAAAGGAAATATTGCAACGAAAAATTTACTTTTGCTGTCCTATCGAGCCAGATGAAAACGGTATGAGAATTTGTCTTAATGAAGTCTATATTGGCAAGCAATAACATTTTTATTTTGTGCTTGTTTGTAATGTGGCTAACATCCTATCCATTTTTTCTTATAGGTGATTGCTATGCATGCAAGAACCAACGAATGGATGATTTGAAGCATCCTATGATAGGTGCATTTGATAGGGGCAATCCAGATACGGTGTTCTTCATGTATGGAGATGATTCCTCCTCTGATGACGAGGATGGACCCGTTTATGACGAGGCTTGGAGGACAAGGATGAGAGCTGCTGGGATTAGGGTTGGATGATGAACGCTAGTGACATTAGGTTTATTTCAGAAGTTACCTTTAAGTAAGTGATAATGTAACACTAACCATGCTGAAGTTCTGGGACACTTGAACGCATCAAAACCTTATCTCGAGTTAAGCTAGGTGAGCTATACTACTCCCTCCGATCCATAATAAGGGTTGCTGATTTATCGAAGGGAGTACTGGATATGTTTGCTCCTCGAAACTGTTGATTATTGTATCTGTCATTTTGTCTCCTATTTTATCCATCTTTTTACCAACACTATTATTGTGGTGCAAATCAATGTTAAAAGGAACATTTACATATAACCAAATTCTAGATCAATGTTCAAAGGATGTTGCAAACGACCACGCTTGAGGGTAGATGCCAGTGAGGCGAGCAACAGTGAGCATCGCCCTGCAATTGCAGATACCACAAAATTTGAGACTGTCTATTGCAAAGTTGAGGCAGATGCTGGTGAGGCAAACTTCTTGCTGAAGTTTTCAGACCCCTTGAATAGTTGAATTAAGCATGTTTGCTGAACTTCTCGACACCCTGAATAGTTGAATTGGGCAGGTTTGCGGCCACAGGCGTGGCATGACACCTCTCTTGCTGCACGGCACCACACATCAAGTCACAAAATGTGGAAAATATCTCTTTGCTGTATCTTCTTGGTACGGGACAGGTTTCACAGCGAAAACAAGACAAAAAATATCATATGCTACGAAACACCATAAATGAGTACCAGTTGCGGCGGAGCACATTTGTGTGGCTCCACACAAGTGCAGAAAAGCAACTTTGCAATATTTACAAAACGGTAAGGCTTTTCAATATTCAAGCGACTATCACTTGACTTGAAAAGAGGGCTTTCAGGATAGGTGTCTTTATCTTCATCTATCTATCTTCCACACAAGTCATGTACAGTGGCATACAGTACACCTTGTACGTTTCTGGTACCCCTCGTATGTACCCCTCGCGTCGCTCCCCAAGGCGACGCCAGGGCCCCCAGCGCACCGCCGCCAGAGCCCCCCAGGCTTTCCTCTCTTGCCGCCGTTGCCGCCGGCCCTCGTTGTGGTGGCGGCGGCCCCTAGCCTTTGAAGGAGGTTTGGGGTGGTGGTTGCCGGAGGTTCCCGCTGGATCTGCTAGGGCAAGGATCGTCGGCGTGCTGACGTGCAGCGGCTAGGGCGATGTCCTTGGTCGGAGTGGTGGCGGAGATCCTCTCCCGGTGGCGCCATGGCCGGCAGCGGAGGTGGGGTTGGACCTGGTGGCCATGGACGAAACCCTAGATTAAAATCTGGGTGTCTCCTTTGCCATCCCCCAATTCCTTTTCGATGCATGGTTGGGACGGATCCGGTGGAGGGTCGATCCTGCTCTCCCGCTGCCTTTCTTGATGCTAGTCTAGCCCACGGGCTGCTGCTAGGGGTCGGAGCGGCGGATCTTGCAGGTCGCCGAGCGGTGGCGTGGGGGCTGCCGGTTTGGCATGAATAAAGGTGGTGGTCCTCGGATCTCTCGCACATCAAGACGAAGATCTACTTGATGTGTGCCTTCATGGATCTATCTGGAGTGTCTAGTTCCGAAAGGCTCTGCCGACAAACTCCCATGTACGCATCATGCCTGAAGATTGCTGGATCAGAAGAAATTCGGTCGTGCGTACCTGTGTTTTTTGCTGGCCGTTTGGTTTCAGATGGAGCATGGCGAAACTCTGCTACATGTTACCATCATGTGTCATGTATTTGACAATCCATGGTGAAGTCAGATGTGGAGAATTTCATGAGGACAGGAACATAAGGGCTAGCTATGGTGGATTGAGTCTTTGGGGTGTTGAGGATATGGCTTGGTGATCTGTGACTCGCAGCAGCGTCTGTTAGAGGTGTGACAACACAGAAGATGTTCATAGTCTTTTCTTGCAGGGTGAAAACCCAAGGTCTGGCCTTCATTGGTTGTGTCTGGCAATGGCCTTGCAGAAGGCATTGTTTTGCGAGCGAAGACTTCCTCCAGGATGAAAACCTAAGATCTTTGATCGGGTGACGACAGCGCTTGAGCACTTTTTCCTTCTTGAAGGCTTCATTTTTTGGAGGGGTTGGACTCTGATGTTGTTTTGGTGGTGTTAGTGTCGCTGCTGCTAAGAATCTGATCGCTTCGGAACTTTTCTTTTTTTGTAATTCTTTTTTTGGTTGTGTGCATTCATAATGCCAATAGGATAATCCATTGTTGCAGAGACCGTATGTAATTGGTATCTTGCGATATTAATATATGTTCATTTCCACACAAGTGTGTCCGTCTTCCGCAATAGGTAGTAACATCCCGAGGATACGTACAGACACACTGGCAACGTTTAACAAAAAAAACCTTTGTCAGTCATTATCTATCGTCCACACTCGAAAAGAAGATGTTTTCACGAGAGGTGTCTTATCTTTCCATTTTCTGGAAAATCTAATCAGAAAATAATAGAGAGAGGATGGCTGGTGTGGCTCTCGGAGAAAATTGCACATAACACCAATTTTTGGTGACATTGTTGCACAAAACACAGAATCAAAACACTAGTTGCCCCATGTTTTCGTCTAATTCGTTGCAGCTAGCCCAAAACTGAGGTGATTTAGGCCCTTAACACGTATAGACATGTGGCTTGTTGTATTTCTCTACTGTGTACCACAAATACGATAACTTTTAAAAATGGGCAACACAACCGTAGAAAATATAAAGATTACTTTATACACATAAAAAATATTTAAGCATCAATATAGCAGAATTTATATCATATATTAAGTGACTCATGGCACTTTAGAAACTCCAAAATCAAGTCAAGTCACGACAAGAACTGCAAGAGGCTACCCGCAAGAGTCTCGATTCTAATGAGGACTCGTTCTGCAGTCGCTCCTTGAAGACGCTGAGCCCCGGCGGCGCCTCCCCTTCGACACCACCCAGTCCCTCCCCTCCTGGTTGCGGTTTAGATCTGGTGGTCGCCCGATAAACCTGCTCGAGGTGACCCGTGGGCGGCAAGAAGGTGTTGTGTTCACCATGCTTGTCCCTATTCCCCCGTGCGGGACCAAGTGGTGATCCTCAGACCGGCGGTGGTCCGGTAGTCCCGGGTGGTCACGATGGTGATGGTGCTGCTGCTTGGCGATGGGGATCTGCGGTGGACAGCGGATCTACTGGGGGACAAAGGAGTAGGGACTCGCGCTAGGGTTGGCGGCGACGGAAACCCCCTTGCTGCAGTGTGGCGGCGGGGCTTCACGAGCCCAGGTGGGCTCGGCCGGGCCAGAGAGGGCCTGGTTTGCCCTTGCTGCTACATCCGGTCGGCTATCGCCCTTCGGCGGTGGAGGTAGTTCCCTCCCGCGGGATACTGTACTGTCGACCCCCGCCGCAGTTTCTCCTCTTCGGTCGGACCAGCCTCCCACTGTAGGTCACGGTGAGACGGTGATGGTGACTGCAAAACCGAAGCAATGAGTTTGGTAGAGCAATTCGAAGCGTCCGAGTGTGTGGTTTTGCGGTCGGGAGAAATCCTTGTCGTCTTGACATCGACGTGGTCACGCCTGCGGGTGTAGCCGTTCTTCTTGAAGGTGCTGCTTGATACGCGATGCTTTGGAGCGTTAGGAGCGTGGTGGTATTTCTTCGGAGGGCGTAGCGGTTGCGGGTCATCCTCGTTTTCGTCAAGCCACTGTTGTCGGCTTTGTTTTCTTTTTTTTCTTTTTTTCTCTGTTGTTTCTTTGGGCGTTGTGCTGTCTGGCCCAGCGGCTGTCTTAACCATTACTATATTAATATAGTTAGGCGTATGCCTGTTTCGAGAGTCTACCTGCAATAAAAAAATAACTGCAAAAGACTAACAGTCTACAACCTCCAAATCATATCACATCATACTCCAAGTTCCAATTAAAGTTTCATGGTACATATAAAATACGTAGTCTTGCAATTCATATGAATTCTAGGACATGTACGTGTTAGCCGTAGCGAGAAAATACCCAGTACAATCTCGAAACGATACACAACCGAGCGGATACGTAGACGAGATCGACTGGTTTGAGTCTCTACGGTTTGGGTACAGATGGACCCATATGTCTATACGTGTTAGGGACTAAATCCCTCTATTTGGGCAAGCTGCAACAAATTAGACGAAAACATGGGGTTGGCTGCAACCGAGGTTTTGATTCTGTGTTTTATGCAACAAGAGCACCAAACTCTGGTGTTATGTGCAATTTTCTCTGGCTCTCGCGTCCGCACGCGGAGCGGCGTGAGCGCCTGGCCGCCACCGGCCGGATCTCCTCGCTCTAGCCAACCCCGCCTCCGTCGTGAGCAGATCCGGCTTCTGCACTGCTCCCTCCTCCACCCCCGCCCATCAGTTTGGTGTGGGATGTGAGCTCCAGCGACACCTGCCGGCTGCTCCGTCTCCACCGGCCTCCTCTGCGGTGCAGGGTCCTGTGGCTGGCGGCGCCTCCTGCAGGTCGAAAGCTGCTGTTTGTGGACGGTTCATGGTGGGCGGCTCCATGGACGCGATGTCGTCCTTTCCAGCAACGCCGACCGCGGCTCCCCTCGCCAACCTGCTCCCGTCCACCGGGGTGCTCGCAGGCAGCGGTCTCAACGATGTGGCCATGACCGCTCTGCCTCCGAGCCCTGATCGTGCTTCTCGCTGCCTCTCCGCAGGTCAAGTCCTGCGGTGGCGGATGGTCGCTCAAAGCCGGGATGGCCTATTTCAGATTTCGCGCCCTCCGAGGGACAGGCAGAGCGACTCTTTGTGGTTGTTGAGGGCTCGGGTCCCATTGCTTCAGTGCCTTAGATGGCGTTGTGTCCGACATGCCTCTTTCTGATGGTGTAGCGCTGCCGGCTCCAAGCTTGCTTTGGGTTGCTTCTTTGAGCTCCGATGAGGACGACAATGATGACGTGTTGGCTTCGCAGACGCCATCGGCCTCTGCCAAAGATGATGTCCTCGGCACGATGATGTGCAGGTTCCACCAGGGGCTTGTGGCGGCCTCTTTGCTGCTGCTACCACTCTAGAAGACAAAGAAGTCTGGGTGCAGGTGGGTCGAGGCGGTCGTCATGGTCACGAGCCATCGTCTTTGCTTGGAAAAGAAGGTCTTGAGAGTAGTCTCGCCTTTAAACGTTGGGCTCAAGGGAGGTGCTTTCGGTGCCTCGAGCATGGACACCAGGTCCGCATGTGCCGTGGGACCTATAGATGCATTCGCTGTCATCGTCCTGGTCATCGAGAGTGTTTCTGTCCTGTTGCTCTCCGGACACTCGGGCTCGTTCTCCTTGCCAACAGAGTTGCTCTCGGCCTCGTCATTCCTCGACGTCTCGGAGTTGGGCTGAGGTCCTGTGCCACTCGTCGTTTCGTGAAGCTGCGCCGCCAGGACTCTCTCCTAGGGGTTGCGAGGAGTTCAATGTCAACGCCAGTTTGGACTCTCTCGTTTAGTCCCATGTTGCATTGATGCGCATGCAGCTTCTTCAGTTGGTCGACGTCCGCGTGGAGGAAGCTTCTCGCCCCCTTCGTGAAGAGGTGGCAGCTCTCAAACTGTTATTGGCGCATGCTACTGATTCCTTGGAGCCGACTGAGGCATGTATTTCTGGTGGCATAGGGATTGCCCTCGCACGGGATTCTCTTCCGCTTGACTCCATTGAGCAGAAGTCTTCTGTGGTTGAGGAAGAACATCTCCATGGTTGTTTCTCTCCTCGTGGCTGTCCTTGCACGTCCCCGCAACCTGCCTCTAAGAGCGATGGCATGGCTAAGATCTTGGCTCCGCTGCTGCAGATCACACCAGAGCTTAATGTCTTGTGTGGGTAACCTTCTTTGTTGGTGGTGTGAACGACACCCTCACCACCGTCGTCTGAGTCTTGCCAGACGCTCGCCCATGTGGATAGTGGAGGTTTGGATGCTCCAAACTGAAGGGTTTCGCGGCATAGTAAATCAAAATTTTCTACGGATGCGAACAGAGGGAAAGCCAAGATCTAATCTAGGAGATGCAAACAACGAGAGAGATTGGATTAGATCTTCATACCCTTGAAGATTCGCGACATGAACGTTCGTCGGAACGTGGGTGATGTAGTCGTACTCGCTTCTCCTCCTCGCAATCTGATCCGATCTAGCACCACAAGTGGCGGTGCCTCCGTGAGATGCACACGTGCAGCACCTCGACGTCTCCTCCTTCCTAGGACCAGCAAGTATGGTGGAGAGACGGATTGGATCTGCAACACGACGGCGTGGTGTATATAGTGGAGAATTTCTGCAGCAGGGCTTCGCCTACAAATAGTCGGGAGGGAGAGAGGAAGGGCAGCAGGGCGGCTAGGGTTGGAGGGGAAGGTGTGGGGGGGGGTGGTGCGCCCCCAGCCCTATTTATATAGAGGGATGGGCGTCTGCCCTAGCCCCTCCCCCAAGTCCAAAACCGGCGGCCCCAAAGGAGGAAGAGTGGGGGGCAAGGAAACCCCCCCTTCTAGAAGCTCTATCTCGAGTTTAAAACCCTCTTGGCCGGCTGGGCCCTATGGGGCCTTGTGCCCCTGGCCCAATGCGGCCAGGGCACTCCCTCATAGGCCCATGCCCCCTCCCGGAAGGTGGGGCCACGTTGGTCCCCTTCCGGTACAATACCGATTAACCCGGAACAATTCCGAACTCCAAAAACTGCACTACCTTATATGAATCTTATTCTCCGGACCACTCCGGAACCTCTCGTGATGTCCCGGATCCCATCCGAGACTCCGAACAAAAACTCATAAACCAATTATCCAATCTATCCTAGCGTCGAGACACGTTAAGTGTGTGACCTACGAGTTCGAGAATATGCGACATGATCTTCTATCAATAATCAATGAAGTGCAGAAACCCATATTGACTCCCACACATTCATCGATGATCATATCGGTTGAACCACGATGCGAGATTCAATCAATCCCATATATATATTCCCTTCGTCTCGCGATATTTTACTTGCCGAGATTCGATCGTTTGCGTCATACCTAGTTCAATATCGTTCACAAAGTACTTTACTGCGTAATCCGATATCACTTTGTGATTAACTCCTTAACCACATGCTTGCAAGCGGTGTTGATATCGATTACCGAGTGGGCCCGAAGTATATCTCTCCGACTTGGGAGGGACAAATCCCATCTCGATACATACAACCCAACAGATACTTTCCGATCACCTGAGAGACACCTTTATGATCACCCTCTCATAGGATGACGTTTGATGACC
Organism: Avena longiglumis; assembly: GCA_030063025.1. Lineage (NCBI taxonomy): Eukaryota > Viridiplantae > Streptophyta > Magnoliopsida > Poales > Poaceae > Avena > Avena longiglumis. Next base: position 415,235,060 of record CP125978.1, on the reverse strand, counting down.
TCAAAGCTTTCTTCCGATGCCAGGGAGTTGTATTATCTCATGGTCTAAGGAATACAATATTTGACATATGAAAAGCTTCGCAAAGACGAACACGATGACACGATCTAATTGCTTTGCTTAGTTTGGGTCTGTCCACCATATCATTCCCCAATGATATGATCTCATTATTAATTGACAACTCATGTCCATGGTTAGGAAACCTTAACCATCATTAATCAATGAGCTAGTCCATAGAGGCATACTAGGGACACGGTGTTGTTCACAAACCACACAAGTATTAAAGTTTCCGCTTAATACAATTCTAGCATGGAATATAAACATTATCATGAACAAGAATTATAATAATAATATCTTTATTATTGCCTCTAGGGCATAATTCCAACAGTCTCCCACTTGCACTAGAGTCAATAATCTAGTTTACATTTGGCAACAATCTCACACCCATGGCACTGAGGTGTTGATCATGTTTTACACGTGGAAGAGGCTTAGTCAATGGATCTGCGACATTCAGATCTGTATGTACTTTGCTGATCTTCAGATCTCCATCTGCTATATAATCTCGGATTATATGAAACTTGCGGTTGATATGCTTGGTCTTTGGATGATATCTTGGTTCCTTAGCGAGTGCTATGGCGCTAGTGTTGTCACACAATATCTCCAGTGGGTCCAATGCACTTGGAACCACACCAAGCTCAGTGATGAAGTTTCTGATCCAAACTCCTTCACTTGACGCTTCTGCAACAGCCATGTATTTCGCTTCTACTATAGATCCCGCGATCATGCTTTGCTTGCCGCTTCTCCAGCTCACAGCTCCTCCATTCAAAATATACACGTATCCTGTCTGAGATTTTGAATCATCCTTGTCGGTATCAAAACTAGCGTCGACGTAACCTTTTACGACGAGTTGTTCATCACCCCCATAGACTAAGAACATTTCTTTAGTCCTATTTAGGTACTTTAGGATGTTCTCCACGGCTGTCCAGTGTTTCACTCCTGGATCACTTTGATATCTGCTCGTCAAACTAAGAGCATTGGACACATCCGGTCTAGTACACAGCATGGCATACATGATAGAACCTATGGCCGAGGCATAAGGCACTTTGCTCATAGCTTCCCTATCATTTACCGTAGCTGGACACTGAGCCTTGCTCAATATTTTACCTAACAACATAGGCACTGAACCTTTCTTTGCCTTATCCATTCTGAACCTTTTCAGAACTTTGTCTAGGTATGTACTCTGGCTTAAAGCTATCAGGCGTCTTTGTCTATCTCTATAGATTTTGATGCCCAATATATAAGCAGCTTCACCTAGGTCTTTCATTGAAAAACACTTATTCAAATAACTCTTCACATCGTTAAGCATGTTGATGTCCTTTCCAATAATCAATATGTCATCCACATATAGTACCAGAAACGTCATCGAGCTCCCACTCACTTTCTTGTAGATACAAGCTTCGTAGCAATTTGGAACAAATCCAAAGATCTTGATCACTTGATAAAAATGAAGGTTACAACTCCGAGATGCTTGCTTCATTCCATAAATGGAACGCTGAAGTTTGCATACTTTATCAGCATCCTTAGGATCGACAAAACCTTCGGGTTGCATCATATACAACTCTTCATCAATGTTGCCATTGAGGAACGCAGTCTTGACATCCATCTGCCATATTTCATAATCATGAAACGCAGCAATTGCTAATAAAATCCGAATGGACTTAAACATCGCTAGGGAGAGAAAGTCTCATCGTAGTCAACACCTTGAACTTGCCGAAAACCTTTCGCGACAAGCCGTGCTTTATAGACGATAACATTACCATCCGCGTCCGTTTTCTTCTTGAAGATCCATTTGCACTCAACGGCCTTTCGGTCGCTAGGAGGGTCCACTAAAGTCCATACTTGGTTTTCGCTCATGGATCCCAATTCGGATTTCATGGCTTCTAGCCATTTCTCAGAGTCTGGGCTCATCATCACTTCCTCATAGTTCGTAGGTTCACTGTCTTCTACTAACAAGACAGTCAAGACAGGGTTGTCGTACCACTCAGGAGGGGCACGCGACCTGCGACGTTCAGTAGCAGCATTGTCCGAAGCTTCATGATCCTTGTCATTAGCTTCCTCTATTGTTGGTGCGGTGACCTTTGGAACAATTTCAGGTCTTGCTACTCTCCAACTCAAGAGAAGGTTCAATAACCTCGTCTAGCTCTACTTTCCTCCCACTCACTTCTTTGAGAGAAACTCCTTCTCAAGAAAGGAACCGTTCTTTGTGACAAACACTTTGCCTTGGTTACGTGATAGAAGGTATACCCAATAGTTTCCTTAGGGTATCCTATGAAGACGCATTTCTCGCTTTGGGTTCGAGCTTGTCGGCATCAACTTCTTGACGTAAGCTTGATCCCCAAACTTTAAGAAACGACAACTTAGGTTTAGCACCAAACCACAGTTCATACGGTGTCGTCTCAACGGATTTAGATGGTGCCCTATTTAAAGTGAATGCAGCGGTTTCTAATGCATAACCCCAAAATGATAACGGCAAATCAGTAAGAGACATCATTGATCGGACCATATCTAATAGGGTTCGATTCCGGCGTTCAGACACACCATTGCGCTGTGGTGTTCCGGGTGGCGTGAGTTGCGAAACAATTCCGCTTGCTTTAAGATGCGTGAGAAAATCATAACTTAAATACTCGCCCCCACGATCGGATCGTAGAAACTTGATCTTTCTGTTACGATGGTTCTCCACTTCATTCTGAAATTCCTTGAACTTTTCAAATGTTTCAGATTTATGTTTCATTAAATAGATATACCCATATCTACTTAAGTCATCGGTAAAAGTGAGAAAATAGCGATATCCACCGCGCGTCGAAACACTCATCGGTCCGCATACATCGGTATGTATGATTTCCAACAGGTCCGTTGCTCGCTCCATCATACTGGAGAACGGTGTTTTGATCATCTTGCCCATGAGGCATGGTTCGCATGTGTCAAACGATTAAAAATCAAGAGACTCCAAAATTCCATCAGAATGGAGTTTCTTCATGCGCTTTACACCAATATGACCTAGACGACAGTGCCACAAATAAGTAGTATTATCACTATCTACTTTGCATCTCTTAGCCTCAATGTTATGGATGTGTGTTTCATCCCTTTCGAGATTTAGAAGAAATAAACCATTCACAAGAGGTGCATGACCATAAAAGATGTTACTCATATAAATAGAACAACCATTATTCTCCGATTTAAATGAATAACCGTCTTGCAATAAACACGATCCAGAAATAATGTTCATGCTCAACGCAGGCACATAATAACATTTATTAAGGTTTAAAACTAATCCGAAGGTAAAACTAAGGAGAGCGTCTGCGGCCATCACATCAACTCTTGATCCGTTGCCAGCGCGCATCGTCACCTCATCCTCGCAAGTCGCCGTATTTAGTAGCTCTGTTTGAGTTACAAATATTAGCAATCGAACCAAGATATCAAATACCCAGGCACTACAACGAGGGCTAGTAAGGAAAACATCAATAACATGTATATCAAATATACCTTTGATGGTGCCAGCCTTCTTGTCCGCTAAGTACTTCGGACAGTTGAGCTTCCAGTGACCCTTGTCCTTGCAATAGAAGCACTCAATGTCCGGCTTAGGACCAGACTTGAGCTTCTTCTCAGCAGGGGCAACGCGCTTGCCGCCGCCTTTCTTGAAGGGATTCTTTGCACCCTTACCTTTCTTAAAGGAGGGCTTGTTGACCATTAACACATGATTATCCTTCTTGATGTCCACCTCCGCAGCATTCAGCTTTGCGAAGAGCTCGGTGATCGTATCAGTGGAACCAATCTGATTATGAGTCACTACAAAACTTTTGTAGCTGGGAGGGAGTGATTGCAGAACCCTGTCAATCTTGAGCTCCTCTGGAATCGTGCATTCCAGGTTGCTCAAAGCGTTGAGTGTAGCCCGTCATCTTAATGGCGTGCTCACTAACTAACTCCTTCCTCCATCTTGTAGTTAAAGAACTTCTCGAGATCTCATATCTCTCGAGCGGGCTGAGTCGAAACATGGTTTTAGCTCTTCGAGAATCTCAAAGGGCCGAGATAGTCTTCAAAACGATTTTGAAGTTTCGTTCCATAGCAAACAACATGGTGCTCTTAATCACACCATAATCATCTTTCTTGATGATAGACAACTTTCTCATCGGTAAGCCTTGATTCTGCGAGGGGTCACCTAACGCTTTCCCAAGGACATAGTCCTTTTGACCGAGAGATAATGATTCTTAGATTATGAACCAATTGGTGAAGTTAGACCGATTGTTTCTAAACTTTTCCTTCTCAGCAAAAACGTTGAAGTTGAAGTTGGACTTAGCCATTTGATCTACAGTATTTGCAAGTACAAATTAGACTATGTTCATGATAACTAGTTCAACTTTTAATCAAATTACTAGATGAACTCCCACTAAATTCAACATCCCTCAAGTTGTTTAGTGAACACGATCCAAATTCACCACACCTAATCCGATCTTCACGAGAAGAGATGTGGTTTCAATGGTTGACAACGAAGTGTCGATCATATCATTCATATGACTCATGCTTAACCTTTCGGTTCATGCGTTCCGAGGCCATGTCTGTACATGCTAGGCTCGTCAAGTTAGACCCAAGTATTTCCGCGTGTGCAAAACTGGCTTGCACCTGTTGTATGTGAGCGTAGAGTCTATAGCACCCGATCATCACGTGATGCTTGGACACGACGAACTTTCGCAACAGTGCATACTTGGGGAGAACACAGTTTTTATCTTGATCTTTAAGTGAGGAATCATCTTATAATGCTACCGTCGTGATCTAAGCATAATAAGATACATAAAAGGATAAACATCACATGCATATAACTTTATGTGACATGGTATAGCCAATCTTCGCGCAATGATCTCCATCTTGTGCATGCCGGCATGATCTCCATCACTCCACCATGATTGCCTCCACCACAATAGCAACTACAACTATTGCTAACTACTTAGCGATAAAGTGAAACTATTACATGACGTATAAGAAGTTGACACACAGGTCATACACAATTATAAAGACAACTATATGGCTCCTGCCGGTTGTGTACTCATCGACATGCAAGTCGTGAAACATTACAAAGCATGATCATCGCATACATTATACACATCACATCTTGGGCCATACCATATCACAGAAAACACTCCCTGCAAAAACAACTTAGACACCTCTACTTTGTTGTTGCATGTTTTACGTGGCTTATGGGAGTAGATGCTAAGAACGATTCTTACCAACGGAAAACCACAACGGTGATATTATGGTTGCCAAACTCCGGTGTTAATCCCATGACAACTATAGTGAGAGAAATCGACATCCACCACCGCATGTGTGGAACAAGCCACGTCAAGTGCGGGCCGGTCTCATGACGACGTCGCGTAAGGTTGGCACGGACCGCTTCAATCTCACTATCCGCGTCATAAGAAGAACACAAACAAGAGGCTTGCAACATAAAACATCAACGCCCGCAACAACCATGTTGCGTTCTCGTGAAACACATCTACACATAGATCTAGCTCGATACCACGAAGGGTTTCGGCATAGTAAATCAAAATTTTCTACGGATGCGAGCAGAGGAAAGCCAAGATCTAATCTAGGAGATGCATACAACGAGAGATTGGATTAGATCTTCATACCCTTGAAGATTCGCGACAATGAACGTTATCGGAACGTGGGTGATGTAGTCGTACTCGCTTCTCCTCCTCGCGATCCGATCCGATCTAGCACCACAAGTGGCGGTGCCTCCGTGAGATGCACACGTGCAACACCTCGACGTCTCCTCCTTCCTCGGACCAGAAAGTATGGTGGAGAGAAGGATTGGATCTACAACACGACGACGTGGTGTATATGGTGGAGAATTTCTGCAGCACGGCTTTGAAGGGAATATGCCCGAGAGGCAATAATAAAGTGGTTATTATCGTATTCCTATTTATGATAAATGTTTATTTTACATGCTCTAATTGTATTAATACGGAAACGTTAATACATGTGTGTTTAATAAACAAAAAGGAAGTTCCTAGTTATGCCTCTCTCATAAACTAGCTCGTTGATTAACAAGATGATCAAAGTTTCCTGATCATGGACATTGGATGTTGTTAATAACGGGGTCACAACATTAGTGTAATGGTGTGATGAACATTCATCCGAAGTATAGCATTACGATCAAAGTCATTGAGTTTATATTGCTATAACATCTTACGAAGTGATCCTAATCCTTAGACCATGAGATCATGTCAATCACTAACACCGGAAGAGTTTCTTGATAACATCAAACGTCACACCGTAACAGGGTGATTATAAAGATGGATTAACTACTAAAGTGTTATGTTGAGGCCCATGGATCGAGAGGAATTTGTTCATCCCGATGACGGATAGATATACTCTGGCCTCTCGGTGATATCACATTGATTAGCTTGCAAGCAAGTGATTTGATCACTAGAATGTTATATCACGACGAGAAAAGAGTGCATGTCGATAACGAGATCAAACTAGGTATGGAGATACCGATGATCGAATCTCGGACATGTAATATATCGTGAAACAAAGGGATTAAGATACTAGCGTAAAAGGTTAACGATCACAAGAAAGTCATCGTTGAATGTGTGGGAGTCGATGGGTCTCCGGATCCGCTTGATTATTGATCCGAGGGGTCTCGATCATGTCCGCATTATTCGCGAACCGTAGGGTGACACACTTAAGAGACACCGACATCCAATTGGAGCAAAAGTTTCATGTCGAAAAGAAAAGGAAAGCGCAGGAATTTATTTCACTAGACACCGAAACTGTTTCGGTTGAAATTGCTGAAACTGGTTTTGCATGTGAAATGGAATACTAGCAAGGGGTTTTATGTGAATGTTTGTTAATTAAAGTAATTAACAAAATTCTGAATAAATAAATAAAAGAGTTTTATTTAAATGAGAGCTTGCATTAAATTTGGTGGAAATTTAATGCATGTGAGTGGATTTTGAGTGGAGCCTTTTAATGGGAGTGGAGGCTTTTCATTTTGAGTGGGAGCTCCACCCACATGAATGTAGAGAGGGGCAGCCCCCATGGCTGGGCGCCATGCCTGGGTGCCCTCTCCCTAAAAGGCCCCTCTCCCCTCTCACAACACACCTCCTCGTGAAGGATCTCTCTCCCTCTAGAATTTATTCCCCATGGTCTCGGACTAGCGAGATACATGTTCCAGTGGCTATTCGGCAGAAAGAGTTGTGCTTCCGCTGCATCGCTGCGAGGAGGCGGAGGTTTCTCGGTGCCTCGAGCGTGTGTGCGAGCACGGATGCCTTGCTGTTTTGGCGCTAGGACTTCCTCTCGATCTTGAGATCGGCAAGAGATCGTCTACATCAACCAGTTTGGACTCGTTAAGCTGTCGGTCTTCAAGGGTATGTTCTCTACGGATATACATCCGCCCGTTGTTTGTATCTAGTAGATAGATCTTGGTACATAGTTGTTCCCATCGTAGCAAATTTTTTGTTTTCTATGCTGCGAACCCTACAGGCTTCGCCTACAAACAGTCGGGAGGAAGAGAGGAAGGGCAGCAGGGCGGCTAGGGTTGGAGGGGAAGGTGTGTGTGTGTGGGGGGGGGTGCGCCCCCAGCCCTCTTTATATAGAGGGGTGGGCGGCTGCCCTAGCCCCTCCCCCAAGTCCAAAACCGGCGGCCCCAAAGGAGGAAGAGTGGGGGGCAAGGAAACCCCCCCCTTCTAGAAGCTCTATCTCGAGTTTAAAACCCTCTTGGCCGGCTGGGCCCTATGGGGCCTTGTGCCCCTGGCCCAATGCGGCCAGAGCACTCCCTCATAGGCCCATCCCCCTCCCGGAAGGTGGGGCCACGTTGGTCCCCTTCCGGAAGGTTCTAGAAGCTTCCGGTACAATACCGATTAACCCGGAACAATTCTGAACTTCAAAAACTGCACTACCTTATATGAATCTTATTCTCCGGACCACTCCGGAACCTCTCGTGATGTCCCGGATCCCATCCGAGACTCCGAACAAAAACTCATAAACCAATTATCCAATCTATCCTAGCGTCGAGACACGTTAAGTGTGTGACCTGCGGGTTCGAGAATATGCGACATGATCTTCTATCAATAATCAACAATGGGTGCGAAACCCATATTGACTCCCACACATTCATCGATGATCATATAGGATGAACCACGATGCCAGGATTCAATCAATACCATATATATATTCCCTTCGTCTCGATATTTTACTTGCGAGATTCGATCGTCGATGCAGTCATACCTAGTTCAATCTCGTTCACGTAAGTACTTTACTGCTCAGTAATCCGATATCACTTTGTGATTAACTCCTTAACCACATGCTTGCAAGCGGTGTTGATATCGATTACCGAGTGGGCCCGAAGTATATCTCTACGACTTGGGAGGGACAAATCCCATCTCGATACATATAACCCAAAAGATACTTTCCGATCACCTGAGAGACACCTTTATGATCACCCTCTCATAGGATGACGTTTGATGACCTCAAAGCTTTCTTCCGATACTAGGGAGTTGTATTATCTCATGGTCTAAGGAATACAATATTTGACATAAGAAAAGCTTCGCAAAGACGAACACGATGACACGATCTAATTGCTTTGCTTAGTTTGGGTCTGTCCACCATATCATTCCCCAATGATATGATCTCATTATTAATTGACAACTCATGTCCATGGTTAGGAAACCTTAACCATCATTAATCAATGAGCTAGTCCATAGAGGCATACTAGGGACACGGTGTTGTTCACAAACCACACAAGTATTAAAGTTTCCGCTTAATACAATTCTAGCATGGAATATAAACATTATCATGAACAAGAATTATAATAATAACATCTTTATTATTGCCTCTAGGGCATAATTCCAACACAAACTCCCTCCCGTCCATGGACATTGGGCATGTGGTGCCTTTGAGTGACGAGATTGCTGAGATAGGTGTGTTAGCACCTAACTCCGAGGCTCTCTTTGCAAAAGAGTTGTCCGACTTAGTTATCAGTTTAGAAGCTGTTAGTCCTAGATATGGCATGGAGATTGCTTGCGTCTTAGCGGGGAAGGCATCTGAGGACATGATAATAAAGGTGGAGAAGTCTCTCAGGAGCAAAAGAAAGAAGAGGGTCGTCTCCTGGAAGTTTCCACATCTGCTTGATTGATGGTCCCCATTCGAGTTGGCGGGTTATTTTAGTTGGTTTTCTTTGCGATGTGGTGCTTTTTGTGTCGTCATTTTTGTGGTGGTTGTAGATTGAGAGCGCTTGTTGGTTGTCTTGTTGGTCGGAGCTTTCGGTGTTGTTTGTGTTGTTGTTGTATTGGTTTTCGCCCAGTTTTCCGTTAATTAACTGGGCAATTCCTTTCTTCTTAATTAATATATTGGGGCAAAACTTTTGCCCCCGTTTCAAAAAAAAATATTCTTGCCCTGATGCCTTTAGATGTCTTCAGAGATTCCATAGCTCCCCTGCACATTCACAACCACAATCAAGCGAGTGTTAGATAATGGTGTAGTAGGCATAGATGCATGACTACATAGGGTGACAAGCGGCACCGCATAACGACCCGCAAAAGCAAAATATAAATAAAAAGGGTCCGGAAAGCTAGTAGAATTAGAGAAGGATTAGTAAAAAAGTTGTACGCCCCGTTTGACACCCTATGATTACAATATGGTCACATGGGGGGAGCTTCTCATTCGAGAGTGTTATAATTGTGACAAATAAATACGAAATCAAAATCATAGCAAAGGGGTCACAAGTTTAACGTGGAAAAATCTCTCCAACAAAGAGAGGAAAAAACAACGGACGCCAGCCAGCAAAACTTCACTATATCAGCGAGTGTTTACACAACGTCGGGGATTTTCACAGATGCAACTCATCCCAACCGGCGTCTTACAAAAGGTTTATATAACGGTGAAAACCTAGGTCTTCGACAATCCGTACCGTACGAAGAGATGAGGAGATAATCCTTTGGAGACATGGTGACGGGCCCAAAGCCTCGGCCCAAGCCTTCGGCGACGGGTCTCGCTCCGCTCGTCAGAAGTTGGCCTATACTTTGTAGAATTTGGATCAACATATAACAATTGCAAATAGAAATTATATAAGAAAGAAAATAAGGTACTATTATAGGACAAGAAAACAATAAAGATTACATAACATAATACTATAAGAAGTTGTTTGGGGCGCCAACCCAAAACAACTTCAGTTTGAAAGAAACTAAAACTATAGATATTCCGCAAATCTCTGAAGAATAAGAAGCTATTCTTACAACCGACTTTGCAGAAAAGGAGATATATGATGTGATTTTGCAAATGGAAAAAACAAAAGTATCAGGACCAGATGGGATTCCTGCGGAGTTTTTTTAAACTTTTTTGGAAGTATTAAAAAGTGATCCGATGAATATGTTTGTTAATTTCCAACAAGGGGGATTACCATGATTTCATCTCAAATTTGGCACCATTATTCTTCTTCCGGAAAAGAGAATGCCATCCAAATACAACAATATAGGCCAATTTGTTTTGTTGAATGCAAGTTTTAATTTTTTTATTCAAGTAGGGATAAACCGAGCAATGGATGTGGCACATAAAAAAAGGTAATTAGGCCAACACAAATGACTTTCATGCCGGGAAGGCATATTTTAGAAGGATTTCTAATCTTGCATGAAACTATTTATGAACTTCACAGAAAGAAAAGACATATGATAAAGTTCAATTGCCATTCTTACAATAAGTATTAAGAATGAAGGGGTTTGACCCGAAATGGTGTCAATGGATCAAGCATTTTGTAAGCCATGTAGGGATTAAAGTTAATGATGACATAGATAATTATTTCGAAACCAAAAAGGACTTGAGGCAAGGCGATCCGCTTTCACCTTTGTTATTCAACCTCATCGCAGATATGCTTGCAATTTTAATTGCGAGAGCGAAGGAAGATGGTCAAGTGGATGACCTCATACCTCATCTAGTTAAGGTGGAAGTGTCAATCCTTCAGTATATGGATTATACCATTATATTGATGAATCGTGACAATGACAAGGGTAATCTTTCGAAAAAGAACTTTACTTTCCAAAAATAAAAAGGCACCCACGGCGATCAAGTATTCGAATTCTCAGCTATCTAGAATGGATCCAATTCTATTGAGTCCGACTCATAGTGATTATTTCTCATTAGCAAAGAATGACCAAGGTTATCAAAGGATTTAACAACCGGGATAGAAAAAACATTGAATATGAAACTGTTCTTGTGTGTTCTATCAGGGTTGAAATTAACTTCCGTAAGAACGAGTTTTTATGCTTTGGTAAGGCAAAGGAGGTAGAGGATCAGCCAAGAAATTTATTTGGGTGAGAGTCTGGTAAATTCACATTTAGATACTTGGGAATACCGATTTATTTATAAAGTAAAAAAGAAAGAGGAATGAAAACCAGTAGAAGATCGTTTTGAGAGGAAAGTCGCAAGTTGGGTATAGGCAAGTTACTTTCATATCTAGCCTATCCAACTTTGCTGGGAAAAAGTATTTGATTTTGGTATTGAATGTTCTCGATAGTATTTGGCCTACCGATGGACGAACGCGTCAGAGATGTGGAACAATTTGAAGTCATGCCTGTTGTCGTTGCCAGCCAGTAAGACTAATTTCCGTACGACGTTTTGAACTCGGAACTTTCCAAACATTTTTCTCCTATGCAGTTTGAGGCATCGCTACGATGTTGCCTGAGCAGCTAGGCGAAAACGTTCAGCTCCTTTTAACAGCACTGGGAGCCGGAACCAATGGCATATCCATGCAAGTACTAGAGCATCTCCACTCGTTGGCCGAACCAATGACGAAATTTGGTTTGTTTTTCGGTCGGATTAAACTTGTTTTTGGTATGAGTACGCCCATTCTTCCACTCGCGTACCCAGGCCGAGTCCTCAAGTTTGACTAAAATCCATCAAATTAAGGCGATTTTCATTAAGTTGGGCGAAATATAGGCGGATTACATCAAATTTAAATGAAACTGGTACATAACTAAACTTAAAAAGGCCACCGCCAGTGCCTTCGCCGTCCTACATGCCGAAGTTGTCGTAGAACGACGTGTAGTCCGGGTCGGCCCGGCCGTCATCCTCGCCGCCGTCGTCGTCGTCGCTCGGCGGCTTGTTCTGGCGGGAGCTGCCCTGGCCAGGGTCGCCGCACCTCCATGGCTGGTAGGACGGGCATGCGTCCTCGTCGTCGTCGTCCAGGACGTAGAGCGGGGCGCCCTGGTAGGCGAGCTCACGCCCAGACAGCGTCCGACGTCGTGCGGCCTGCTCCTGCTGCAGGCCGAGGATGCGCTGATGATCCGCCTTCTCCCAGTCCCTCCTAGACCATTCCAGGATGTCCGGCGAGGAGGGCTCGACGAGCGGCAGCGGCGGCACTTCGCGAAGCGACTGCTCCAGTGCCATCTTCAAGGCGGCGTCCTCGGCCGGCGCCGAGCCTTCTGTCTTAGGGCGGCGTAGGCGCAGGTGGCCTGTTGGTGGCGTGGGCGCAGACGGCTCGCCGATGACAATACCGCGCGCGCGTGTCCGTGGCGGTGAGCGCGCCGGCAAGACAGCTTCGCGCTTCACGGCCGTCGGCGTGCGGCAGCGTCTTTGCGGAAGAGTGGGGCGAAGCGGAGGCGAGCTCATGCTCGCCATCCTCCTCGGCGCCCGATTCGCCAGCACGCCGCTTCGCCCCGCCGGCGTCGGGTTGCGGCAAGCCGAGCGCGAGTGTTCCGCGGTTGATGTGCTCCAGCACGGCGGCGGCGTCCGGCGCTCCCACCACGCCGCGCCCGCCCGAGTTTTCTTGGCGGCGGGACTCGTTCGATGGCCCCTCGTGGAGGGCGAGCTCCTGTCGGCGCCGTTCCTCAAAGAAGTTCGCCTAGTAGACGAGGTCGTCGGCGCTCACCGCTTCGGCGGGGTTGTCCATGCCGGCGATGTACTCTTGTACATCGTACGGCAGCTCCTCCGGCGTCGAACCAGCGAGATTGGGATGCGCCGACGCTCGGCATCCCCGGAGCATCGCGTGTCCGGCGACGCCATGTACCCGCCAGACGACATGCCGCGCCTCAAGTTTGGAGGGTGCGTCGGCCGAAGCCGTTCGCCGCAGCGCCGTCGCCGGGGTAGCGTTCGCCAATGGTGAGAGAAGGGGGAAAGGTGAGAGCTCGCCGGAGTTGGGCTTGTGGGCGGGGTAAGCTGTGAGAGAGTGCGAAGATCTTCGGCGAGGAGTACGGCTTATAAAAGCCGAGGTGCGCGGCGAGGGAGGGAGGGGTGTAGCGGCGAGGGCGGAAAAAGTGGAAATGGCGGGAAGTTAGTGACCGCCGGTCGGTCGCGGGAGCTGAGGCGGCGACGGTGGCGCCATAAATCGGCGACGCGTGGCCCACGCGACGGGCAGTTATTGTCCGGCGGTCGCCGCGTGGTTCGGAGGATGACGACGACTCGACTTCCGTCACTGATTCGGCGGGTCCACCGGCGCTTTGTTTTTTTGTCGATATCGCTGAGTCCGGCGTTCCCAGGGGTAACCAGAAACCTGGGTTCGGCCTGGGTAGTCCGGACCAAAAATGACCGAAATCCGACCGAAAACAGGTCCTTGGGTATGCGACTGGGCTAGTTTTCGGCGTCCGGACTGATATTCGGCGTCTGGATCGGCCTCCTGGGTAGACGAGTGGAGATGCTCTTATTCAAGAAAAAGATTAAGAAATACCATACTGATATGACACGATTTGTACCTCCAGATGCATGGAAACAGCCAGTTATAAAAAAAAGTACTCCTCCGTCCAAAATAGATGTCTTAAATTTTGTAACAAAATTTGAATAAATCTAGACTCTATTTAGTATATAGATTCATCTAAAATTTGAAAAAACTAAGACATCTATTCTTGGACGGAGGGAGTAGTACATAAAAATAAGATCGGAGGCGAGCTCTGTTTATACTCTCTCCGTTTCAAAATATAGATGTTTTAGGTTCGTGAAGAAGATAAATCTAGACTTGTTTTAGTATGTAGGTTTATTCAACTTTAAGATGAATCTACACACTAAAAGAAGTCTTGATTCTTTTTTTACTATCTAAAACATCTTATATTTTGAAACGGAGAGAATAGATCAAAGCACGACTGAAACTAGGAGCCTCGCTCGGTTTGTTCTCTGAAACCATCGAACGCCCGTAGTAGCATAGCTAACGAACAACGACATATTTTGGACCGTTTCACCCGGTTTTTTCCTGCATCTGCCATGTGGAACAAGATTATGCGCGCGTGCTTATCCAACACAACAATGACTTTCATCACAAATACTCTAATAATAGAGTGTCAACGTTGATTGCCCGGGCCCGGGTGGACGTATAGGCGAACAACTCGCTAGGCGCCTCCGCCGCATCTGGCCGACTCTACACGTGCCTTCACAGACAGTTAGACCAGCCACACCGGTGATTCGGTTCAAATCAAAAGTTGTCAGAAGTAGGAATCGCTGCATCCTCGTCGCAGTGTATAGAACCGCTTCTTAAATCAATGAGGGATCCACAGTAAGATAAACAACAGAATTTCTCTCATGCATGCACAAGCCTTTTCACCTCACCAGCACGGCCATCTCTTTTACTCCGTGCTTGTTGCACTTGTGTCAGAGCTTACAAGTCTTGTTTAATCGCTAGGAACCGAACCAATTTTGTGATTCGCTTTTGTTGTCAGACGGATTGAATCAATACTCCATAGCGTATGAAACCGGTTCAAAAGCTTGTTTGAATCGCTTTTTCCACACACTGTGGCTGGTCTTACAGCCACATCTTTCAGCGCTTCAGAATCTCGGCTTCTATTCCTGGTGGGAAATGATTGAGACTTTCGTGAAACCGCGACCGATTTTTCTACTATTAGCTTGGAATTGTCGATGGACGCCACGTCGGATCGTCGCAGATATTTTATGCACTCGCCGGCCGGAATCCGGACAGGTCAGAATCGCGCGCATGGCACATTCACCTTGTTCAGTACGCAGAATCTGTTCGGCCGTTCAGTATACGTCCAACTCGTCGTACACGAAAAGGTTTAGAGCTATACCGCTACTTCTTTCGATCTATATTAATGTTTTTGACTTTGACTAAATATAAATGCATCTAGTCTAGATATTTAACTAGAATACGAATATAGACAAAATTAAAAACATTAATATAGATCAAGTAAAAATAAATAAATTCAAAAGCCACATTCGAAAGAGGAAAGGCAGCAGGGATAAGTGTGCCCGACAAAGAAAGAGCAGGCAAGGCAGGCAGGACTCTGGACTCTGGAGTGGTGGTGTAGTCTACAGGAGGGGGGCAGAGCTGCTCCGTGGTCCATAACCATGTTTTTCTTTCCGCCATGATGTATGATCTTTCGGCGGCAGTTGTTCAACATAGAGGGAAAGATAGCATTATCCAAACTATAAAAAAATTTACTCCAACTCAAATGGTTACGTTGGAGGTATGAGATCCAAGGCCAAGTTTGCTGGAGCAATATGAAGTGTCCGGGAGTATGTTTTTTTTAGGAATAGGGAGAATTTTTTATCGTCTAGACACCAACGTGATGACGTCTAAGAGTGTCGCCGTCCTTTCTAAAGGACGTCAGGTGTATCTCTTTCCCATCTCCTATAGTGTACCGAGGAAAACCCTATGACAAGTCTGAGCAGCAGTGTCGTCGCAGTCGTCGTTTCCCTTCTTAGAGGTACTTCTTGTACACAATGGTTCGAAGTGCTAGGAGCGTGGTGGAAATTCTCCGGAGTGACGCAACGGTTGTGAGCAATCTTCGTCTTCGTTGAGCAACCGTTGTCGGCTTTGTTTTTTTTTTTTCTTGGTTCTTTTGAGCTTGATTTGTGTTGTCTGCTCCAACAGTGGTCTCAAACTCATATCAATTGGTTTATATATTAATACAGTGGGACCATAGCCTATTTTGAGGATTAACCAAAGCACAAAGAACAAAGCTCAAGCAGGGTGGACTTCCTTGTGAAGGCTGTCTCCTAGATTCAGAACACATATCACTCAACGTATTGAACTCGTGATGCGACAGTTACATACTAGGAATGTTTAAACTGCATTTCAGATGACATATATGTCTTTATCTAAATTAATGAAATCGGATTTGTCTAAATCCACATGTATCTAGTACTAAAATATGATTAGATACGTCTAAATTTAAATAAATCTGAATCCATTAATTTAGAAGTACTACATAGATTCGTATAGGCTGGTCGATTTGGTTTGAATTTGCTTAATTAAAAAAGCTCACGAGTACGTAGCTCAAACATGGTCGGAGAAGACTTGGTAGAGAGGTGGAAGCAGGCCATTCACTATAGGCCCATCAATCCACCATCGCGTGAAAGAGAGCATCTTTGGTGATCATCCTTTCGTCCACCTATATTAATATAGCAACTAATCAATTAAGATTGTTGCTGGGCTAGACAATACAACACAAAAAAAGGCTGACAACAGTGGCTCGACGAAAACAAGGATGACCCGCAAGCTGCGCCCTCTGGAGAATATCTACCATGCTCGTAGAGCTCCGAAACGTCGCGTACCAAGCAGCACCTCAAAGAAGGAAACGACGGCAATGCCGCAGCCATCCGGACTGGTCCTAGGGTTTCCCCCGGTATGCTACGGGGGGTTGGGAAGAGATACTCCTGACACACTTCAGGAAGGCCAGCGACACCCGCACGCGTCACCATATTGGTGTTTGGACGACAAGGATATTTCCCGATCCCTTAAAAAACCAAACTCTTGGACACTTCGTATGGCTGCACTGAGCTAGCCGCCCACCTACACACGCCACCGTGGTCTGGCAGTCGCCATCGCCGTCTCACCGTGACCCATGTTGTGAGGCTAGTATGACCGAAAAGGAAGAAACTTCGACGGGATCCGGCGATACAGTAACACGTGAGAGGGAACTACCTCCACCACCAGAGGGCGATAGCCGACCGGATGTAGCAACAGGGGAAATTAGGCCCTCCCTGGCCCGACTGAGCCCAAATGGACTCGTGAAGCCCCGCCGCCACATTGCAGCAAGGGTGTTACCGTCGCCGCCAACCCTAGCGCTAGTCCCAACTCCTCCATCCACTAGTGGATCCGCCGCCACCATATATTCCCGTCGCCAAGCAGCAGCGCCATCGCCACCCTGCCCACCCGTCCTATCGACCGTCGCCGGTCTTGCGACACCCAATGAATCGCCTCTGCACGCCAATAGAACGTAGCCTCCTGGCCCGGGGATTCAAGAAGCATCTCGGGATTCGAGCACCTGCAGCCAGCGGCGATGCAACCGGGAGCTGGCTCCCATTCCCAGCCACCTGCAAGGCACGCTGGTGCTAGCCCCATCGAGGCCCGCCTGGCCAAGATCGGGGCCTGCCTAGCACAAACCTGGGCTGCATGGATGGCAGTCGCCCTCCGCCCCCGTGCAGGGCCAGCACCTATCGCTCCTGCTCACCCTCACCTGAGGTCGCCGCCATGCCCAGTTGTCGTTTTTGACCCAAGCATTAGGCCCGCCTAGGAGCACTGCCACCGGCCAGCCATCCCGCGCAGCCACCTCTGTGTGAGCGGGTAAAGAGATATTCCGCCACCGCCGACACCACGAGGGCCTTTCCCGGTGGGGGCGGCAGAGGAGAGGATAAGAGGGGAGGTGGGAGGAGGGGGCGGGCTAGGGTTGGGCCCCTGCGTTGCCCGCGGGGAGCGAGCGCAGGAGCGAGTCGACGTTCGATGCCTATGGAATGATGAACCTCAAAGACCGACTTTGATAATACATCGCGAGCTTACTTAGACACAATTAAGGCAGGCACGGTTATGGGTGAAAGCTCGGTCGTTCGAGACTATCTCAGTTGGTGCCTAGCACTCGCGTGTAGCATCGTGTCCATGGTATGTCCATAACCTTTTCCTTTCCCACAAATCATCGAGATACAAAGATTTAGGTGTAAAGAGAATGGGTAGTTGGTAGCCGAGACCACCTCATGAAAATATCATATGCATATTAATGTAGGAATTAAAGAATCAAGATTGCATGCTAAAATAATATGCGCTTGGTTTTCATAGAGCTTTCCCCAAAGACAGTAAATCACTGATCTTTTGAACTTAGAATGAGCCTCATCGGCTTCACTTTGTGCAAACTAAACAATATCTACTATTATTAGACTCACGGTGGGTCAAGAAAGATGGGACTGCACGTCTAAAAAATAATGGACAAACGAACCTTGTTGTTACTGTTCTTAATTCACTTGATTCATTTTCATATCAAACAAGTAGTAGTAGGTTCACGTTTAAAAGGGAGGCATAGTGTAACACCCTCAGAATCGGACCTATGCAAGTTTAGGCAAAATTCGCCAAACCCGCATAGAAACGATTCAAAGGTGCCCACCAGGCACTTTCGTGCGGGTGGAAAACGAAGTAATAACATTACACAACGGTCCTCGATGGGACCCAGAGCAGATATATATATAAGCGACTCGAGTCAAGAATACGATACAATATACAAAGATCCAAATCACCTTGAAAACGATAGAACGTCCAAATACGGACAAGATGCAAATGGGGCTAAGAGCCACAAGAATAACCAATGGCGTCCATAACCTGCCCAGGCCAAGCCGGAAGGGTAACCACTAACGGCGTCGATCTCAAAACCCTTAACAAAAGGGTGCCGACAAAGGCAAAGCAGAAAACAAAGAAGGAGCGTCGATCGAGGCCGACACGGCGAGGCTAGAATTGGCGGTCCTCGCCTACATAGGTATGGTGGATCAAGCGGCGGCAAGATGCACTAAACAACCTATAGAGACTCGATGCAACTGACGGTTATTAGAGAGGGGTGAGAATGACCTATCCGGATCCAACCTGAAGCTAACACCAAACAAACCCATCCTGGTTTTTCCCCCTTGAGACCAAACGAGGAAGTCAACCGAGGACTCACAGTTAGCGATTTACTTATTCGATTATAGTTGGGGCACTTTACTAGTCAGGTTTAGATAATTGTCCTGATAAAGTAAGCAGTGGGCACTTTTAGTTAACCATTCCGTTATGGTGGCAGCACTTACTAGTCAGATACTTTTATCATGAGATAACCCTTAAACCCAGCAGTTGTTGGTACTCTTATTCAGCCAATTCGTTGTAGTTGCAATACTTACTAGTCGATACAATTGTCGCATGGCGACAACCAACAAGCAAGTGTGGGCGTGTTATTAGCCATTCCGTTATAGTGAAGCTGATTACTAGTCATTATAAGTCAAATTTATAACGATAAACTTTAGTTATGCTTGTCTATGATCGAGAATCAGTGCTCCAAGTCGTCCATATCCGCGACACGGCTTTGAGAAAGTTTTAACCCGGCGGGTGCACCAATAGCAACACACGCCGATCAACCTCGGAAAAACCAAATCAAAACCCAACGAGGCTTTCACGGTGAACAATCAGGATTCAGAAATATTTCAGGGGCCACCTTGAGTACACCCATAGCAGTAAGCTAGCTCCGAGACGGACCCCAAAGTTTGTGGGGCCGGCGGTAAACGACAGTATGCCCCCAAACGGGGACTGTCGATACCACGTAAACGGGTCACGGGCCCTAAACAGTACAGTGTGCGGTACCCCGCACAATCGTAAATAAAGCAGTAAAGCATGGCATAAGTACAGATCGTAAATAAAACCTCAAACTAGTTTGTGGCCCCTAGAAATAAGATGAATCAAGCTCGCTCAGGGGTCCCATATACCTCCCGGATGTGGATAGCGCGCAAATCAAGGAACAGGTATCAAGTACTCGGGGTCTTACGGGACACAAGTGGGCGTTCGGAAACCAAATATTATCTATCACCCACCGATGCCTCTGCTTATTCAATTTTAGTTGTTAAACAGAAAGTAAAGTGAACAATAAGTAAAACTAAAATTCATCTCCAACATCAACATGCGGCAATACATCAGCAACTGTGGCGTATGACGACACACATCAGCACTAGAGCAAGCAACTACGACGCGCAAGTCCAACTATCTACCAAACAACAGGTGATAGGGTGTGTCCAAGGCAATATAGGGCTGCAAGGGAATATCACAGGTACGGAATCTAAAGCATCGCAACACAGATAGCAAAAGATCAACAGGAGGGAATAAAGACTATAAAGTAAGATAGGTAGAAAGGGAAGATGCTGCTTTGAAAACATTGTCGAAAGGTTCATCCAAGATCGGTGACTCACATCAACTCAACGGCCTTATCCATGAAGAAGCAAAACACTAGAAGGAACACCGGATGCAATATTTAATACAACGGAAGATCGGCATGATGCATGTATGATGGATGACATGGCAAAGGTGCGATGCAATTAGGTCAAGTTAAGTGGAACCGGGGTTCCGACATTTAATTAGATGGCGCATGTTATTTAGATACCCCGCAATTTTAAATGTTGTTTAACATGGTAGAAGATATCACCGGTTCGCTACACAAATTTAAATGAGGCCAATATAAGGCTAGATTTGCCCGCATATGGGCCCCATATTTAATTATTAGGTGAATCGGCATAAGGCCCCCAAACCACATGAATGCATGCAAGTATGACAATTTAATATGCAAACAAGTTGTTATTATGCATTTATAAAATAGGGTTCCGGGAAAAGGGGTCACACATAGGGGGGCTCGACGATCTTGGGGTTCCGAGGGTTCGGGGTCCGGCGGTCGAGTCGGTCTCGGGATCCGAGTTCGGCGGTTCCGTTCTCTGGATCGTTCTCTCGTTCGGTATCGGGCGGATCTTGCGTTCCGGGAAGTTGTACTTGGCGGTCTCCGGCTCCACCCAGTTCGGGGTCGATCTTGTCGCGTCCGTGGTCTCGGGGCATGTTGTCGGTCATGGCGTGCAGGGTGACGAACTTGGTGTTCTCGAGGAAGTACTTGGCGTGTCGAGAAGAAGAACTCGTCGCCTGGAGAAGATCTTGGGGTTCGCGTCGTGGCTCGCGATTACGGGTCTAGCGAACTTGGCGTGTCAAGGTGCGGTTTTCGTCGCCTGGTTCCTGTGGGTGATCTTGGCGTCGGGGAATCTTCGTGCTCGCCATCAAATCGGTAGCGACCTTGGCGTCATGGTGGTCGATGACGAACTTGTCGGATGGCATGTTCTTCGAAGATCTTGGCATGGGGTCCCGAGCAGCATCGTTATCCTTGCCCAAACTTGGTACTTGTTCACCCCGAGGTCTTGATCAACAACACCAACATCTCCATGCCATCATCACCAAGTATTTAGAATTCCGATATATCACTCGCCATCCCTACTCCCTAGGGTTCCCAGCCCAACTTGCTCATCGGAGACGGCTCCCTAGGAGGTGGGATCTGGACAGGACAGCAATCCTCGAGCTGCACACATACGCGTGCATCTAGACGCACACGTGCAGCGAGCGGCGGAGAGGAGAAAGGGAGAAGGGTACCAAAAAGAATCCCGGCGAAACGAGGTGGACAAAACCATGAGGCGGCACAGAGGGCACGACGAGGGAGATGGGGCGATGGCGGACTTGGCGGGAGGAAGGAAGGAGGAAGTCAGCCGACGGCCCGACGGCGGCGAGGAGGACAACGGAAGGGCGGCGGCGCGTGAGGCGGGCGGCGAGGGGCGGGCCGGGCGCGACGGAGGAAGGTAGAGGCCGGCGGCTCGAGCTCGGCAGGCGCGGAGAGGGTCGCCTGGGCGGGACGCGCCGCCGTGGCGAGGGAGGGAACGGCCGGGGCTCAGGGAGGTGGGGAGGTGAGCAGGCCAGGAGGAGGAGGCTGGCCGCTGCCGCGAGGAGGCGGCGGTGAGGCGGGACGGCGGGCGGCGTCCGTGAGGAGGCGTCGGGTGGTGGAGGGGCCATGAGGGTGCGAGGCGGAAAGGGCGACGGTGGCAAGGGCGGGGAGCAGGAGGCGAGCGGGCGGTGGGAGGCGGCCGAGGCGCCCGGCCGAGGCAGCCGTGGCAGACAGGCTGGAGGAGAGGGTTCCAGCAGGAGGCGTCGGGAGGAAGGAGAGGCGGGTCAGCGTGAGAGGCGGGAGGACGCAGTCTGGGAGGGTGAGAGGCGGTTCGAGGGAAGTGGGGCCACGGAGAGGAGGCGGGGCGGAGGGGAAGTGCGGGGCTGGTCATGGGACGCAGGTGGACCCGGTCAGCGAGGAGAGCGGGAGAGGGGTGCGGTTGGGTGAGCCGAGAGAGGGTGGGGCCACCGGAGAGAGAGGAGGGAGGTTGGGCCATGTGGCGCTTAGGATAGGGGGAGAGGAGAGGGTGAGGTGTGGTATGCAGGTTGGTGGGAGTGAGGTGGCCAAGAGGATGGGGTAGAAACTGGGTAGACTAAGGATTAGAAGGGCGAGTTGGACCGTTTAGAAATCTGGGCGATCGTTGGTTGGCCCGTTCATTGCCAAAAATAAATAAATATTTTATCCGATTTAAACGGGCCGTCAAACCGAAAGCGCCAAAACAAAATATTCCGGACCGGGTTTTGGAGTTTGAGCAAGATGGGGCGTTTGGAAAACAAATCGGGGTTTTCGAAATAGTTTTGGCAAACAATGCCTGATGATGGCGATGCAATGCACAAATTCAACGCGATTTTCTAGTAGTGGTTTTGCGGGATGCCACAATTCGACACCACTAACAATGGATCTCGCCCTCGAGATCCGCCTCATGGTACCGGAAGGAAGGTCGGCGTTCTCCGTCTTCACGCTTTGTGTAGATCCTCGCGACACCACTAACGAGGGTTCCTTCTCCATCTTGGAATCGGCGACACCACCAACAATGGGTTGTTGTTCCTGATCGTCGGGAGAACACTCCGGATAAACAAAGGACGGAGTAAAACTGCTGGATCCACTGATTCGACATACAGGAGTGAATGATAAGAGCAGTGGTAGGGTAGCTACTCCATCCCACACTCGAACCATTACTCTGCACGCGAACAGACGGATTAAGCACCCAACTCCCGGAATTAGACTGAAGATCTCGACAAGCGAGGTTCGGAACAAAGGGGTGATGGTACCAGAAATCGTATGAACAACACACTGATTAGGTTTCGCGTTGGTTCCATTGGCATGAACAACACATGCTCAAGGTTAACCCCAACTTCACCAAAGCTCGTCCTTCTCATATGTTTTTCAACGACACTGATATCCAGCAAGGAACACATATGGATAAAGATCTCAAGAACAAAAGATTGGAGGAAGGGTACAACATACAAGTTGCAGATTGATGATCGTAGCACCTCCGTTACAAAAAAGGGAGAAAGCGAAACCCTGAAGGTACGACGGAAAACTAACCCCGAGAATTCCTGGACTCGAAGAAGGAGATGAGAGCGGATTCAAAACGCGCAGAGGTAAGAGGAGAATAGCAGAGGGTTAAGGAATAAAATCAGACCTAACCGTAACTATCCAACCGATCTTTGCAAAATAGTTTTGACACTCTACTTGCCGTTAGCTAGGTTATCCTCTGTTTGGACTTGTAATATCGTAATCTGAGCTCGATACCACTCAGACACCCTCGAATCGGACCTATGCAAGTTTAGGCAAAATTCGCCAAACCCGCATAGAAAGCGATTCAAAGGTGCTCACCAGCACTTTCGTGCGGGTGGAAAGCGAAGTAATAACATTACACAACGGTCCTCGATGGGACCCATGTAGCAGAATATATATAAGCGACTCAGAGTCAAGAATCTGATACAATATACAAAGATCCAAATCACCTTGAAAACGATAGAAGCGTCCGACTACGGACAAGATGCAAATGGGGCTAAGAGCCCTGAGAATAACCAATGGCGTCCATAACCCTGCCCAGGCCAAGCCGGAAGGGTAACCCTGCTAACGGCGTCGATCTCAAAACCTGCTTAACAAAAGGGGTGCCGACAAAGGGCAAAGCAGAAAACAAAGAAGGAGCGTCGATCGAGGCGATGCAGCGAGGCTAGGCTAGGCGGTCCTCGCCACATAGGTATGGTGGATCAAGCGGCGTGGCGAGATGCACTAAACAACCTATAGAGACTCGATGCAACTGACGGTTATTAGAGAGGGGTGAGAATGACCTATCCGGATCCAACCTGAAGCTAACACCAAACAAACCCATCCTGGTTTTTCCCCCTTGAGACCAAACGAGGAAGTCAACCGAGGGACTCACACAGTTGGCAGTTTTACTTATTCAGTTATAGTTGGGGCACTTTACTAGTCAGGTTTAGATAATTGTCCTGATAAAGTAAGCAGTGGGCACTTTTAGTTAACCATTCCGTTATGGTGGCAGCACTTACTAGTCAGATACTTTTATCATGAGATAACCCTTAAACCCAGCAGTTGTTGGTACTCTTATTCAGCCAATTCGTTGTAGTTGCAATACTTACTAGTCAGATACAATTGTCGCAAGCGACAACCAACAAGCAAGTGTGGGCAGTGTTATTAGCCATTCCGTTATAGTGAAGCTGATTACTAGTCATTATAAGTCAAATTTATAACAGTAAACTTTAGTTATGCTTGTCTATGATCGAGAATCATGCTCCAAGTCGTCCATATCCGCGGACACGGCTTTGAGAAAGTTTTAACCCGGCCGGTGCACCAATAGCAACACACGCCGATCAACCTCGGAAAAACCAAATCAAAACCCAACGAGGCTTTCACGGTGAACAATCACAGGATTCAGAAATATTTCAGGGGCCACCCTTGAGTACACCATAGCAGTAAGCTAGCTCGAGACGGACCCCAAAGTTTGTGGGCGGTGATGGCAACGATGCATGCCCCAAACGGGGGCCGATACCACGTAACGGGTCACGGGCCCTAAGCGATGCGTGTGCACCCGCACAATCGTAAATAAAGCGATAAAGCATGGCATAAGTAGGATCGTAAATAAAACCTCAAACTAGTTTGTGGCCCCTAGAAATAAGAGAATCAAGCTCGGCTCAGGGGTCCCATATACCTCCGGATGTGGATAGCGCGCAAATCAAGGAACAGTATCAAGTACTGGTCTTCGGGACACAAGTGGGCGTTCGGAAACCAAATATTATCTATCACCCACCGATGCCTCTGCTTATTCAATTTTAGTTGTTAAACAGAAAGTAAAGTGAACAATAAGTAAAACTAAAATTCATCTCCAACATCAACATGCGGCAATACATCAGCAACTGTGGCGTATGACGACACACATCAGCACTAGAGCAAGCAACTACGACGCGCAAGTCCAACTATC
Organism: Avena longiglumis; assembly: GCA_030063025.1. Taxonomy (NCBI): domain Eukaryota; kingdom Viridiplantae; phylum Streptophyta; class Magnoliopsida; order Poales; family Poaceae; genus Avena; species Avena longiglumis. The sequence goes on along the minus strand of CP125978.1, from coordinate 415,209,935 downwards.
TACCAAACAACAGGTGATAGGGTGTGTCCAAGGCAATATAGGGCTGCAAGGGAATATCACAGGTACGGAATCTAAAGCATCGCAACACAGATAGCAAAAGATCAACAGGAGGGAATAAAGACTATAAAGTAAGATAGGTAGAAAGGGGAAGATGCTCGCCTGAAAACATTGTCGAAAGGTTCATCCGAAGATCGGGGCGAAGCTCACATCAACTCAACGGCCTTATCCGCGAAGAAGCAAAACACTAGAAGGAACACCGGATGCAATATTTAATACAACGGCGGAAGATCGGCATGATGCATGTATGATGGATGACATGGCAAAGGTGCGATGCAATTAGGTCAAGTTAAGTGGAACCGGGGTTCCGACATTTAATTAGATGACGCATGTTATTTAGATACCCCGCAATTTTAAATGTTGTTTAACATGGTAGAAGATATCACCGGTTCGCTACACAAATTTAAATGAGGCCAATATAAGGCTAGATTTGCCCGCATATGGGCCCCATATTTAATTATTAGGTGAATCGGCATAAGGCCCCCAAACCACATGAATGCATGCAAGTATGACAATTTAATATGCAAACAAGTTGTTATTATGCATTTATAAAATAGGGTTCCGGGAAAAGGGGTCACACATAGGGGGCTCGACGATCTTGGGGTTCCGAGGGTTCGGGGTCCGACAGGGTCCAGGGTCCGGTCTCGGGATCCAGGGTTCGGCGGTTCCGTTCTCAGCGGGATCGTTCTCTCGTTCTCGGTATCGGGGCAGATCTTGCGTTCCGGGAAGTTGTACTTGGCGGTCTCCGGCTCCACCCAGGTCGGGGTCGATCTTGTCGCGTCCGTGGTCTCGGGGCATGTTGTCGGTCATGGCGTGCAGGGTGACGAACTTGGTGTTCTCGAGGAAGTACTTGGCGTGTCCGAGAAGAAGAACTCGTCGCCCCAGGAGAAGATCTTGGGGTTCCGCGTCAGTGGCTCGCGGTTACGGGGTCTAGGCGAACTTGGCGTGTCAAGGTGCGGTTTTCAGGTCCGGCGCTGGTTCCCTGTGGGTGATCTTGGCGTCGGGGAATCTTCAGGCTCGGCCATCAAATCCCGGTAGACGACCTTGGCGTCATGGTGGTCGATGACGAACTTGTCGGATGGCATGTTCTTCGGAAGATCTTGGCATGGGGTCCCGAGCAGCATCGTTATCCTTGCCCAAACTTGGTACTTGTTCACCCCGAGGTCTTGATCAACAACACCAACATCTCCATGCCATCATCACCAAGTATTTAGAATTCCCAGCGATATATCACTCGCGCCATCCCTACTCCCTAGGGTTCCAGCCCAACTTGCTCATCGGAGACGGCTCCCTAGGAGGTGGGATCTGAACCGGAGGACAGCAATCCTGGGAGCACACATACACGCACATCTAGGACGCACGACGTGATGAGCGAGCGGAGAGGGAGAAAGGGAGAAGGGTACCAAAAGAATCCGGCGAAGCAGGTGGACAAAACCATGAGGCGGCACGGGAGAGGCACACGAGGAGATGGGGCGATGGCGGACTTGGCCCAGGAGGGAAGGAAGGAGGAAGCCTGGGGCCCGCAGCCCGGCGAGGCAGAGGACAGAAGGGCGGCGCGGGCACCGCGGGAGGCGGGGCGGCGGCGGGCGCGGTCTGGCGACGGAGGAAGGTAGAGGCAGCCAGCGGCTCGAGCTCGGCCGGAGAGGGTCGCCGGCGGGCACGCTGCAGTGGCCGGGAGGAGGGAACCGGGGCTCATGGGAGGTGGGGAGGCAGGCGACGGAGGAGGAGGCTGCCGCCGCTGCGTCGCGAGAAGGCGGCGGTGAGGCGAAGGAGAGGCGTCCAGTGAGGCGTCAGGTGGTGGAGGCCGTGAGTGCCGCGAGGCGGAAGGGCGACGATCGTGGCGGTGCAGCAGGAGCAGAGGAGTCTGGCGGTGGGAGGCGGAGGCGAGGGCGGGCGAGGCCGGCCAGCAGACGGGCTGAGGAGAGGTTCCAAGCGAGGCGGAGAGGAAGGCCGGGCGGGTCAGCGCGTGAGGCGGGAGGGGGCCTCTGGGAGGGAGAGAGGAGCGGTTCCAGGGGTACGTGGGGCCACGGGGGGGAGAGGGGCGCGGGCAGAGGGGGAAGTGCGGGGCCAGGCTGGCGGGGCCGCGCGGGTGGGACCCGGCGGTCAGCGAGGAGAGCGGGAGAGGGTAGGGCTGCGGTTGGGTGAGCTGAGAGAGGGTTGGGGCCAGCTGGAGAGAGAGGAAGGGGAGGGTTGGGCCATGTGGCAGTTTAGGATAGGGGGGGGGAGAGGGAGAGGGTGAGGTGTCGTGTCTGGGTTGGTGGGAGTGAGGTGGCCAAGAGGATGGGGTAGAAAACTGGGTAGACTAAGGATTAGAAGGGCGGCAGGTTGGACCGTTTTAGAAATCTGGGGCGGTCGTTCGGGTCGGTTGGCCCGTTCGACTGCCCCGGCCAAAAATAAATAAATATTTTATCCGATTTAAACGGGCCGTCTGCAAACCGATAGCGGCCAAAACAAAATATTCCGGGGACCTGGGTTTTGGAGTTTGAGCAAGATGGGGCGTTTGGAAAACAAATCGGGGTTTTCGAAATAGTTTTGGCAAACAATGCCTGATGATGGCGATGCAATGCACAAATTCAACGCGATTTTCTAGTAGTGGTTTTGCGGGATGCCACACATAGTCATCGATCGATCGCCCGCCTCAAACTTTTAAGCACAGACATGCTATTATCAACTTGATGACTAGATCCACATCACTATCGTGTCTAGATAACCAAGTCAATTCTTGGCAATGTTAAGCATTGGTTAGGGGTCGTGAGGCAAATATTGGCCGACTCTTGACCTGGCCGATTTGACATAGGAGATGATGCTTAAGAGTATGAGCATCTCAATCAATAACATCTGCATACAACATTTGTTTTCTGCATATGCAATATTTCTGTGTCTCGAGGTATTTGCAAACATATTATACTATTTAGAGTGAGTTCCACCTTTTACCGACTACTTATGTATTTGTGATAGTAATTACCCCATTGAGTGAAAATCCGTCCAGATTACCCCTTCTCGAAGCTTTGGACCCTCGGTTTTTTACACGTGTCCGTTGAGCAAGGTGTGAGGTGATGATTGGGGTTAAAAAATATTCCCTCCGTTTGGAAATATAAGATGTTTTAGGTTAGTGAAGCTAATGCATCTAGACACCTTTTAGTGTGTAGGTCCAAATGAATCTAGATACATTTATTTCACAAACCTAAAACATCTTACATTTCTAAACATAGGGAGTAACGACATGAAATGTAATAGATGGATACGAGAAATATTGACACAATCGTCGGTGAAGTACTCCAATCTTTACATATTTTATCGCGCCACGGGCCAATCCAATCTAACAAGAACAAACGAAGTGCCAAGCTGGAATAAAATTGTATTTAAACTCTCATAAATGGGATATTTCAGTAGAAACTCCACTAAACAGGGTAATATATGTCACACATGCACAACTATCGGTTAAAAAGTGGAATTCACTCTAATATTTAAAACATTTACGCATACCAGATATCACCATTACTTGCAATAATCCTTTTGAGAAAAATGAGTTGCAACATAGAAAAAAGCGCAATAACACAAAACCCATTGGCATATGGTGACAACCTTAGTAAAGAAGAGAACTTATAGAGAGAAAATGAGAAGAATATGATTGTATTTGCTTAACTAAGAGATCAAAGCTAATCTCTTAGTAAAGAAGAGAAAACAATTATCTTCATCTTGCTACATGTCATCTCTAAGTTACATAATTTTCTAGTTTAATTTTAATCACTCTATAATTTTAGGAGCATGCAGACATTATTTTGTGGAGATAACATTAAGATACAATCCATTGTAAAACATGTTTTATCTTCTCTAGATGGCATGCATTAGAAAGGATTTATTATCAACCATGAGGCACACCCTAAGGTAATTTTGAAATAAACGTCTAGACTAATATGCATTCTCTCAGTATTATTTATGGTCAGAAGTACGCTAGAGGTACAACCAAAGTATTTATCATTCAGAATGATAACTATTTGTTATAAATGTTATATATATATGTAATTTTATCATATATCATGATGTATTATTTCGAGAATAGTGGTCCTAGCCTATTCACTATTTACTTGTTTTGAACTATAAATTCATTCGATAATTGTAGTATGCAATCAAACGCAAACACTAGGCATGTGATGTTGTGCAACAACAAAAGCATCAGCTGTCCTATCATTGAGCAAGGTAGAAGAGTTGTAGCCTCGTAGAAGAGCTGTAGCCTCGTTGTATTCCTTGATAGGAATGCTTGCAGTGCCAACCAAGATGCATGTGATGGGTTATTCTTTCAAGGGAAATTCTGAGATAAGAAAACAAAAGACACTAAAAGATCCAGTGATCTATGTAACACCATATCTTGAATAAATTTTCCACAAATGACATTGCACGAAATCCTCCAGATGCATATTTTTTGTTCACGGGATACTAAAACCAAAGACATAACAAAAAATAATCACGAAACTATCTAAACCCCTTTTAAACCATAGTAAGTTTAATACGATGAGCTACTGCATAAACATTTAGAAAAATATATATATATATATATAAATAAGAACAAAAGGAAGTGAAAAAACTGTGAACAGTATCACTCCTTTTAAAACTTTGGACTTTAAACATATTTTCCCCTGGTTTTGGGTTTGAGTATATTGGCTAGACGTGGATTTCCATGACTTAATAGCTAGATCGATTGGCAGCCAACTTTTTGGACAATACATAATTCTTCGTGATGATTTGTAATTAATTTTTAAGTGTTGGTATTATGATACTCTTGGTTCCAAATTAATTGAAGTTCTAGGTATTTCGAAGTCAAAAATTAATTTTAAGTTTGACCAAATGTATAGAAAAATCAACACACCAATGTAGATTCATAATAAAATATATTTTCATGCTATATAGATATTAGAAAAAATTACTTAAACTTGGTCATCAATAGAGGAGTTTTACTAATTAAGACAAACCTATACCATCAATTAATTGGGAATCAATGTAGTATCATTTAAGTATTTTTATATCAATGTCACTTAAGTATTTATCACTGACATCTTCTCATTTGTTTTTATAATGAAATTTAAATCTCCTCTCATGTAGGTTACATACTTATGTACATATCGGCCACATTCTTGGTCTTTCTTAAGCATTAGAACAACCGCAAATTGGTGAATGTGACATGCACAAAATTTTCCTGGAGTTGTCAGTGGCTTGTTTTTAACATAGGTGACAACCTAGTCTGCACATTTCAGGCATAATGAGCCTTTTAGTGTCATTTCCCTAGTGTTTTCCCTTTATATTTATCAATTAAAACTTACATCGGGTTGCCCCTATTAGCCTATTTTTATATGTTGGTCTGTGATTTTCATGTGGATGGTAGAATTTGAAATCTTTTGCGGTTGTTCGCCTAGATACATTGGAAATAATTCATAGGAGCTCCAATTTCTTGTTCGCTTACAAGGGCGGATCCACAATGTATGATAGGTGGGCCATGGGGTGCATTGGGCCCATCCGTGCACATCGTCACAACAAATAATACAATAAGCAGACACAAACATATGAAAAATGGCTTGCTAGCTACACTAGACACATAGTCCAGCCGAATAAAAAAATATTTCTATCTACGATGGACAAACATATAGAACACCGCTTCTTTAGACCCATTGTTTAATCCAAATTCAACGACTATACGTCAACAACATAAATATAAACAGAAGCGGTGTTCTATATAGTGGACCATATATAGTTGTGCTAGATGGGTTTTGGAATCTAATATGTGGGCTAAGATGACATTGCTGCAATAAGGTGCACATATTAAAGCTGTTAGAATAATACAGCATGAGTTAGAGATAGACTAAAATTTTAGACAACCTTCTTATACTGCAAGTTTATCCCCTCCGTGTACTTCTATATATACCCACGAGGGTTAACCAAATCAATACAACAAGTATTAGGGATTTCATATTTTCCACATGGTTTCAGAGCTACACACCGTCTACGGCTACACAACGGCAACAACTCTAGTCAATATCGTTCACGTCATCACCTGCGTCAATGGTACTCCCGCTATGACTGTGGGAGGAAAGAGAGGCACCCATCGTCCGCTTCTCTCTCGCTGCGACTGTGGGGGAATGTTAGAATATATATATGGCATGAGTTAGAGATAGACTAGGATTTTAGACAATCTTCTTGTACTCCAAGTTTATCCCCTCTGTATACTTCTATATATACCTCCCGAGGGCCAACCAAATTAATACAATAAATATTAGTTAATTGGCAAGAAAAAATATTACTCCTTTCGTTTCAAAATAGTTGTCTTATATTTAGCAAAATTTGCATGCTATATATTAAATAGTATCTAAATTTATCTAAATTTTGATAAATTTAAAACATTTATTTTAAGACTGAGAGATTAGTTAATTGCATGGAAACTGACACAGCTTTCTAGCCTACCCGTGCTCAGTTTGAATAGTCGCGCCTCACCCAACTTGCCGACAGTGCGCTACGGGTCACACGACAACTACGCGCACATGTCCATTGTGCCATCTCATATTCTCATCTCCTGCCCTTGTCACCGCGACTCGTTCGCATGATCCGTCCAACAAGCCCACCGTCACACCCCTCCAAATTTTTTTTTGAGGGCCCGAAGGCCCCATAAGCTGCTCATGTATATTCCAAACAGTGGATACAATTACATTGAGGCCCCTAGAAGAAAGGGGTTCTGCAGATAAGGACGCTAGTTTAACAAGGAAGACCCTAGCAAAAATATGGAAAATGCAATCAGGTCCTCGCCCTCCTCCACCGCAACTGAGAGACGCCGCAGTCCGGGAGTCTGCACCACCACCGGGGAACCGGCCACTTGGGGCGGCGCCGGCTATGGAGCCCGCACGCGGGTCGAAGAGCTTCTGCCATCCGCAAAAGAAGAGACTCGGCTTCATCCGAGCGCAGCAATGGCCCTTCTGGCCATGGATAACGGCGGCGTCATATCGTAGTCGTTGATGAAGATCTTGGTGAAACGCAGCTTTAACAAGGTGTCGAAGGGCACACCCTGCAACTTCCTTTGGGACTTCGGGGGCAAGCCGGAGCAGAGGACGACCAGCCACCTGCGCGCCGCCACCACGACGGCCCGGCCGAGACAGGAGAACCACCTCCCGCGAGCACCAACAGAGCACCACCGGACAGTCCCTCACCACAGGAGGGCACGGTCTTCTTCTCGAAGCAGCCCCTCCAATATCAGTTCCGATCCCCCAATTGCCCACGCAACCCTTGTCGCGTTGTCATCCCTCCATCCTAAGATGGATGTTGCTGTTAGAAATAAGCCATGCCTTGCGGTGTCGACGACTAGCATGTATGTGTGCGTCTAGGTTGTACGTGGCCGTGGAAGGTGTGTGCGTGTGTGTGTGCGTTGTGTCAGTCTGCATGTCGTAGCGTTTGAGGCCTGCGCTGCGTAGGGATGCTGTTGGGTTGGCTTAAAGGGGGCGGGTCGCGTGTGTGTGGTGTGTGTGCGTGCTGTGCGTGCAGCGGCAGGGTGGTGGTGGGTGGGGCGTGGAGTATGCAGCGACATAAATATCATAAATATCTAGACGCGGTAATGCTGAGCTGGGGTAGCTGAAGAGCGTCCGCAGGAAAGGCGCACTGCCTGGGCCAATGAAACCGCGAAAAATGTCCTCACTCTTCTTCTCTCTCTACCTTGCTAGAGAGAGAGAGAGCGAGCCAGCAAGCGGCAGCAAGGCGCGCCGTAGGGAAGCGAGCGTGATGCGCGCTGGTTCAGCGTTGCGCGCGCGGTGTGTCGTGTGCCGCGTTCGGCCCACATCTCTAAGACTACAATCTCGAGGGGCACTCGTCATCGTGGCGATAACCTCGAGGTGGTGGTCCCGGCGGCCCGCTGGGGAGGGGGCGGGCGCGGCGTGACAGGGCGAGGCAGAAGCCGGCCGAGATACGCGAACCTCGGCCCCGGACATCAGACATCCTGAAATCCATCAAAAGCGCGGCGGCCGGAGGGGCGCGGCGGTTTCTGGCGGCGCCCGGGCGGCGGAGGCGAGGACGGTTTCGCCCCCACGCGCCCGGCGCGGATCGGATCCGGGGTCATTGCGGGCGGCGCGGCGCCGGCGCTTCGATTGGTATGGCGGAGATCGGCTGACGCGCTCGCCGAAAGCCTGGCGACGCCACCGGCGCGCTAACGCCGAGAGGACACGGAAGACGACGCTCGGCACACGACGACGACCGATGGCTGCACATGCCTCGCAGGTGGCGCGCGATTGTAGGATTCGCGGTGGGTGCTCTGAGGTTTGAGGGGCGGTCGGGCGAGGCAAGGCTCGGCGGGCAGGCGGGAGGAAAGCGGGTAGACCGAGACCACGGCAAAAGGAGGCGCTGCCAAGCAGAAGCGCGGCCCGGCGCAGCCACGGCACGACGCGCGGCAGCGCGCCGCGACCGTGAAGCAGCACGGACGCCGCCGGCTGCCGTCATGTGGGACGGCACGTCGGCGCCGCGTACGCGCCGCCTGCGTTGTCATGCTCTTTTATGGCTTGCTCGCCGACGTCGGAAGGCCGTCGTGCTCTTTGACGACTGGAAGGCGAGCCCATGTTCCGTGTGACCAGGGCCAAGTTTGTCGCAGGTATGTGCATTCGGGTGCGGACGGTAGCGCGTATGTGGTGCTAGCGTGTGTAGTGGTGCATGTGAGGGCCGTGTGCCTGGCCGTGTGCGTTTGCCGCGGTCGGCTAGCCGTGCTGGCGCGCGTGCGCGGTCGCCGCGCGTGGCGGCGCGGTGTGCTCGGCGCGCGGAGGCGGGCGCGATGCGTGTCGTAAGTGGTAAAGTGGGGCGGCAGCGTAGCTATAAAGCTCCTGGCAGGGTGGGCTATGTAGCGCTCAAAGAAAAAAAGCTGAAGTAATGGCACTGAATGCGCAGGCGGCGAAAAATAATGCCGCCTCAATTCTCTCTTTCTACCTCCGATCAAATCTTTGAGAGAGAGCAGCGAGAGCCTCTCCTTACAAACTAGTTTAAATTTAATGTATCTACTCCATTTGTTCTAAAATATAATATGTTTTAGGTTTTGTGAGATGAATGTATCTAGAAAGCCTTTAATATGTAAATCACTCCGATTCTACACACTAAAAATTATCTAGATATATTAGTTTTACAAAAACTAAAATATCTTATATTTTGTAACAGAGTAAATATATACCAAATAATGTCTATATACATCTAAATTTAAACAAACTTATGACATGTTTTTAGGACAGAGTAAGTACGTGGAATCGAGGTGCACATGTGCTGCTGTCATGCAATTGTTGCCGAGTAACACGGCACTGCTTTGGCATTATGGTACTATATGAAAGTGGCCTCGGTCGCTTACGCAGAATAGTGCTCGGCGGTATCAGGGTAAGCAGCGGCCAAAGCAAAACCCGACACTGACGAGTGAGTGAGAAAGAAAAGAATCCAGGAGGATGGAAGACAGAAGAAGAATGGAATAAGAGTGCCCCATGTCGATTAGGATATTTATTTGCATCGTCGTTCTCTAGTTCCCAGAAAGCAACATGTAGATAGCTGTCAAAAGGAAATCTGAACTATTCCCAAGTACGTATACATGATCTGTATACAAGTAAACTACTGGGAAAATGTTGGCCTCCATCGCTTGTGTATGCCACCATTAGGGATTTTGGAAGATTTTCGTAGGCACTTTAAAGGAACAAGGATCTTAGACCTTTTTTTAATACCTTACGTAGAATTCAACCTCATAAGAATTTCTCTTGAGCATTTCATATACTATTTGAAATACATTCTCCATCCACCCAAACCTATTTTAATATGTCCGTTTTTCTTGTGCTACAAAAGAGCATGCTTTGATGCATATTCGATTATGTAGGGTTCGAGTGGACATGGCACTGCAAATGTGTAGTAGTTTTCCTATTTTTTATTCACATTTTAACTTTTCGTAAATCAAAGAGGTCCATATCCGCCAGGTCTTGCATGGACCGGTGGATTATGATTCACGGTCGTTGGATTTGTGGTAGGATTTTGAACATGTTGCTGTGTGGCAAGTCCTAGGTGTCTAATTAATTGACTCACTTGCAATATTCTGAATAGAATCAGGGCCGGTCCTGAGATTTTCGAGGCCCGGGACGAAACTCAAATTTTGGGCCTTTAATACAACAATCAGAATAATAATTTATAATGCATATATAATGTTAAAGAACTTAAAAGTGGATCCAAAACCAATGTTGTTAAAAAATTAAACATAGATGCAAACTCAAGGATGATGGTATATCAATATTATTTTTATAAATTATCATATCGACTATCTATAAATTCTTGTCGCCACTGTGGTTGGTGGACACGGTAAGATCTCCTCTCAGCAAATAGGCCTCTCGCCACTCGATGTGAGGACCGACGGTGACTCGTATCTAGCTCTTTTCCTAGGTAATAACCGGGTGAGGCCGTGCATGGTACACAGCAGATTGAGAGTTGGATTTGTACCTACCATAGCCTTAAATTTCTTCTTCTTAATTATTATCTAAACTAAATTTATATATTTTTGGTTCTGAGCAAACCTTGTCATCATTGTCGGGCTGTCGGCCGTTACTATTGTCCGATGGTACTCAGACCGTTTTGCACACCGCCCAGACCCTCTCTTATCTGATGCACTTTCGATCGGCTCTAGGGATGGTTGTTTGAATTTTGCAATTATTAAAGCATTTAATAAAAAATAAAAACAGGTGAAACATGCGACGATTGTGTGCACTCTATCTCAAATAATAAAAATATGTTATGCATTTCCTTAGGGTTAAAAGATTTTATGCATTATCTTGCCTCTTGCGTCCATGGTCTAGTCCACCAGTCCCAGCCCATTTAATACTCTTGTAGCTAACAAAAGGAGAAAAAACCAGCTAACCAGAGCAAATAAAAGGGCCAAGCAACAAAGAAAAATATCCAAGTCTCAACAACAAGGGGAAAAGCCCAAGCAACCGAGGCACTGATTTCCTCTCTCTGAAACCCAGGAGAGAAAAGCTCTCAAGATCCTCTAATGGCAACACTGTGTGCTCTCTTTCTCCATGCACATGACATTACCTATCAGGGGCCCCTTCGATCATGGGGCCCGGGGCGGCTGCCCCTCCAGTCCCCCCCTCAGGGCCGGCCGTGAATAGAATTCTACGAGTAGTATAATGTTTTCCTTTGATTTGTCACGGTATAAGTTCGTCAATACCTTGGTATATAATCCAGTCATTCTGGGGATCCTTGAGTCTATTACCTTTCTTTTTTAGAAACAAGCCTTACAATTATCATCACTTCTTGAGTCCATTATCTTAGACAACACGTGCAAGTGCAAACTCAAGACGAATAAGAGGCCAAACTTCCTTGTTCCTAATAGCACCGACTTCTAGCAAAAATAATAGTGACATTATGATATCAGGAAATAGTACTCCAATTCATGAGTTTTTATTCATTTTATTTATTTATTTTAAGAAAAACGTTTTTTTTGTGAAATTCCACTGATCTAGTAATATTTAATAATCATCAACAATAGTACGAAGAGGACTAAAAGTAATAAAAATTACAAATAGGTCGATGGACCACCAAGCAACGACTACAAACACTAGCAGAGCCGAAGGCGCGCCGCCGTCCTCGCCCCTCCATCACTTGAGTCAGGCAAAGCTTATCGTAGTAGAGCTTGTTGTAGTAGACAGACAGAAAGTCGTCATGCTAAGACCCCAAAGACGAAAGAACCAGTGCATTAGAGAAGCAACCGTCGCTAATAATGACATCCGTAGATTAGAAGATACAAACCTGAAATTACAACAACTAACACGAAAACCGACCAGATCCGAGGAGATCGGCCAGACACACGACTCCACGCGCCCTCCGTCAGGGCTAGTCGTACCACGGGAGCAAGGATAGGACGGGAAGAACCTTATTCTGACTTCAAGATATAGCCATCACCTCACCATCCCGAAGAAGACAAAAAAAGCAGCCTAAAAAAAAACTCCCGTCGGCGAGAACCATGGTCCGTCACATCTCCAAGACCCTAAGACCACCGGAGACATAACGGACCCGCTAGATGGGTCTTGAGAAACTGGCCTCTCACCTCGTGGGCAGGCTCACATACAGGAGGTTGGTTGAAAACAATTACATGATTGTTTTTTTAAGAAATACATTATGTGTGTAACATTGTAAGAGCCTATTTTTGCATAAAGTATCCAAAATACGTGCGAATGAAATAGACAAATGGTTCAAATGTTATGGATGCTAAGCTTTTACAAGAACCAAAATCACACTACAAAAATACCCTCCAAATCCCGCACTTTTTTGAACGGCATAAGAGAAAAGTATATGTAAAAGTTTTATTTGCCCGCGGATGAGCTTTCTCGGCACCTAACAAGGGAGACGAATAATTATCCACCGTGACAGACCATATACCGGCACATAATCGTGCCGATATAGATGGCACGCAATAACAGCGATTTTTTGTGTCACGCTTGGGCAATGGAGGCATTAATTATTGTGCTAAGCAGTGTTAAAAGTTGTTATAACGCTAGAGAATGGTCGAACACGTCCCGTTAGCTTCTTGTGATCGTCTCACTGACTAGTATGGTCCACCACTTCCTGAATATGGCCTTTATATCGCAACCTTTACATATGGGTCCTTGTGTAAACATGCCCCACAAAGATGGCCGCACTTGTTTTAGAACCCATAAAGCAAACCCTAGCATCCACTTTCCAGCCCCACTTCCTATATAAAAATAGGGAACCCTTAGCACACACAAACCACTTGTCACTCCATGCACCGCCGCACTCCGTCTTAGGCACTCCTAGTAGCCAAGCCAAACCCTAGATATGAGATTCATCGTTTCAAAGAAAAACGCTAGATCTCACCATCTGCTATCTCTGCTACTAACCACCCTCCCCGCTCTAGTGACACCAAGGCACTGGCGGAAATATGCAGGCTATCCACATTGGGTATTATCACATGATCTAGCACAGTCTCTCAGGCGGCGTCGGAGTCCTCCGTCATTCCCATGTTTTCATCTGATCTACAGACCATGTTTCATCTTGTTTTTTTAATCGATCTGATGTCTTTTAGATCCATGGCAAAGTCGCAAGCGTCAGCCGCGTGGTTGACAACAGGATCTGTGGCAAGTTCGCTTGCATGGTGCAGATCTTCGATATCCTAAGAGAGACACTCCTCGCCGAGAATGAATAGGCGTTGGACTCTAGTGTTGTGCACGGAGAAGGGCGTGCGAAATAGAACCAGTGGTCAGACCGGTGAACCGACAAATCTGACGCTCGCCGGTTTGAAAACGGGTACGGTTTTTTAAACTCTACTTTTGGTTGCACGGCACAAAGTAACCTCATGCATTTATCATTGAAATTCTGAATGTGCTTCTTAAATGCATTTCACCATACAACATTCAAATATGGGCGGTAGAGTAGAAGGGCAGCTCATATTTAAGCGTCGTACATTGAAAATGCATTTAAAAACGTATTAGGAATTTCAGTCAAAAATGTACTCCCTTCGTCTTAAAATAGTTGTCGTAGGTTTATCAAGCCATCTATTTTGAGACGGAGGGAGTACGAGGTTACTTCGTGTATTGTTTCTCCCAAAAGAAATCGTAAAACGTGGAGAAGTATACTAATAAGGAGGCCCGTGCATTCTGTCTAGGGTCAGCGAACTCATCGATCCTTATACTGGTCAGTGGGATGAACACCTTGTGCATGACACTTTTTGGGAAATGGACGCTCGTATTATTCTGTCAACACCAATTAGGGATGAATTTGAAGACTTTCCAGCATGGCACTTTGATAGTAAGAGCGTTTTATCGGTTAAATCAGCTTATAAAGTGTATATTCAGATCCGGGACATGGATGCCAATTCATCTTCGAATAGTAATGAGGAGAAGGAACAGTGGAGGAAAATCTGGCAACTACCCTGTGTTCCTAAGATCAAGCAGTTCGTTTGGCGGCTTGCTCATAACAACCTTCCGCTGATGACGGGGGTGAAAAGAAGGGGGATGGCATGCGACCCACTCTGCATCTGTTGTGGCAGGCTTGACGAAGACGGGTCCCATCTGTTCCTCAAATGCAAAGATATGAAGGAGCTATGGAGAAGCGTGGGAATGGAGGAGCTCCGCCGGAGTATAAGCGCATACGACTCAGTCCCAGCTGTAATACAGGAGATCCTGAAACTAGCGGATGAGAAACGAGTTCTCATTCTCTGCATGCTTTGGCAATGGTGGTTGCAACGAAACAAAAAGAATAAGGAAGGCCAGAAGATATCTACCGCGATAGTCCTGAGACAAGCCAAGTTTTGGGCGAGAGAATGCTTGCTAAACTGCAGCACTAAAGGTTTGAGTAGCTCAGCTGTTGAGGTTCAGCGGTGGCAGAGGCCGGTGGGAGAACTGATTAAGATCAATACTGACGGCGCTTTCCAGCATGATACACGCCAGGGAGGATGGGGTTTTGTGGCAAGAGATTGCTGGGGTGAAGCTCGTGGATCTGGAGCTGGGAGAATCCACCATGTTGCTAATGCGACACAAACGGAAGCCATGGCTTGCTGTGAAGCGTTGCATGCGATATCAACACGGGGGATGGGGAAGGTGCAATTGGAGACGGATTCACTGATTCTCGCCCGTGCTCTGCAAAGCCTAGATTACGACCTGGCTCCGGAAGGTATTCTGTACCGAGATATGAGAAGTTTCATTAGGCTAAATTTCATTTCTTGTGATGTGGCACATGTGCCTAGAGCTTGTAATAAGGTAGCCAATGAACTTGAATGTACCAGATGATGTAAGGGTTTTGGTGGCCAGCGAGTCAGCTGCGCCGTGTTAATGGAATCAGGGAGTTCCACGTTAAAAAAAATCGTAAAACTGCGATCCTTGCTCAAAAAAAATTAGAGTATAAATATTATTACGACTATTTATTGAACATTGTTGCACTGCACACCGGTCGTGCAAGCGGACCATGAGCACCTGGACCAGCAGGGACATCACGGGAAGCAGCAGCATCTCAGTGCATCTGCTGCAACCAAAGCATAAACTGTCTAAAGGGAGTATTAAAATGCTGGGCGCGCGAAATCTGAGACACCTTGCCAACTTGCCAGGGTGTAGGTTCTTTCAAATTCATCGCGCGCTATTCGCTGCTATAGTACACTCTACACACCACACGGCTGGCCATTACTGAGCAGCGGTACGTGCGTACACGGGCTTTCGGAATCTAATACCACTGCATTCTTCCCCCGTACAATTCACGATTAGGTGTTGCCTGCATAAAAACTTTTTTGTGTGAGGAGAGGAATGTGTTTGGTTCCCTGCACTCGATTTGATTGGCACATAAATAACCATTAACAGGTACACCCTTCGTTTCAAAATATAAGATGTTTTAGCTTTATGAAGGAAATGTATCTAGACTACTTTTAGTACGTAGATTCACTTAGATTTAGAGTGAATCTATACACTAAAACAAGTCTAGATACATTTTCTTTACAGATCTAAAACATCTTATATTTTGAAACGGAGGGAGTACATGTAAACAGTCATTAGCGATCTTGTTCTTCGTGTGCAGGCTGCAGAACCTGCTGGCGCCGCGGCAGCCAAGGGTCATGACGATGCCTCTCCTCTTCTACCACCTGCGTCTGCACACGAGTACTAGAAAGAAGCGATGGGATCAAAGAATCGAGGTCGGATGCCCCCCATCTTCTTCCCCTCTCTCCAAGAACACCCTCAAGCTTTCCCTCCAACGAAGCCGGTGCATCCACAGTTAGGAGCTCGACGTACTTTAAGAAGGCCAGCGTGACTCTCCCTTATGTGGCAAATTCCAGTGCGGTGACGTGCTTCTCGCTAGCCACATGCGGCGCTCGAAAAGGAACCCCTGAAGGAGTTCAAGAAGGCGGGAGATCGAGCTCCACCACTGCGAGCCTCAATGGAAATAAAATCATGCACACCTCCATTATCCCTGATCCATGGTGGACATCGGTAGGGAGCGCTCCTCGCTAGCCGAGGGTGGGCAATCCTCTTCTTCCATATCGCCAAAATGTGCCGGGAAGTGCAGCAGCCCGTTTAGAGAGGGGAGAGAGACGAACTCATCTTCAACCTCACGTACAATTTGAGAGAACTGTGGATGGGTTCCTCTACCTCCACCAAACAGAAAAACTTGCAACATAAGAGTTGTGAAAAACAGTGAGATCGAGTTACCTCTGGAAGGAAATTTTAAACGGTTAATTTTGTGTGACGAGTCTAACGAAATTTATCAAAAATAATCTCCAATTTTGACCATGATCATGAGAAGCTATAGTTCACGAAACTCGGTGTCGATGGTCGGAACTAAACCCATCGTCGATGTGCATATTTTTCATGTAGAGCTTGTTTTAAGTCGGGGTATATCTGTGCTAATTAGAAGTAGGTATGATGAAAATGCTTAGAGAGAAGAGAGAAACTAACCTCTCCTAGGTTGCAACGAGGCAGCTCGCTAGAGACGCCCGGGTTAAAAAGCACTTTGGCGCAACCCAACCTCCCATACAAGCATCCAAACAGCCCATTTCCTTCTACCAGGGACTGGTTGGGCCTTATGTATGCAGGCTACCAAACACACATCTTCGTGAACCTAGCGAAGATTTTTGCTAAATTGGCAGCCTCATCGACACCAATCCGTACTGATTCCACATTTTCTTGTACTAGACAATACTGCTTCCACTATGAATGCAGAAGTAATTTTGGTGTCGTACATTGAAGGGAGGGGTGCAGCTACTGTTTGTACCCCTAGGTGCGGTGGCCATTTATCATCTACTCCTGCGTACACACAAGTTTGTAAAGGCGATGGCCGTATAGCACTATAGCACCAATGATGTCGGCATGGTGTAAAATACAAAGATAGATTTGCATCCGGCATGGTGATATGTGATGATTAAGAAGGGAATCCTTCTGGAACCATGGTTAAAACAAGCAGATTCCTTTTTAAGGGAAAAAAAAAACTAGGCATGCAGCTAGCTTCTTGCTTCACACCAAAGATAACCAACCGTGGTCTGTGGACATTTGCCACTTTGTGCCTCTCACGGTTGAAACAACTTGGAAAAGCTTTCTTGCGAAGAGCTCAAGTTCTTTACCACTAAAAGGCGCCACTTCTACGGCAATAATAACCTAACAAACTAAAGCTAAAACGGCGAAAGCTTAGTAGCAATCCTACTAAACCTAACACGACCTAATAGACTCCTACCACCGCTCCTTTCTGAATTCTAGCGTAGTACACAACCACTAATAACATACTAGAGGACGCGAAGAAAAATCCAGGGTACAACAGACTAAGCGACCGAATCGAAGAAAAATGTACACTACCCGCCGTGGAGCGGGGGCGGCTAGAACGAGGCGACGGTCGGCGCGGCGACGACGACGGGGTCCTTCTTGCGGCGCATCTCGAGCACTTTGCGGTGGGAGTTGGAGTGCAGGTCGCCCACGAAGGTGGGGCTGCAGGCCGGCCGGTACTCCGGGAGGAGCCGGCCCGACTTGAACCGGACGCCACAGGCGTTGCAGAGCGTCTTGGCGCCCTCGGGGCCCGCGCGCCACTGGGGCGTCTTCTGCACGCCGCAGTGGCTGCAGCGGCGGTCGCCCTGCACGACGGGCGGGGACGGGGAGGCCGGGAGATGCGGCGGGAAATGGTTGTTGTGCTTGGGCTTGCGCCCGCGCTTCTTGCTGCCGTGCTTGGAGGACTTCTTGGAGCGTGCCGGGTCGTCGTCGAGGAGGAGGTTGGAGGCGGCGAAGAAGGCGGGGGAGTCCAGCAGGAAGAAGGACGCCGAGGAGGAGGCTGAGGAGGTGGTGGTGGAAGAGGACGCCGAGTCGGATATGGACGAGCCGGATAGCGACCACACGGTGGTCGCGCGCGACCGCTTGCTGCGCTTCTTGGACCGCACCGGCACAAGCGCTTCCGTGGAGAGCATGCATATGGTCGGCGTCCTCATAGGGTACGCGGCTCCGTGCTGCCGCCACGGCGCCGCGGGTAGCCGCGGCGGCGGCGGCGGGAGCTCCGCCAGCGAGTCGTCCATGATACGGGACACCCACTCCAGTTCCTCCGCGTCGTGGGCCTGCAGAAAACACCGAACGGTGTAAACAACTCGAATAATAATACTCTACTCCGGGAAACCCTACTAAAAATAGTGGTGCCGCGCGCCTTGCCGGCCCGGGAGAGAAAAAGGTCAAACGTGCTTTACCGGCAGGTCCATCTCCGGCGGCAGAAGCGGCATGAGCTCGTAGGAGACAACCGAGGAGCCGTGGGAGTCGCTGCACTTCTCCTCCTCCTCCTCCTCCTCGGCCGCCGGCGCCGCCTCGCAGAGCAAACCTCCGCCGTCCTTTTCCACCTCGCAGAGCTCCTCAAGGTCCAGGAGGTCCTCCACCAAGAACCCGTCTCCTAACAGCCCGGCTCCCCACGCCGCCGGCCCAGCGACAACGGCGTCCGCCACCTCCTCGGCTGCCTCGTACGGCCTGAGGCTACTCCTCAGCGCGGACATGCTCCCTGCTTCCCTCTCCACCTGGAACAGCTAATCAGTTTCCTCACAGGTGCGTGTCAACAACCGGCGAAGGGCACAGGGAACCTTTGCTTACCAGGGAGCCGTGGTGGTGCGCGAACGAGGACGGGGACGACATGACGGAGGCGGGTGCAGAGGAGGAGGAGCGGGTAGGCGAGGAGGAAAGGGAGGCGTGGAGGAGGTGAGGAGCAGAGGAAAAGGCAAGGGCGGAAGAGATGAGTGTCTGGTGGGTCATTGAATGGCTGCCAAAGCCCGTGAGCGCAACAAATGCACTGTTGTTTGTTGTTTTCGCTCGAACCCCTCCCCTTTTCCCCGCTTTTGCTCTCCTTCAATCACGATACTCCATTCCATTTCTTTCTTTTTTTCAAGAAAAAAGAACCAGCATAATGGACATACCAGTCAGTCAATAGAAGTAGATATTCTTTGCCCCATTTTCGTGACGATGCTTTTGGATGCTACTTCTCCTATGAATATATCCTGCAAAGATATTGCTTTTGAAAGTGTATTACTAATACTCCCACATACCCATATAATTTGACTTGGATTTAGCTAGATTTAGATGTATCTAGCACTAAAATATGTCCAGATACATCTAAATCTAGACAAATTTAAATCAACTAATATGAGTCTGAAAAAGTATTATTTCTGATAGGCGTAATGGTACCATGGAGCAAAGATATTGCTTTTGAAAGTATTGCTAGTATTATTGCTTTTGAAAGTATTACTAGTATTAGAGCATCTCCACTCGTTGGGCGAACTCAGGCCGAAATCCAGACTTTTTTGGTCGTACGGAACTTGATTTCGGTCTGGGTATGTCCATTTTTCCACTCGCGTACCCATGCGAGTTCTCATGTTTGGCTAAAATTTAACAAATTTCGGCAAACTTGTTGAACTTTGGACGAATATGGTCGAACTTTGGGCGATATAGACAAACTATGGGCGAATATGAGAGGTACAGACGAACTTTGGACGAATATGGTCTATGTGGACAAACTTTAGACGAATATGACGATATGAACGAACTTTGGGCGATAGGAACGAACTTTGGGCGAATATGAGCGATAGGAACGAACTATGGCCGAATTTTGGGCGAAACTTGGGCGAATATGGGCGATACGGACAAACTTTAGGCGAATATGACCGAATTTTGGATGAACTTTGGGTGAATATGGTCTATATGAACGAATTCTGGGCGAATATGGCGATATGAACGAACTTTGGACGAATATGGGCGAATATGAGCGAACTTTGGATAAATATGGGCGAATATATGCTGACTGGGCGGGTCCACTCGCCGTATTCGCTTCTTCCGGCGTTCTCAGGCGTAACCAGGATCTGGATATGACCTGGATAGTCCGGACAAAGTTGGACTAAATCCGGACAAAAACAGGTTCTGGGTACGCGACTAGACGAAATTTTGGCATTCGGACCTATTTTCAACGTCTGAATCGACGTCCTTGGTAGCCGAGTGGAGACGCTCTTACTCCCTAATAGTATACCTTCGACTCATGTGCTCTGGCACTACTACTATCTTTCATTTAATCACGAATTGGGGTATTGTTCTAACTGGAGTGATAATTGGACTCTCTTATCTGATAGCCTCCTTACTGAAAATGTACAAGTAGCCGAAATGGACGAATCTGGAACAGATTCGCGCACTGCGCGCGGCCGGCAGCGTTTTTATTCGCCGCGCAATTTCTGTGATTTTTTTTACAGGAATTCTGTGATTATTTTAGTTGGAACTTTTGCGTCGGTGATCGATCGATCGCCAGCGGTTGTGTTCAGGCCGAGGTGGACTCATAATGGGCCTGGAGCGTCTGCTAGAGCTTCCGCTTATTCGGAAATCCTATGGGCAGAAATCTGGGTGCGTTGGCTTCACGCGAGCACCGGCCAGATTGAGCTGGTGCAAGCGAGAACATATCTAGGGATATATGCATCTCTAAATGACACCATGATAATTCCCTAAAAAAATGATACCATACTATTTCTTTAAGTTAAATTTTTAAGTTTCTCAAAAAGTTGAAAATAATTGTGCGTGTTCACAAGGTGTGTGTCACATGCCCTAGAATTTTCAGAACCAAATTCAGAACCCACAAAGAAACAAAAAATAAATCCAACATAATTAGTGATCTTTTTGTTTCTCTGTTTGTGTTTCAAATTTGACTCTGAAAATTCTAGGGAACCTGAACACACATCTTGTGGACATTTATAATATTTTTCAAATTTTGAAAAAAAACTTAAAAATTAAATTTGAAGGACTAGCATCAGAGTATCATTTAGGGACTCATATCACTAGATATATACATTCTCTGGTGCAAGCAACATGATTCTGTGCAGGCATAACACAATAGGATTGTGTTGTTACTATCTTCTTATAGTTTCTATTGGCCTTGAAAAACTAGAAGCAGCAATTTGACTTGCCAAATCGCGTTAAAAAAACTCTTACTTCGTATTTTTTTTGTGAGACCGATCAATTTAGATCATAGGACATTTAGGCCAATCTTAGATTGGAAAATTAGAAAAACATAGGAGTAGGAATACCTGGTATTAGTACAAAGGATAACTGTGATATTGTAATCGCATGACCACTTAAGTCCTACAGCGATGATTCACGATTGTATGTGGCACCACATGAAAGAAACAACAAGAACAAGATATTATGGAACCAATATGTGGTTAATGGTTTCAAGGGTGGTAGTACGGCCACCTCACTCGGGATCAAATCATAGTTTTGATGTTTTGCGTGTTCTCATTAATGCGGGTTATTTCCTTAAGTGGGAGACAACGTTGTTCGAGATTTCTTCAATTTTGATGCTTCGTGACTCCGGTCTTTAGTACGTGTTTTCTAAGTGTGTGAATTAGGTGCCGGTGCACATCTGTGCATGCGCCTATGTTTTACTCAATGTTTCTAGAAAATGAGAAAGAAAAATATACTACGAGAGGACAGTCAAACAAACTTATGCTATAGACATAGTGCAGTTGAGTCATAATGAAAAAAAATCTTACCAAATAGAGTGTTTGTTTTCTTACAGGCATATGCCCTATGTTACCGGGGAAGAGATACACCCGGCGCCCTTCAGAAAGGATGGCGACACCCGCAGGCGTCGCCACATTGGTGTCAAGACGACAAGGGTTTCTTTCGACCCCTCAAAAAACCAAGCTCTTGGACGCTTCGAATTGCTCCACCCGGTGCACCGCCCACCAGCATACACCCCCACGGTTTCACCATCACCCCCTTCATATCACCGTGACCCACGGGGTGAGGCTGGTAGACCCGAGAAGAGGCGACCTTGGTGGGGGTCGGCAGCATAGTAACACACGGGAGGGAACAACCTCCACCGCCGGGGGCGATAGCCGATCGAATGTAGCAACAAGGGAAAACCAGGCCCTCGATGGCCTGGCCAAGCCCAAACAGGCTCGTGAAGCCCGCCACGACGCTGCAGCAAGGGTGTCACCGCGGCCGCCGACCCTAGATCCAGCTCCTACTCCTCCGTCCACCAGTGGACCTGCCGCCACCGCAAATCCCCGCCGCATCGTCGCCACCATGCTCACCCGGCCCAGCCGGACTGTCGTCGGTCTGAGCAACCCCACCTGGGCCAACAACCCAATCCCCACCTTGGCGAGTCCCACTACATGGACAGAGAGGACCGGTAACTCCAAGCATGAAGGAGCAGAAGGCCGACCCGCACAGCATACACGACGCCTCCGTGACGCCGACGAGTCATGACCTTCAGAACACAGCCGGTTCTGACTGGCGGCACCAGCGCAAGGCCCACCTGGCTCGCAACTGGCCCTGCCACGTATGGCCATGGGAGGGGCATCGTTGCCGGCCTCAGCCCAGATCGAGCCCACTGGACCAGATCTGGGCGAGGCCACCTGCCCGGCACGCCCGCCTCCTACCTCCACCTCGAAGCACCGCCGGCCCGTCGTGGGCACCCGCCACCGCCGAGGATCGAACGCCACCGGAAAGCCCCGCCACCGTCTGCCACTGCCCCGCGCAGGGCCCTAGGGACGCGGACAAGGGAGGCCCATCGCTGCCAGCACCACGCGGGCTTAGCCTGGCAACGTGCATCGACGGCAGCAGGAGAGGAGGGAGGGAAGAGGGCGGAAGGGGTGGAGTTTGCGAGCACCCGCCCGGTCGCCCGCGGGGGACGACTCGGACAAGTCGTTTTTTCTGTCTAATCCTTGGAAGCTTCCAGCAACAGGACGATGGACAAGTCAACTTCCAAACTCGTATGACTCATGAGCATCTACATTATTTCCTACAAAATCTCAAAACTTATGAATCTATGTGTGATGCATTTTTGGGGGTACTGCATACAAAATAAACACATGCATACAAAATAAACACATGATTTTGGGAGGAAAGAAGAAAGAAAGAGTAGACATAGGTGAAGATGGAGTGCATTGGAAAGCTTATACAAGTCTAGAGTCACATTCATATAAAATTGGAGCCACGTGAAAATGAAATTCTTGATTCTACGATTCAAAAGACATATGTAGGAAATAAACATAAAGATCATAATCCTTCACAAGTCCTCTGGGAATTTAGAAACCAAAGATGTCCTTACATAATTCAAATTCTAGATACTTTCTTAGGTTCTTTATTCCACAATGCTCCAAACTTCACAGAAATCTTATCATTGCTTTTGACACCTACTCATTGTTCCATAATTTAGGAAGTATTTGTATCCCTTATCCAAGTAACTACGCATGCGACCTTTTGTTCCTACACATGTGTTCTTATGTGTTATTTCTATTCATTCTTTTTATCTAACATGCAATACAAACAAGTCTTGAAGATGTTATGTCTAGACTTGATGAGATATATTATTGTCATGGCTTTCTTATGTGTAGCAATCAAAATTGTGTGTTAGTGGAACTTTTTTTGGCAAAATAAAACTAGAAACAGAGTTAGGTTTTGTTTTAGATAAATTATGTTGGAGTCAAAGATGGGGGGATGTGATCCTAAAGGAATATCCTATTAAGTCACTTGATATGTCGGATCATTCAAAGAGATTTCTTGTCTAATAGCATATATAAGACGTATCATAGAAGCACACATTAGCTCTTTTTCATTCAATTATTGATTAATTGGCAATTTAATATAACATCTCATATTTTTTATACGAGTATCCAAATATAGCATTTCACATATTTTTTTTTGTTTATACGTTTGTAGTTTCAAATCATTAACAATATGTTTTCATCTTCTTTCTAGGTGCTCTCGTATTCATATATTCTAAGCACGCATCTACTCAATCACGGTTCCATGTTTTTCTATTATGATACGTACAAGTAGCATTCAATCAGCCCGTATGGTCTAGCATCCATCACAATTCACACGGTATGTTACTTGTACGTATGCGGGTCTAACATTCGATCAGCCCATATGCGAGTAGATTTTAATCCCTCCGACTCATATTAGTTGACTCCAATTTAGATATATTTAGACAAATTTTTATGATAGCTAACTAAACTATCGTATAAGTTGGCCAGACGACAATGGCTTATAAACGATGGTTGCGTCTATTATTAAACTTGCAGCTAGTGAAGTACCACAGTCCACATGGTGGACAGGAATGGCAAGGAGACTCACAAACTTGCAAGTAAACCCAGCGAAATTTCGAAAAACAGACCAAAACTACTGCACGCGTTGACGCTGCATCAGAGGATCTGCGCACGGAGTCAGTGGGGGTGCACCGGTGGCATCGCCAATATTGACCGGCAGGGCAGGGCCCCAGTGGCGGAACTACCAAAACACCGTCGGGAAAATTCAAGAGCCTGGGATTTGTGAGGCAGTTTCGGGAGTCGGTCGCCTTGTACTACGTGCTCCCGACGGACCAAGAAGTCATTCTTGGCCCGGTAAGTAAAACGCCAGCGGCCAACGTGCAGGGCCGGCCGGTTCTGCCGCACTCTGATCGGCGCGGCTCGACACGTAGCGGGGGAAGCTTAGCTCGCGGATACCAGTGGGACGGCGAGCCCGTGCGTGAATCACGACCGGCCATGTTTGAAAACGAGGAAACCTTACCAGCGGTCCTAATTCTTTTCGCGTGTCTTCAGTTTAGTCCTAGTTTTTTTAAAACGTATATCTATGTCTTAAATATTTCGTACGTGATTCACACGGTCCCCAAATCGGTTTGATCTCGTTTCTGGTGCCACGTCGACATCGGACATGTGGCGTTGGAAAAATTTACGGAGGGACCCTTATAAGATGCGAGGTTCTAATTCTGGGCCCTAGTTCTTCTCCATCTCCGCTCTTTTGTCGCCGATGTTCATGGCGCAGACCACTCGTTCGCTTACGCTATACTGCGCTCACCGATGTCCTCGCCGTCTACAAACGACCGAGAGCGCGCCCCCATCGCCTCCAGAACTTCGCCGTCGACGAAGGCGAGACAAGACATGAGTGTGGCATAAGAGGAGCCGTGACATGCACCTCGCCGCCGCACGAGCAGCGGAAAACGCCAGGTCCGACTCAATCACACAACATGCTTGGTTGCCAACATGGGAGTGGCGTGTAGTCCGCCGACAACACGCGCATGAGAGTGGCGTGCAGCCCGACAAGGCAGGATAGCGGCACACATTTGTTGGGATCTAGCGTTGCTTGTGTGGGCGCGATGGATGAGGCGGGTACATGGGTGAGCAAGGGGGCAAAACTCATGGGATCCATCCTCACGGCAATCGCCTCACCGAAGCTGCACCTCCACTGCCGGTCTACCGTTCAAAGACAGGGGATTTCGTGATGACGAAATACAACCTCAGGGGTCTATTCGCAAATATAAAGGGTGGCTGGTATGCCACGTGGGCCTCACTTTTGACGTGGCACCGGTCAACATGGGTCAAACCGATTTAGGACCTCGCGTGAATCACTTACGAAAGATTTAGGATCTAGATATGCATTTTGAAAGGATTAGGACCAAACTGAAGGTACGCGAAAAGAATTAGGACCGCTAGTGCGGTTTACTCTTTGAAAACGATTGCGGATGCCGCCACCGTACGTACGTACGTGCCGCGTCCATATTCTGGAGGCAACCGGCATGGGCCAGTGGCTGACGTGTCGCGCAGCTTGGGGGGTCGCGGGGCTTCGTGTGTCGTCTCTTCCGCGGTCTCGCAATCGCGAAGCGTTCGAAATTGGAAACACCGCAGCTAGCGCCCAGCTGATGATAGATCGGCGGCGTCATATACGATTGTGCACGCACTTCTCGTGCATGCCCGGCCCCGGCCCGCTGAGGTACATAAGAGTATCTCCACTCGTCTATCCAGGACGTCGAAATCTGATCCGGACGTTAAAAATCAGCGCAGTCATGTACTCAGAAATCTGTTTTCGTTTGAATTTGGGCCAACTTTGATCCGGACTATCCAGGCCGAACACAGAATCCCAGGTACGCCCTGGAAATACCGGACGCAGCGAAAATAGGCGTGGGCCAGCTCTGTCGGCGAGACAGTCCTATTCCCACCCACTCCACTCACCCAGACTGCGGCGAAGAGCTCCCATCCTCTGTCGCTATGACTTCGCAGGCGGAGCTCCTCCACGCCTTTAGATATGCTCGCCGTAGTTGTCGCCCACTTCGCCGCCCGTTCCGCCGCCGCTTTTGCCGATCGAACTTCGCCGTAGCTCTGCTTCGCTGCGTGCTCCCACCACCACGCCCGCCAAGTGTTCGGCATTTGGCCGGTTCGGCCATGGACTCCGACGACGACGAGATACTCGCCATGGACTCCGACGACGAGGAGATGCTCCTCGTACTGCTGGAGGAGGAGAGCGCCGAGGTCGCCGAAGGTAAAGATCACTTGGAGATCCTCGCCTCGCTCGCCCAGCTGTACCTGCAGATGGCGAAGCCGAAGCGCGGTGGTTCGGCGCCAGGTCGCCGGAAGTGCAAGGCGAGGCAAAGTATAGAGGATTACTGCTTGTTGTACGCCGACTACTTCGCCGACCAGCCACTCCATGAAGAGGACGTGTTTCGTCGCCGTTTCAGGATGAGCCAGAAGCTTTTCCTCAAGATCGTGCATGCCATCCGGGAGTTCGACCCCTATTTCATTTGCAAGAAGGACTGCACCGGCTTGGTTGGGTTTTCCTCACTTCAGAAGTGCACCGTGGCGATATGGTTGCTTGCATATGGAGCGTCGGCTGACAGTGCCGATGACTATCTCCGCATCATCGAGTCCACCACCATTGATTGCTTGTATAGGTTCTGCAGGACAGTGATTGCAGTGTTCGGGGAACAGTACTTGAGATCACCCACTGCTGAAGGCACTGCTCGGATCCTCGCAGTCAATGAAAGTAGAGGATTTCCTGATATGCTTGGAAGCATAGATTGCATGCATTGGGAGTGGAAGAACTGCCCATTTGCATGGCAAGGAATGTACACAGGCCACAAAGGAGATTGCACTGTAATACTTGAGGCAGTTGCTACACATGATCTTTGAATCTGACACTCCTTCTTTAGCATGACAGGATCGAACAACGACATCAACGACATCAACGTCCTCAACTCCTCAACTATCTTTTCAAAGCTTGTTGAGGGTCAATGCTCCCCCTGTGAAATTTGAGATTAGAGGGCACCACTATAACAAGGGATACTATCTAGCAGATGGCATCTATCCAAGATGGCCAAAATTTGTAAAGACTATCTCAAACCCAATATTCCCCAAGCATTTCCACTTTGCCAAGGAACATGAAGCTTGCATCAAGGACATGGAGCGGGCATTCGGTGTGCTCCAGCAGAGGTTTGCAGTTGTCCGGTTCTCTACTATGACCTGGTCGAAAGATCAGATGTGAGAAGTGATAAACTATTGTGTGGCCTTGCACAACATGATCATTGAGGATGAGAGGAAGGATCCAATGAGTTTGCTCGAGGAGAACGAGCCATACTACAAACAGGATCCTCTTGCCGAGTCTGATTGTAACATCCCAAAAATATCAAACTTAGATCATCAAACACTAATCATCAAGATTAGGGTTAACAAAAACTTTTCTAAATAAACTCATGAATGCATGTATATGTGTATGCATGGATTTTGAATTTCTTTAAAAACCACCTTGTTTGTGTGATCCATTGCTTGTAAAATGTTTCTTAGGTGAAATGAACATCATCTAAAACATTTTCCACACTTTTCCTAAAAACAAGTAAATCAAAACAAATATATTAAGTGAATGGTCATTTTGACCAATTTAACTCCCATGCCTACTTTGGCTGTCTCAAACTTTCAAAACCTAACAGAAACTTTTCTGGATCTTTGCACCCCTTGAATGTACTCATAACAAGGTATCAAAGCCCACTTTGTGATCATCCAGAAACTTTCAAATGCATAGTTTAAATGACAACTCAAAATTGAATCTTCTTCATATGGGAAGATCCCACTTTTCCAAAACCCACTCAAACAAGCTCAACTTTCAAAACCCAAGCATCTGCAGACTCACCAGCACCAATCTAGCAAACCCACCAAAATTCATTTCAAAATTCAAAACTTGATTTCATGCGGCAATTTCATCAAACAGGTTGCAGACACAAAACAAACAAAACATCAAACACTATAGTGTGCAGTGATTCTTGTCTAACCTGTTCCCTAGTTAGCTCACACACAACTCAGTAGATCATCTAGAAAGATTAGCCCAACACTAGCACCCCTGTGAGCTTGCCATTGCCATTAATGGTGAATAGCCGAGCACCTCAATGCCACCCCATAGTCGACAACAGGCTAGAGGAAGAACTAGACGTGCCAACCTTGTGCAGGAGGCAGCCCACCGTCCACCGCCACTGTCCCGGCCTTGGCGTTGCCAAGCCACGACCACGCGCAAGCCGCGCCAGACCATGCCGGCGTGCGCCAGCGCCACCTCGACCATCGTCCACGAACCGCGCCGCCCTCACCGTGCACACACGATCATCACCGACCTAGGAGACCGCCCAGACATCCACGTTTGCGCCGTGCCATACGCCACCGCCCGCCGTCGAAGACGCCGCCTCGCCTGAGCACCCGGCCTGCACCAAACCACACCGCCCCATGCCTCGCGACCATGTCTTTGAGCATCGCCAGAGACACACCATCCCTACCCTTGCCCATGTCATTAGCAGAACGCTTCGCCCCGACGAGCTCACGCGTCGCCCGACGGTCCCTCGCCGACTATAAATAGGCCACCCCGCACGATTTCTTCACACCATCTCACTCCCTCCTCACCGATCGTGCCACACTGTTCTCGAGGAAGGCGAGCACCACCGCCGAATTTCACGAAGCCCGCCTCTCGAGAAGAAGGGAGCCAACGATTGATCCGCCCAGAGAAGCCACCGGTACAGGAGGTTCGCCGTCGACTTATCGTTCGCCCGCCTCGCCGACCCTCGCCTGCACCCGGTGAGCCCCAGACCCCTCACTGGCCGCTAGTTTGTTCTCATTGGAGTTGTCTCGGCGTCGACGATGACACCCACGTTAGATTAGAACTAGATCGAGCGATCCACGTTGCCCCATACCGCTCGCCCAGCCTTGTCGTGACGGTGGGGACACCCACTTAAGCAGCCCGCGGGAGCACTGCGCTTAGCAGGCCGGCCCAGTAACTTTTCCCGCGCAGCCCAGCAATTCAAATTAAATCTTTTTCTATTTCAATTCAAACACACTTCAGCACCCAACTTTAAAAATCAACCCAGATCGATTCAGTGCACCAAATTGGATGAAACCAATTTTGTTGGAAAGGTCTCTAAATGCTTAATCCAAGCCCGTTGGATTCAAGTCATTTGGATCTGTAGATCACCCATAGTAATAATAACAAGGCAGAAGCTTTTCTGCATTCAAACATTTTTCAAATTTAAACCATAAAAGTTTTTGAGTTGATTCCAACTCTCAAAAATCACATTTGACCATACCTTTCAGAATATATAAAAATATATAGGTTTACTTGCAGAAATAATGTTCAAGTAATAAAAGAATGCTACATAAGCATTTCTAGCCACTTTAATTAATTAACATAAAAGGGTAAAACCTTATTAAATTGTGACACCACTTTAAATGACATTCCCATGGACTACAATATGTGGTGATGACATGTGTCAACATGATCCCATGTTTAATTTGGAGAATATTAAATCTTAAGTAATTTTTCAATGAGTAGAAATTACTTTTCTAAAAATAAAAAGAATCAAACCAAGCCTTAACCTTGTAATGTTAGAGATGATGCTAGATCATCTATAGGATCCTTGTGTGTGATGATTGTGTGGCATCCCGCAAAAACCACTACTAGAAAATCGCGTTGAATTTGTGCATTGCATCGTCATCATCATGCTTTGTTTGCATAAAACTTTTCCGCAAAGCCCGATTTGTTTTCCAAACGCCCCATCTCTATTCAAACACAAAAACCGGGTCCCCGGAATATTTTGTTTTGGCCGCTATTGGTTTGCAGACGGCCCGTTTAAAACGAATAAAAATTATAATTATTTTAGTGGGGCAGCCGAACGGGCCGATTGCCCCGAACGACCGCCCCAGAATTTCAAACGGTCCACCTCCGAAATTCCTAAAGTTACCCACTAGTCTACCCAACCCAACCCTCCACCTCACCCTGGCCACTCACACGTTGCCACCTCACCACAACCCTCACCCCCCACCAACCGTGGGCTGCCACTTGGCCTCTCCCTCCTCTCAATCTGCCCCACCAAACACACACCACACCGCCCTCCTCCCAGCCACACGGGCCCCAAGCCAGCCCTGGACCCTCTCACTCCACGCCCGCCAGCCAAGCACCTTAGCCTTGCCACCTGCCCACAAGGCGCACTCATCCCCTCAGACGCGCCCGACGCTTCAAGTGCAGACGCGCGCACTCCTCCACGCTTGGCTGAAAGCATGTCCACCCCACTGCTTCCCCTGTGTAGCCACCCATGGGGCCAGTCCACCAGGCACTCCCTCACCCGGTCAACCTCTCCTGCCCACCTCCGCCACGCCCCACGCGCTTCCGCCTGGCGTGCCTCCCGCACCTCCTCACCCGACGCCACCGCCTCCTCCTCCTCCTCCTGTGGTCCTCGCGCCGGGCGTGCTTCGACCACGCTCCGCCTCGCCCTCTCCCCCTCAGCTCGCCTCCCCGCCGCTTGTGCGTCGTCCCATGCTATCCTCGCCTCATGGCCCCAACCTCAACCGCCTCCTCGCCTCGAGCGCCGCCACCGCTTCGACCGAGCTTCCCCAGCGGCAGCCTCCTCACCGACCACCCAGGGACCCGCCCTGGCGCGGATGTCTCCCATGCCGCCAGTCCCCTGCTGCCGTCGGGTTCCCTCCACCGCCTGCGTCTGCGCCCCGTCGCGCCGGCGCATCAACCTCGCCTGCCTCCAACCACCGTCGCCAGCTGAAAGCTCACCGCCTCGGCCTCACGCCGCCCCAACCCAAGGTCTGCGCCGCCGCCGCCACCGCGGCCCGGCAGCCGCCTGCTGCCATGGCTGCCTCTCTCCGCCCGCTGCGTCGTCATCGAGGCCGCCCCTCCACCTCTCTGCGTCGTCGTCGTGTCCCTAGCGGATGGGCCGCCGTCGCTGTCCGCTTGAGCCCGAGTCTCGCCGCCTTTACGGCAGCGCTCTGCGACGCAGCCTGTGGCCGCACCTCGTCCTCCGGCCCTCGAGACCCGAGATCAAACCGCAAGACCTCCACGTTCGCCAAGTTCGCCAACATGGCAAGTCCGAACCGGAGACCTCCCCGGACCACAAGGCGGGTGGAACCGACAAGACCTACCTCACGGAACAACAAGTACTTCCTCGTGGAACACCAGGATCGACCGATCCGGAACGCCAAGTATTACCTCGGACGCCAACACCCGAACCGGAAGAATGCCAAGACCGCGGAACGCCAAGCTCTCCCGAGGACACCGAGACCCAGAGGCGACAAGTGCTTCGTCCCGAACGTCAAGACCGACAACTTGACCCGAAGACCCCGGAAGCGCCAAGACCTACCCCTCTAACCGAGAACGTTCCGTCGAACCCCGAACCCCAGACCCTGGACCCTGTCGAACCCCGGAACCCCAAGATCGTCGATCCCCCTCTAATGTGTGAACCCCTTCCCGCAAACCCTATTTTATAACATAATAGCAACTTGTCGCATATTTAATTGTTATCTCGCATGCATATCATGTGGTTTGGGGGCCTTATGCCGATTCACCTAATAATTAAATATGGGGCCCATATGCGGGCAAATCTAGCCTTATATCGGCCTCATTTAAAATTGTGTAGCGAACCCGGTGCTATCTTCTACCATGATAAACAACATTTAAATTGCGGGGTTTCTAAACAACATGAACCATATAATTACTTGTCGGGACCCTGGTTCCGCTTAACATGACCTAATTGCATCGCATCTTTGCCATGCCATGCATCATACATGCATCATGCCGATCTTCTGCCGTTATATTAAATATTGCATCCGGTGTTTATTCTAGTGTTTTGCTTCTTCGCGGACAAGGCCGTTGAGTTGATGTGAGCTTCGCCCCGATCTTGATTTGTACCTTCGGCAATGTTTTCAGCAGCATCTCCCTCTTTCTACCTATCTTACTTTTATAGTCTTTACTCCCTCCTGTTGATCTATTGCTATACGTGTTGCGATGCTCTAGTTTCATTACCGATATATCCCTATGACCTTATATTGCCTTGGACACACCCTATTACCATTGTTTGGTAGATAGTTGGACTTGCGTCGTAGTTGCTTGCTCAAGTCTTGATGTGTGTCATATGCCCGATTCTTGATGTATTGCCGCATGTTGATGATGGAGATGATTCTAGTTTTACTTATCGTCACTTTAATTTTTGTTTAACAACTAAAATTGAATAAGCGGAGGCATCGGTGGGTGATAGAAAATATTTGGTTTCGAACGCCCACTTGTGTCCGTCGGACCCAGTACTTGATACATGTTCCTTGATTTATCGCGCTATCCACATCCGGGAGGTATATGGGACCCCTGAGCGAGCTTGATTCCTTATTTCTTGGGGCCACAAACTAGTTTGAGGTTTTAATTACGATCCTGCTTATGCCATGCTACTTTACGTATTTAAATTGCGAGGAGCACACTGTCTTTGTTAGGAATTGTGACCCGTTACGTGGTATCGGCCCCCGTTTGGGGATCTGCATGTCGTTTACCGCCCCACAAACCTTGGGTCCGTCTCGAGCTAGCTTACTTGCCGTTGGTAGACTACAAGGGTGGCCCCTGAAATATTTCTGAATCCTGTGATTGTTCATCGTAAAAGCCTCGTTGGGTTTTGAGTTGGTTTTTCAGGTTGATCGGCGTGTGTTGCTATTGGTGCACCCCGGTAAAACTTTCTGAAAGCCGTGTCCGCGGATATGGACGACTTGGAGCACGATCTCGATCATAGACAAGCATAACTAAAGTTTATCGCTATAAATTTGACTTATAATGACTAGTAATCAGCTTCACTATAACGGAATGGCTAATTAATCGCCCACAATTGCTTGTTTGGTTGTCGCTTGCGACAATTGTATCGACTAGTAAGTATTGTAACTACAAATGAATGGTGAATAAAAGTACCAACAAGCTCCGGGTTTTTGGGTTATATCATGATAAATGTATCTGACTAGTAAGTGTTGCCACTATAACGGAATGATTAACTAAAAGTGCCCACTGCCTACTTTAGCAGGATGATTACCTATACCTGACTAGTAACTGCTGCAACGACAACCGAATAAATAAAACTGCCAACTGTGTGAGTTCCTCGGTTGACTTCCTCGTTTGGTCTCGAGGGGGAAACACCAGGATGGGTTTGTTTGGTGTTAGCTTCAGGTTGGATCCGGATAGGTCATTCTCACCCCCCCTCTGATAACCGCCAGTTGTATCGAGTCTCTATAGGTTGTTTAGTGCATGCTGCCGCTGCCGCTTCAGTCCACCATACCTATGTAGGGACCGAATTCTAGCCTCGCCCGTGTCTTGGCCTCGATCTTGGCGCTCTTCTTTTCCTTTGCCCTTCGTGGCACCTTTTGTTTAAGCGGGTTTTGAGATCGGCGTCGTTAGCGAGGTTACCCTTCCGGCTTTGGCACAGGCGGTTATGGGCGCCATTGGTTATTCTTGGGGCTCTTAGCCCCATTTGCATCTTGTCCGTAGTGGGCGGGCTCTCTCTTTTTCAAGGTGATTTGGATCTTTGTATAATATATTCAGATTCTTGACTCATCGAGTCGCTGTTTTATATATCTGTTCTGTGGGTCCCATCGAGGACTGTTGTGTAATGTTATTACTTCGTATTCCACCCGCACGAAAGTGCCTGGTGGGCACCTTTGAATCGTTTCTATGTGGGTTTGGCGAATTTTGCTCAAACTTGCATAGGTCCGATTCTGAGGGTGTTACAGATTGCAAGTAGTTAAGTATTGTTTGGTGATTGTATACCTCGTATTTATTCATAGACGCTAGTACCGACCAAGGATACGAGGAGGAAGGAGGATACTACGAAGAAGAAGCCGAGGAGAACTTCAACCACTGCTCTGCACAAGGCAAGCTGATACTATACCAATGCAAGCCTAATACTACTAGTGAATGTGCAAGCTAACACTTGCAAGATACTATACCTATGCAAGCTTATACTGATATTGATGCAAGCTAACCCTTGCTAGATACCCTACTGATGCCACAAACTCATACTTGTGATATAACTACTATATGTCTTAAGAATATGTGATCATACCCACTTGATAAACCAAATCCTAGTTTTATGTGCAAGCTTCTTACCTTATTTCTTTATCAAAGCTTACTTAGAGTCTACCTAAGAGTTTGGTAGATACTAGACAGTTGTGCTGAAGGTTGCATAAAGAGCATAAAATTTGGCCTAAGCTAGAAGCCTTGATATCAGCCTAAGATATAAGGTTGGACTTAGTGAAACTCCACTAGTTACCACCCCTCATTAGCACTACCCCCACCTGTAGATCTAGTGCTAAGCATAAAACTTGATCAACTTTTAGATGGGAATACTTGGTGGAAAAATGGTTATAAAAACCTTGGAATGATGGATCATTCTATTGAAATGTTTTGGACATGTGATTCCAAAATACTTGATGATTCTGGTGATAAAAATGTTGAGGCATGAGCCTTAGCCCTTTATAAAACTGATGGTTGTCTGGATGCGATACCATTCCAATTTTAGCGTACAACCACAATACCCGAATATTGGGTAGGGCTTGACTGGAAACCTATATTCCTTAGTATTAGTTCCCTCCCGGCCAAGGTCTGAGCTGAGGCTACCTTGTGAAGATTGTCCACCTGTGCAGTACCCAAGATGACAGTGGTCATGGTTGGGAGGCCAAACTCATAGGAGAGGTGCTTATACTAGGGTGTGTTATTGAAAGGTTAGGATTGATTATCCGCATACTGAGTATGGTGAATTTAGGATTTGTTCCTGATGGATGTATCGAATGTTGTGGTGAAAGTGTACAATCTCTGCAGAGTGTCAAACTATTCGAATAGCGCGTCCATGATTATGGATTGAGTGGCCATCTTGTTCCCCGTCCGGACTTTTCAAAATGACTTGTGAAATAAATTGAGACTTTGAGTTGACCACAATAGAGTTGTGACCTGAATTACAAGATCCCACTTAGGAGTTATAAAATTGTGACTAGCTTTGGAACTTAGTAGAGATAAACCTGGCTTTTTGCAAAACAACCCTAGAGCCTAGTGTCCTATTATCCAAAAACCCTTACTGTAGTATTAGTTTGCAGTACTTAAAGAGTACTCATGGCTTTGTCACTGCTATTCCCATGGCGGGTGTGAAGAGGAGTACCGGAAGATGGACCCGAAGGTTACGACAACTAGGATCATCTCCCATTGTCGGCATTGCACCGGACCCGAAGATGGAGCTTCCACGCTACCATTATTATTATTATTATTCGTATTCGCTTTGATGTTGTATTAAGAACTGGATCATGAGATCCCCATTTGTAAGAACTTATGTATCGTTTGTAATGGATGAAGTACTATGGTATCCAATTACATTATGTCTCGCAAAAATGGTAATCACAGGATTGCGATGTATGGCATAACGAGCATCTAGGATTGAAAAATCCGGTGTTGACAAGTTGGTATCGAGCCATCCCACATAGGAGACCCTAGTTAGATTGGACGTTGAACCAAAAACTTAGTTTCAAAACCAAAGAACAAAAATATTTACGAAAACTTATTCTCATTCTTACCTCTTTAATTCTTTAATAAAACTTCATGTTCCTCAAAAACTCTTGCAAAATAGATAAAATTTTGACACACTTGATCACTCTGCTAATCTATTCATCCTCTATTTTTATATATGGACGTGAAGTACAGCAAGTTTTACTAACTTGTGAATGGAGGAGACCTTATCTTTGAGAGGGATCTGGATCAGCTTTCGAAAGTTCTGGAGCGTCCACACCCCGAGTTCTTCGGATCTCAGCTCATTGATCAAGGAGGAGAAGATCTGCAGTGGCTAATTGTTGCAAGTCTCCGAGGAAAGATTGAACCTCCCACTGCGGAGGGAATTCAGTTTATCTTGAGGGAAAACAACTGGCTCGATGGACTTGCCAGAGCAATGCAGGAAGTTCTTTCCCGTCTGTGTGGGCAGAGCATCAATCAGATCAAGGGTACTCGCTTTGAGTTTTGCCCAAGGCGTGATGCAAATGGCCAACCACTGGAAGCCCCATACCACCCCGAGTTGAAGACTCAATTGGACCCCCTTAGCTTCATGATGTATGATCGTCAACAGGAATTGGACAACTGCCGTGACTATTGCAACCACAAGTCTGCCATCATCAAGACGAAGGATCAGACCATCGCCATGCTAGCAAAGGATCACAAATCTCGCCGCCGTCAGCTCGACAAGAAGGAGTGCATTATTGCCCGTCTTCGCCATCGCATCTCATCTCTGGAAGAGACCATCCACGAGAGAGACATGCAGTTGGAGGAAAGGGAGAATGCCGGAGAGGATCTTCGTGGAGACCCTTACTCCTATCTCAGCGATGACGATGATTTTCTGGAGGATCAGGCCATGGACTTCTTCACCGATGAGGATGATTTCGCCTTCATCGATGATGCTAAAGATGATGAAGCCACAGACTCCAAGGAGTAGTAGCACTGAGCACTAGCGTAGTGAGTAGTAGTCGGTCCCACTGTATCGTAGTTTCCAAAATGGTTCTTAAAACCATCTGTTTTCCTTGCTGTGGTGTGCGTTGTATCAAGTGAATGAATGAATGAAAAATCAAGTTGATTGAAAAACCTGAGTCAAACTCTAAAAACTTTTCAAAAACCCAAAACTTTAGAAATTTCCCTCTTTTCTCATGACCTATATCAATCTTCAGATGCCACGTGGAGGAAGTGGTTCAGCCCCGGACCCGATGTTGTAGATCCTGCAAATGTTAACTTCTGACCGCGAAGCTGAAAGAGCGAAACGTCAAGCCAACCTAGCCACTCTGCAGCAGATAGCCCAGCTAGCCCACAACAACCAAGGCCACGGAAATCAGGACAACCACGGATCTAAGCTCAAGAATTTTCAGAATACCAACCCACCCGTTTTCACCAAGTCAGAAGAGCCCCTAGACGCCGATGATTGGCTGCAAACCATGGAAAACAACCTAGAATTCGCTGGAGTAGAGGCCAACGAGAAAGTCATGTTCGCCACCCATTATCTAGCCGGAGATGCCAGGGCATGGTGGAACAGTGTTCGTGCAATGACCGGAGGCCAGATGATGACCTGGGAGGAATTCAAGGTCAAGTTTAGAAGAACCCATGTGCCACCAGGTTTGATCAAGAGAATGAGAGACGAGTTCAGAGAATTGAAGCAAGGAAGGATGACTGTAGTGGAATACCGTGACAAATTTTTGTCATTAGCTAGGTATGCCCCGGACGAGATAGACACCGAAGCCAAGAAGAAAGAAAGATTCCTGAATGGTCTGCATGACGAGATGCAGAAAGTGTTAGTCAATATCGCCTTTGTTGATATTGAAGTCCTTGTCGACTCTGTTATCCATATGGAAGGAAATATCAACTAGGCCAATGAGAACCGCAAGCGTCGCATGATGCATCAACCAGGAACCCATCAGACCCCAAAGTATCGCCCCAACCCATCTCCGGGATTTGCCCCAAGAACCAACAGACCCCCTATGACCCGTCCGACCTATCCCAATCGTGGAAACCCTAGACCCGGAGGAAATCACAACAACCCCGGCAACTCTAGCAATTTCACCCGTGCCCCACCCAAGTTCAACACCAACAATGCTACCGCCAACCCCAACATGTAGGGGTTCGTAGCATGGAAAACAAAAATTTTCTATCGCATACAAACAAACAAGCCAAGATCTATCTACTAGATTGTAGCAACGAGTCGATAGAGGAACTCACCCTCGAAGATTCCAAAGCGGTTAACGAGCGATTCTCGTGGGTGATGTAGTCGTACACTTGCCGATCTCAAGATCGTATCACGATCCTTCCTACAAGGTGCGTTCGGCGGCGCTCACATCGTCTGCGTTAATTTCGGCGAAGACCTTCCTCTCCTTGTTCCAAAGTGACGTGGAGGTTGTAGTACTCTCCTCGCGATTCCAAGACAACGACGTGGTACCTAAGTAGAGGGAGATCCTTGAGAGCCTTAAGCGGGCGAGTATGGTGGAGTATGAGAGCTAATAGTGGTCTAGGATTAGACACACCAATTAGAAGGCTCTAAACCGAGGCTAGGGCAATTAGAAGCTCTAAACCAAAGCGGCTCTAAACCGGAGGCTATGGCTAGGGTTTAGATTTAGAGGATAGGAACTTGTGTGTCTAGAGGAGGCCCTGCCCCTCCTTTTATATAGGGGAGGGCGGCCAAGGGAGGGAGTCCCTCCCAAGTCGGCCTTGGGTGGCAAGCTTAGAGAGGAGGACTCCTCCCAAGTCAGTTTCAACCTCCTCTTGCTTGTTTCCCTCGGTTTCTGTTTTAGCCGTTTAACTTTCAAAGCGGCCATTTGACTTTTCAGTTTTAGGATTCAATTTAATCCTTTATTTGGAACGAGAACACTTAGTACATGATGCAATCATTCCAATATGTAATGACACATTCATGTACCCTTCCCCGAGTGCCGTACATTCGAACCTTCTAGAACATTCCCGATGAAAACACCTAATCATTTCCGAACTCCGCAGGACTTTCCTTATATGAATCTTATTCTCGGACCATTCCGGATCACCTCGTGATATCCGGATCCCATCGAGACTCGAACAACATTCGTCTCTTTCTCATAATACCATAACTACTCAAACAACGTCGAATCCTTAAGTGTGTCTCCCTACGGTTCGTGAATTATGCGGACATGATCAAGACACTTCTCGAACAATAACCAATAGAGGAATCTGGAAATTCATATGGCTCCCACATATTTCTCGATTACTTTGAGATCGAATGAACCACTTACATACGATACCAATTTCCCTTTGTCTCACGATAGTTTACTTATCCGAGGTTATGATCGTCGGTATCTCTGCATACCTAGTTCAACCTCGTCGATAAGTACTCTTTCTCGTTCGTGATATCGATCCCTTGTGAGCCGGTCACATGCTTGCAAGCTAATTGGATGACATTCCACCGAGGGCCGGTATATCTATCCGTCATATGGATGGACAAATCCCATTCTTGATCCATGTGTTTCAACCAATACTTTCTGAACACTCAATGCCACCTTTATAGCCACCCTGTTACGGTGTGGTGTTTGATGACATCAAAGCATCCATCCGGAAAAGGTGATATGCATGATCTCATGGTCGAAGGAATTAGGTTACTATGTATCAGAAAGCATATAGCAATTGAACTATTGAAATGACTTGATCTTTATGCCACGCTTATCTATAGGAGTATGTCCATCACATCATTCTCCTAATGATATGATCCTGTTGTTAATAATATCTCTATGTTCATGATCAGGAAACCATGATCATATATTAACCAACAAGCTAGTTTAACAAGATGCTTTACTAGGGACTCTTATTTTAGTTTACTAGGCCATCTCACACAATTATAGCATGGTATGTAAACATTTATCATAAGTGTGAAGATATGATAATAACCACTTTATTATTGCCTCTTGGGCATATCTCCAACAGTCTCCCACTTGCACTAGAGTCAATAATCTAGTTTCAAACCTTTGTGTATTCAACACCTATGGCTTTCCAGTGTTGTATGTACACGATTGCTAGTGGTCAACTGATCTCCGGATCTGAAACTTCCAGGTCCGTGTGTAGTTGCATGTCTTTGCGTCTCTATGCATCACTCATTCTCTAATGAGATGGCTTCGTACAAATTTGGTCCTTTGGTGTGACCTTTAGTTCTTTGGGGTTAAAACATGTTGATAATATTGTCGTACAATATATCTTCATAGTATTATCCCGCTGTGAACTACACCTAGTTTGATAACAAACTACTTGACACAAACGCCCTCTTTAGCTGCTATTATAGCAGTCATATACTTAGCCTTTTGTTGTAGTATCTGTCACAATGTCTTCACTTTGGAACTCATCCAAATCCATTATGGAACTTACTTTCCATTATATTGTGCCACCCTTAGTTTAGATTGAGATAAACTTAATTTGTATTTTGTGACAAAACTAGTATCAATGTAGTACTTTTACAATGAACTAACCATCTATTTGTCACTTCTACAAATAATATACTCTTAGTTCTTCCAAAAGATCATAAGAATATCCTTACTATTGTCCAATGATCATCTTATGAATTATTCTGGTATATGCTCACATCATTTAGAGCATAGGACATATATGGATTTGTACATATCACAGCATAATTGATATAAATACTCTTTGTGATTTCATACATCAAGTATCAATCTATACTTGAATCTTTGTTTCACTTACCCTGTGTCATTACACTTGAATATATCATCAATATTGAACTCATTCAATCTTTTCTGTGTGACAAGAACCTTTCTTGTAGTTTCTATATTGAACTCATTCAATATCTTGTCTATGTACTTCTGGCATAACCATATTAGCGTCTATTGATGCCAAATATTTGGGTTTTGCCTAAGCCTTTCATCGAGATGAAATTCTTAATATGTGTTAATAAAAGATACATTATTTCCAATCAACAATATGTCTTTCACATAATGTATTAGAAACATGTCTTAGCGCTCCCACTTAATTTCTTGCAAATGCAAGCATCTTCATCGTCTCTAATGAACTTTTAAACTCCTTTAACAGTTTCATCACAGTGAAGATTCCAACTCCGCGATGCTCACTTTAACCATTGAAGTTTGCATATGCTTTTTGCATCCTTTGAATTAACAAAACCCTATGGACCGTGTTATGCACATGTCCTAGGTAACGATTATATTAGAAGAACTTGTTTTGCTTATTCAACTACCATATAACAAATTATATGTAGTGGTTGCTACATTAATCCGTCTAGACTAAAAATCGCTATGAAATATCAAATCTTGTCATATACAACCTTTGAACATTGTTGTGAACTCTTTCCCAACATGTCGACTATTTCATAGATGTGAAACATCCATGTCTATTTCTTTATAGATCCAAATACGACTGTAAGGTCTTGTACCTTCCTAGAGGGTCTTTCAAGTTCAAATCTTGATCTCTCGTACATGGAACTATCACGGATTTTATGGCTTCAAGCCATTTTATGGAGTCAGGGCCCATCATCGCTTCTTTGCATGTAGTACGTTCATTATTCTCAAATAATGATTCAACCCACAAATCTTGGTATTTGATTGTTTACTCGACCTACTTGGTTCAACAGAAACTTTGACCTTCATAACCACAACCTTTGAGGCATGTGAGCCATGAGCATTATTCTTTGCCTCCTAACACTTTTCGGTCTTTGCAACTCTGCACATATAGCTAAGGTTCTTTTAACCTTATCAAAGTTCTATTGTCCTCCCACTTAACTTTTCACGAAAAATTCCTTCTAAAAGAAACTTGGCGTTCTAAGTGACAAACACTTTTGTCTCGGTGTTATGGAGGAATACTTAACAAAGACAGGTTCATCCGACTTTGGTTGCAAACATCTTTCTTATGCATAGCATACCAATGTTTAAGAAAGGACAACTTGGGTTTTATCCCAAACCATAACATATGGTGTCATTTCAACGGATTATGATGGAGCTCTTTTTAGTGGAAAAACGGTAATCTCTAAAGCTTTTAATCTTTAAAATATAATGGCAGTTTTATGAATTATACCTTTGATCTTACCATGTTAAACAAGGTTTAATTACATATCTCGAATGCTCCATACTCTTATGGTGTTTCGAGAAATGCAAATCCACGGAACGATTCCATAAATCTTAGGTATTATGCTAAACTTTGTAACTCAAATATATTCCTTTATGATCTTTATCATAAACTGTTTATATTCTTGTTACAATGATTTTGCACTTCATCTTGAAAATCTTTGAACTTTTCAAATGTTTCATACTTCATCCATATTAAGTAAATATTCATATATTCACTCAAATTTTCGGAGAAAGCATATGAAGTTGAAATCCATCGCTCTTGACTACATATAATGGACTTATGCAACAATATGTACAAGTTCCAATAAGCTAGTCATTCGTTCCTTTTGGCCTATGAGCGAAGTTTT
Source organism: Avena longiglumis (assembly GCA_030063025.1). Classification (NCBI taxonomy): domain Eukaryota; kingdom Viridiplantae; phylum Streptophyta; class Magnoliopsida; order Poales; family Poaceae; genus Avena; species Avena longiglumis. The sequence continues at coordinate 415,167,836 of CP125978.1, read as the reverse complement.
AATTATCTCTAGGAAAGTTTCTGGCGTCATTTGATCAAAATCAAAAGACTCTAAAATTCCATCCACATGGAGTTTCCTCATGTTTTCTTTCCAATATAATTTAAGCGGCGATGTCACTTCCTAAGTGATCTTTCAATCAATTTGTCTTTCGACATTTTAGCACAAGTTTTATGGATGTGATTTCTCCAACGAGATTTGTGAATCATCCATCTTTTATAGATTACGGCAATTATTTGAACAACCCTTTTGTTCTCATAATACTGATAAAACAAATCTTTGAAGGCAAGCTTTGATGTTTAATGAGCAACACAATAACCCTTTATTTGTTCTCGATGAACATCATCACATATTCTTTTGCTAGTTACTTAGGCCATTGTAGTTCATGAATTGTGTTGTTTCGTATGATGATTCACACCAACAAATTCAGTATCAAATACTTGAGAACCACATTGTTTAATAAGCAAAGAATATAGCCATAACATGTATATCATCTATATACTTAAGCTGAACAATTCTAGTCTTTTCCTTTCTGCCATATACTTATGAGATTTTCTTTCAATATTTTCTTCTCTGTTTGAAAGAATCTATCAACATCAATAGTGGAGTCATACATATGACACATAGTCCAAAACATGTATAGTTAAATAACAATGTCTTTGGACTTGCACTTTGAAGTAGATCACCATCATCAAATGTTTGGTGTTCTTTCAATTTCCTTTATTTAGTAATCTCTTGGTGTAGTAAACATTTTACCTACATCAAATATTCATCCTTATCATGGAATCGTCCATGATCAAACTACCTTTAGATTATAACGATGAATTACGAGTATAATGTTGCTATCCAAAACCTTTTGGAGGATTAGGACAACAAGTGTCTACAACCCTTTGCAAATTCTCATCAAAATATGAGAACATGAACTTTGCCATATTATACTCTATCATGTTGCAGCAAAACTTCGTTTGAGATATCACAATATCTTCTACACATCATGGTTTCTGAAACAACTCTTTCAGATCCTAGATAACCTTGATATTAAGAGAATCCTTTGAATATCAAGAATCATGGAGACAAACATGATACTTATATACTAACACTTGGAATTGTTACTCTTGATTTAATACTAATTATTAAACTTCATGGAGTAACGAGAACTTCTTGAAAGTTTGCAATAGGACTTTTAAACTTTAGATTAACACTTCAAAACAATACGATACCGGTTAAGTAAAGTAACTAACCAGAATTCTATAGTTCTATCATCTCAATTATAACTAAGCGCAAGGTGGTAAACGTATGCCAATGACTACAACAACTATGCAAATTCACTTTGATTTAGTTTATGATAAATTGAGTTCTAATTAATAATTAAATTAATCTAGGTGAACTCCCACTCAAAACAATATCCCTCACATTGTTTTAGTGATCACACGAACCAAATACACCACATCAAAACCGATCATCACGAGAGTTGATATAGCTTCAATGGCGAACAATCAACATGTTCATCATATCTACTATATGACCCATGCTCTACCTTTTTCGTCCGTGTTCTGAGGCCATGTGCATACATGCTAGGCTCGTCAAGATCAAACCTTAGTTTCCGCATGAGCATCTGGCTTGCTCACGTTGTACACTTGTAGAATCTAACACCCGATCATCATCACGTGGTGCTTGAAACAACAAGCTTTAGCGGTGCTAACTAAGGGTGAACACTTTATGACTTGAAATTCATGTGCATGAGGGATCATCTTATAATGCTACCGTCGTCTACTAAGCAATACAAGATGCATAAAGGATTAAAATCACATGCAATTCATAATATGTGATATGATATGGCCTTTCTTCTTTGTGCTTCCGATCTCCATCTTCTAGCACGAACATGATCTCCATCATCACCAACATTGCATCAAGGTCAATGATGCTTCTCCATGGTTGTAGATCCACGGCTTCAACTATTACAACTACTTTGAATAGACACGGTCTTAATGAAATTAAAGACAACCATATGGCTCTGCTTTGCCGACTTACAATAAGGAACATTGCATACATCATATATAATCATAATCATGGCCATATCACATCACTTTGCACCACCGCAAAACAAAGTTAGGCGCCTCTATTTTCTTTGCATATTTTACGTGGTTTGGGGCTTTTCGATAAGTGTCGTTCTAACTTACGAACAAGAACCACAACATTGATACTAGTATTGTTAATCACCCGTTTTAAATTGGATCTTAACTATGATAGGAGAAAGCAGGCACCATAAAGCCACTTATGCAATACAAGTTGCATGTCAAGCGTGGAGCAAGTCTCATGAGCGATGTCATGTAAGGTTAGCGGGCCGCTTCATCCCAACATACCGCAAGATGCAAAGTACACAAGAAGCAATCGACAATAAAAGCATCAATGCCCATAATGACCATTGTGTTCTACTGCAGCAGATCTACATATAGACACGGCTCGATACCCTTTGTAGGGGTTCGTAGCATGGAAAACAAAAATTTTCTATCGCATACAAACAAACAAGCCAAGATCTATCTACTAGATTGTAGCAGTCGATAGAGGAACTCACCTCGAAGATTCCAAAGCGGTTAACGAGAGCGATTCGTGGGTGATGTAGTCGTACACTTGCCGATCTCAAGATCGCGTATCGATCCTTCCGTGGCTGCGTTCGGCGCTCCCATGATCGGTCACACGTTCGGTGATTTTCGACGAAGAACTTCCTCTCCCTTGTTCAGCGAAAGTGGAGGTTGTAGTACTCTCCTCGCGATTCCCGTGACAACCAGATGGTGCAGAAGTAGAGGGGAGATCATGAGGCTTCGCTTAAGCCGGGCGAGTATGGTGGAGTATGAGAGAGCTAATAGTGGTCTAGGGATTAGACACACCAATTAGAAGGCTCTAAACCGGAGGCTAGGGCAATTAGAAGCTCTAAACCAAAGCGGCTCTAAGCAGGCTATGGCTAGGGTTTAGATTTAGAGGATAGGAACTTGTGTGTCTAGAGGAGGCCCTGCCCTCCTTTTATAGGTGGGGAGGGGCCAAGGGAGGAGTCCCTCCCAAGCCGGTTTTGTATCGGCCTTGTGGTGGGCGCTTGGAGAGGAGGGACTCCTCCCCAAGTCGGTTTCAACCTCCTCTTGCTTGTTTCCTCGTTTCTTTTTAGTTTGACTTTCAAACCGGCCATTTGACTTTTCAGTTTTAGGATTCAATTTAATCCTTTATTTGGAACAGCGAGAACACTTAGTACATGATGCAATCATTCCAATATGTAATGACACATTCATGTACCTTCCCCGAGTGTCTGGGACATTTGGAACCTTCTAGAACATTCCCGATGAAAACACGGAATCATTTCCGAACTCAAGCAGACTTTCCTTATATGAATCTTATTCTACGGACCATTCGGATCACCTCGTGATATCCCGGATCCCATCGAGACTCGAACAACATTCGGTCTCTTTCTCATAATACCATAACTACTAAAACAACGTCGAATCCTTAAGTGTGTCTCCTACGGTTAAGTGAATTATGCGGACATGATCGAGACACTTCTCCGAACAATAACCAATAGAGGAATCAGTAAATTCATATGGATCCCACATATTTCTCGATTACTTTGCGATCGAATGAACCACTTACATACGATACCAATTTCCCTTTGTCTCACGATAGTTTACTTATCTAAGGTTATGATCGTCGGTATCTGCATACCTAGTTCAACCTCGTTCTTGATAAGTACTCTTTTCTCTTTCCGTGATATCGATCCCTTGTGAGCGTCACATGCTTGCAAGCTAATTGGATGACATTCCACGAGAGGGCCAGTATATCTATCCGTCATATGGATGGACAAATCCCATTCTTGATCCATTTGTTTCAACCAATACTTTCTGAACACTCAATGCCACCTTTATAGCCACCCTGTTACGGTGTGGTGTTTGATGACATCAAAGCATCCATCCGGAAAAGGTGATATGCATGATCTCATGGTCGAAGGAATTAGGTTACTATGTATCAGAAAGCATATAGCAATTGAACTATTCAAATGACTTGATCTTTATGCTACGCTTATCTATAGGAGTATGTCCATCACATCATTATCCTAATGATATGATCCTGTTGTTAATAACATCTCTATGTTCATGATCAGGAAACCATGATCATATATTAACCAACAAGCTAGTTTAACAAGAGGCTTTACTAGGGACTCTTATTTTAGTTTACAAATCACACAAGTATTAATGTTTCCAGTTAATACAATTATAGCATGGTATGTAAACATTTATCATAAGTGTGAAGATATGATAATAAGCACTTTATTATTGCCTCTTGGGCATATCTCCAACACAACACTGCCAGGAGAAGATTTGCAAGGGCCGTCCACAAGCAACAAAGTCAAGCAAGTGACCATGCTTGAAATGAAGAAAAGCCAACCCAGTTTGTCATTATTCAGTATTTCTGTTAATTCGATTCAAGTTCACAATGTGTTGTTTGACTCGCATTCATTCATCATATTTGTCACGAAGAAATTTGCCTTTTTTTAAACCAACCAAATTGAAGCATGTGATTGATGATTGTTTTCCGAATCAACCACAAAGGCTGGGCAAATTTGTAGGTGGTCCCAGCTCTTCCCTATCCGAATCCATGGCATAGATTTTATGCTAACCTAATAGTACTACGGAACTAAAGGTTTGGAAGTAGTACTAGGAATGGATTGGATGTCCAAACATAAAGGATTGATTTGTGCCAAGAAAGCCATCACCATGACCAAGATCATGGCGGAATATCGATCGAGCATATATCCCGAAACCTTTACCTCGCCAATTCAAGTGTATACCATTGACCAAGTTCGGATAGTCTGAATACCCGATGTATTTCGAGATGTTTTGCCGGTATGCCCCGGATCGGGATATCGAGTTTATCATCGAACTAATCCCTGGAACAACGGACCCTAGGACCCGACCCTACCCATAGTATAACTAGAAGAACTGAAAAGCTGGATTCCATGTTAGAAATCGGATTGATTCAACCGAAAAGGCCCCCATGGAGATCACCGCCTTTGTTTGCCAGACAAGAGGGATGAAACTGTTTGTCTTGTTTGTAGGAAGTTGAATGATGTCAACATCAAGAACAAGTACCCTTGCCTAAGATATAAGATTTGTTTGATCGATTGACGGTGCCGGTGTTTTCTAAGATTGATCTTAGGATTGGCTATCATCAACTTAAAATTGCAGAGGAGGATATTCCAAAGACTGCCTTTACCACACGATATGGATTAACTGCAGTTACGGTCATGTCTTTTTTTTAACCAATGCCCCGCTTATTTCATGAACCTCATGAATAAGATTTTTATGGACTTTCTCGGATAAGTTTGTCGTTGTTTTCATCGATGACATTCGAGTTATTCCAAATCATAAGAAGAACATGAGCTACACTTAAGGACCATTCTTGACCTTAGAGAGCATCAATTGTATGCCAAGTTCAGAAATGTGAATTCTGGTTACAGAGGTAGGATTCCTCGGTCACATTGTATCGGTAGGAGGAATTGCGTGCCGTTAACCCTGCCAAAGTGAAAGATGTAGAAGATTGGCAAGCCCCAACCACTCAAACCCAAGTTCGTGCTTTTCTCGGATTGGCGGGATATTACCGCAAATTCGTAGAAGGATTCTCGAGTATCGCCCGACCCATGACCCAATTGCTTAAGAAGGACAAGAAGTTTGAATGGACCGACAAATGTGAAGCAAGTTTTCAAGAACTCAAGAGGAGATTGATCTCAGCCCCAATCTTGATCATGCCAGATATCACGAAGCCCTTCGATGTGTATTGTGACGCATCCAAGATTGGTCTCGGATGTGTGCTAATGCAAGAAGGAAAAGTTATATCTTATCTATCGCGAAAATTAAAGCAACATGAACAAAATTACCCAACCCATGACCTCGAACTCAAGAATGTAGTTCTAGCCTCAAGACATGGAGACATTACGATGGGGAAACCGTTGTGAGATTTATTGATCACAAGATCCTAAAGTATATATTCACTCGAAGGAGATGAATCGAGGCGGATAAGATGGATTGAGCTAATCAAGGATTACGACACGGACATTCACTATCACCCTAAAGCTTAATGTAATGTGCCAATTGCATGATTTTGCATGATTTTGAACCAAGTCAAGTTTGCAAAGAGATGGAAGATTTTAAGTGAAGGATTTTGTAAGAATGAAACTTGAATTCACTTTGAGCTTCAGTTAAATGCGCGATTAATGTCGTGTCGATGCAAAATGCCAAGATTCGATTCACCGAGGACGAAGAAGGAGTTATGTGGTACAAAGGACGCCTTTGTGTACCATCAGATTCTGAGTTGAAAGAAGTTATCTTGAAGGAGGCTCATGATACTATTTATTCTATCCATCCCGGAGGAACTAAGATATATCAAGATTTGAAAGAGCAATTTTGGTGGCATAAGATGAAGAGAAATCGGAAGCTATATCGCCAAGTGTGATATATGTCGTATTGAGTCAAGGGACATCAAAGACCAATGGATTGTTGCAACCTTTGCAAATTCCGGAATGGAAATGGGATTCTGTAGGAATGGACTTTATCATTGGACTACCTACTTCTAGTAGGGGTGATGACTCTATTTGGGTCATAGTGGACAGATTGTCCAAAGTCGCCCATTTCTTGCCTGTCAAAACCACCTATCAGAGTTCGAAGCTAGCAGAGTTATACATCGCTAGAATTGTTAGTTTGCATGGAGTCCCCAAGAACATCGTATCGGATCAAGGAACTCAGTTTACCTCGAGATTCTGGAACAAAGTCCAAGAAGGTTTAGGAACCCGCCTAGATTTCGTATCAGATCACCCTCGAACCGATGGACAAACGAGCGAGTAAATCAAATACTCAAGATATGCTTAGAGCATGTGTGCTAGAATATGGATCCAAATGGGAAGACCGCTGCTTGCAGAATTTTCATACAACAATGATTACCAAGCCAGTTTGCAAATGGCCCCATTTGAATTTATGTACGGAAGAAAGTGTCGCACCCCTTTGAACTGGTCGGAAGTAGGAGAGAGTCATATTTTCGGACCCGACAACCTACGAGAAGCAGAAAAGAAGGTTCACAAGATTCGTGAGCACCTCAAGATAGCCCAATCCCGACAGAAGAGTTATGCCGACAAGAGACGTCGAGACCTCGCCTTCAACATAGGAGATTTTGTTTATCTGAAAGTGTCGCCATTGAAGGGAATGCAGCGTTTCCAACTCAAAGGAAAGTTAGGTCCCAGATATATCGGACCTTTCAAAATTTTGAACCGTCGAGGAGAAGTATCTTATCAACTGGAACTACCTGAAGAGATGTCAGCTGTGCACAATGTGTTCCATATCTCGTTACTTCGCAAGTGTCTCGAAGTCCCCGACAAGACCGAAGTGTTCAAGAATATCGATCACCGGGCCATAGAGACCAACGATGACCTAACCTATCCCGAAGTACCCATCCGCATTTTGGAAGAAGCTTTTCGAACCACCCGAACCCGAGGCATCAAGTTTCTCAAGATTCAGTGGAGCAACCACACAGAAGAGGAAGCTACCTGGGAACGCGAAGATCACATCAGGACGGAGTTTCCCGATCTCTTCAAATCCTAGGTAATCTTTTCGTCCTTTTTCAAATCTCGGGACGAGATTTTGTTTAAGGGGGGAAGGTTTGTAACATCCCAAAAATATCAAACTTAGATCATCAAACACTAATCATCAAGATTAGGGTTAACAAAAACTTTTCTAAATAAACTCATGAATGCATGTATATGTGTATGCATGTATTAGGGTAAGAACTTATGTATCGTTTGTAATGGATGAAGTACTATGGTATCCAATTCTGTTATGTCTCGCAAAAATGGTAATCCTGGGATTGCGATGTATGGCATAACATGCATCTAGGATTGAAAAATCCGGGTGTTGACACTGATCATCAAGTGCCTCCAACCTGGGTTGCATTCATCGCCATGCGTCAGGAGATCCGAGATCCGGCGATGCATCAACAACTGCAGGATGATCTTGTTGAGCACCTATGGATACGCAGGGGCAACACGTCGTAGATGCCGAGCATGAACTAGCCGAACTAGGCCGAAATATGTTGTACTTTCACTGTAGGCTGAACTATGTTTACATTTACGCCGTACTATGTTTAAGATTTCGTCGTATTTTGGCCGTATAATGTTCTGTATTCATTGTATGCCGAACTAGCCAAAATCTGGACGAACTTGAGTCGAATTTGAGCGAAAATGGACGACCCAGGAACTCGGGCTAGGTACGCGAGTGGAAAACTCGACGTACCTAGGCCGAAAACTTGCTTCATCCTGCCAAAGTTTGGTCCGGATTTCGGTATGGATTCGCCCAACGAGTGAAGATGCTCTAATCTTGGAACACGTTAAAGACGCCGAGGACCGGATCTATTTCGCGCGACTCTACTACACGGGAGAAAATGTTGCCCTGATGCACTGCGCTCTAGGTCGGCATATTTTGGGGAAGTTGACCTAACTCCCAGATTGGCAAAAATGTGATTGGCCATACGTTAGAGAGTACGTTTAGAGTATGCTTGGAGTGCCCGCATCGTCTGGTGCGGGACCTGGCGCAGGACGCCAAGAGCATGAGGTGGGTGTTGGCGCTCTGGCTCTGGTTCGAGTCCATAGGCACGACGACTTCGCCTGCCGCGTCTCCGTGCTTTCGGGCCCCGTAGTGCTTCTTCGTGCTATCGACGGGCGAGGTTGTTGCTACCTACGGCCGATGTCGTTGCTACCTACCTTGGGTGTTGTTGCTACAAATGTTGGCCTTTCGATTTGCTACATTGATATATTTTTTCTGCTATCTCTATTTTTTTTGTTTTGCTACAATACCATGAAAATTTTGCTACAAGTTCTCGGACGAGGTCTTCCGGCTAAATTCTCCGGCGATGTCTCCGACGAAGTAGGTTTTTTGCTACATTAAAAGATTTTGTTGCTACAACCGTTTTGTGGTTTTGCTACAACAATGTCAACTATTTGCTACAAGGTCTCTGCCGAGGACCGGGTCTATTTCGCGCGACTCTACTACACGGGAGAGAATGTTGCCCTGATGCACTGCGCTCCAGGTCAGCATATTTTGGGGAAGTTGACCTAACTCCCAGATTGGCAAAAATGTGATTGGCCATACGTTACAGAGTACGTTTAGAGTCTCCGTCGTGTATACATGTGCTTATTAGAAAGTATTCGGTGCACCTACTACAGGAAATCAACGGTTTGCCGTGCCCCGGGCACACGGCCGGCGAAGGACGAAATCCTCACGGCAATAGTTTGCCATGAGTAAGATCGCATTGGGCGAACGGCAAAGGATTTGCTGGGAGTGTTTTTCAAACTCTTGGCACTGACGGCCGGGAGGTGTGCCCACGACGGATGATTTTCCATGAGTTTTTTCATGGCGCTCGGCAAATACTGAGATGGATCCCCCCTAGCTGATCCGCCGTGAGAATTTTCTGACGCTCGGGAAACGCTGAGGTGGGTCTCACAATCTGATTCACGCTGACGGCCGAACCGTTTTTTAATCGGCTCGAATTTAAAATAAAAAGGCTAACTTTTTCTCATGCTAAATTGATTTGCCGTGAGTATAGGACACGAGTTCACGGCAAATTGGCTCCATTATCTCCAGCGGCACGACCCAATGGTCATGACCAGTCTGAATCCGTCCGCGTGGACACGAGGACCATAGAACCAAGACCCAGTGGTGTGTTCCAAACTGACCGACTCGTTTGGACCAATCCAAACATTCATCAAATTTGTGCCACAGATGCGTCTACTGGGACAACGCGCGTCCTCCCGTGTCCACCCCTTTACCTTAGCGGCCCCTCCCGCTAGTGACACACAGACGACTTCTTTCCCACAAAAACCTTTTCCCAAATTTTGGTCGGCGGCTACGGAAGCCACGGAGGCTGCTGGCCCGACCACTTGCGGCCCTGCCAAGAAGTTGCCCAAGCCGAACAAACTGGCCAAGGATATGATGCCAAAGGAGTGTCGCTGCGAGTTGTCAAAGTGCGCATGCCATAGAGAGGCCGCTAGAGCTCAGAAGATGGCGGACATGCTTGAGGACGAATGACTGAAAGAGAACGATTGCATCCTCCCAATGCAAGCCAATGCCAACACCGACGTGCTGGCCTGGCATGCCGTCGACTAGGCCTTCATCATGTTGAGGGAAGATGCGCTCACAGTCGCATTGGGCCAGGGCAATGTTCTACCACTGGTTGAACCTCTCCATGTTGTGGCCGACGCATCGTCGATAAGATCGGTCTCTTCAATGCCGAGCGTCTAACTACCTCTTCAACCAAGGCCGCCAGCCTCTCATATGCCATCGGAGGACAGGACACAAGCGAGACATAGTGGCGCGCTCTCCCAGCTCGGCTTGTCCCGGTTGATGTCATCGGATACATTTTCCTTGCCGGCAGGGCCTATCCTCGACCTAAACCGCACTCCTGCAACCGGAGACTCAACGTCGGAGGCAGCATAGAAACAACGGTGCATCCCTGCCGCCAACATGCTGCCGCCCCAAAACCTGTTCAACGAAATGACCAGCCTCCCGCCATCACCCACGAAGACGGAAAGGTCGCACCATTCTTTCCCAGGGCCAATAGTGTGTGCATGTGGCTAGTATTCGCCAACTTGTGTGTAGGAAATCATGGAGAACAATGGCGAGCACATCATGCATGACCTGGTCAATAGCGGTGGGCATGTGAGTGATGGCTTTGAGACTCAAGATGAGACTCATCAAGAGTCCTACTCCATTGATAGTGAGCCATTGTTTGGAAATGATGGCGACACCATGGGTGAGGGTATCACCCAAGGCGATGCCACAACACTAGAGTCCAAGAAGGTGAGCCAAAGGACAATGGCACATTTGGGAGAAACTTGCCACTTTTTGGCGGTGTTTGAAGGACAATGGTTATTTACTTGCCAATTTATTTGTGTGCGTCTAATTTGGTGAAATGCTCGTATGAAATGGCCAACTGTCCAGGGCTGGCCAAAATGGCCATCGTGGACCAAATTGGTCGCCCTACTAGGCGCACTGGTGGCCAGACCGCGAACGATTTTCTGTTGGGCCCCGACAAAGGACTGACACATACCATTTAGGTGTTCTAAATAGGTAATGTTGTTGGATATGCTCTTATTTCCTAGCCATCAAGGCTTGACGGCTGGTTGGGACACGTGTCCACCTATTTGTTGACAACCTCTATTTGTCATGTTCTTTTTCTTTTTTTAATTTGCCGAGAGCCTTATTTTGATGTGAGTTTTCGGTTAATTTTCCGTGAGCCTTTTGTTTGCCGTGAGGTTTCATTCGGTCCTAAGAAATTGTACATGTTTGTCGTGTGCCCGGATAGTATGTTCACTGCAAATCACACGACACACGGCAAAATGCTATTTTCCTATCGTGACCGGGCAGTGGTGAGCCGGCGTCTGACCGAGCTCCACAGGCGAGCCTCTACTAAAAAAAACTGTATGCATTTGTTGGCCTTTGCCCAGAGTCTGCTAGCTCCACGAGTGGCAGAAGGGCACGTGGTGCACACAGGGCACCCAATTTCGGACGACATCTTTAAAGCCATGGAAAAATTCTGAATAAAATATTAAAAACATAGACACAACAATATATGCTGTCACAAAACCTTAAGTCCAATTTTCGAAAGTAACTCAAGAAACAAAGATGACAAACTTATTAGCAATAGAGATTACTTGTATCAGGTGCCACTCAGTAGTTGCTTTTTTTAGTGCCGCAGAAGAGGGCCCTTACACCAATTTCATTTCAAATAAGAACCTACATTTAGGTTGGACTTTAACCCAGATTAGCTGGTCCTACCTCCACTTCACTAACGTAGTGATCTAGCTTGTCCAATTTGTTTGTTCAGTATTGAGTTTGTCTATTTTGTTTGTTGACCTGTGATTGACTTGAAATTTTGTGACATTTAGATTAAACAAGGTGTTTAGATTTTTTTCGAAATGTGTAGGCATGTAAAGGGGGTGCGTTAGATGCATTGCCCCACTAGTTTCCTTTTTGACATGTACCATTTTCTATGATAGACAAAGGGGCTTCCGTGTGCACCGGCAACGTTTTTTTTTTTTGAGAATTACTTGCTACGATTTTATTCAACCTCCGACGGGTCCAAACCCAAACGATTTACAATGTTGGCTGGTGGCAAACCAAACCAGAACCTAGAAAACTTATTATCGCAGCTATCTTTGGCTATCAAATGGGCAGCTTCATTGGCAGTCCGTCGCACTGTCCGAACTTTGAATTCTTCAAAACTTCTGAGAATGGATCTGACCTCCTTCACGAGATGGCCATGGACCGAGCGATCTTCATCCTCCCTTGATAGTTTCAAGCCTACTCCTTGGTTGTCCATCTCCAGAATTAGCTTCTTTACCTGAACTTCTCTGGTTAGTAACGCAGCCTGCCTACAGGCTAATAACTCGGCCCCTTCAGCATCAAAGGTGTGGGGTAAAAAATGGCCAGCTCCAGCGATGAAGTTTCCATGATGATCGCGCACGATCGCCCCCATTCCTCCTCTGCCAGCAGCCAAGTGAAAAGCACCATCAGCATTTGCTTTGTACCAGCCCTTTCCCGGCAGAAGCCAGTGCTCTGCTGAGGATGTTGCCTTAGGACTTGGTGGAGTCTGGACATTATGCCATTCCTCCATCGCCAGCACTATTCGATGCGCAACAGTTCTTGGGTCCTCAACTTGGGAAGCATCACGGGCTTCATTTCTTGCCAGCCAGATGTGATAAATGGTCATCATCCCTAATTCCTTTTCCTGTTCCTTACTTCTGCACAACCAGTCCAACAGCCACCACCGGAGATCACTGTGAGAGAGAATTTCAGCAGGTGGATGATTAACTTTGCCTGCCAATGAGATGAGTTCTTGCCAGACCATGGCGGAGTGTGGACAAGTCCAGAACCTGTGTTCCAGATTCTCCTCCCGGTCGCATACGATGCATCTCACCCTTCGTTTGATCTTCCGCCGCTGAAGTTCAGTTCCGACAGCAAGGCCGTTCTGAATCAAACGCCACATGTGAACCTTCACCTTGCCTGGAACCTTGGTATCCCATAGAGCCAGCCAACCCGCATGCGTCCGACAGGACGAAGAGGATTCAGGAACCCCCTCCTTCAATCTTTTACATTGCATTCCCATATGGTAAGCTGACTTTAGCGAGAAGATGCCGCTCTTTGTAAAGTTCCAGGCAAGGAAATCGCTCGTTCCTACCGTCCACCGAATCAAGAATGTCTTTGATATCTGGTTCAGCAAAGTGCTCCTGGAGCCTATGCTCATCCCAGCCTTGGCCGTCTGGTAGCAAGAGTTCTGAAACCTTGTTCAACTCGTCGTCAGGATCACGACCCAGCGGTCTCATTGATCCTTCTCTTGGAATCCAATAGTCATTCCATGCCGAAACCTTCGCTCTATCCCCTATCCTCCAAACAAGGCCTTCTTTTAGCAGTAGCCTCCCATGGATGATACCACGCCACGTAAACGAAGCTCGTTTTGGACAATTTGCATCTAGAAAATCACAGTTTTTGTGGTACCTAGCCTTAAGAACCCGTGCACACAGAGACTCCGGATTTGTAACCAAACGCCAGCCTTGTTTAGCTAGCAGAGCTTGGTTGAAAACTTCGTAATCCCTGAAGCCTAGGCCACCTTCTTGCTTACTTCTGCATATTTTATCCCAACTTATCCAATGTACCTTGCGTTGACCATCTGCTGCTCCCCACCAGAATCTTGACGAAATCGAGCTCAATTGCTTACAAAGCTTTTTTGAGAAATGAAAGCAGCTCATGGTGTACGCAGATGTCGATTGCAAAACCGATTTTACCAAAATACTTCTTCCTTCCTTTGGTAATCCTTGACCCTTCAAACCCACCTTGCCTTGCGAACGCTCTCGAATATGCTTAAAAGCACCTTCTTTTGATCGACCAACAACCGTGGGTAGTCCCAGGTATTTTTCTGTGAGAGCTTCACAATTTATGCCTATCACGTCCTTTAGGTGCTGCTTCCTATTTTCATAATCCTATATTACGCTAACCAAACCTATGTTGGCCCCTAGGTACGAGGGAGGAATGACATGGTGGCCCTGGCGAGACGGGGCTAGAGTATGCATGTCTTCAATCGTGCACACTCGCGAGGAGATGCACAACTATATTTATAGACAAGAGCAATCTAATTAACATTTCTTCGCTATATTGTCCGTAATAATATTGTATCCTAGAAACTAAAGATGCATAATTCAAGTCGAGCTAATTAAGACGAATAGAAGCAACTAGCTGCTGGCTACGAGGAGGACATAATAGCCCGCCGCCCAAAGTCCGTGGCCTGGTTAGCAGCCTCAGCGCCTTTGAAAGTCATGGGGTTGTGCCCTTGCAGCATCGGCGTCCACGACGTGCCGTGGCCGTTGCCTTCGCCGCCGCCGTTGCCCCCGCTATAGCCGCTACCTCCGCCGCCGTAGTTGTTGCCCCCGTCGTAGCCATGAGTTCCTCGCGAGAAAAAAAATGTGATTTGTGACTTGATGGAGTTTTTTTCCTCAGACATGAAGCATTGACATAAGGAGCTTGGCTTCGATTTAAGCTCTTTTTTATTTTATTTTTATTTTTCTGTAGATTCTGCAGAAGCTGTCGCCAATCGCCATGCACGGACATACATAGATCATGACTGTGCAAACAAGAACAATACTCTATTCTCGAACATCAAGAGCAATCTAAGCAATCTAAACTATAATACTTTATAGTTGAGCATATTCTAAACAATAACATGCACAACTATACTTATAGACAAGAGCAATCTAATTAACCTTTTTTCGCTAAATTGTCCGTGATAATGTTGCATCCCAGAATCTAAAGATGCATAATTCAGGTCGAGCTAATTAAAGACGAATAGAAGCAACCAGCTGCTCGCTCCGAGGAGGACATAATAGCCTGCCGTCCAAAGTCCGTGGCCGTGGTGGTTAGCGGCTGCAGCGCCTTTGAAAGTCATGGGGTTGTGCCCTTGCGGCATCGGCGTCCACGGCGTGCCATAGCCGTTGCCCCCGCCGTGGCCGGGGCCGCGCGCAGTCGTTCCTGATGGTGGCGTTAGTCGTCCGATCTCAGGGGTTTGCGTCCCATTAGCTCCTGCATGGGCTCGTTGCAGCAATGACGTGTGAATTAGCATATGGATCAGATCAAGAAACTAAGTAGTAAGAGGCGATTTACGAAGAGACTTTACCAACACTTTTGCCGCCATGTGCGAGATCATTATGAGCCGCGACCATGAGAACACCTGACCTAAGAATTATAGGGATGAGGAGAGCGAAGACGAAGAAGAGAAAGTAGCACGGTTTCTTGGGAGCCGGATGGTCCATGGTGCCACACATGCGTACAAGATGGCGGCACAGCTTCGGTATATAAAGGCAGCTAGTTCCATGGAAATCTTTGATCTTGGAAATAATCCCGGCGATCTGATCTTATTTGATACGGCTATTATTAATGGTTATTACTATGAATACCAAATCGGATGTGAACTTCCTATTTTACCATGAAACATACATTTTTTTCCACAATATATAGTTTGTATGGAAATATGTGTGCAGGTCAACTTGAATGTAGCGATTGGGAGGGATTACAAATTAATACAGGAGATAGGAACTATAAAAGGTACAAAAAAATAAGAGGAAGTTAATATATTATTGATAGTGATATTTTATAAATGACAGTTGCTCGACTGCCGCGGGTGTCAAGCTTTTGAGTGATGTAATTTCGGGAGAATAGTCGCTTATATGAAACTAGCCTTTAATTTTTGTTTATCATGTCATGATTCTTCTCCTTATTGAATGAATCGGGGCAAGTATTTTTGCCTCTCGTTTCAAACAAAAAGTTGCTCGATCGCGCACTCGTTCTTATTGAGTTAAATATCTTGCTGATTCACAAACAAAAGTTGAATATCTTGTGTCCGTGGTAACAAACAAACTCACCATGCTTGTTGATCATGCGAAACATATGGATTGAGCACAAATCTCGCGTCTTCGAGGGGAAGGCATGCATACCACATGGCTTTGTGTACGTATTGCTAGCGAGTGGCTGGAATGAGTCGGCAGTAGATGTGGACAGACACAAGGGATAGGCTGATCGTAGTCTCGTCACTACAATGAAGCTCACGCGACGGCCCAAGCAAGCAGCCCGTCGCCCTCGGCATATCAGCTATTTTTATTTTATCTCATTAAACTTTGAAAATCATAACTAAATCATTCTAATTCGGAAAATACAAATAATATATCAAAATTTGCAGAAAAATAAGACCTGTCTATCTACACTCAAATATTATACATTTTAAATAAAAATTAAGTAAAACATAAGACATTATATATAGTTTAAAACGGGCATAAAAATTCAAAATGATCGAAACAATGTGAAACCTTCTGGTGTTATATTATGTGACATAGTTAGAAGGAAAAATATCAAACTTGGTATATTGATTATGTCTCAAAAAAACCTTCACAAAATGACCTATCTCATTCGAGATTTCTTGGCTTTCAGGTCAAATGACCAATGTTATGGCTAGAATCAAGGCATATTTTGTGATAATGTGCCCATATTATGCATACACATGCATCATGGGATGGCGAACAATGTTGCAGGAGAAAGTTTTCCTTTTAAATGCACCAAAAAGCCATTTCCCATTTTCGAGCACAAAAAGATTTTGTAAAGCAACCACCAAATGGCTAATTCAAAATGGTACCACCATATTTTACAAAAATACTATAACACCTTATATATACAATGTCCCAATAGGGGAATCCAAACCTTCACCTCGGTGAAAAGACAAATTCTGATCGGTGAAAGTGGGTGATATGAACTATGTGCATGATCCGATGCTCATGTTTTTTTACAAAAATCATTTTTAGGTTCACAATATGCTATTTTATCAAAGATCCAATGCAAGTTTAGCGAGGCTCGGCCCCGAGCTAAGAATCTTCATGCCCGCCGTTCGACAAAGTTTGACGATAGTTTAAAACGGGCATAAAAAATTCAAAAACGATCGAAACAATGCGAAACCTTCGTGTGGTGTCATATTATGTAACATAGTTATAAGTAAAAATATTAAACTTGATATATTGATTATGTCTAAAAAAAACCTTCACAAAATGACCTATCTCATTCGAGGTTTCTTGGCTTTCGGGTCAAATGACCAATGTTATGGCTAGAATCAAATCATAGTTTGTGATAATGTTCCCATATTGTGCATACACATGCATCATGGGATGGCGAACAATGTTGCAGGAGGAAGTTTTCCTTTTCGTCGCACCAAAAATTCATTTCCCATTTTCTGAGCACAAAAAACGGACGATTTTGTAAAGCAACCACCAAATGGCTAATTCAAAATGGTATCACCACATTTTACAAAAATACTATACCACCTTATATAGACAATGTCCCAATAGGAGAATCCGAAACCTTTCCGTCCACCTCTGGTGAAAAAGACAAATTCTATCGGTGAAAGTGGGTCGATATGAACTACGGTACATGATACGATGCTCATGTTTTTTACAAAAATCATTTTAGGTTCACAATATGCTATTTTATCAAAGATCTAATGCAAGTTTAGCGAGGCTGCAAGAATCTTCATGCCCAAGTTTGACGATAGTTTAAAACGGGCATAAAAAATTCAAAAACGATCAAAACAATGCGAAACCTTCGCGTGGTGTCATATTATGTGACATAGTTATAAGTAAAAATATTAAACTTGATATATTGATTATGTCTCAAAAAACCTTCACAAAATGACCTATCTCATTCGAGGTTTCTTGGCTTTCGGGTCAAATGACCAATGTTATGGCTAGAATCAAGGCATAGTTTGTAATAATGTTCCCATATTGTGCATACACATGCATCATGGGATGGCGAACAATGTTGCAGAAGGAAGTTTTCCTTTTCGTCGTACCAAAAATCCATTTCCCATTTTCCGAGCACAAAAAATGGACGATTTTGTGAAGCAACCACCAAATGGCTAATTCAAAATGCTACCACCATATTTTACTAAAATAATATACCACCTTATATGGAAAATGTCCCAACAGGGGGTTCCGAAACCTTTCCATCCACCTTTGGTGAAAAAGACAAATTCTAATCATGAACTACATGTACATGATATGATGCTCATGTTTTTTTACAAAAATCATTTTTAGGTTTACAATATGCTATTTTATCAAAGATTCAATGCAAGTTTTCCTTTTCATCGCACCAAAAAGCCATTTTTCATTATCCGAGCGCAAAAAGAGAATTTTCTAAAGCAACCACCAAATAGATAATTCAAAAATGGAGGGTTTGTGATTAGTTTGATATGGATATCATATTTGGATTCCTCTCATTTTTCTGATCAATTTAGACATATTATTTGTTAAATTTCGATTTATAGATTTAAAGATATTAATTATTCCATATTAAATAGAAAAATACAAAAAAGTAAAATTATTATATTTTTATTTGAATTCAATAATATTTTTACTTATTCATTAATGTTTATTTAAATAATTGTTTATAATTTTAAAAAATACAAACATGTGACATGTTGATATAAGGGTTAATAGGATTGATATCATAGTATTGACAACAATGTATGAATTACTTTGCGGAAACAGATTAGAAGGGAGAAGTTAAGCGTCTTTGGAGTGGAGTAGTATTAGGATGGGTAACCTTCCGGAAAGTTCGACCAAGACTGTAATTTAATTAAATATTAAGTGTAATTAGTGTTAAAAATGTTCAAAGTGAGAGATTAACGAGTCAAACAATTCAAAGATTCAAAAATTAAGAAAAAAAATAAAATAAAAAATTAATTTTTTAAAAAAATATTTTGCAACTGTCGAGCTATGCGACCATTGCCCTCGGCGACGCATTTTGAACGGCCTCTGTGCTCCGCCGAGGGCCTTTGCCGAGGAGGCGCCGAGGGCATTTAAACGCCACGGTGTTAGGTGGGTTTGGGGGTATTAGGTTTTCTACCTTGTAGACATTGCTAGTGCTGTGACTGTTGTTATTACTCCTCCTTCACTTAATTCAATGACATATAGATCTCTTGCGAGTTTTTGAAAGAAAATCTTGTCTGCACCAATGCGAGATATCTTGTTGTTATAGGTGTACCACACGATTTCACTTATCCGGTGTAGACATTAATCAAAATTTTAGAATCCTCCGAATCATTGATAATTTTATTTGTTGAGCCAAAGTGAACGGCTTGATTTGAGATTTGATTACGGTTTTAACACACCATGAACTTTATTTTTTTGAGGGGAAAGTAGGATTTTATTCATTGGTAGCATACAAAGATACATACTTTGGAGGATTCATATGCCACAGATGGCGACCAAATAGAAAGTGAAATTGCATTCCTATCTACCAGGTGAGTATCACAGGTAGATTCCCTACGTTTATGCCGAAAGCTAACATTTTAAAAAGAAGAAGATCTAAACTTGATCTCCATGAGGATGCTACTATAAACCGACAAGGTTTTGCCTTCAGACAACTTATAAGTTCTAGACAATCAGAAGACATGGTCATTTTTGAAATATCAATATCTTAGGCAAGCATCAAAGCTTCAGCGCACGTCATGGTCTCTAAGGTCGCTGGATGAGAAATTCACTCGACGGTTCTCGATGAGGCTCCCATAAATTTTCTATGTTCATCCCTGCAAACCACACTAGTCGATACATGATCCCCATTGCAAGATAATGCACATCAACATTTATCTTAGCTAAACCTGGAGGGGGTTTAGTCCAACTTACCACCCTTCTTCTATTTGCAGGATTTCTCCTGGCCACAACAAGGTTAGCTTCTCCAAATCATGCAAGAAACGCTTGACAAAATCAGAAGTGCTAACTGGGCTATGAAAATAGGCCCTCATGGATGGTCTTCCTCCTCGCAGTCCAAATCGCCCAAAGAGTGGTCAGCATCAAGACAAACTTAGACTGATATAAGCTATCCTTCATAGCAAACAACCAATGGCGTGCATCGGGGTTGCTTCCAAAGACATATGCTCTACTACATCCTTATCAACAAGCATCCACACACACCATGCCATGTTGCAGTCAATAAGGGAATGACGCTATCAGCATTGCAAATTTGACAATCCGAGTGCAAGGACATGTTTCTCGAGTGAAGCACATCAGCCAACAAAAGACTGTTATGACATAACCTCCATGTAAAAACTAAAAATTCTGATGAAAACTTTACCTTGCATAGCATACTCTAGTTTTTAGAATCATTGGCCATGATTGGTGTCGCCGGCCAGTTATCTAACCAACCTTCTCTCTTCTCCTTTGTTGCAATCAACATTTTGTACACTTATTGAACACTGAAACATCATTCCGTTCATATCTCCCATCGATCATCCTGTATAACTGAACGCAAGGGTATTTTCATGATCTCATGCATGTCTAGGGAAGAAATTTTGCACCGAGGCTGTCTACTCTCCATCACATCTCTGTCGGATCAATTATCTTAGAGACTCGCTCTATTTTTGCTTCGCCATGGCTTGTTATTAGTCTTATAAAATCTTGTCGAGATATCCAACTATGGTTGCAAATTTAATAGACTTTCCATCACCTATTCTTCTAATAAGTCATTGCTTCCCCATGAATATCCCTCCAAATCCGAGGACAGTTTCCAAGTTGTGCTTCCACAAAATTTGTTTTTGGAAAATAGATGGCTTTTAAAACCCTTCCACTCAAATATATAAAGGATCTTGAAGAATCCATAGCGTATTCGGCAACAACATTATTGCATCCTAGACGGTTAGCAAGATCTAGGACTTCTCTCATGGTGATGGCCTCCGCCGCTGCTGATGTAATATTGGGGAGGTAGATTGTAGAAGGAGCAATGGATCAAACCTCATAGTCTCGAATAACGGTAGCTACAGCTCCTGTGCACACATCCAAATGAAATGAACCATCAAAATTAACCTTAACTTGCCTAGGCTCAGGTCTTTTCCATCTATCGAGGGAAGCACGTGGATGCATAGTCGCTTTTGCATCATTAGTAGCGATACTCAGAACGAACATCATGCAGCGATTAATGGATGGGATAATTTCATCGTGTGTACTCCTTCTTCTCATCCACCAGAGATACGAACATGCAATAACAATCGTTTCTTTAAGGCCTAGATTGTTAAATCTCGGATTAACATTCCCCTCTTTTGCCTTGGCTTCATTCTCCTCATTCATCGGCTCGTTCATGGCCTTCTTTAGCTCACGCTGGGCATTCCTTATATGCCTTTTAGGGCGTTCTAAGAATCTCTTATCCCAGTCGTGCAGGGTACCATGCATGTGATGCAGCTTAGCTAGGACACCTCCCTCCTGGACCAAAGAGTTAGCATTTTCCCACGTATTCTCAATAGTTTCGCGAAAAGACTTCTCCTATAACCACTTGGCTTCGAATCTCTGTGGCACAGGGTTGTGGCCAATGGGAATAGCTTGGTATTCCGTGTCTAAAAGGATAGGGAGGCGATCTGATTTTGCATATTGCAAGTGCTCTAGCATTGCATCGGGATGCATTTTTTGCCATCCCGAATTTACCACCACCCTATCAAGCCTCTCACGGATTCTACCTCTTTTCCAAGTGTAAGGGTCTCCGATGTACCCAATATCCTCCAGATCACAGTCAAGTAAAGAAGTTCAGAAAAACCTTGCATATAATTTTGGGGACGCGGGTTGCCTCCTTCCTTCTCATGTGAGTAAAGGATTTCGTTAAAATCACTAATAATCACCCATCTATTAAGCTCTCTAATTTTATTACAGGTTTTGTATTTATCTTACCATCGAGGTTCTCCATATATGCATGTAAATCTCCGTACTTTATCTGGGCTTTCAACTACACGAACATCAATGTATTTTGGCGTCGAAAATATCTGTTGAATAACAATTTCTCGTTTCCAAAACATGATAACCCCTCCACTTCTTCCATTGCTAGGATTCACAATTTTAAAATCCATCTTCAATCTTCTCCTCAGACAGTCTGCCGGATAACTATCCAAGGAGGTGTGCTTCGGTGTAGCACCCCGGATAAACCCTGATTAAAATATCGCATGTTGTTACCTATTTTGTGCACCATCATTGCATCATGCATATTTTTGCACTAAACTATTATCAAAATACCTATTTGTTTTCTACAAATGCCTCCCTCTTTATTCAAATGAAAAACCTCGGTCTTTTTCGGATCTTGTATTTGCCTAAAACTATATTTTAATATATTTGTTTATAAAAATAATAAAATATTTCTAATCTGGGGGGGGCAGTCCAGCGGGCTGGCCCAAAGGCCCAAACCGACCAGACCACCTGCTACCCCATATAAATTCCTAAGCCTAACCCTAACCCTAGAACCACACCTACCCCCACTCCTACCCCAACTCCCGCCGCCAGCACCCTACCCACGCGCGGCGCACACACGACATGATACCCACGCCACACACGCTCACTCTGCCACCACGGGCCCACTCCCCACCTGCCTCCCGTCTGGCCCCACCCTGTCGACCAGTCCACGCCTCCCCAGCATCCTCCTCTTCCTCCTCCTGCCCGCTCTCTGCAGCCACCGAGCCACCGACCGACGCCACCAACCCCCGCTCCTCTCGATCCATCTTACACTGCAGCAGCTCACGTGCCTCTCCTCTTCCTTGACGCCAAGGCTGGCTCCCTGCGCCTCCTCTCGTGGCCCCACCTCCCCGAGCTCGCCGCCCTCCTCCCCTCGCGGCGCCCTCTCACCACCCGCGCCCTGCCGTCGACCCCCTCCCTCACTCTCCCCGGCGCCGCCATCTCTCCTTGGCCGCCTCCTCGCCCCGCCGGAGCCGCCCTCGCCTCCGCCGACCTCCACCTTCCGCCACACCGGGCCCCGCTCTGCTCCGGCCAGAGGCCCGCCTCGCCGGCCGCCTCTCTGGCTCCATCGTCGGGTACCCGACCCCGCCAACGCCCCTCTGCACCCCGCCCCTCTCCTTGGTCAGGCACACCGCAAGTCGCCACCCTGGCCTTCCATCGACGCCCCCTGTTCCTTCCACATCGCTGCGGCCCACCTCCTAGGACTGCGCCACCACCATGCGAGCCGTGTCCCAGGCCACGCCTCCTCCCTACAGTGACCTCGCCACCCAAGCGCCTCCTTTCCCTCCCGGCCTCGCCCCACAGCCCCAGCGTCTGCCCCGTGTACCACCCCTCGTGCCCTGGCGTCCCCTGCAACCTCCTCTGCACCGGCGTTGCGTCCTCGCCCCACCTCTGCTTCCGAGCCGCCGGATCCTCTCCGTTCCTCCATCGCCCCGGCGTCCCTCGTCGCCATGACCCCGTTGTTTCGCGTCGGCCTCCACCGGTGCCGAGGCCACATGGAGTTTCGCGGGCTTTGAGTGCTTCCCTATGCCTTTGGCGTTCAAGGCGGTCATTTGTTCTATGAGCTATTGCTAGGCCGTGTTCGCGGGTTATGCTTTTGGGCACCACGATGCGCGTTGCAGTTTGGCTTTGGGATGTTTACCTCGTCGGGTACTCTGCCAATGCATCTTCTTGGGTGTTTGTGTCAATACATCGTGGGATCTTCCGAAGATGGGCACCTCAACACCGAAATCCAAGAGTTTCACCAACACGTGAAAAGAACCTGAAGATCCTACAGCACCCGGCGACACTCGAAGAACCACTCTCAAGTTTTCCGGACGGCATGTTCTTCTTCATGGATCCTCATGATCTCCTTCTCGAACCCGAAGATCGAACCTAAACCTTCCGAGCCCCAAGATCTTCGAACCCCAATGTGTGAACTTTCTTCCGAGACCCTATTTTCTAAATGATATATATTTTTTTTGCATATCAAATTGTACATGTTTGCATACATATTTGTGGGTGTTTGGGGACCTTATGTCGATTCACCTAAATTAAATATGGGACCATATGCGGGCAAATTTAGTCTTATATTGGCCTCATTTAAACTTGTGTAGCGAACCGGTGATGTACTTTTGCCTTGTTAAGACAATATTTAAATGGCGGATATCTAAATAACTTGAACCACCTAAATATTTGTCGGGACCCCGGTTCCGCTTAATCTTGCCTATTTGCACCGCACCTTTGCCCTGTCCTACATCATACATGCATCATGCCCGATCTTATGACGTAGTATTAAATAGTCCATCCGGTGTTTCTTCTAGTGCTTTGCTTCTTCACGGATTAGGCCGATGAGTTGATGCGAGTGTCGACCCGATCTTCGGTTGAACCTTCGGCAATGTTTTCAGGCGAGCATCTCCCCCTTTCTACCTATCTTACTTTTATAGTATTTATTCTCTCCTGTTGATCTATTGCTATCTGTGTTGCGATGCTCTAGTTTTCGTACCCGGAACATCCCTTGCAGCCTTATATTGCCTTGGACACATCCTATTACCTGTTGTTTGGTAGATAGTTGGACCTGCGCGTCGTAGTCGCTTGCTTAAGTGTTGTTGCATGTCGTCCAGTACCACAGTTGTTGGAGTATTGCCGCATGTTTAATGTTGGAGATGATCATGGCTTTAATTATTGTTTAATAACTAAAATTGAAGTAGGTAAATGCAGAGGCACCGGTGGGCAATAGATGTTATTTGGTTGTTAACCGCCCACTAGTGTCCCGTAGGACCCCGAGTTCTTGACACCTGTTCCGAGATCGAGCGTGCTAACCACAGGTGGGGTGTATGGGCACCCCCATCGATTAGTACCTGATTTCAAAGTACTGTTCTGGGGGCCACAATTAGTTTGGGCTTTATTACTATCCCGTACTTATGTCATGCTTTACTGCTTTATTTAAATTGTGTGAGTCTTTGCACTGTCTGTTGCTTAGGTCCGTGACACGTTTTATGTCGACAAGCCTCATCTTTTCGGGTTCCCATCGTTTCGCCGTCTCCACAAACCCGAGTCCGTCTCGGAGACCGGAAGACTTCGTTGTGGGTAGCTTAGTGGGGTGGCCCCCATGTACTTGCTTTGGGTCTGGGAAACGTCATGACTTAGGCCCCGCCAACATACCGATGGGTGTATGTTAACTGATCTGGCAAAAAGGTTCGAAGTGCGTGTGGATACTTTGGTGCACCCCTGCAGGGTTAAATCTTTCCGAAAAGCCGTGTCCGCGGTTATGGACGACTTGGAGCACAGTTCTCGATCATAGACAACTATAACTAAAGTTTACTGTTATAATTTGACTTGTATCCGATATGACTAGTAATCAGCTTCACTACAACGGAATGGCTAAATAAAAGTATCAACAACTGCTGGGTTTGGGGATATCTCATGCTAATTGTATTTGACTAGTAAGTGTCACAACTACAACGGAATGGTTAACTAAAATTGCCCACTGCTTATTATATCAGGATGAATATCTATACCTGACTAGTAATTGCTGCAACGATAACTGGACAAATAAAACTGCCAACGGTGTGAGTTCCTCGGTTGACTTCCTCGTTTGGTCTCGAGGGGGAAATACCAGGATGGGTATGTTTGGTGGTAGTATCAGGTTGGTTCCGAATAGGTCTTTATTACCCCTCTCTGATAGCCGCTAGTTGTATCGAGTCTCTATAGGTTGTTTAGTGCATGCTGCGCTGTCGCTTAGTCCACCATACCTATGTAGGCGAGGACCGCCGAATTCTAGCCTCGTGTGTCGCCTCGCCTCGATCTTGGCCTCTCTTTTTCCTTTGCCCTTTGTGGCACCCCTTTTGTTTAAGGTTTTGAGATCGGCGTCGTTTAGCGAGTTTACCTTCGGATTGGCTGCAGGGTTATGTTGGCCATTGGTTAGCGGGGGTTTCTTCGTGGCTCTTAGCCCCATTGCATCTTGTCATCTTGTCGGACGTCAGATATTTTCTTCAAGGTGATTTGGATCTTTGTACTGTATATCTGCATTCTTGACTCTTTGAGTCGTTGTTGTATATATCTGTTTTGTGGGTTCCATCGAGGACTATTTTGTAATGATATTACTTCGTTTTCCACCCGCACGCAAGTGCCTGGTGGGCACCTTTGAATCGTTTCTATGCGGGTTTTGGCGAAGCTGAAACTTGCATAGGGCCGATATCGAGGGTGTTCTGAATGGTATCGAGCTCGGCGATACCCACAAGTCCAAATTGTAGGATAACCTAGCTAACGGCGAAGTAGAGTGTCAAAACTATTTTTGAAAATCGGTTGGATAGTTACGATTAGGTCTGATTTTACTCCTTACCCTCTGCCGCTCTCCTCTCACCTCTGCGTGTTTTGAATCCGCTTCTTCTCTCTCTTGAGTCCAGGATTTCTCGTGGTTGGGTTCCGTGCATTTCGAGGTTTTCGCTTCCTCCTTGAAAGCGGTGTTCTACCATCCGGTGTTCATGTCTCGAGGAATCTTGTGGTACCATTCATGTTCCTTGTTTGTGACTTAGGTGTTTTCCGACGCGACGACATCATCTCGCCGATCGATGCGATCTGCATCACTCCTTTGTTTCGAACCTCGATTGTCGAGATCTTGATCGATTCGAGAATGGTTGCACGCTTTTCTACTGATTGTGCAGAGTAATAGTTTGGGTGCGTGATGGATTGGCCCCCATGCCGACTACCCCTTCTATTCGCTTTTGTACATTGAAGTGGATGAGAATGCATCGGTTCCCTCTTTCTATCGAAGTTCGAGGTGGATTTATTTGTTGATACCTCTACCTTCGACCGTTTGTTCCCGGAGTGTTCCCTCGACGATCACGGACAACGACCTCTTGTTAGTCGTGTCGCGAGGATCTACACGATGCGAGAAGATTCAGATCGCCGCCCTTCTTCCCGGTACCATGAGGCGGATCTCGAGGACGAGATCCATTGTTAGTGGTGTCGAATTGTAGCACCCCGGATAAACCCTAATTAAAATATCGCATGTTGTCATCTATTTTGTGCACCATCATTGCATCATGCATATTTTTGCACTAAACTATTATCAAAAGCCCTATTTGTTTTCTACAAATGCCTCCCTCTTTATTCAAATGAAAAACCTCGGTCTTTTTCGGATCTTGTATTTGCCTAAAACTATATTTTAATATATTTGTTTATAAAAATAATAAAATATTTCTAATCTGGGAAGGCCCAGTGGTGCCCAAAGGCCCAAACCGACTGCACCACACCATACCCCATATAAATTCCTAAGCCTAACCCTAACCCTAGAACCACACCTACCCCCACTCCTACCCCAACTCCCGCCGCCAGCACCCTACCCACGCGCGGCGCACACACGACATGATACCCACGCCACACACGCTCACTCTGCCACCACGGGCCCACTCCCCACCTGCCTCCCGTCTGGCCCCACCCTGCTGACCCGGTCACGCCTCGTCTCCCCCGCATCCTCCCTCTTCCTCCTCCCGCCGCCGCTCTCTGCGAGCCACCGCGAGCCCTGCACCGACGCCACCAACCCCCGCTCCTCTCGATCCATCTTCAGACGAGTCAAGGCCTCAAGGTCGCCTCCTCTTCCTTCCGACATGGCCTGTTGCCATTGGCTCCCTCAGCCTCCTCTCGTGGCCCCACCTCCCGAGCTCCGCCTCCTCCTCAAGGGCGCTCACCACCCGCGCCCTACCGCCGACCCTCCTCACTCTCCCGCCGCCATCTCCTTAGGCCGCCTCGCCCGGGCCGAGCTCGCCCGCCGACCTCCACCTTCCGCCACACCGGCCCCGCTGCTCCGCCAGAGGCCCGCCTGCCGCCGCCTCTAGCTCCATCTGGCACCACCCCGCCAACGCTCTGCACCCGCCTCTCCTTGGTCAGCACACCGCAAGTCGCCACCGCCTTCCATCGACGCCTGTTCCTTCCGCCTGCTGCCCACCTCCTGACCGCGCCACCACCGCTTGCGAGCCGTGTCCCGGCCAGCACGCCTCCCTGATGACCTCGCCACCCAAGCGCCTCCTTTTCCTCCCGGCCGCCCCTCGGCCCGTCTGCCCGTGTACCACCCCCTCGTGCCCCTGCAGCGTCCCGTGCAACCTCCTCTGCACCCGAGCGTTGCGTCCTCGCCCCACCTCTCTGCTTCCGAGCCGCCAGATCCTCTCCGTTCCTCCATCGTCCCCGAGCGTCCCTCCCGTCGCCATGACCCCGCTGTTGCCTCTCCACCGGTGCCGAGGCCACGCATGGAGTTTCGCTGGCTTTGAGTGCTTCCCTATGCAATCGGCGTTCAAGGCGCCATTTGTTCTATGAGCTATTGCTAGGCCGTGTTCGCGGGTTGTCGCATTTTGGGCACCACGATGCGCTGCGATTTGGCTTTGGGATGTTTACCTCGGTACTCTTGCCAATGCATCTTCTTGGGTGTTTGTGTCAATACATCGTGGGATCTTCAAGATGGGCACCTCAACACCGAAATCCAAGAGTTTCACCAACACGTGAAAAGAACCTCAAGATCCTCTCTCTCTCTTCGAGTCCGTGATTTCTCGGTTGGGTTCTGGCTGCATTTTCGTCAGACCTTCGTGGTTTCGCTTCCCTCCTCCTTGAAAATTCGGGTGTTCTACCATCCTAAGGTTCATGCTCTGTTCAGTGTCAGCTCGAGGAATCCATCATGTGGTACCATTCCCTCCATTCGTGTTCCTTGTTTGTGACTTCCTTGTTTTCCGACGCGCCACGACATCATCTACGTACCATCTGGATGCGTAGTCCGCATCACCCTTGTTTCTCTACGATGACCGGCGCAGAAATCGAGATTACCTCGTTTCGAACCTCGATTGTCGAGATCTTCACCGATTCCGAGAATGGTTGCACGCTTTTCATCGATTGCAGAGTAATAGTTTGGGTGCGTGATGGATTGGCCCCATGCCGTACTCACCCTTCTATTCGCTTTTGTACATTGAAGTGGATGAGAATGCATCGGTTCCGTTCTCTTTCTATCGGGTTCGAGGTGGATTTATTTGTTGATACCTCTACCTTCGATCGCTTGTTCCCGGAGTGTTCCCCGACTCTATCGAAGATCACGGACAACGACAATCTCTTGTTAGTCGTGTCGCGAGGATCTACACGATGCAGAAGATCTGCATCGCCTCTTCTTCCCTTGCTAAGTTATGAGGCGGATCTCGAGGACGAGATCCATTGTTAGTGGTGTCGAATTGTAGCACCGGATAAAACCCCTAATTAAAATATCGCATGTTGTCATCTATTTTGTGCACCATCATTGCATCATGCATATTTTTGCACTAAACTATTATCAAAAGCCCTATTTGTTTTCTACAAATGCCTCCTCTTTATTCAAATGAAAAACCCTGCCTTCGGTCTTTTCGGATCTTGTATTTGCCTAAACTATATTTTAATATATTTGTTTATAAAAATAATAAAATATTTCTAATGCAGGGGGTCGGTGAGCTGGGGAAGGCCGGGCTGGGCCACCAAAGGCCCAAACCGACTGCATTCAATTCACACACTCCACCTCACCCATATAAATTCCTAAGCCTAACCCTAACCCTAGAACCACACCTACCCCCACTCCTACCCCAACTCCCGCCAAGATCTACCCACGCGCCGGCCAGACACACGACATGATACCCACGCCACGCCACACACGCCACTCGGCACCACGGCCCACTCTGCCCCACCCCGCCGACCTGTGACGGCCACGCCTCCCCGCCCTGCATCCTCCCTCTTTCCTCTTCCTCCCGCCATGAGCCTTCATGAGCCACCGCGAGCCCCAGACCCGACGCCCAACCCCGCCTCTCGATCCATCTTCAGACCGAGTCAGGCCTGCCTTCTTCCTTCTTCCGACAAGGAAGGCTGCACGCCGCCGGCCTCCAAGGCCTCCTCTCGCCGCCTCCCGAGCTCGCCGGCGCCTTCACCACCCGGCCCATGACCCTCCTCACTCACTCCCCCGCTGCCATCTCCTCCTTGGCCGCCCGCCGGAGCCAGCCTCCGCCGACCTCCACCTTCCGCCACACTGGCCCCGGCTTGCCCGCCAGAGGCCTGGCCGCCTGCTCCATCGCTCGGTGCACCACCCCCTCGCCCTCGACCCCGCCTCCTTGGTCAGCACACCGCAAGTCGCCACCTGCCTTCCATCGACGCCTCGTTCTTCCTCACCTTACCACCTAGGATCGGGCCACCACCGCCCATGAGAAGTCGGTTCCGGCCAGCCACGCCTCCTACAAAGGACCTCGCCACCCAAGCGCCTCCTTTCCTCCCTCGCCTCCCTCGCCCGTCACGCCTGTGTACCACCCCTCGTGTTTCTCGCAGCTCCCCTGCAACCTCCTTCTCGCACCCGGAAGGCCCTCGCCCACCTTCTTCTTCCGAGCCGCCAGATCTCTCCGTTTCTCCATCGCCCCGAAGCGCCCTTCGCCGCCATGACCCATTGTTGCTGCCTGGTCAAGTCACCGTGTGCCGAGGCCACGCATGGAGTTTCGCGGGCTTTGAGTGCTTCCCTATGCACCGAGCGTTCAAGGCGCTATTTGTTCTATGAGCTATTGCTAGGCCGTGTTCGCAGTTGTCTGCTGGCACCACGATGCGTTGCAGTTTGGCTTTGGGATGTTTACCTCGTCGGGTACTCTGCCAATGCATCTTCTTGGGTGTTTGTGTCAATACATCGTGGGATCTTCCGAAGATGGGCACCTCAACACCGAAATCCAAGAGTTTCACCAACACGTGAAAAGAACCTGAAGATCCTACAGCACCCGGCGACACTCGAAGAACCACTCTCAAGTTTTCCGGACGGCATGTTCTTCTTCATGGATCCTCATGATCTCCTTCTGGAACCCGAAGATCGAACCTAAACCTTCCGAGCCCCAAGATCTTCGAACCCCAATGTGTGAACTTTCTTCCGAGACCCTATTTTCTAAATGATATATTTTTTTTTTTGCATATCAAATTGTACATGTTTGCATACATGTTTGTGGGTGTTTGGGGACCTTATGTCGATTCACCTAAATTAAATATGGGACCATATGCGGGCAAATTTAGTCTTATATTGGCCTCATTTAAACTTGTGTAGCGAACCGGTGATGTACTTTTGCCTTGTTAAGACAATATTTAAATGGCGGATATCTAAATAACTTGAACCACCTAAATATTTGTCGGGACCCCGGTTCCGCTTAATCTTGCCTAATTGCACCGCACCTTTGCACTGTCCTATATCATACATGCATCATGCCCGATCTTATGCCGTAGTATTAAATAGTCCATCCGGTGTTTCTTCTAGTGCTTTGCTTCTTCACGGATTAGGCCGATGAGTTGATGCGAGTGTCGACCCGATCTTCGGTTGAACCTTCGGCAATGTTTTCAGACGAGCATCTCCCCCTTTCTACCTATCTTACTTTTATAGTATTTATTCTCTCTTGTTGATCTATTGCTATCTGTGTTGCGATGATCTAGTTTTCGTACCCGGAACATCCCTTGCAGCCTTATATTGCCTTGGACACATCCTATTACCTGTTGTTTGGTAGATAGTTGGACCTGCGCGTCGTAGTCGCTTGCTTAAGTGCTGTTGTGTGTCGTCCAGTACCACTGTTGTTGGAGTATTGCCGCATGTTTAATGTTGGAGATGATCATGGCTTTAATTATTGTTTAATAACTAAAATTGAAGTAGGTAAATGCAGAGGCACCGGTGGGCAATAGATGTTATTTGGTTGTTAACCGCCCACTAGTGTCCCGTAGGACCCCGAGTTCTTGACACATTAGAGATCGGCCGCTAACCACGTGGGGTGTATGGGCACCCCATCGATTAGTACCGATTTCAAAGTATCTTGTTCAGGGGACCACAATTAGTTTGAGGCTTTATTACTATCATGTACTTATGCCATGCTTTACTGCTTTATTTAAATTGTGAGGTCTTTTGTCTTGTTAGGTCAGGACACGTTTATTTGTGTCGACAAGCCAGATCATCTTTTCGGGTTCCCGATCGTTTACCGTCTCCACAAACCCGAGTCCGTCTCGAGACCGGTCGACCGTTCTTGGTAGCTTAGTGGGGTGGCCCCCATGTACTTGTTTTGGGTCTGGGAAACATCATGACTTAGGCCCCGCCGACATACCGATGGGTGTATGTTAACTGATCTGGCAAAAAGGGTCGAAGTGCGTGTGGATACTTTGGTGCACCCCTACAGGGTTAAATCTTTTCAAAAAGCCGTGTCCGCGGTTATGGACGACTTGGAGCACAGTTCTCGATCATAGACAACTATAACTAAAGTTTACTGTTATAATTTGACTTGTATCCGATATGACTAGTAATCAGCTTCACTATAACGGAATGGTTAAATAAAAGTATCAACAACTGTTGGGTTTGGGGATATCTCATGCTAATTGTATTTGACTAGTAAGTGTCACAACTACAACGGAATGGTTAACTAAAATTGCCCACTGCTTATTATATCAGGATGAATATCTATACCTGACTAGTAATTGCTGCAACGATAACTGAATAAATAAAACTGCCAACGGTGCGAGTTCCTCGGTTGACTTCCTCGTTTGGTCTCGAGGGGAAAATACCAGGATGGGTATGTTTGGTGGTAGTATCAGGTTGGTTCCGAATAGGTCTTTCTTACCCCTCTCGATAGCCGCTAGTTGTATCGAGTCTCTATAGGTTGTTTAGTGCATCTTTGCCGCTCGATCCACCATACCTATGTGGCGAGGCGAGGACCGCCTCTAGCCTCGCCGTGTCTTGGCCTCGGATCGACCGCTCTCTTTTCCTTTGCCCTTTGTCGGCACCCTTTTGTTTAAGCGGGTTTTGAGATCGGCGTCGTTAGCGAGGTTACCCTTCGGCTTGGCTCGGGGTTATGGACGCCATTGGTTATTCTTCAGGGCTCTTAGCCCCATTTGCATCTTGTCCGTAGTCGGACGCTGTATCATTTTCAAGGTGATTTGGATCTTTGTACTGTATATCTGCATTCTTGACTCTTTGAGTCGTTGTTGTATATATCTGTTTTGTGGGTTCCATCGAGGACTATTGTGTAATGATATTACTTCGTTTTCCACCCGCACGCAAGTGCCTGGTGGGCACCTTTGAATCGTTTCTATGCGGGTTTGGCGGGAAGCGCTGAAACTTGCATAGGGCCGATATCGAGGGTGTTACATTCGGTCCCCCACCTCTAAACTTAAGCTACATGGGCCTTGTTATTTTTTTGACCGGTCGAAACCCATATCGAGATCACGTATATCTCTGTATATGTGTACTCGGTCGAACTGGGTATAATCCACATTCCGATCGGCCGATCTCACCTCCTATTATCGCGATCTACGTCTTTGTATGTCATATTTTTAATTTTTTTTTGTTATTGTTATATAACTTCTGATTTTTGCCTTCCGCAGACACACAAGCATACGTATATGGTGAGTATACGTCTAAGAGAACCATATGGAGTTCGGGTGGGTTTGTACGATCCTCTAAACAATCGGAATCGAGTTTTTGTTTGTCAAAATTTGAAAGAGTGGGAGGGGGAGGGGTGGGGGACCGAAGCAAAAGTGCTATCCAAGTGTGTCTTCGACAAAAACAAGACATCAGGGTTGCTTCGCTTTTGTACATCCAAAAGCGCTGCCGAGTCATTTCCTAAACCCCTACAGTTCGCTCCTAAGATCCTCATTGATCCTGACGGCGCTCCTCCCTAGAGCCCGCCATTATAGTTTTATTGATAGTTTTACCATCTATTTCCGTTCTTGGTCTTTTAGGGTCCCTAGCCGGCGAAGGGCTAGGAGGATCCGCTGATTGGAGCTGCGAGATCATCGCCCCAACCATACTTGATGCATCAGTATGAGTATTAGAGATATCATGTGTCTCTCCTTCATTAAACTAGATTAGAGATGTCCTTCTCCTTCTTGGATCATTGTTGTCTTCTGATATATCATCCCTTATATCCTCTATCGCATCGTCCTCGTCACCCGAACCAGAAGGACCGCGTCCATTGCTGAAACCTCATCTACCTGAGCCGCGGCCACGCCCTCTCCCTCTTCTTGGCCTTACACCTCCCCTCATATTCCATATAGCTCGAAGGTCTATAAAGACCAGCGCCTCTGGGGGGATGCACACCATCTCCATGATCTTTGTATTCATGCTCCATCAGTCCACACACTTGACACCAATTTGGTAGTCTCTCGTATTTTACAAGGATAAGTTCTCTCATCCCTGCCTGGATCATGGAGACCACCCTCTTCAATGGTTTAGTCACATCCAACTTCACTCCAACCCGGTATAAGTTTCCTTCAAAGTCATTAGATATAGGTTGAGAAGAGATCCAAACCCCCACATTTGAAGCCAGATATTTAAGCATCAGGCATATACCACATGAAGATCATGAATTTGAATTCATATATCAATTTTGAGAGATCTATAGCAGATGGTTTGGCAAAACCATTCGCGTCCTTCATGTGATCGGGGGTGCACTGCGGAGATATTCGTATAATTTGACTTGCACGGCGGACAGGTGGTGGCGACACGAGCACCTGTGACCACCGCGCGCAGCTAGAAACAAGCATATTTTTGTTTCAGGAAGCATCGTCTTCTCCGAGCATCGCACCTCCATCATGGGCTCATGGCAGCAGAGCTGCAGCCACGGGGTGCCGACAAGACGCGCGCCTGCTGGGTCGCCTCACCGCTAATTAACTAGACTCCGATCCAGGCGGTAAAAGAACAGGGTGTTTGATTATCTATACCAGGAGCGAGACGGACGGACGAACGAACCGATGGAGGATCATGCATGATTCCAGATAGTCTCGCTTTGTACTGTATAAGCTGGATCAAGAAAAAGTCTCCAAGTCAAGACTTACGGATTCAGGACAAGATAGTTCCAAGAAAAACAACTGGTTTTGGACTTGTCTTCACAGATGGATAAGTTTTCCTTCCCGTTCGTTCTTGGAAACGGATAAGTTGACCTAGCATGTAGTAGTTTCGATTAAGAACACACACCATATATTATCCATAATAATTTGTCGATTACTCTAGACTAAACTAACCGCGTTTAAATTAAATTAAATGAGAGCGGCACCCAATTGTAGCCGTTGGCGGTGTTGGCTGGAGCTGCGCGTTTCAATCTTACATACATAAAGGCATGAATCATGCAGACGTCAGTGGCCACAACGCAATATTCCCGTGTGATATCAGCTATTGCTAGCCACCGAAGAAGAAGTCAGAACTTGATGAGAACGCCCCAGAAGATTTGAAATCTCAGTCACTGCGCTGTCCGTCTATCCCCACATGCCACATGAAATTTTCTACTACGCCGTAATTACTTCCCTATAAATACACGGCACGCGTTATGGACCGTCCCGTTCTTTACTTCCTCGGCATCGCTTGTCCTGTCCCTTGGCAGTATGTACCTACTTATCCGGTTCTGTGTCCTGATATCTCGCGTAATAAGCACCACCGGTATCATCATGTACCTTCCAAGTGAAGTGATTGGTTAATTACTCGTGCAGCTCTAGCTCCATTTCTTCGTCACACCTCGGATAGATTTCAGCTACTTGTATCGTCGTTTATGATTCTACTTCGTACAGTGATTTTTTTTTACTACGTACATGGCTTATTATTTGAAAAAGTAGAATGTCAAGGGCCTGCGTGCAAAAACACCCCACTATTGAAAAACAACCCATGGAAAGAGGGGGAGAGTCAGGAGGAGACAGAGGAATCCAAGCAACGGTCTCCTGGGGTTGGCAAAAAAAGGAGAAAAGTAAATAGAAAAACCCGAGCCACCGTCTCTTACACTCTCCGAGTCTTCTTCCCCCAAATCGACGACGAGGGAAAAGATCGTCCGTCGTGGGGAGCAGTCATCGCACGCGGCGAGGCCGGCCGGCGCCACTCCCGGACCTTTCTTCCCCCACCGCCCACTCCCAAGCCCAACAACATCCCCAGCCCCCAAACCCCAACTTCCCCGCAAGCTCCCCCGCCAGAAATCGCGCCCCATGGCCGCCGCCGTCCGGAGAGACGTCGTGCCCGCGCCCTCCGGAGCCGGCCCTCTCCCCCACGCATTGGTAATTACCCGCTTTCTCCCTTTCAGCTGTCGCTTGAGCATTACAGGTTACCAGAGAGCAAAGCTGCTGTTGCGGTGGGTTGTTGGCGATGTTGATCCCGGCACTGTTCCTGGTGGTTAGGGTAGGCGATTGCGTCCAGCAGATCTGCTAATAACTGGGGATTCCTCGGGAAGGCGGGCGCCACGGGCAGCCGTGGGGGGCGGGGCCGCGCTAGATTTGGAAGTATCGGTGGTTCTGCGGTTGTTGTATCGCTCCGTCGGACATGCTAACCACTGTCCTAATTATCTGCGTAATTACTAGTACTACTAGTAGTAGTAGTAGTAGCGTAAGGGTCCACCGGAAATGCTTGCCTTCTCCTCCACCCGTTGCAAGCAAAGCTCGTCAACTGCCTTCACCTGCACTCGAGTTCCCAGGGGGGATAGGACAGATTCGTGCACCCCATCTCCTTGCTTCTTCTTGGGTGCTTCTTCTTTATCGGTATTATTATTATACGCCTTGCTTCTTGGTTTGTGGTCTTATACCGGTGCGTTTCTGGCAGATGGTGTAGGGAGAGCTGTTCATAGAGGAGAGGTAAGTGTGAAAGCGAAGAATGGGGGCGATTGGAGGTGACGGGTCGGTGCAGTGGGACAACATGAATGGAGCTGAGGCGGTGAATGGCGGTGGAAGTGCCGCGGGGAGGCTGGATAGGATACAGGTGCTGGTGAGGGTGAGACCGCTGAGCGACAAGGAGATTGCAAGGGGCGAGCCTGCCGAGTGGGAGTGCATCAATGACACCACCATCATGTTTCGGAGTACCTTCCCCGACCGACCCACCGCTCCGACCGCATACACATTTGGTCAGTGCACCCTCTTTTGCCTTTTGAGGCTATACATGTTCTATGGTTTGTCGTTGCTCTGATACTTTTATATGCTTAATTAGTTTGTGTAGCGGAATACTTTGTATTCTTTTTTGGGTCTTTTTGAAGAAATAATCGAAACATCATATTTCCTTTCACAAATTCATATAGTTCACGATTATCACTGCATAGTGATCATGCCTTTATTTATTGTTGACTTTTTGCTTGGAGCATCTCAATGTACTCAGTTGCTACGTAAGGATCTCATATGAATTGGGTTCATTATTAGTAAGACTCATATAATCCGATTACATTACCCTCGTGCATATCTTTGTTAACATAACCTCTTGTATTTGCAGACAGGGTATTTCATTCTGAATGCAATACCAAAGAAGTCTATGAGGAAGGGGTTAAGGAAGTTGCCCTCTCTGTAGTTAGTGGCATTAACTGTGAGTGCAAACTACACGAAGGCATGAGCTAATACTTATATTAAACAGCATAGATTTTGAACTAAATCAGAGTGTGTTTTCTCTCTCAGCAAGTGTCTTTGCCTACGGACAAACAAGTAGTGGAAAGACATACACTATGACTGGAGTGACAGAATGCACAGTAGCAGATATATATGATTATATCAACAAGGTGATCAACTCCCAGCCAACCATAGCACCCAGGTTTTGGTCTTGATTATTACCAAGTCCTCAAATGGATGTTTCTTTTTCAGCATGAAGAGAGAGCATTTGTGTTGAAATTCTCGGCAATTGAAATATATAATGAAGTTGTCAGGGATCTTCTGAGTGCAGATAATACTCCTCTTAGACTTTGGGATGATGCAGAGGTAAAAAGATGTTCATTCTCAGCCTTTTTATTTTTTATTATGTTATGTTCCTGCTTGCTAACGACTAGTGGCTTAATGCTGTTTATTGTACAGAAAGGCACCTACGTGGAGAATCTTACAGAAGTTATATTAAGGGACTGGAACCACCTCAAGGGACTTACTTCTGTGTGTGAAGGTACAATATTGGTTACCAACAGCAGCTTGTATTTTGTTGAACTAGTGAATATTGCATCTCATTTGCTTTATGTGCTTGTAATAGCTCAAAGAAGGACAGGGGAGACCTTCTTGAATGAGAAAAGCTCCAGATCCCATCAAATTCTTAAATTGGTATGCCCTTTACTTGGTTATCTTTATGAAATATTGATGTTTATGCGTCCCACTTTTTATAAATGTGTGCATTATTTGCTGACCCCTTTAATGTTCATCAATTAATTCAGACTGTTGAAAGTTCTGCTCGTGAGTTCTTAGGAAAGGACAAGTCAACTACCCTTATGGCTAGTGTGGTAAGTAGATGCCACAGTTTGATAAGTTCTTAAAATGTTTTGAAAAAAGTGTAAGCACCATTTATTCTTCCCATGCAGAGCTTTATTGATCTGGCGGGAAGTGAACGCGCATCTCAGGCGATGTCAGCTGGCACGAGGCTGAAAGAAGGTTGCCATATCAATAAAAGTTTGCTTTCCCTTGGCACTGTCATTAGGAAGCTAAGGTTGCAATCTCAATCTCAGTGTTATTTTCCTTAAATTTCTTGTCCACTATAAGAGAAATTGCTCATGTAATTATTTGAAGTATTTTGTTAGCTAGTGTCATTTCAGTTATCTGTTTCACTTATGCAGCATGGGGAGTAATGTACACATACCATATAGAGATTCAAAGCTTACACGCATATTACAGCCATCTTTGGGAGGTAATGCAAGAACTGCAATTATCTGTACACTCAGCCCTGCGACAAGCCACATTGAGCAATCAAGAAATACACTGTTCTTTGGGAGTTGTGCAAAGGATGTAGCTACAAATGCTCAGGTTAATGTGGTCATGTCTGATAAAACACTAGTTAAGCAATTGCAAAAAGAAGTTGCTAGACTGGAGAGTGAGTTGCGGCACCCTGTTTCCAGTTCCAGCCTGGAAGCACAAGTGAAGGAAAAAGACAACCAAATCAGAAAGGTAAGTCCTACTTCTGACCTTTTATTGTCTCCGTGCGCTTTCTTGGCAGTTCATACACGACACATGAACACTCACATTTTTGTGCATGGACGATAATTTTTGTGTGCCATGATTGCATGGACGATAATTCTTGTGTACCATGAGCACTCTGCTGTCATCACAGATATATTTACAATAAAAAGCTGCCTGTCTGCTTTTCTTTCATTTCTCAGTGATGGAGATTGTTACATCAGATATACCCTGCATCCCTCCCTCTCACAGATAAACTCACTTTCTTTATGTAAGTTTATGATATTTGATGCCTTTTGCAGATGGAAAAAGAAATAAAAGAACTGAAGTCGCAACGTGATCTGGCTGAGTCCAGGTTGCAGAATTTGCTGCAAGTTGTTGGCGATCGTGAACCAAAGCATCAGGTATATTTGCTTATGCACTTCTGCTGTTACGTATTAGCCTTGATCTAGGATGTATTTGTTATTTTTTTTTTCTCTGCATGTTTAGGTATCAGGAAAGCGATCAGTCAGAAGTCCTCCATCTGTTGGAATGCCCCCGAGCATGAGCAGAGATGACAGTTCTCAGATCTCTCATGATGATTCAGATAATTACAAGGAAGTGCGATGTATTGAGACTAGTGGAACTGAAGGAAATAAATGCTTGTCTTTATCAGCTGGTGAAAGTACCAGCCCACGACATTCAAACAGGAATTCTAGCATGCGTGGCAATGATTTAAACGCGTCAGTGAACTCAAGGCCGGTTGGTGAAACTCCTATTACCTTGGAGCAACATTTGGAGAATATCAGAAGGCCTTTTATCACTAAGGATCTAGGATCTTCAATACGCAACCCATTGAGCTGTAGAGTAATTGGTAGAAGCAGGAGCTGTAGATCACTAACAGGATCAACTCTACTTGATGATCTGGAGATGGAGGATTGTACACCAGTAAACAGAAGTTTGGTGATCTTCCCAGGAAGACCTGAAGAGTATCATAGAAGAGGATCTGCATTAAACTACGAAGCAGGGAGTGAAACTCTTTCAAGGGCAGGATCCCAGCTTTCCGAAATGAGCACATCAAAGGGTGCAACCAAGACGAATAGTTCTGCTGCAGGTGATGCAGAATTTACCGGTATAGGTGAATTTGTTGCTGAACTTAAGGAGATGGCTCAGGTTCATTATAAGAAACAGTTCGGTGACCAGGTACGAAATTATCTCTATCTAATCTTAGGGACGATTTTATGCCCTTCCCCTTGCAGCCATTTTAATGAATTTACTTGAAAGAAAATGAGTAATTATTGTAAAAAAAATACATGTGCTACAGTTTTATATTTTACCATATGTGATGACAATTAGGAAATGAAATAAATTTATTGTGCTTCCTATTGTTGAGGGTGATCTAACTTTTAACATTTGTCCAATGACTCCTTTAGCTGAAACGTTGTATTTTCATTGCACCAGAACTCAATAACTTACTGCTATTTTTAATCTATTTTGTAGAATACAAATGGAAAGAGCATTGGATTAGACTCGATCATGGATGCTTTGCAATCACCTTCTAGATGGCCACTGGAATTTGAGAAGAAACAGCAAGAGATCATCGAGCTTTGGCACGCGTGCAGTATTTCCTTGGTCCACAGGACTTACTTTTTCTTGCTGTTCAAAGGAGAATCAGCCGACTCTATCTACATGGAAGTGGAGCTTCGGAGGCTATCGTTTCTTAGAGATACTTACTCGAGGGGAAGCGCTCCCAGCAACGCGATCGTAGGTAGCCTCAATTCTTCCCCTGCTGCGAGGTAAGTTATCACCGATGCACCAACTTTCTGAGTTCCTCTCGCATGAAAAGCACCTTAGAAACATGTGATCTATATGCAGCGCGAAGAAGCTGCAGCGAGAGAGGGAGATGCTTGCCAGGCAGATGCAGAAGCGATTCTCGGTGGAGGAAAGAAACCACATGTACACCAAATGGAGCGTCTCGCTGGACTCCAAGAAGAGGAAACTGCAGGTTGCTCGCCGCCTTTGGACCGAGACCAAAGACCTGGAGCATGTCAGGGAGAGCGCGTCGCTTGTTGCCAAGCTGATCGGGTTCCAGGAGCCGGGGCAGGTCCTCAAGGAGATGTTCGGACTCAGCTTTGCGCCGCAGCAGCCGCCCACCCGGCGATCCTCTAATGGATGGAGATACGGGATCGGTTCGTTCGGTTGATTGGATCCATGACACGGAACAAGATGACAGGGTGATGATATGCGGCTGACCAAAAGATCGTTCTTTTTTTGCTGATTTTGTGTTGGTGTTGCCTGTTCTGCTTGTCCATGGGAGGATATCAGGATTCGGGACACATGCGGGCGTCCCTTGCATGTATACAGCCGGGACGGCTTCGTGCGTGATTTCTGAGCTGCCGCCGCCGGTTATGATTGCTAACATTAACGTCCCACTGCAATTCTGCAGATGCAAACGCTACTGTGTAATGTGTAGCTCATCTTCAGACCCTGCTGTGCTGTGAGTCTGTGACTCAAAACTTATAAAATTGAACATGGCAGATAATTGAACTCGACATCCTTACAGTCCCAGCTGTCGATGGCAGCAACCGATGATATCAGCCGCCCGTTGTGGCATTCCCGGTATATGCACATCGAGCAAGAGTGAAGAAAATCACGATGTAAGTGACTGACGAGTATGACGAAGATAGTGCAATCTTCCAGGCTTTTCGGTAGTTAGACCTGAAATGATTCAAATGAAATGTGATCCGTTCAGGCTAAACCTGATATACTATTCAAAATGCACGCCACTGAAAGTCCTGATTCAGGACTAGTATTCAAGCAAATCGCTATCTTACATATACATCTAGTGCCGAGCGGAGATTTGTTGCACGTGCGAACCAGTGATCCCAGGTTTTTTATTAGTAATAAAAATCATATTTCTGTTTTTTGAAAAATTCTTAAAAAACATCTGGATGTTGCCGATGATGTATCGCACAAACGTGGAAAGTGTCAATTTCAAATACTTTGTATCATGAGCTATAAAAACCAACAAAGTGTGGATCCGAGTATGCATATTTTTGAATTTCCAAATATTATCAGACTTTGTCATTTTTACTATACCCAGAATTTATTGAACTTGTAAATATTTTTTCGAGAATACACCCTGGCAAGTGTGGCAGGTATATCAGCTTTTTATAGCCAAGGGGCAACTTGTAAATATGTTTTTTGTTTATTTTTAAATAAAGGGAGCATGCCAAAGACACTTTCCACCTCCCTAAGCAAATTTCTCTTCCCCATCTCCCAAAACACATTTCTATAGTAGTCGCTTTAGACAGGTCATAATGAGAGTATCATATTAATAATATTATGCATATGGTACTAGTATATGATAATGTGTCTATAGTGTATTGTATTATATGGTAGTATTATAATACAAGTATTTTTATTTTTATTTTTTAGGATACGTCCAGGAAGACACACGAAACACATAGAAGAAGAGGCTGACGGTCGATACAACGCTATTAAAGGCTACACTTCCACTCGCCCAACACGATACATAGTCAAGCCGCTCACAACGCGACTTTGATCATCGACCCGACGACAACGACTTTCCTTGCCCAACATCCTTTCGAGGGTGGAGAGGATATGACGCATAGAGCTACAAGACCATGTCACGGTCCAAGCAAACACCACCATAGCACGACAACGACTCCAGGGCAATCCAGACCAACACACCATCCCCATGAGCCTAAGAGACGACGAGTAGAAGACAGGATCCGGCCAGACTCGGTGAAGGCGCCGCCTAAGTTGCATCTGCCATGTTGTACATTGTGCCCCGGAATCCCACGCCCTGGACAATGTCGAACACCCAGCGCGTCCTACATCGCCCAACATCACATCGGCCTCTCTCCTGATAGCCAAGATGACATCTTCAAGAAGATAAACGACGTCGCGGCGCCGCTGTCATTTGGTCCGCTGAACCTGACTTAGGGTTTCCCCTGGCATAGGAGAAGAGAAAGGCACGGTTAGGACCAAAAGCACGCCTCCAAGAAGGAAGCGGCACCCGCAGGTGTTACTGTGGTCCGCCTCGGAAGACACCGAGTAGAGCTTTCTCCCTAGTCCTTCACCATGATCCCAAGCCAGACTGGAGATGGGGATGTAGATGTGCGCCGCCTTGAGCCACCACCAAGAGAGGCAAGATGCAGCACCGGTCACACCGTCCAAGAAGAAGGGAGCTGGTCATGACCGGCCACGACTGGCCACGCCGTTACCCGACATGGGCTCGGGGGAGGAGGGCCCCATGCCGACCGACCACCACGGCTGCCGCACCCACGCAGCACGTCAGAGCCGGAGCTCCTTGCGCCACCATGTCCTCCCGAGTCCACGGCCCGCACGGGCCCGCATAAGCCTAGATCGAGCCCGACCGCCATGCGCGACCACGGCCACGGGAAGCTCCCGACACGTCGCAGCCACCAACCATGTGCCATACGCACCACCACCCCGCGCCCTCCCTGCGTCGCCACCTGCCGTTGTGTCGTCGAGTACCGTCGTCGTCACCCAGGCCGACCAACCGACGAGGAGGCATCACGGGAGAGATGGAGAGACCCTGCCCCCGTCGATGGTGGCGTGAGCTTTGCCCGGCCGCATCCTTTGACGGAGGCAGGAAGAGAGGAGGTGGCCTGCCCCCAGCGGCGGCTAGGGTTTGGCCCTCTGGTGCCACCCGAGCGGGGTCAACACGGGAGGAAGGTTTCGAGGTCACCACCTCTATGTAGAATCTCTATGTAAATTTATTTATTTGTAGAATATCTATATAAATTTGTGCACAAGATTTACTTACCATTAGGATTTCTAGTTTATTATGCTATGATACGGTATCTACCTATGATATTTTAACCATCTCTTTCTTCATTAATTATCGCCAACGTAACATATACTCCTAGTTATTGTGGCTAGCCTTAGGCCTTTCACAATAGATCTTTTCGGCCTTTCATAATAGACCTTTTCTTAGGGCGCTATCATAGGCAATATATTCTAAAAAACGGTCACTTCAATGGACTATTTCTTAAGAATGTATCTAAAGGGTTCATGCATTTAATGATTTAGGTGTCATGCATGCATATAATTGGGCTAGCCAATTTTCCTACATATGGTTACATGCAGGAGGTGTAGCTTAGCTAAGATATAACACCACTCTCTTTTATCATTAACTATGGTGCCACATAAGCAAAATACCTAGGATATAGAGCTAAGATAC
Organism: Avena longiglumis; assembly: GCA_030063025.1. Classification (NCBI taxonomy): domain Eukaryota; kingdom Viridiplantae; phylum Streptophyta; class Magnoliopsida; order Poales; family Poaceae; genus Avena; species Avena longiglumis. Next base: position 415,123,902 of record CP125978.1, on the reverse strand, counting down.
ACCTATTGTGAAGCCTTAAGCCTTTCATAATGGAGTATGTCTTAGCATATTTTTATAGGAGAGATAAATAGTTAAGAGACACCTCTCACATGCATTATATCTTAGAGGTTGTATCTTAATTTAATATTTTTCTCTTATATATGTATTTTTTTTGCGAAATTCCACCGATCTATTAATAATCATCAACAGCAGTACAAAGAGTCCTAAAAGTAATAAAAAATACAAATAAGTCAATGGACCACCTAGCGACAACTACAAACAATGGCACGAGCCAAAGGCGCGCCGCCGTCCTCGCCCCTCTATCACCGAAGCCAGACAAAGCTTGTCGTAGTAGAGCTTATTATAGTAGACAGACGGAAATTCGTCGTGCTAAGGCCCCAAAGGACCAGCGACCAGAGCAGCAACCATCATCGAAGATGACAAACGTAGATTGAAAGAGACTGACCTCAAAACACACCAACGAAAAACAACCAGATTCCAAGGAATCTGTCGGACACACGACTCCACACGCCCTCCATCGATGCTAGACGCACCACCGGAGCGAGGATAGGATGAGGAGTACCTTATTCTGACTTTAGGACGTAGCCGTCGTCTCAACATCCTAAAAGAAGACACTAAAATAGTCTAAACAAAATACTGAGACCTTTCGTCGGTGAGGGGCCATGGTCTGCCACGTCTCCAAGGGCCTAAGGCCTCCGGAGACGAAACGGACCGGTGATGTCGCCGGCGGAGGGAAGAAACCCTAGATGGGTTTTGCCGCCGCCTCTTGAGAGAGCCTCGCTTATATATGCATTTGATTGGGCTATCAAACCATTTTGCCAATGATTACATGCAAAAGATGTATCTTGGCTAAAATCTAACAACGGTCTTTCCCGTCACTAAATATGGTGCCAGATCATCTTTTTGTCTACGATACCAGACCAAAACAGTCATTGTGATTCTCTAAAAAAAACAGTCATTGTGAAAGGGCTGGTAGATGTGCCTTATTGCCCCTCACGTGACATGACGACATGCTAATCCCGACCTCGCGCGATTCCATTCCAGGGACCCCATTTGCATACAGTGAGCAGAGCTGGGGACCCAATTGGCCAAAGAAGGATCGGCACCCATACTTCAGTGTAGGAGCTGGAGTCCATGACTCTGTTCCCGTTTCCACTCAGTAAGCAGAGCTAGGAAAGCGAGCTCGGTCCGCAGCAGCAGCACTATTGCACAAAGAAGCCTCGATCGAACCTTCGGATATCGGTCGTTCCGGTGGGAAAGCGTCCCACGCTGGCTGAAGGAGAGGGGCGGTCCTAGAAGAAGCACGCGCGGGCGCGGCTCCGTTGCTCTCCTCGGGTAGCCGGTGACAGACCTCACTTTCGACTTCCATCAATCTCCGGAGTACTTTGTTTCAGAAAAAAAAACTGGGGAGTACTGATGGGAGTCATGAGAACCCGGGCAATAATGATGCCTTTGGCCGAATCCAAAGTTAGCTCCGCGCTACGCCAGGCGCCACAGTGCCATGCCCTGGGAACATATATACGCGACGCGCCCGTCCCCTCTCCTCCCGTCGCTCACGAGACGAGCAGCGTTGTGGGAGCTTCCGGTCCGGGTTCCGGCTCGATGCCCCTGTTCCCTCTGGGAGCGTTGGTGAGACGCCAGATCCTCTGTCGCTGCGCGCCTGCGCCTGCGATGCCACTCACGAGGCATGACGTCTCGCGTTGACGCCATGTTCCCTCGCCTGCTCTGCCCTCTCCGTGCATGCAGATGCAGACAACCGTAGTACGAGGACGCGCGTCGCGCGCCTGCAAACTCGCGGTCGCTGCTACTTTCGTCTTTTGCACAGAACACCGAGCTGGGCAAGGGACGATCGGTAATACAGCGAAGTAAACATCAGAACTGCTCCTGGTTAGTTTTGGGCTTCTGTCCAACGTTTTTCAGAGAACTGTCGCACATCATTACATCGAAGTATCAATTCTTTGACACGGTGCACCGCGTCAAATAGAGGATCGAATTAACACTTGGGACTTTTTAGCTCCACGAGGAGATTGGGCCAGCCTACCCATCTTTTTGATACGCTCGATGAGGACCGTTACTTCTTGACGCATGTGGGAAGATCATTGACCGGAGTTAAGTAATGCCATCGGTTGGAAACGAAGTAAGAAATGGTACTTCCTTCGATCCAAATTAGATACATCCAAATTTAAATAAATTTAAATTAATTGATTTGGATCAAAGGGAATAGTAGTATTCTGCATCCGAATTTGTCTGGAAACATGTATTTTTTAATAAAAAACAATGGAACATGCATTTCGTTTCGAGTTCAAACAAGCGAGCCTGAGTGAGCGTAGTCCCCCTTCTTTGATACGCTCGACGAGGACTTAGAGCAACTCTAACAACCGCCGTAGAACGCCGCGCTAAAAATAATCATCGATTTAGCACGTGTATGGCCGCTTTTGGTCCTCCAGTAGGCGCGACATAGTTGCACTCCACACGTGCGAAGCCCAACTGCCGCTGAAAACTCATCCGCGCCCGCGCTGCCCCCATTTGCCACCCCCATTCCGTCGGCGCCATCGCTTCGATTCGCCACCGGTGGCGCTTCTCTGCGCAGTAGCTGTAGACCCGCCGCCGCCGCGCCTCCCTGCACCTTCCCCGAGCTCGCCACGACGGGAATCGAAGTGAGATGCCGGTGCGGTGCTTCTTTTTTGCGCCGTCAAGCGAACTGTCACGTCTTGGCCAACTCGGAGTTGTCGCACTGCCCTCAACGACCGCCATGTCCTCCTGAAGCCGGGACACTACTGTTGGAGATATGCACAAGAGACAATAACCAAATTAGTTATTATCATATCTTTGTGTTTTTGATAAATGTTTACATATCATGTTATAATTGTATTAATCAGAAACATTAATACTTGTGTGATTTATAAACATGTAAGTCCGTAGTAAGCCTCTTGTTAGAGTAGCTTGTTAATTCTTGATCATGAACAATTGGATGTTATTAATAACAAGATCATATCATTAGGAGAATGATGTGATGGACATACTCCTATAGTTAAGCGTAGCATAAGATAAGGTCATTTAAGAGTTTGTTTGATATAAGCTTTCAAATACATAATAACCTAAATCCTTCGACCATGTGATCATGTTAATCATCATCACCGGATGGATACTTTAATGATATCAAACACCACTTCGTAATTGTGTGGTTATAAAGATGGCATTGAGTATTCTGAAAGTATGTGTTGATGCACATGGATCAACAGTAGGATTTGTCCATCCATATAATAGATAGATATACTCCAGGCCCCTCGGTGGAATGTCATCCAATTAGCTTGCAAGCATGTGACTAGATCACAAGGGATCACATATCACAGAATGAGTAAAGAGTACTTATCGGTAACGAGGTTGAACTAGGTATGCAGAGATACCGAAAACCTCGGATAAGTAAAGTATCGTGAGACAAAGGGAAATTGGTATCGTATGTAAATGGTTCATTCGATCACGAAGTAATCATAGAAATATGTGGGAGCCATATGAATTTCTAGATTCCTCTATTGGTTATTGATCGGAGAAGTGTCTTAATCATGTCTTCATAATTCACGAACCGTGTGGAGACACACTTAAGGATTCGATGTTGTTTAGTAGATATGGTTATGAGTTGGAGACCGAATGTTGTTCGGAGTCTCGGATTGGATCCGTGATATCACGAGGAGATCCGAAATGGTCCGAAGAATAATATTCATATAAGAAAAGTCCTATTCTGGGATTCTGAAATGTTTTCGGTGTTTTCACCAGAATCTTCTAGATGGTTCTAGAAGGTCCACCACCCCGGAGAGGGAAGGGTACATGAATGTTTCATACCAATGTGGAATGGTTGCATCATGTCCTAGTTCACTTGGCTGGGCAGTGGAAAGAGAAATAATCAAATTCTAGTTTGAATAGTCAAACTCCAATTTGAAAAGTCAAATCCCAACATTGATAGTCAAACCAAGTGGAGGGAGAGGAGGAAACCTAGAGGAGGAAGGTTTACCCTCCCTTCCTTACCGCCGGCCATACAAGTTTAGTTGGGAGAGGACTCCTCCTCCCCTAGCCGCCTCTCCCATCTATAAAAGGAGGGGGTGGGGCTCCCCTTGGCCCTCACCCCAAAACCGTAGGTTGCCACCCCCTCCCGGGTCGTCGGCGCCCTAGCCTCTAAACTGTCACCACCGGCGAGTCTAAACCCTAGACGTCGTCTGCCCTCCTTCCCTTGGCGTCTAAACCCTAGCCACTGAGGGCTTCTCTAAATCCACCATACTCGCTCCGGCTTAGGCAAATCCCTACGGGATCTACTCCTACACCTCCACCACGCCGTCATGTTGCTGGAATCGCGAGGAGATCTACAACCTCCGCTGCCTGCTGGAGCAAGGGAAAGGAAGGTCTTCATCGAGTACCGAACATGTGACCGACCACGGAAACGCTGCCAAAACGTGGCACCAAAAAGATCGTCTACACGATCTTTAGATCGGCAAGTGAACGACTACATCAACCACGAGAATCCGATCTCGTTAAATGCTTTGGATCTTTGAGGGTTAGTACTCTATGAACTCATTGCACCGATCTCGTAGATTAGATCTTTGATTTTGTGTGTTCATGTGATAGAATTTTTTTCCATGCTACGAACCCCTAAAGTGGTATCAGAGCCGTGTCTATGCGTAGATCTGTTGCACGAGTAGAACACAATGGTTATTATGGGCGTTGACGCTTTTGTTGTTGATTTCTTTTTGTGTACTTTGCATCTTGCTGGATGGTGGGATGAAGCGGCCCGGCTAACCTTACATAACATCGTTCATGAGACTTGCTCCACGCTCAACATGCAACTTGTATTGCATAAGTGGCTTTGCAGGTGTCTGTCTCTACCACCATAGTGTAGATTCAATTTATAACAGACACTTGACAATACTTGTATCAACATTGTGGTTCATGTCCGTATGTTAGAACGGTTCTTATGCGAAATCCCCAACCACGTAAAACTTGCAAATAAAGATTAGAGACGTCTAACTTGTTTTTGCAGGGCTTGTGTTATGATGTGATATGGCCATTATTGTGATTATATATGATGTATGCAATGATCCTTATTATATGTTGGCAACTGGCAGGAGCCTTACGGTTATCTTTAAATTTCGTTTAAGACCTACGTGTCTATTATTCAAAGTAGTTGTAATAATTAATGCTGGTGGACGACAACCATGGAGCGGCGCCATTGACTTTGACGCCACGCCGGTGATGATGGAGATCATGTTCGTGCTTGGAGATGGTGATCGAAGGCACAAGAAGAAAGACCATATCATATCATATATTACGAATTGCATGTGATGTTAATACTTTTTATGCATCTTGTATTGCTTAGATCGCGATGGTAGCATTATAAGATGACCCCTCTCACTAAATATCAAGTAATAAAGTGTTCATCCTTAGTAGGCACCGTTGCTAAGACTCGTTGTTTCGAACCATCACGTGATGATCGGGTGTGATAGATTCTACATGTGCATACAACGGGTGCAAGCTAGATTTGCACATGCAGATACTAAGGTTAACCTTGACGAGCCTAGCATGTATAGACATAGTCTAGGAACACGGAATACCGAAAGGTAAAGCATGAGTCATATAGCTGATATGATGAATGTGTTGACTATTCGCCTTTGAAGCTACATCATCTCTCGTGATGATCAAACTTGGTGTAGTGGATTTGGTTCGTGAGATCACTAAAACAATATGAGGGGTGTTGTTTTGAGTGGGAGTTCAAATAATAGTATGATTAAAGCTGAACATAATTTATCATAAATTAAATCAAAGTGAATTTGCATAGTTGTTGTAGTCATTGGCATCCGTTCACTACCTTACACTTAGTTATAATTCAGATAACACAACTATATAATTCTGGATAGTTACTTTACGAACTGGTATCGTATTGTTTTGAGTGTTAATCTAAAGTTTAAAAGTCCTATTGCAAACTTTAAGCAATTTCTGTATTACTCCGTGAAGTTTAATAATTGGTATTAAATCATGAGTAACAATTCTAGTGTTAGTATATAAGTATCATGTTTATCTCCATGATTCTTGATATTTAAAAGATTGTTTTAATATCAAGGTTATCTAGGAGGTGAAATAGCTGTTTTAGAAACTATCATGTGTGGAAGATATTACGATATCTGAAACGATATTTTGGTTGCAACATGATAGAGTATAATATGGCCAAATTTATGTTCTCATATTTGATGAGAATTTGCAAAACGTTGGATACGCTAGTGGCCCTAATCCTCCAAAAGGTTTTGGAGAGCAACATTATACTCGTGATTCACCGTTATAAGCTAAAGTAGTTTGATCATGAAAATTGCCAGGATAAGGATGAATATAAGATATAGGTAAACTATTAGTACACTAAAAGATTACTAAACAATGGATTTTGAAAGAACACCAAACATTTGATGATGGTGATCAACTTCAAAGTGCAAGTCCAAAGACATTAGTATTTGACTATACACGCTTTGGACTATGTGTCATGTGTATGGCGCCACTATTGATGTTGATAGATTCTTTTGAAAAGAAAAGGAAATACTAAAAGAGAATCTTTGAATATTTGGCAAAAATATAAAAGTTGGAATTGTCTAGCATAAGTATATAGATGATATACATGTTATGGTTGTATTCTTTGCTTGTTAAACAATGTGGTTCTTGGGTATTGGATACCGAATTTGTTGGTATGGAATGTTATACAAAACAACACAATTCATGAACTATAATGGCCTAAGTAACTAGCAAACAATGGCCTAAGTAACTAGCAAGAGAATAGGTGATGATGCTCATCAAAAACAAACAAAGTATTGTTATGTTGCTCGTTAACATCAAAGCTTACCTTCGAGATTTGTTTCAATAACTGTTATTTCGATCAGGTATTATAAGAACAAAATGGTTATTCAAATAATTTCCTTAATCGATAAAAGATGGATGATTTACAAATCTGGTTGGATAAATCACGTCCATAAAACTAATGCTAAAAATGTTGAAAGACAAATGCTTGAAAGATTACTTAAGAAGTGGCATCGCCGTTTAAATTATATTGGAAAGAGAACATGAAGAAACTCCATGTTGATGGAATTTTGGAGTCTTTTGATTTTGATCAAATGATGCTTGTGAGTCTTTCCTGGAGATAATTAAAAACTTCCTTCAAAGGCCTAGAAGAACGAACGACTAACTTATTGGAATTTGTACATATTAATGTATGAAGTCCATTATGTGTAGTCATGAGCGATGGATTTCAATTTCATATGCTTTCTCCGGAAATTTGAGTGAATATATGTGTATATTTACTTAATGAGGAAGAAGTGTGAAATATTTGAAAAGTTCATAGACTTTCAAGATGATGTGGAAAATCATTGTAACAAGAAAATAAAGAGTTTAAGATTGGATCATATAGGAAGATATTTGAGTTACAAGTTTAGCATAACACCTAAGATTTGAGGAATCATTCCATGGATTTGCATTTCCCGAAACACCATATGACTATGGAGTATTCGAGATATGTAATGAAACCTTGTTTGACATGGTGAGAACAAAGGTTTTAGTAATAAAACTGCCATAGTATTTTAAAGATTAAAGCTTTAGTGATTATCGCTTTTACACTAAAAAGAGCACCATCGTGATCTGTTGAAATGACACCATATAAGTTATGGTTTGGGATAAAACCCAAATTGTCCTTTCTTATTTTGGTAATAGGCATAAGTAATATCTTTACAACCAAAGTCGGATGAGCATGTCTTTTTATGTTATTTTGAATAACCGTTAGGTATTCCTCCATAACACCAAAGACAAAAGTGTTTGTCGCTTAGAACGTCAAGTTTCTTTTGAAGGAATTTTCCTTGAAAAGTTAAGTGGGAGGACGATAGAATTTTGATAAGGTTATTGAACTTTATCTAATATGTGCCAAGTTGCGCAGCACCGGAAAGTATCCCGGAGGCAGCAACAATGCTCATGGCTCGCGTGCCTTAAAGGTTGTAGTCACGAAGGTCTAAGTTCCTATTGAACCAAGTAGGTTGGGTAAACAATCTAATACTAAGATTTGAGAGTAAATCATTGTTGTGTGATAATAATGAACCAACTATATGCAAAGTAGCAATGATGGGCCCTGGCTCCGTCAAATGGCTTGAAGCCATAAAATCCGTGATATTTCCATACACGATAAATCAAGTTTATTGAACTTGGAAGACCCTCTGGAAAGGTGTAAGACCTTACTGTCGTATTTGGATCTATAAAGAAATAGACATGGATGTTTCACATCTATAGAATAGTCGATATGTCGGGAAAAGTTCACAGCAATGCTCAAGAAGATGATTATGACAATATTTGATCTTTCATAGCGATATTTAGTCTGGACGGATTAATATATAGAAACCACTACATATTTTGTTATATGGTAGTTGAACAAACAAAACTAGTTCTTCTAATATAATGGTTAACTAGGACGTGTACATAACACGGTCCAAATGGTTTTTTTATTCAAAGGATGCTAATAGGGCATGCAAACTTCAATAGTTGAAGTAAGCATCGCAGAGTTGGAATCTTCTGTAGGGGTTCGTAGCATGGAAAACAAAAAAATTCTACCGCATACAAACAAACAAGCCAAGATCTATCTACTAGATTGTAGCAACGAGTCGATGGAATAACTCACCCTCGAAGATTCCAAAGTGTTTAGCGAGAGTGGATTCTCGTGGGTGATGTAGTCGTACTCTTGCCGATCTCAAGATCGTGTAGACGATCCTTCCGGCGCTGCGTTCCGGCAGCGCTTCCGCAGTGGTAACACGTTCGGTACTCGACGAAGACTTTCCTCTCCCTTGTTCCAGCAGGCAGCGGAGGTTGTAGCACTCTCCTCGCGATTTCGGCAGCACAACGGCGTGGTACCGGAAGTAGAGGGGAGAACTCGCAGGGCTTCGCCTTAAGCCGGAGCGAGTATGGTGGACTATGAGAGAGAGCCTCGGTGATCTAGGGTTTAGACGCACCAAGGAGGAGCAAGGCCGGCGGCTAGGGTTTGCCTAGGCGGTGGAGGCGGCTTGCCCTAGGTGGCGGCAGCAGGAGGTGGCGGCGCCGGCGGCTAGGATTAGGGTTTGCGGGGCGTGGTGTTGTGTGCTTGGAGGGGCAGCCCTGCCCCTCCTTATATAGGTGGCGGGGGCGCGCCAAGGGGAGGGGAGTCCCTCCCCAACTCGGTCTCCAAGTGGGCCGGCGGTGGAGGGAGGGAACTCCTCCCCAAGTAGGTTTCCTACTCTCCCTCCACCTCACAAAATAGCCGTTTGACTTTTCAAATTGGCGTTTGACTTTTCAAACTAGGATTTGATGACACCTAGTACATGATGCAATCATTCCAAATAGTTATGAAACATTCATGTACCCTTCCCCTCCGAAGTGCCGGACATTCCAGAACCTTCTAGAACATTCCCGATGAAAACACCGGAACCATTCTCCAACCCCGAAACAGAACTTTCCTTATATGAATCTTATTGTCCGGACCATTTCGGATCTCCTCGTGATATCCCGGATCCCATCCGAGACTCCGAACAACATTCGGTCTCTTACTCATCATTCCATAACTACTCAAACAGCGTCGAATCCTTAAGTGTGTCTCCCTACGGTTCGTGAATTATGCGGACATGATCGAGACACTTCTCCGAACAATAACCAATAGAGGAATATGGAAATTCATATGTCTCCCACATATTTCTACGATTACTTTGCGATCGAATGAACCACTTACATACGATACCAATTTCCCATTGTCTCACGATAGTTTACTTATCCGAGGTTATGATCGTCGGTATCTCTACATACCTAGTTCAACCTCGTTACTGATAAGTACTCCTTTCTCGTTCCCGTGATATGTGATCCCTTGTGAGCCAGTCACATGCTTGCAAGCTAATTGGATGACATTCCACCGAGAGGGTCCAGAGTATATCTATCCGTCATATGGATGGACAAATTCGACTCTTGATCCATGTGTCTCAACCAATACTTTCTGAACACTCAATGCCACCTTTATAGCCACCCAGTTACGATGTGGTGTTTGATGTCATCAAAGCATCCTTCCGGTGAAGGTGATATGCATGATCTCATGGTCGAAGGAATTAGGTTACTATGTATCAGAAAGCATATAGCAATTGAACTATTAAAATGACTTGATCTTTATGCTACGCTTATCTATAGGAGTATGTCCACCATATCATTCTCCCAACGATATGATATTGTTGTTAATAACATCTCAATGTTCATGATAGGGAAACCACAATCATTTATTAACCAACAAGGTAGTATTTATAAAGAGGCTTTACTAGGGACTCTATTTTAGTTTACAAATCACACAAGTATTAATGTTTCCTTGTTAATAATATTATAGCATGAATGTAAACATTTATCATAAACACAAAGATATAATAATAACTACATTTATTATTGCCTCTAGGGCATATCTCCAACAGTCTCCCACTTGCACTAGAGTCATCTAATCTAGATTACATGGTAATATACCAAACACCCATGGCAGTTTGGTGTTGGTCATGTTTTGCCCTCGGGAGAGGTTTAGTCAACGGATCCGCCACATTCATATCTGTGTGTACTTTGCAAATATTTATGTTCCCATCTTGGACATGTTCTCGAATAGCGTGAAAACGTAGCTTGATGTGCTTCAGCTTCTTATGTGACCTTGGTTCTTGCGCATTGGTTATGGCGCCCATGTTATCACAGTAGATTGACATTGGGTCCAGCGCACTAGGAACCACACTGAGCTCTGTAATGAACTCTTTCATCCATATTGCTTCTTGTGAAGCCTCCGAAGCAGCCATGTATTCCGATTCAGTTGAAGATCTCGCCAGAACGCTTTGCTTTGCACTCCTCCAGCTAACTGCTGCACCATTCGAAGTAAATACGTATCCAGATTGTGATTTAGAATCATCCGGATCGGTGTTCCAACTAGGATCAGTGTAACCATTAACAACGAGATGTTCATCACCTCCATAAGAAAGAACCATATCCTTAGTTCTTCTCAAGTACTTAAGGATGTTTTTGACCGTTGTCCAATGATCCACTCCTGGATCACTTTGATATCTGCTAGTTAAACTAACATCATATGCAATGTCGGGTCTAGTACATAGCATGGCATACATCAGAGATCCTATGGCTGAGGCATAGGGAGTTTTACTCATCCTTTCTCTATCTTCTGCTGTTGTCGGACTTTGAGTTTTACTCAAGGTCGTATTGGGCAACATGGGCAAGAACCCTTTCTTCTATCTTCCATTCCAAACCTCTTTAGAACTTTTTCCAAATATGTACTTTATGACAATGATATTAGGCGTCTCGATCTATCTCTATAAATCTTTATGCCTAATATATAAGCTGCTTCGCCAATATCCTTCATTGAAAAACTATTATTCAAATATTCCTTGACACTATTAAGAAGGTCTACATCATTCCCAATAAATAATATGTCATCTACATATAGTATTAAGAATTCTACAGATCTCCCACTCACTTTCTTGTAAATACAAGCTTCTCCATAAGTTTGTATAAAACCAAAACTTTTGATTACCTTATCAAAACGTTGATTCCAACTTCGGGATGCTTGCTTCAATCCATAGATGGACCGTTAAAGTTTGCATACCTTGTTAGCATCTTTAGGATCGACAAAACCTTTGGGTTGCATCATATACAACTCTTCATTAATGTCTCCATTGAGGAATGTTGTTTTGACATCCATCTGCCATATCTCATAATCATAATATGCAGCGATTACTAACATAATCCTCACAGACTTTAGCTTCACTACAGGTGAGAAAGTCACATCGTAGTCAACTCCTTGAATTTGTCGAAACCCTTTTGCGACAAGTCGAGCTTTATAGACAGTAACATTACCATCAGCACATGTTTTCTTCTTGAAAATCCATTTGTTATCGACAGCCTTCCGGCCATCTGGTAAGTCCACCAAAGTCCATACTTGGTTTTCGTACATGGATCCAATCTCGGATTTCATGGCTTCTTGCCATTTATTGGAATCTGGGCTCATTATTGCTTCCTCATATGTCGCAGGGTCATCGGTGTTGTCCACCAACATGACATTCATAACGGGATCATAACAATCAGGAGTGGTACGAGTTCTCGTTGACCTGCGAGGCTCTGTAGCAACTACAACCGAAGTTTCATGATCATCATCATTAGATTCCTCTCTTATTGGTGTAGGCGCCACAGGAACTACTTCCGGTGCTGCGCTACTCGCAAGTTCGAGAGAAGGTTCAACAAACTCGTCGAGTTCTACTTTCCTTCCAGTCACTTCTTTCGAGAGAAATTCCTTCTCTAGAAAGGATCCATTCTTGGCAACGAAGATTTTGCCTTCGGATCTATGATAGAAGGTATACCCAATAGTTTCCTTCGGGTATCCTATGAAGACGCATTTTTCCGCTTTGGGTTCAAGCTTGTCCGGCTGTAACTTCTTTAGTTCGCAACCCCAAACTTTAAGGAACGACAATTTAGGTTTCTTCCCAAACCATAATTCATATGGTGTCGTTTCAACGGATTTAGATGGTGCCCTATTTAAAGTGAATGCGGCTGTTTCTAATGCATAACCCCAAAATGATAGCGGTAAATCTGTAAGTGACATCATAGAACGAAACATATCCAAGAGAGTTCGATTACGACGTTCGTACACACCATTGCGCTATGGTGTTCCCGGCGGTGTCAATTGTCAAAGTATTCCGCATTCCTTCAAATGCTCGCCAAACTCATAACTTAGATATTCACCTCCACGATCAGAACGTAGAAATTTAATCTTATTGTTACGTTGATTCTCCACCTCACTTTGAAATTCCTTAAACTCCTCAAAAGTTTCGGACTTATGTTTCATGAAATAGATATACCCATATCTACTCAAGTCATCCGTGAAGGTAAGAACATAACGATAACCACCGCGCGATGCTACACTCATTGGACCATACATATCGGTATGTATGATTTCCAATAAGTCCGTAGCTCGCTCCATCATACCAAAAAAATGGAGTCTTAGTCATTTTACCCATCAGACATGCTTCGCATCTTTCAACTGATTCAAAATCAAGTGATTCAAGAAGTCCATCGGAATGGAGTTTCTTCATACGCTTCACTCCAATGTGACCAAGACGACAGTGCCACATATAGGTCGAGTTATCGCTCGATTTCAAATGTTTAGCTTCAATGTTATTAATATGTGTATTTCCACTATCGAGATTCAATAAGAATAGACCATCTATCAAAGGTGCATGTGCATAAAACATATTACTCATATAAATCGAACAACCATTATTCTCGGACTTAAACAAGTAACCGTCTCGCAATAAACAAGATCCCGATATAATGTTCATGCTTAACGCAGGAACCAAATAACAATTATTTTAGTATAAAACTAATCCCGATGGTAGATGAAGAGGTAGCGTGCCGACCGCGATCACATCAACCTTTGATCCGTTTCCCACGCGCATCGTCACCTCGTTCTTCGCTAGCTTCCGTTTATTACGCATCACTGTTTGAGTTACGTATATGAGCAACCGAACCGATTATCAAATACCCGAGCACTACGAGTACTAGTGATATACACATCAATAACATGTATATCGGATATACCTTTCTTCTTGATGTTGCCGTTCTTCAAATCCGCCAAGTACTTTGGGCAATTCTGCTTCCAGTGACCTTTTCCCTTGCAGTAAAAGCACTCAGTATCAGGCTTAGGTCCAGCCTTGGTCTTCTTCTTCGGCGCGGTAACTTTCTTGCCACCCTTCTTGAAGTGTCCCTTTTTCTTAGACTTGCCTTTCTTGAATTTGGTGGTCTTATTGACCATCAACACTTGGTGCTCTTTCTTGATCTCCACTTCTGCAGATTTTAACATGGCGAAGAGTTCTGGCAACTGCTTGTTCATGTTTTGCATATTGTAGTTCATCACAAAGTTCTTGTAACTTGGTGGTAGTGATTGGAGGACACGATAAATCCCCAAAGCATTAGGAATCACTATACCCAAGCTTTGAAGTTTGTTTGCGTGCCCAGACATCTTAAGCACATGCTCACTGACGGAGCTGCCCTCTTCCATCTTGCAGTTAAAAAACTTTTCAGAAGCCTCATAGCTCTCAATTGCCGCGTGAGTCTCAAAGATCAATTTGAGATCACGGACAATATCATGTGGGTCTGAATTCTCAAACCTTTTCTGAAGCTCCGATTCTAAACCATACAAGATAGCACACTGAACTGTGGAGTACCGAGTCTTCCGAGTAAAGTAAACATTCTTTACTTCATCGATAGCAGTAGCTGCAGGTGGGTCACCCAGCGGTGCATCCAGCACATAGGTCAAATTACCAGCAGTGAGGACAATCCTCAAATTGCGGAACCAATCCACGAAGTTGCTTCCATTGTTTTTCAACTTTTCTTTCTCTAGGAACACATTAAAATTGATGGTAGGGGCCGCCATTGATCTACAACATATTTGCAATAGTTTAGACTAAGTTTATGACAAATTGAGTTCTAATTAATAGTTAAATTAATCTATGTGAACTCCCACTCAAAACAATATCCCTCACATTGTTTTAGTGATCACACGAACCAAATCCACCACATCAACACCGATCATCACGAGAGTCGATGTAGCTTCAATGGCGAACAATCAACATGTTCATCATATCTTACTATATGATTCATGCTTTACCTTTCGGTGATCCGTGTTCCGATACCATGTCTGTACATGCTAGGCTCGTCAAGATCAAACCTTAGCTTCCGCATGAGCAAATCTGGCTTGCTCACGTTGTATACACTTGCGGAATCTAACACACCCGATCATCATGTGGTGCTTCGAAACAACAAGCTTTAGAAACGGTGATTACTAAGGGTGAACACTTTAGAACTTGATATTCATGTGCATGAGGGATCATCTTATAATGCTACCGTCGTTAACTAAGCAATACAAGATGCATAAAGGATTAACATCACATGCAATTCATAATATGTGATATGATATGGCCTTTTGTGGCATCCCGAAAAACCACTACTAGAAAATCGCGTCGTTTTTGTGCATTGCATCATCATGACTGCATGCTCATGTCATCATGCCACATTGCATTTGAGCATCGTCATCATCTTGCATGTGCTTGCATAAAACTATTTTCGGGAAAATCTAATTTGTTTTCTAAACGCCCCGTCTCTGTTCAAACGCAAAACCCGGGTCTCCGGATTATTTTGTTTTGTCTGCTATCGGTTTGCAAACGGTCTGTTTAAAACAAATAAAATATTAAATTATTTTAATGGGGGCAGTCGAACGGGCCGATTCGACCCGAACGATCACCCCCAGAATAAAAATCGGTCCAGCTTAGACCTCACCCCAAATCTTTTCTTACCCCAACCTATTCTACCCACCCCTCCTCCACATCACCCCCACCAATCCTTGGCTGCCACCTCACCCTCTCCCCCCCCTCTACCCAATCCCATGCCGCCACTTGGCCACCTCCTCCTCCACCCCCTCTCTCTCCATTCCCCACCCCTCTCCCTGACCCGCCTGGCCCACCTGGCCCCTGCCCGCGGCCCCACCCCCCACACCGACACGCCTCCCACGCGCACGACCCCCACCTCCCGCACCGCCCGCCTCTCTCCTCCTTCTTCCTCCTCTGTCTCTCCCTCTGCTCCATCCCGAGCCCAGTGGCCACCCAGCCCTCCTCAGGCCCTCATGCCCGCCCGCCAACCCTCGCTGCCCTCACGACCTGCCTCCTCCGCTTGGCCTCGCGCCAGCGCCCGAGCTCCTGCGCCGCCTGCCCTGCCCCATGACTCCTCGTCAGCCTTCCGCCTCCGCCAGCGCCCGGCCCCTCCGGCCCGCTCAGCGCCGCCTCTTCCATTGGCGTGGCCCAAGCGCCGCCGCGCCCACTCCTCCCCGCCTCCGGAACTCCTCCTCCCCGCGGCCTCGGCTCCCCACTTGCCAGCGTGCCGTGACCTCCCTCTTCCGTGCACCGACCTCCACCTCCACTCGCCTCGGCCATGAGCGCCTCCACCAACCGCCTCTGCCCCACCCGCGCGGCCGCCGGGCAGCCGGCCGCACCCGTCGCCCCTCGGCGGCCCCTGAGTCCTCGCCCTCCTCGGCGGTGCCGCTGTCCGAGTCGCTGTTGCGTGATTCTCCCCATGTCGCCCTCTGCCTGCAAGCAAGCGCCTTAGCCCCTGCCGCTGTCGCTTGGTGCTTGATGCCATACAGGATATCCTATTCTGTTTCCCTACCTCTGTGCATAACGAGCGTCGGTATGGTTATCTTTGGTGACATTCTGTCTCGGCCCCAAGCTGCTGATGTGATGATGTTGAGGCAATTTTGTTGTCAAAGACCGACGCAAGTTGGATGCGACAAGGCCTCCTCGTTGACATGCAACCCGAGTCCGACATCGGCAATCGAAGTGGGAACCCCAAGTACTTCGTCATAGTGACCGAACGCGATGATGCCAGACCAACAAGATCTTCCTCATGGATTTTTGGAGCCCCATCCTCGGATTCGAAGACCTCCAACATGGACAACCACGGAACCCGAAGACCGCGGAACCCCAAGACCTCCGACATGGATCCGAAGGCCGAGCCCTCGACACGCCAAGATCGCCGACGCGAATACGCCAAGTTCGTCTTCCCGGACACCGTGCGACAAGATCTACTTCACGGATCCGAAGGCCCCGGTACCCGATCCACTCGAGTTCGCCATCGACGACAAGATCGACACCGACCAGGGCGAGTCCGATGCTCCCCGACGCCAACCAAGTCCTGCTACCCGGATGCGCCAAGATCTACCTCCGTTATCAGAGAACGAACCTGCCGAGACCAATCCCGTCGAACCCTGAACCTTGTCGAACCCCGAACCCCCCGGAACCCCAAGATCGTCGAACCCTAATGTGTGACCCTTATCCGAACCCCTATTTTTATAAATGCTAAACATAAAACCTGTTGCATATTAAATTGTTCATCTCGCATGCATATCACGTGGTTTGGGGGCCTTATGCCGATTCACCTTATAATTAAATATGGGGCCCATATGCGGGCAAATCTAGCCTTATATTGGCCTCATTTAAACTTGTGTAGCGAACCGGTGCCATCTTTTGTCTTGCTAATGCAACATTTAATTTGCGGGGTAGATAAATAACTTGAACCATATAATTAATTGTCGGGACCCCGGTTCCGCTTAATATGACCTAATTGCATCACACCTTTGCCATGCCATACATCATACATGCATCATGCCCGATCTTCTGCCGTAATCTTAAATATTGCATCCGGTGTTTATTCTAGTGTTTTGCTTCTTCGCGGATAAGGCCGTTGAGTTGATGTGAGCTTAGCCCGATCTTGGTTGAACCCTCGGCAATGTTTTCAAAGCAGCATCTCCTTTCTACCTATTTTACTTTTATAGTATTTATTTCCTCTGTTGATCTATTGCTATATGTGTTGCGATGCTCTAGCTTTTCGTACGTGATATCCCTTGCACCTTATATTGCCTTGGACACCTCCTATTACCGTTGTGTGGTAGTTAGTTGGACCTGCTGCGTAGTCGCTTGCTCAAGTGCTGTTGCGTGTTGTCAAGTGCCACAGTTGTTGGAGTAATGCCGCATGTTTGATGTTGGAGATGATCATGGCTTTACTTATCGTTCACTTTAATTCCTGTTTAACAACTAAAATTAAAGTAAGAAGAGGCATCGGTGGGTGATAGATAATATTTGGTTTCCGACCGCCCACTTGTGTCCCGTAGGACCCCGAGTGCTTGATACATGTTCCTTGTTTTATCGCGCTATCCACATCCGGGAGGATTATGGGACCCCCCTGAGCCAGAGCATGATTCATTCTTATTTCTTGGGGCCACAAACTAGTTTGAGGTTTTATTTACTATCCTGTACCTATGCCATGCTACTGCTTTATTTACAATCGTGCGAGGAGCACACTGTACTGTTTAGGTAAGCGGAATGTTTTCGCGGTATCGACAAGCCCAGTTTTGGGTTCCCAGTCGTTTACAGCCATTGTCGCAAACCTTGAGTCCGTCTCGGAGTCAGCTGGCTTCGTTGCGGGTCTACTCAATGGGGTGGCCCCCTGAAATACTTCTGAATCCTGTGATTGCTTTGTCGTGAAAGCCTCGTTGGGTTTTGATTTGGTTTTTCCGAGGTTGATCGAGTGTGTGTTGCTATTGGTGCACCCCGGCCGGGTAAAACTTTCTGAAAGCCGTGTCCGCGGTTATGGACGACTTGGAGCACAGTATCTCGATCATAGACAAGCATAACTAAAGTAGTGCTATAAATTTGACTTTATAATGACTAGTAATCAGCTTCACTATAATGTTTGTTTGGTTTGTCGCTTGCGACAATTGTATCTGACTAGTAAGTATTGCAACTATAACGGAATGGCTAAATAAAAGTACCAACAACTGCTGGGTTTTGGGTTATCTCATGCTATTGTATCTGACTAGTAAGTGTCGCAACTACAACGGAATGGTTAATTAAAAGTGCCCACTGCTTACTTTATCAGGATGATTATCTACACCGGACTAGTAATTGTTGCAACGATAACTGAATAAATAAAACTGCCAACTGTGTGAGTTCCTCGGTTGACTTCCTCGTTTGGTCTCGAGGGGGAAACACCAGGATGGGTTTGTTTGGTGTTAGCTTGTGTTGGATCCGGATAGGTCATTCTTATCCTCTCTCGATAACCGCCAGTTGTATCGAGTCTCTATAGGTTGTTTAGTGCATCTTTGCCGCTCGATCCACCATACCTATGTAGGCGAGGACCATGAATTCTAGCCTCGCTGTCTTGGTCTCGATCGACGCTCTCTCTTTTCCTTTGCCCTTTGTCGGCACCCCTTTTGTTTAAGCAGGTTTTGAGATCGACGCCGTTAGCAGGGTTACCCTTCCGGCTTGGCCTGGGCAGGGTTATGGACGCCATTGGTTATTCTTCAGGGCTCTTAGCCCCATTTGCATCTTGTCCGTAGTCGGACGCTCCATCGTTTCGAGGTGATTTGGATCTTTGTACCGAATATTTGTATTCTTGACTCGTGGAGTCGTGTTGTATATATGTCTGTTCTGTGGGTCCCATCGAGGACTGTTGTGTAATGTTATTACTTCGTTTTCCACCCGCACGAAAGTGCCTGGTGGGCACCTTTGAATCGTTTCTATGCGGGTTTGGCGGGAATCGCTGAAACTTGCATAGGTCCAATTCTGAGGGTGTTACACCTTTCTTCTTTGTGCTTCCGATCTCCATCTTCAAGCACGAACATGATCTCCATCATCACCGGCATTGCATCAAGGTTAATGATGCCGCTCCATGGTTGTCGTCCACCAGCTTCAACTATTACAACTACTTTGAATAGACATGCGGGTCTTAACAGAAATTAAAGACAACCATATGGCTCCTGCCGGTTGCCAACTTACAATAAGGAACATTGCATACATCAAATATAATCACAATCATGGCCATATCACATCACAGCACACCCCTGCAAAACAAAGTTAGACGCCTCTACTTTCTTTGCATGTTTTACGTGGTTTGGGGCTTTCAATAAGTGTCGTTCTAACTTACGAACAAGAACCACAACATTGATACTAGTATTGTCAATCACTCGTTGTAAATTGAATCTTAACTATGTTGGGAGAAGCAGGCACCCGCAAAGCCACTTATGCAATACAAGTTGCATGTCAAGCGTGGAGCAAGTCTCATGAACGATGTCATGTAAGGTTAGCCCGAGCCGCTTCATCCCACCATCCCGCAAGATGCAAAGTACACAAGAAGCAATCGACAACAAAAGCATCAAAGCCCATAATGACCATTGTGTTCTACTCGTGCAACAGATCTACATATAGACACGGCTCTGAACCACTGTAGGGGTTCGTAGCATGGAAAACAAAAAAATTCTACCGCATACAAACAAACAAGCCAAGATCTATCTACTAGATTGTGGCAACGAGCCGATGGAATAACTCGCCCTCGAAGATTCCAAAGTGTTTAACGAGAGCGGATTCTCGTGGGTGATGTAGTCGTACTCTTGCCGATCTCAAGATCACGTAGACGATCCTTCCGGCGCTGCGTTTCGGCAGCGCTTTCGCAGTCGGTCACACGTTCGGTACTCGACGAAGACCTTCCTCTCCCTTGTTCCAGCAGGCAGCGGATGTTGTAGCACTCTCCTCGCGATTTCGGCAGCACAACGGCGTGGTACCGGAAGTAGAGGGGAGATCTCGCAGGGCTTCGCCTTAAGCTGGAGCGATGTTGTGGTGGTATCACGGCATATGCCATGGGTAGGCTAAAGTTGGGGCCGATGGACGTGGAGGAATCCGGGGAGGGATGATGCAGTGAAGACCGCACTCGTATGAACAAAGAGAAATACAATGTATGTTGGATTGAAGCTCTCTAGTGGAGATAACTCCTCCTTCTATACATCTAATCTCTTATAATATTGCCATACTTGTGGCTACAATCCTGCTCCTGGAGCTGTATCTCCTATCCTTCTATCTAGATCTCTCTATGAGAGTGGAGGAAGTGAGCAGGTAGGGGAGGAGCCCTTCGGGGGCCTCTCTGGGAACGATCCCCCTGGTGCTCCTTATAAAGGGGAGCCCAGGGGACAAAGCTTGTTTCCCAAGATTGGCATCTGTGTAGTATATTCCTAGCATCTTCTTAGATGCTCAGCATATGCCTTGGCATCTTTGGAGATGCCATGGTATATCCCTCAGCATATTCTTGACGCCAAGGGCATATTCCCTAGCATCTTTATGATGCCAAGGGCATACTCCATACGCCCACGTGCCAGTCTGAGCCATGGGCGTCCCAAGACTGGCACGAGACTTGTTCATCTTGTTTTGTCTCGATGGTGCGGTGTGCTGGAGGTAGAAGCTCTCTGATTCGGCCCCGGGGTAGATATTAGGGCGTATTCTGTGATCTGATTCGGCCCAGATGCCTCTTCCTTAGGTAAAACTCGGCCTGTCTTACCTTTGATTCGGCCCAAGGGAACTGACTCAGCCCAGTCCTGGCCTGAGCAAAACAACGAGTGGTCGCTTTACTCGGCCAGATGCCGGCGGCCAATTGGGTCATCACTTGCAGGAGAGCTCGTGGTGGGCCGCGTCGGCCCACCCGGGCGACGCTGGGTTGGCGCGGGGGAGTGCTTGGCCGGTTCGGCGCAGACGGAGGCCCGCGGTGGGCCGGCCGGGGTGAGGTAGATGCCAGCCCACCCGGGAATGGGAGGCTTGGCGGGATGCTAACGGGATGCAGGCGGGGGCTGGCGACGTCGGCAGGAGCTGGTAACGCGGGTGGGAGTCCGGCGTTGAGGTGGATGGCTGGAGTAGTTCGGTGCTGGGCCAGGTCGTTTGGTGGGCCGGACTGGAGGACTCGGCCCAGGAGGGTGATTCGGCTTTGAGAGCTTTAATTCGGCCCGTTCGCTGTTGGTCTGGTCCAGTGGTGGTGAGGGCTGGGCCGACTTAGTGTTAACTCGGCCCAGACTCGTTTTCTGCCTTAGTATTTTTCCATTGGACTGATATTGAGTATTATTTTCTCATATATATTTCTTATTGATTCAATTAACTCATCAACTCTGGGGTACCCGGGGGTACACCCCCGACATTAGTCCCCGAGGCCATGTGGGATTCGTAGAATCGTTCATGGGCTTTAAATCTAAATATCCCCAGAGTTGTTTTCTGACATACAACTTCTTTGTCATTTATTTCTTGGTCGCATAATCCCTTTGGGCAAGTTTGTGACTTTGTCCTTCTTGGGCTCTGCTCATAACCTTTCTGGGCAGGTTGTTTGACTTCTGGCCTTCTTGGGCTCTGGTCATAACCCCTTTGGGTGAGTTTCTGGACTCCTGGCCTTCATGGCCACTGGTCATAACCCCTTTGGGTAAGTTTCTAGACTTCTGGCCATCATGGGCACTGGTCATAACCCTTTTTGGTAAGTTTCTGGACTTCTGGCCATCATGGGCACTGGTCATAACCCCTTTGGGTAAGTTTCTAGACTTCTGGCCATCATGGGCACTGGTCATAACCCTTTTTGGTAAGTTTCTGGACTTACCCATCATGGGCCTTTGGTCATAACCCCTTTGGGTAAGTTATGAGTTCTGGCCTTGTTGGGCACTGCTCTTTTAACCTATTTGGGTAAGTTATGAGTTCTGGCCTTATTGGGCACTGCTCTTTTAACCTCTTTGGGTAAGTTACGAGTTCTGGCCTTATTGGGCACTGCTCCTTTAACCTCTTCGGGTAAGTTATGAGTTCTGGCCTTCTTGGGCACTGCTCTTTTAACCCCATTGGGTAAGTTATGAGTTCTGGCCTTCTTGGGCACTGCTCTTTTAACCCCATTGGGTAAGTTTTGAGTTCTAGCCTTCTTGGGCATTGCTCTTTTAACCTCATTGGGTAAGCTATGAGCTCTCGCCTTCTTGGGCTTTGCTCTTTTAACCTCATTGGGTAAGTTATGAGCTCTTGCCTTCTAGGGCTTTGCTCTTTTAACCTCATTTGGTAAGTTATGAGCTCTTGCCTTCTTGGGCTGTGCTCTTTTAACCTCATTGGGTAAGTTATGAGCTCTTGCCTTCTAGGGCTTTGCTCTTTTAACCCCATCGGGTAAGTTATTACCCGGGTCATCTGATCTCAAAGCCGAGTTACTTTATTTAAAATTGAATTTATGTCTTAAGTCTGAGTTATCTGACTCAGATCCGAGTTATATGACTCAAATCCGAGTTAACTCATCCTAAATCCTAGTTACTTTACTCAATTTTGACTTGCATCCGAATCGAGTCTTGACTCAATCAATTCGAGTTAACTCATCCTAAATCCGAGTTACTTTACTCAATTTTGACTTGCATCCCGAATCTGAGTCTTCTGACTCAAATCCGAGTTAACTCATCCAAAATCCGAGTTACTTTACTCAATTTTGGCTTGCATCCCGAATCTGAGTCTTCTGACTCAAATCCGAGTTAACTCATCCAAAATCCGAGTTACTTTACTCAATTTTGGCTTGCATCCCGAATCTGAGTCTTCTGACTCAAATCCGAGTTAACTCATCCAAAATCCGAGTCACTTTACTCAACTTTGGCTTGCATCCCGAATCTGAGTCTTCTGACTCAAATCCGAGTTAACTCATCCAAAATCCGAGTTACTTTACTCAATTTTGGCTTGCATCCCGAATCTGAGTCTTGACTCCGAGTTAACTCATCCAAAATCCGAGTTACTTTACTCAATTTTGGCTTGCATCCCGAATCTGAGTCTTCTGACTCAAATCCGAGTTAACTCATCCTAAATCCGAGTTACTTCACTCAATTTTGGCTTGCATCCCGAATCTGAGTCTTCTGACTCAAATCCGAGTTAACTCATCCAAAATCCGAGTTACTTTACTCAATTTTGGCTTGCATCCCGAATCTGAGTCTTCTGACTCAAATCCGAGTTAACTCATCCAAAATCCGAGTTACTTTACTCAATTTTGGCTTGCATCCCGAATCTGAGTCTTCTGACTCAAATCCGAGTTAACTCATCCTAAATCCGAGTTACTTTACTCAATTTTGGCTTGCATCCCGAATCTGAGTCTTCTGACTCAAATCCGAGTTAACTCATCCAAAATCCGAGTTACTTTACTCAACTTTGGATTGCATCCCGAATCTGAGTCTTCTGACTCAAATCCGAGTTAACTCATCCAAAATCCGAGTTACTTTACTCAATTTTGGCTTGCATCCCGAATCTGAGTCTTCTGACTCAAATCCGAGTTAACTCATCCAAAATCCGAGTTACTTTACTCAACTTTGGATTGCATCCCGAATCTGAGTCTTCTGACTCAAATCCGAGTTAACTCATCCAAAATCCGAGTTATCTATTCGCCACGATATAGCTTGACTTGGCGTGATGACGATAATTTTCCTTTGATATAGATTCGAGATATAGATCCGAGATTAAGCTTTGGGACATGATAATAGGGCTAACCACTGAGAGATCTGATTCGAGAAGTAGATATGAGATATAGGTTCGTGATATGATAAGCTGACCAATAGTCATCGAGATATGGGATAATCTGGCAAGATGGTGAGATATCAATTCGAGTCATAACATAACCTGGCAATCTGGTGAACTGAATAAAGCTTCGGCCTGAATCAGAGAAACAATTAGTACGCCGAGTCTGAATACCAATCCGAATTATAAAGTACCCTGGCAAGCTGAATCAAATGTTAGTTCGAATTAGAGACAATTTACTGAGCTGAGTTAAAAATTAATTCAAAGCATAAACAAATTGACTTCAAGTTATATTTGAATCAACAATAAGCTGGCTGGTAAGCTGAGTTAGAGGACAATCCAAAGCATAAATAAACTAACTCAAAATCTACCTGAATCACAAATAAGATGATTCAACTTATGGCCGAGTTAACAGATAAGCTGGCTGGTGAGCTGAGTTAACGGGTAATCCAAAATATAAACTAACTGACTCAAAATCTATCTGAATCACAAATAAGATGATTCAACTTATGGCCGGGTTAACAGATAAGCTGGCTGGAGTATAGATCCAAATCAACATAATACTCTCTTAATCTAAAGGTGACTCTACGGATAAGTTGACTAGTCCCCGGGTTGAGTTATTCTCTCCCTGGGATGACGGATTGAGTGTAGGTGGCTGAGTTACCTGGTACTTACAGCATACTTGGAGAAGTGTTTGGGTGAGTTTTGCTAGGTCATACCTGCCTTGCTGAGTTACTTGGTACTTACAGTAAGCTTGGAGTAGTGCTTGAGTCCTTCCTGCTGAGTCTTACCAGCTTTGATGAGTTAGACTTATTGAGCCTCTGCGCTTACCTCTTTGTTCTCTGTTGACTTGGTGAAGCTGAATGAGCCCTATGAGGAAGAAGTTGATGAGGACGCTCCCGTCCGGATGGAAACCCAACCAACGCCACTAGAGAGCCCCACGGTGGGCGCCAAATTTCGTGGTGGTATCATGGCATATGCCATGGGTAGGCTAAAGTTGGGGCCGATGGACGTGGAGGAATCCGGGGAGGGATGATGCAGTGAAGACCGCACTCGTATGAACAAAGAGAAATACAATGTATGTTGGATTGAAGCTCTCTAGTGGAGATAACTCCTCCTTCTATACATCTAATCTCTTATAATATTGCCATACTTGTGGCTACAATCCTGCTCCACAGGAGTATCTCCTATCCTTCTATCTAGATCTCTCTATGAGAGTGGAGGAAGTGAGCAGGTAGGGGAGGAGCCCTTCGGGGGCCTCTCTGGGAACGATCCCCCTGGTGCTCCTTATAAAGGGGAGCCCAGGGGACAAAGCTTGTTTCCAAAGATTGGCATCTGTGTAGTATATTCCTAGCATCTTCTTAGATGCTCGGCATATCTTGGCATCTTTGGAGATGCCATGGTATATCCTCAAAGATATTCTTGACGCCAAGGGCATATTCCCTAGCATCTTTATGATGCCAAGGGCATACTCCATACGCCCACGTGCCAGTCTGAGCCATGGGCGTCCCAAGACTGGCACGAGACTTGTTCATCTTGTTTTGTCTCGATGGTGCGGTGTGCTGGAGGTAGAAGCTCTCTGATTCGGCCCCGGGGTAGATATTAGGGCGTATTCTGTGATCTGATTCGGCCCAGATGCCTCTTCCTTAGGTAAAACTCGGCCTGTCTTACCTTTGATTCGGCCCAAGGGAACTGACTCAGCCCAGTCCTGGCCTGAGCAAAACAGCCCGGCCGAGTGGCTGCTTTACTCGGCCCAGGATGCCGGCAGCCCAGCTGGGTCATCACTTGCAGGAGAGCTCGTGGTGGGCCGCGTCGGCCCACCCGGGCGACGCTGGGTTGGCGCGGGGGAGTGCTTGGCCGGTTCGGCGCAGACGGAGGCCCGCGGTGGGCCGGCCGGGGTGAGGTAGATGCCGGCCCACCCGGGAATGGGAGGCTTGGCGGGATGCTAACGGGATGCAGGCGGGGGCTGGCGACGTCGGCAGGAGCTGGTAACGCGGGTGGGAGTCCGGCGTGGAGGTGGATGGCTGGAGTAGTTCGGTGCTGGGCCAGGTCGTTTGGTGGGCCGGACTGGAGGACTCGGCCCAGGAGGGTGATTCGGCCTTGAGAGCTTTAATTCGGCCCGTTCGCTGTTGGTCTGGTCCAGTGGTGGTGAGGGCTGGGCCGACTTAGTGTTAACTCGGCCCAGACTCGTTTTCTGCCTTAGTATTTTTCCATTGGACTGATGTTGAGTATTATTTTCTCATATATATTTCTTATTGATTCAATTAACTCATCAACTCTGGGGTACCCGGGGGTACACCCCCGACAAGCGAGTATGGTGGACTATGAGAGAGAGACTCGGCGATCTAGGGTTTAGACGCACCAAGGAGGAGCAAGGCCGGCAGCTAGGGTTTTCCTAGGCGACGGCGGCAGCTTGCCCTAGGTGGCGGCGGCAGCAGGAGGTGGCGGCGCCGGCGGCTAGGATTAGGGTTTGCGGGGCGTGGTGTTGTGTGCTTGGAGGCACCGCCTCCTTATATAGGTGGCGGCGCGCCAGGGAGGAGTCCTCCCCAACTCGGTCTCAAGTGGGCGGCGGTGGAGGAGGAACTCCTCCCCAAGTAGGTTTCCTACTCTCCCTCCACCTCACAAAATAGCCGTTTGACTTTTCAAATTGGCGTTTGACTTTTCAAACTAGGATTTGATTAAACCCTTTATTTTGTTCAGCGATGACACATAGTACATGATGCAATCATTCCAACTTGTTATGACACATTCATGTACCCTTCCCCTCAGGAGTGCTGGACATTCCGGAACCTTCTAGAACATTCCCGATGAAAACACCGGAACCATTCTCCAACCCCGAAACAGGACTTTCCTTATATGAATCTTATTCTCTGGACCATTCTGGATCTCCTCGTGATATCCCGGATCCCATCCGAGACTCCGAACAACATTCGGTCTCTTACTCATCATTCCATAACTACTCAAACAACGTCGAATCCTTAAGTGTGTCTCCCTACGGTTCGTGAATTATGCGGACATGATCGAGACACTTCTCCGAACAATAACCAATAGAGGAATCTGGAAATTCATATGGATCCCACATATTTCTAAGATTACTTTGCGATCAAATGAACCACTTACATACGATACCAATTTCCCTTTGTCTCACGATAGTTTACTTATCCGAGGTTATGATCGTCGGTATCTCTACATACCTAGTTCAACCTCGTTACTGATAAGTACTCTTTTCTCGTTCCCGTGATATGTGATCCCTTGTGAGCCAGTCGCATGCTTGCAAGCTAATTGTATGACATTCCACCGAGAGGGCCTAGAGTATATCTGTCCGTCATATGGATGGGCAAATCCCACTCTTGATCCATGTGTCTCAACCAATACTTTCTGAACACTCAATGCCACCTTTATAGCCACCCAGTTACGGTGTGGTGTTTGATGTCATCAAAGCATCCTTCCGGTGAAGGTGATATGCATGATATCATGGTCGAAGGAATTAGGTTACTATGTATCAGAAAGCATATAGCAATTGAACTATTAAAATGACTTGATCTTTATGCTACGCTTATCTATAGGAGTATGTCCACCATATCATTCTCCCAACGATATGATATTGTTGTTAATAACATCTCAATGTTCATGATAGGGAAACCACAATCATTTATTAACCAACAAGCTAGTATTTATAAAGAGGCTTTACTAGGGACTCTATTTTAGTTTACAAACCACACAAGTATTAATGTTTCCTTGTTAATACTATTATAGCATGAATTTAAACATTTATTATAAACACAAAGATATAATAATAACTACATTTATTATTGCCTCCAGGGAATATCTCCAACATCTTCACCGTGATGAAACTGTTAAAAGTTTTAATTTCATCGGAGATGATGAAGATGCTTGTATTTGCAAGAAATTAAGTGGGAGCGCTAAGACATAGTTATAATACATTATGTGAAAGACATATTGTTGATTGGAAATAATGTATATTTTATTGACACATGTTAAGAATTTCATCTTGATGAAAGACTTAGGCAAAACCCGAATATTTGGCATCAATGTTTATGGATTGATTGAGACGCTAATATGGTTGTGCCAAGAGTACATATATGAGATATTGAAATAGCTCAATATAGAAACTACAAGAAAGGTTCTTGTCGCACAGTAAGGATTGAATAAAGATTCAAGTGTATTGACACTTGGTAAGTGAAAGGAGATTCAAAGTGTTTTGACACTTGGTGATTGAAATGACAAGAATATTTTTGATTACTCATACTTTGATATGTACACATCCAGATATGTCCTATGCTCTAAATGTTATGACATATACCAGAATGACTCATAAGATGATCATTGGACGATAGTAAGAATATTCTTATGATCTTTGGAAGAACTAAGAATATGTTATTTATGTAGAGGTGACAAATAGATAGATATTTCATTGTAAAGTGTTACATTGATACTAGTTTTATCACAACATACAAATTAATTTTATCTCAATTTAAACTATGGGTGGCACAATGTAATGGAAAGAAAGTTCCATAATGGATTTGGATGAGTTCCAAAGTTAAGACACTATGATAGATACTACAACAAAAGGCTAAGTATATGACTGCCATTGTAGAAGCAAAAGAGGGCATTTGTGTCAAGTAGTTTGTTATCAAACTAGGTGTGGTCGATGACCCACAAGTATAGGGGGTGTATCGCAGTACTTCTGATAAATAGGAGTGTCGATCCCAATAAGGAATAGAAGGTGCTGAATAGTGGTGAGGAGCAGGAACTCTCTGTAAATACTTAGCAAACAGATTTGTAGTGGTTTTATGATAAAGCAACAAAGCAAAGTGCAAGAAATAAAGACAACGAGCAAGTGGCCCAATCCTTTCTTAGCAAAGGACAAGCCGGTGGAAATACTTATAAGGACCAAACGTTCTCGAGGACACATGGGAATTCTGTCTAGTGCTTTCGCTTCAAATAGCTGAGTACTCTTCTTTGGTGTCGTAAGTGTTGTGTGGGTGAACCTATGCTAACATACCGAACTTACTTGAACTAATACATAATTTAAACCCCCTACAAGCATCCGCAACTACAGAAAAGTAATTATGATATAAATCTAACCACAACCTTAAACTCTGAGATCCTACGCTCCCTTGTGCAAAGGTGTCCTAACGGGGGTTCAGGTTTCTGTCACTCCGGCAACCCCACAATTAGTAGCCAAATACAAAATGCATTCCCCTAGGCCCATAAATGGTGAAGTATCATGTAGTCGATGTTCACATGACACCACTTGAAGAATAGCACCAAAACTTAAATACTAAACCATTGAATAATAACTCAACACAAATCCACTACTAACAACATAACTTTTCCCATGTCCTCAAGAACTAAACGAACTACTCACAAGACATCATATGGATCAAGATCAGAGATGATATGATAATGGATAATAATTTGAACATAAACAATAATCCAATGGTTCCACTCACAAGCATCAACTACAATAGTAATCAACACCGGTAATGTTTCCCCTAATAAACTAAGCAAGTATTCAACACGATTGTTACAGCGGGATGGAGTAATGATGATGGTGCTGGTGGAGATGATGGTGTGGATGATGATGATGATGACCCGATGAAGCCTAGCTTTATGAAGGTGTTGATGGCGACGATCTCCCCTCTCCGGGAAGGAATTCCCTGGCGAAATCATGCCCACGTAGATCTTCTCTCTCGGTGGTTTCGCCTGCAGGCGGAAATCTATTTGTGGTTGCTCCCCGAGGCTTAGGGTTCCGTAGGAAGATATAGGCGAAGGGGCGGAGTCGGGAGCCGAGCAGGTGGGCCACACCTGCCCTAGGCGCGGCCTAGGAGGACCCGCGCCTAGGGGGTGTGGGCCCCATGTGGCCCTTCTTCGCCTCCCCTTCTAGCTTCCTCTGTCTTCTAGGAAAATATAATTTTTCCCCATATTTTTCTGGTATTTTTCTGATCTTCGTGAAATTGCATCAAAACACCTCCTTTTCCATTAGAATCCAGACTCCGGCAGATCATCCTCCAAGAATCATCCAACATGCATAAACAGATGAAAAGATATAAGTAATACCTCATAATAAGACATATATCAATGAATAGAGGTAAATTATGATATAGAATGGTGATGCATATTGGACGTATCAGTGGTTCACAACAGGCTAGTACTATGAAGATATATTGTACAAAAATTGTATCAACATGTTTTAACCCCAAGAAACTAAAGGTCTCACCAAAGGACCAAATTTATACAATGTCATCTCATTGGAGAATGAGTGATCCGTAGAGACATAGAGACATGCAATTACACACGGACCTGGAAGTGTCAGATTTGAAGATTAGTTAACCACTAGCAATTGTGTATCTACAACACTAGAAAGCCATAGGTGTTGAATGCACAGAGTTTTACAAACTATATTATAGACGCTAGTGCAAGTGGGAGACTGTTGGAGATATGTCCAAGAGGCAATAATAAAAGTAGTTATTATCATATCTTTGTGTTTATGATAAATTTTTACATACCATGTTATAATTGTATTAACCGGAAACATTAATACTTGTGTGATTTGTAAACATGTAAGAGTACCTAGTAGGCCTCTTGTTAGACTAGCTTGTTGATTAATAGATGATCTTGGTTTCCTGATCATGGACATTGGATGTTATTAATAACAAGATCATATCATTAGGAGAATGATGTGATGGACATACTCCTATAGTTAAGCGTAGCATAAGATCAAGTCATTTAAAAGTTTGCTTGCTATAAGCTTTCAAATACATAGTAACCTAAATCCTTTGACCATGAGATCAAGTTAATCACCATCATAGGATGGATACTTTGATGACATCAAACACCACTTCGTAACTGGGTGGTTATAAAGGTGGCATTGAGTATTCCGAAAGTATGTGTTGAGGCACATGGATCAAGAGTGGGATTTGTCCATCCATATGACATATAGATATACTCTGGGCCCTCTCGATGGAATGTCATCCAATTAGCTTGCAAGCATGTGAATAGATCACAAGGGATCACATATCATGGAATGAGTAAAGAGTACTTATCGGTAACGAGGTTGAACTAGGTATGCAGAGATACTGACGATCAAACCTCGGGTAAGTAAAGTATCGTGAGACAAAGAGAAATTGATATCGTATGTAAATGGTTCATTCGATCATGAAGTAATCATAGAAATATGTGGGAGCCATATGAATTTCTAGATTCCTCTATTGGTTATTGATCGGAGAAGTGTCTTGATCATGTCTTCATAATTCACGAACCGTAGGGAGACACACTTAAGGATTGGATGTTGTTTAGTAGATATGGTAATGAGTTGGAGACCGAATGTTGTTCAGAGTCTCGGATTGGATCCGAGATATCACGAGGAGATCCAAAATGGTCCGGAGAATAATATTCATATAAGGAAAGTCCTATTCTGGGGTTCGGAAATATTTTCGGTGTTTTCACCGGAATCTTCTGGAAGATTCTAGAAGGTCCACCACCCCGGAGAAGGAAGGGTACATGAATGTGTCATACCAATGTGGAATGGTTGCATCATGTCCTAGGTCACTTGGCTGGGCAATGGGAAGATAAATAATCAAATTCTAGTTTGAATAGTCAAACTCCATTTTGAAAAGTCAAATCCCAACATTGATAGTCAAACCAAGTGGAGGGAGAGGAGGAAACCTAGAGGAGGAAGGTTTCCCGTCCCTCCCTTGCTTCCGGCCATACAAGGGGAGTTGGGGGAGGAATCCTCCTCCCCTAGCTGCCTCTCCCATCTATAAAAGGAGGGGGTAGGGCGCCCCTTGGCCCTCACCCCAAAACCCTAGGCCTCCGCCCCCTCCCAGGTCGACGACGCCCTAGCCTCTAAACCGTCGCCACCGTCTAGTCTAAACCTTAGCCATCGGCTGCCCTCCTCCACTCGTCATCCAAACCCTAGCCACCGAGGGCCTCTCTATATCCACCATACTCGCTCTGGCTTAGGTGAAGCCCTGTGGGTTCTACTCCTCCACCTCCACCACACCGTGGTGCTAATGGAATCGCGAGATCTACAACCTCCGCTGCCTGCTAGAACAAGGTAGAGGAAGGTCTTCATCAAGTTCCGAACGTGTGACTGTCTGCAGAAGCACTGCCGGAACGGGGCACCAGAAGGATCGTCTACATGATCTTGAGATCGACAAGTGATCGACCACATCAACCACGAGAATCCGATCTCGTTAAACGCTTTGGATCTTCGAGTGTTATAACTCTATGAACTCGTTGCTACGAACCCCTATAGCTACTTGGCGCACGCGTCTTGCTAAAAAAATGGCCGCAAGGTACGTTTTGCCGTGAACCGCGCCATTTTTCTTCCAAATTTTTAGTTTTGATAGACGAAGTGAGTGTATTTTCGTGCTTGTAGAGGATCTCGTATGATTCATCCAACGATGAACTAGAGCTTGAAGAAGATGAGAACATATCCATGCTATTAGCTTGGCGCGCGACGAAAGAACCGAAGCGCGGTGGCTCGGTTTTTGGTAGGCGCAAGTTGTGGAGGGAAAGTATCGAAGGGCACGAGAGGTTGATGCGTATGTATTTTGACGACAATGCTACCTTCCTATAGGAGTATTTTGGTCTGTGTTTTAGGATGAGAATCGGGTTTTTTCAGACCCATTTGTGAAGAGGTTACCAAGTATGATCGGTTCTTCGAGCTAAGGAGGAATGCTACCGGAGAGCTTCGGCATAGCACCTACCAAAAGATGACTGCCTCCTTGTGTATGATGGCATACGGTATACTGACGGATCTTGTTGATGACCACTTTGCAATGAGTGAGAATCAAGCCATTGAGTGTGTCAAGCGCTTTATCGTCGCAATTGTGCATGTGTTTGGCACCGTCTACTTGTGAACCCCCAATGCCAAAGACACGACAATGCTTTTGGAGGAGAACAAGGCTCAAGGGTTCCCTAAAATGCTTGACTCTATTGATTGTATGCATTAGAGTTGGAAGAATTGTCCTGTGGCATGTCATGGATAATTCAAAGGTCATAAGAAGGATTGCACTATCATCCTTTAAGTTGTGGTAGATTATGAGACTTGGATTTGGCATGCATTTTTTGGAATGCCCGGGTCCTGCAATGACATTTCAACAGTCTCCTCTTATGCCAAGGGTTGCATTGCGTGAAGGTCCGCAAGTGGAGTTTGAAGCAAATGGACGCAAATACAATTATGGATATTATCTTGCCGATGGCATCTACCCAATGTGGTAAAATTTTGTGAAGCCGGTGCACAAACCAAAGGTAAGAAAGAAAAGGATTTCCATGCCGCACAAGCGGGGGCTAGAAAAGATGTGGAGAGAGCCTTTGGGATTTTGCAAGCTCAATTTGCTATTGTGAGAGGACCGACTAGATTTTGGGACCAAGAATACCGTTGGTACATCATGACCGTTTGTGTCATCATGCATAACATGATCATAGAGAATGGTCTTTGCAAAGATGTAGATCGCAGCCTGATACGTCGTAAACGTATCTATATTTTTTATGCTCCATTCTTGTGTTATATCATTTGTCTTATGTTTTGTCTACACTTTGATGTATTCTTATACACTCTATGGAACTAACCTATTGACAAGATGCCACAGTGCCAGTTGCCTGTTTTCTGCTGTTTTTGGTTTCAAAAAAGCTAAAAAATGAATATCCTCGGAATTGCATGGGACAAAAGCCAAACTTCATATTTTCCCGAAACGATACGGAAAATCGAAGAAGAGACGCAGTAGGGAACCAGGGTGGCCATACACTAGGGTGGCCCGGGCCCACATTAGGCGCACCACCAGGGGGTGTTGGCCCCCTAGGCCTCCATCGACCTTGCCTCCTTTGCCTATAAGAAGCCCCCGACTCAGAAACCCTAAATCATCTGGGAAAAGCCACAAAAAGTTCCACTGCGCCACCGCCACCAAAGGGGGAATTCAGGGGACAGAAGTCTCTGTTCTGGCACCCTGCCGGGACAGGGAATTTCCCCTGGAGCCATATCCATCGATCTCCACCACCATCTACATCGTCGTTGGTGATTCCCATGATGAGGAGGGAGTAGTTCTTCCTCGAGGCTAAGGGCTCTACCAGTAGCTATGTGTTCATCTCTCTCTCTATGCGTGATCGTGTTGTGATCATGAGCTTTGTTACTCAAGTTCTTTAGTAGATCTCCGGCTCTCTCCACGTGTGTGAAAGTGACAGTGTGCACGCCGTTGTGGCACTTAGGCTAGAGTTTACATAAATACTCAAGTGCTTCAATAGATCTCTGCTCTTACCACGTGTGTGAAAGTGACAGCATGCACGCCGTGGTGGCACTTAGGCTAGAGTTCATAAATTATTATTATGAGTTATATTTTGAAGCACCCCGGGTGTAAACCACTACTAGAAAATCGTGTGTTAAATAATACTTTGTGCATCATCATGACATCATCAGTTTTTCCTCAAACTATTTTCCTAAAACCCCTATTTTTATTTACTATATTACTCCCCCCCTTTGTTTCAAATATAAATTCTCGGTGTTTCCGGATATCTTTATTTGTCTAAAACTATTAATAGAATCTTTTATTAAAACAAAACTAAATAATAAGTCTATTTTTGTTGGGGAGGTAGACAACCGGCCAGACCCAAAAGGCCCAGCCAGAGTCCACCTACAACCCTAGACTAGTTTTCCCCTGCCCTAACCATAACCCCACTCCCTCAGCATCCGCCGCATCCCACCGATCCGCCGCCACCCACCAAACCAGTTCAACCGACCAATCCACACTGCCACTCCAGCGCCCAGATCCCGCGACGCCCTGGCCCCACCCTGACGCGGCCTCCTCGACTCTCACCTTTCCCCGTGTTTCCCTCTCCCTCTCTCTCGAGCCCCTGACTCCCGTGCTCCTTGGCCGCCGCCGCCCCCCTCGCATGCGTAGCAACCCGCGCCGCCCTGGTCGCCTCCTCTCTGTCCCGCGTGACGCCGCCGCCAGGGCCCTCTTCTTCGCCTCCAACCGCCACGAGCCTGCATCAGCCTCATCTTTGTGGCTCGCGCCACCACCCTTCCAAGTGCCGCGGCCGCCTCCTCGTCTGCCCGTCTCCGTGCTGGTCCCCGCGTCTGCCGTCGCCCTCTCCATCCTAACCGAGCACCCGCAGCTGCTGCGTGGTCCTCGTCTTGCCGGGCCTCTCTCTTGCGCCCGGCCGCAGCCTCTCCGCTGGGGTTCCTCCATCCAACTGCCGCCCGCGTGACGCCCTCTGTCCCTGCCTCTGCGCCTCCTCGTCGAAGCCCCTACTCGACCCCGCCAGCCGCCTTCTACGTGTCTTCCTGGCCGTCGTCTTCCCGAGCGAGGCAGCAGCGCCTCCGCCTCCTCTGTGCACAGAGCGCAAGCCCTCGCTGTCCTATTCCTGGCATCTGGAGTCCACGTGAACAAGTTTTTGTACCTTTTGACTCTGTCTGCAAGGCGTTCGAGG
Source organism: Avena longiglumis (assembly GCA_030063025.1). Lineage (NCBI taxonomy): Eukaryota > Viridiplantae > Streptophyta > Magnoliopsida > Poales > Poaceae > Avena > Avena longiglumis. The sequence goes on along the minus strand of CP125978.1, from coordinate 415,088,473 downwards.
TAATGCCCGAATACCACAATGTTGGAGATATGCCCAAGAGGCAATAATAAAGTGGTTATTATCATATCTTCACACTTATGATAAATGTTTACATACCATGCTATAATTGTATTAACCGGAAACATTAATACTTGTGCGATTTGTAAACTAAAATAAGAGTCCCTAGTAAAGCCTCTTGTTAAACTAGCTTGTTGGTTAATATATGATCATGGTTTCCTGATCATGAACATAGAGATGTTATTAACAACAGGATCATATCATTAGGAGAATGATGTGATGGACATACTCCTATAGATAAGCGTAGCATAAAGATCAAGTCATTTAAATAGTTCAATTGCTATATGCTTTCTGATACATAGTAACCTAATTCCTTCGACCATGAGATCATGCATATCACCTTTACCGGATGGATGCTTTGATGACATCAAACACCACACCGTAACTGGGTGGCTATAAAGGTGGCATTGAGTGTTCGGAAAGTATTGGTTGAAACACATGGATCAAGAGTGGGATTTGTCCATCCATATGACGGATAGATATACTCTGGCCCCTCTCGGTGGAATGTCATCCAATTAGCTTGCAAGCATGTGACTGGCTCACAAGGGATCACATATCATGAGAACGATAAAAGAGTACTTATCGGTAACGAGGTTGAACTAGGTATGCAGAGATACCGACGATCATAACCTCGGATAAGTAAACTATCGTGAGACAAAGGGAAATTGGTATCGTATGTAAGTGGTTCATTCGATCGCAAAGTAATCGTAGAAATATGTGGGAGCCATATGAATTTCCAGATTCCTCTATTGGTTATTGTTTGGAGAAGTTTCTCGATCATGTCCGCATAATTCACGAACCGTAGGGAGACACACTTAAGGATTCGACGTTGTTTGAGTAGTTATGGTATTATGAGAAAGAGACCGAATGTTGTTAGGAGTCTCGGATGGGATCCGGGATATCACGAGGTGATCCGGAATGGTCCTGAGAATAGGATTCATATAAGGAAAGTCCCGTTTCGGAGTTCGGGAATGATTCCGGTGTTTTCATCGGGAATGTTCTAGAAGGTTCTGGATTGTCCGGCACTCCGGGGGGGAGGGTACATGAATGTGTCATTGCATATTGGAATGATTGCATCATGTACTAAGTGTTCTCGCTGTTCCAAATAAAGGATTAAATTGAATCCCAAACAGAAACGTCAAACGGCCAGTTTGAAAGTCAACAGCTAAAACAGAAACTGGGAAACATGCAAGAGGTGGTTGGAACCGACTTGGGGAGGAGTCCTCCAAGCGGCACCAACCAGGGCGACTTGGGGAGGACTCCCTCCTTGGCCGCCCTCCCACCTATAAAAGGAGGCGGGCCTCCTCCTCTAGACACACAAGTTCCTATCCTCTAATCTCCGGTTTAGAGCCGTTTGGTTTAGAGCTTCTAATTGCCCTAGCCTTGGTTTAGAGCCTTCTAATTGGTGTGTCTAATCTCTAGACCACTAATAGCTCTATCTCATACTCCACCATACTCGCTCGGCTTAAGAAGCCTGCGGGATCTCCCTCTACTTAGATACCACGTTGTCTTGCCGAAATCGCGAGGAGAGTGCTACAACCTCCATTTTCTTTGGAACAAGGGAGAGGAAGGTCATCGTCAGTACCGAACGTGTGACCGATTGAGCTGCGGAAGCCATGGCATGCGGAAGGATCGTCTACACGATCTTGAGATCGGGAAGAGTACGACTACATCACCCACGAGAATCCGCTCTCGTTAAACACTTTGGAATCTTCAAGGGTAAGTTATTCCATCGACTCGTTGCTACAATCTAGTAGATAGATCTTGGCTTGTTTGTTTGTATGCGATAGAAAATTTTTGTTTTCCATGCTACGAACCTCTACACACAAGGACTCCAGGGAACATTCAGGTGTCCATGATGCCTTGTGACATGCTGCCTGCAGACTTGTTGGTGGTGTGCTCTTTTTCCTCACCAAGATCTTCCGAAGACAAGGTTGCACCTCAAGTTCGCCAAGGACCATCGGTGCTAAATCCGAGGAACCATTGTCGCCGAATCCGAGTCCGACACCGGCACGACACCAAGATCGCCACCTGGAAACCGAACACCCCGATCCACGGATCTGAAAGCTCGCGTCCGAAGAACGATCCTGGCGCGAAGACCGCACCCGAACCCTCGGCGACCTCTCTTTGGACCGCCGTGTGTGACCCCTATCCGAGGCCCCTATTTTTATAATAAAATGACATTATCACTTGTTGCATATAAATTGTTCATACTCGCATACATATTTGTGTGGTTTGGGGGCATTATGCCGATTCACCTTATAATTAAATATGGAGATCATATGTGGGCGAATCTAGTCTTATATTGGCTCCATTTAAATTTGTGTAGCGAACTGGTGTTATATTTTTCCTTGTTAAGACACCATTTAAAATGTGGGGTACCTAAACAACATAAACCACCTAATTAAATTATTGGGATCCCGGTTCGCTTAATATTGTTTAGTCGCATCGCATCTTTGCCATGTCATACACCATACATGCATCATGCCCGATCTTTTGCCATAGTATTAAATAGTGCATCCTGTGTTTCTATTAGTGCTTCGCTTCTTCACGGATTAGGCTGATGAGTTGATGCGAGTGTCGACCCGATCTTCGGATGAACCTTTGGCAATGTTTTCAGGCGAGCATTCTGCCACTTTCTACCTATTTTATATTTCTAGTCTTTATTTCCTCATGTTGATCTATTGCTATCCGTGTTGAGATGCTTTAGATTTCGTGCCCCAATTATATTCCTTGCAGCCTCTATATTGCCTTGGACACCTCCTATTGCATGTTGATTGATAGACAGTCAGCCTTGCGAGTCGTAGTTGCTTGCTCAGGTGCTGCTCCGCGTCGTCGATGTTCCACCGTTGTTGGGTGGTTGGCACATGCTTAATGGTGGATATGATCATGGATTTAATTATTGTTTAATAACTAAAATTGAAAGTAGGTAAATAATGCAGAGGCACCGGTGGGTAAAAGACAATATTTGGTTTTAACGCTCCTTTGGTGTCCGTGGGACCCCGAGTTCTTGACCCCTTAGAGATCGAGCGCTAACCACGGTGGGTGTGTGGGCACCCCATCGATAAGTACGATTTTAAATCTTGCATACTTGGGGCCACAAAGTAGTCTGGGCTTTATTACTATCCTGCTTATGCCATGCTTTACTGATTTATTCTGATTTGGCGTGGAGCGGCCGTCTTGTTTGTAACAAATGTGGAATGTTTTCACGATCGACAAGCCGTCACACTTTCGGTTCCCGATCGTTTCGACCATTGTCACAAACCTCTGGGTCCGTCTCGGAGACCGGCCGGCTTCGTTGCGAATAGCTTAGTGGGGTGGCCCCCATGTGCTTGCTTTGGGTCTGGGAAACGTCGTGTCCGAAACCCCGTCGACATACCGTTGGGTGTATGTGTTTGTGATGTTGTACCTACCTGATCTGACAACAAGGGTGTAGGTGCGTGTGGAAACTTTGGTGCACCCCTGCAGGGTTAAATCTTTTCGATAAGCCGTGTCCGCGGTTATGGACGACTTGGAGCACAGTTCTCGATCATAGACAACTATAACTAAAGTTTACTGTTATAATATGACTTGTATATGATATGACTAGTAAGTTGGATAACCACCACAGAAAGAATGAATAAAACTGCCAATCGTGTGAGTTTCCTCGGCTTGACTTCCTCGTTTGAATAAAACTGCCAACTTTGGTGCACCCCTTTTATTGAAGCAGGCTTGAGATCGACGTTGTTAGCAGGGATACCCTTCCGGCTTGGCCTGGGCAGGGTTATGGACGCCATTGGTTATTCTTCGGAGCTCTTAGCCCAATTTGCATCTTGTCTGTAGTCAGATGTTGTATCGTTTTCAAGGTGATTTGGATCTTTGTATTGTATATCTGTAATCTTGACTCATGGAGTCGTTGTGGTATATGTCCGTTCTGTGGGTTCCATCGTGGACTATTGTGTAATGATATTAATTCGTTTTTCCACCCGCACGCAAGTGCCTGGTGGGCACCTCTGGATCGTTTCTATGCGGGTTTGGCGGGAATCGCTAAAACTTGCATAGGGCCGATTCTAAGGGTGTTACATATTTGGAATTGGATGTCTCTATAAAATTGTGGTGTTTGTTGGAACCATCTAGCGCTCAAGGTGACAGTGTGGGGTTATCTAGATTGGGAAAGGTTGACTTTGAGGAGTGTTGTTATAGCCCTACCATGGATTAGAGTGTCTAACCGGAGAGTAGTTCAGAGTAGTATCATGAAGAGAAGATATTTATTGAGAGTGTTCACTAGTGAAAGTATGATCAACAGGTCTTATTTCTAAACATTGAAACACCGTTTGCATCTAGATATGTTGCATGTTTGCTTGCTTCCATCTTTTTGCCTTTAATCTTTTCCTCCCTTTCAGAAGCTCTTTTCTAGCACCGTTACCACCTATAATCATCCATACTACTTGTATTTTACTATCTCTTCGCCGAACTAGTGCACCTATACACCTGACAAGTGTATTGGGTGTGTTGGGGACACAAGAGACTTCTTGTATCTTGATTGAAGGGTTGCTTGAGAGGGATGCCTTTGACCACTTCCTCCCTGAGTTCGATAAACCTTGGGTGATCCACTTAAGGGAAACTTGTTGTTATTCTACAAACCTCTGCACTTGGAGACCCAACAACTGTCTACAAGAATAGAAGTGCGTAGACATCAAGCTATTTTCTAGCGCCGTTGCCGGGAGGTAAGGTAAAAGGTACTCACATCCTCTTGGTGTGTGAGTGCTCGAAGTTATTTCCTTTAGATTCTGCAATTTTTTATTTTTGTTTCTTGTTTTCACTAGTTAGGCTTAATGGAAACCAACAAAAAAAATAGAGAGCTTTATAGTGTTTATCTTGAGCTAGGACATGAAGTGTTTGAAGAGAAAATTAAAAAACCTTTGGAACTTTATTTGCATGCTAATAGCAACGTTAATAGTATGAATTCTTTGAGAACCATCATTGCTAATGCTATGGAAACGTCTAAGCTTGGGGAAGCTAGTTTTGATGAAAATGATCTTTTTAGTTCCCCAGCTTTGGAAGATAGCTATCCTATTGCTTATGATGATACCAAACCTCCAATATATGATGATTAAAATGATGAATATGCTATTTTAAGTCCACCTACTATTTAGGAGAAAATTTATTGTGATTACAATATGTCTCCTATATTTGATGATTATGGTGATGAGAATAATAGTGATAGCTATTTTGTTCAATTTGCTCCCACTATAATTAATAAGAATGACTTTGTTTATGTGGAGAGTAATAATTATTATATACATGTGGCTCATTATAAGAATGTTTTATGTGATAGTTATATTGTTAATTTTATTCATGTTGCTACTGAAAGTTATTATGAGAGAGGTAAACAGGTCTTATGTATCTCAAATATATTAAGTTTCCCCTCTTTATGTTGAAAGTCTTGAAGTTGCACTTGTTTTGCTTTCCTATGCTTGTTGCTTTGTTCTTTCATGACTTGTTTCTTTACAAGATTCCTATGCATAGGAAGTGGGTTAGACTTAAATGTATTTTGAATTTGCTTCTTGATGTTCTCTTTTACTTCAATTGATATTTCTTATGTGAGCATCTTCTCAAACTATTATGCCTTACTTAAAGGCATTAAAGAAAAGTACTTATTGGGAGATAACCCAATAGTTTTCTTGAGTCTTGGAAGTTATTACCTCTGTTATAACCTCTACTTATCCTTTTTATTTGCTTTTTGTGCCAAGAATAACCTCTAATGAGAGGGAAGTAAGATTTGGGGAGTTGCTGTCCTGAAACAGATTTTTGTGCTCCACCATAAAAATTCGTGTAAAAACTCTATAAGTAGGATTGAGCTGTGATGTTCTGAATAAATCCCTAGTATGTTAGCTAACTTTCGTTAGTTCAACACTTTTTGATTTGAGTAACAGAAGGTCTTCAAAAAAATCGGTTTCTACCTTCTGGTCTATTTTGACAGATTTCTGCCATTATTTGCATTTGCTTCTTATTGATTCCTTTTTGGGTTCTTTTTGGGAAATTGAGCTTTTTGAGGGAATTGCTACAGTAGTTGTGTATTTAGTGAATTTTTTTTGCTGTTTTAAAATGAAACCTAAAGGTTTATTATCTTTGGAATACACTAATGTTGCTAATGAAGATTGTGTGAAGTTTTGTATGAAGAAAAATGTTTAGGTGTAGGGAAAGAATGATGTAATGAGATGAAGAATGGACAAAAGCTCAAACTTGGGGATGCCACCCATGTCACCCCAAGAAATATTCAAGAGGTACAAGCGTCAAAGCTAGGGGATGTCCAAGGCATCCCCTTCTTCATCAATAAAAATCTCAGGTCTTTCTAGACACTTTATTTTTATTGTTTCATGCACCGTTGTGTTGTTCTTGGAGCGTCTTACTTTTCATTTTAGTTTTCTTAGTTTTCTTGAATAAAGTAGTTTGGACCCCCGTTATCGCTGTGTTATTTCAAATAAGTTGATTGGTGTTGGAGAGGAGTAGAAAGTTCTTGCTTGAAATAGTGCAATAGGAGCTTGCTTTGACTGTGACTTAGACTTTATCATGTCATGCTAGATGTTTCTTTGACCTTATGCTTAGTGATTATTTTTTTAGCATGACTTGTTCCAAACAAATAGGATTGCTTAATGTGTCTTGAAAGAATCATGTGTTGTTTTAGCAGACAAAAGCATAGTATTGTGGTATTCTCCTTTGATGCTCTGTTTGGGTTAACTTGGCACATGCTCACACCATGTTATGACTATGAACAAGTCACCATAGCCTCTATGATCATTTTGTTGGAATTATTCCCTAGAGGCAATAATAAAGATGTTATTGTTATAATTCTTGTTCATGATAAAGTTTATACTCCATGCTAGAATTGTATTAAGCGGAAACTTTGATACTTATGTGGTTTATGAACAACACTGTGTCCCTAGTACGCCTCTATGGACTAGCTCATTGATTAATGATGGTTAAGGTTTCCTAACCATAGACATGAGTTGTCGATTATAATGAGATCGTGTCATTAGGAGAATGATATGATGGTCAGACCCAAATTAAGCAGAGCAATTAGATCGTGTCATCGTGTTCATCTTTGCGAAGCCTTTTCTTATGTCAAATATTGTATTCCTTAGACCATGAGATAATACAACTCCCTGGTACCGTAAGAAATCTTTGAGGTCATCAAACGTCATCCTATGTACTTGTTGGGTGATCGGAAAGTACTTGTTGGGTTGTATGTATCGAGATGGAATTTGTCCCTCCCGGGTCGGAGAGATATACTTCGGGCCCACTCGGTAATAGATATCAACACCGCTTGCAAGCACGTGGTTAAGGAGTTAATCATAGTGATATCGGATTACGGAATGAGTAAAGTACTTGCTGTGAACGAGATTGAACTAGGTATGCCGATACCAACGATCGAATCTCGGGCAAGTAAAATATCGCGTGATGAAGGGAATACATATATGGGATTAATTGAATCCTGGCATCGTGGTCCATCTGATATGATCATCGATGAATATGTGGGAGTCAATATGGGTTTCCAGATCCCGCTGTTGATTATTGATAGAAGATCATGTCTGCATATTCTCGAACCCGTAGGGTCACACACTTAACGTGCATCGATGCTAGGATAGAATGGATAATTGGTTTATGAGTTTTTGTTCGGAGTCTCGGATGAGATCCAGGACGTCGCGAAAGGTTCCGGAATGGTCCGGAGAATAAGATTCATATAAAGGAAAGCAATTTTTGGATTTCGGAATAGTTTCGGAGTTTATCGGTATTATACCGGAAGGTTCTAGAAGCTTTCGGAGTAGGACCAACATGGGCCCACTTGTCGGAGGCCTGCGTGGGACTAAGGGGCAGTGCCCTGGACGCTTTGGGCCAGGGGCACAAGGCCCCATAGGCCCAGCCGGCCAAACCCTAGGGGAAACCCTTCTAGAAGGAAGGGGGAAACTTGCCCCCCACTCCACCCTTGGGGCCGCCGCCCTAGGGCTTGGAGGAGGGGACAAGGGGGCCGGCCAGCCCCCTATATAAGTTGGGCAGGGTCACACCCTCCCCCTCTTACTCCTCCAACCCTAGCCGCCAACTGCTGCCCCTTCCTCATCTCTCTCTCCCGACTGCGTGTAGGCGAAGCCCTGCTGCAAAAATTCTCCACCATAAGCACCACGCCGTCGTGCTGCAGATCCAATCTATCTCTCCACCATTCTTGCTGGACCAAGGAGGGAGGAGACATTGCGGCACCGTACGTGTGCATCTCTCGGAGGCGCCGCCACTTGCGGCGTAGGATCGGATCGGATCGCGAGGAGAAGACGGCTAGTACGACTACATCAACCACGTTCCGTTGAACGTTTCTGCTATGCGATTTCTTCAAGGGTATGAAGATCTCATCTATGTATCTCGTTGATTGCATCTCCTAGATTAGATCTTGGCTTTCTTGTTCGCATCCATAGAATTTTTTTGATTTACTATGCTGCGAAACCCTTCAGTGGTATAAAAGCTAGATCTATGCGTAGATGTGTTTCACGAGTAGAACGCAACATGCTTGTTGCGGGCGTTGATGTTTTCTGTTGCAAGCCTCTTGTTGTGTATTTCTTATGGCATGGAATAGTGAGATCGAAGCGGTCCAGGCCAACTTTACGCGACCTCGTTCGCGAGACCGGCTCTGCACTTGACGTGTGGCTTGTTCCACACATGCGGCTGGTGGATGCCAGTTTCTCTCACTATAGTAGTCATGGGATTTACACCGGGTGTTAACAACCATAATATCACCATTGTGGCTTTCCGTAGGTAAGAATCGTTCTTAGCTTGTTACTCCCATAAGCCTCGTAAAACATGCAACAACAAAGTATAGGCGTCTAACTTGTTTTTGTAGGGAGTGTTTTGTGATGTGGTATGACCCAAGACGTGATGTGTATGTTTTATGCAATGATCATGTTTTGTAATGTTTCACGATTTGCAGGGACCCGCCTGACTATTTCGAAAGTAGACAAGTGTTGAAAGAGTGAAGTCTGGGGGATGTCGATGAGTACACAACTGGCGGGAGCCATATGGTTGTCTTTATAATTATGTATGACCTGTGTGTCAACTTCTTATGCGCCATGTAATAGCTTTACTTTATCGCTAAGTAGTTAACAATAGTTGTAGTTGCTATTCGTGGTGGAGGCAATCATGGTGGAGTGATGGAGATCATGCTGACGCGCACAAGATGGAGATCATTGCACGGAGATTGGCTATACCATGTCACATAAAATTATATGCATGTGATGTTTATCCTTTTATGTATCTTATTATGCTTAGATCGCGACGGTAGCATTATAAGATGATTCCTCACTTAAAGATCAAGATAAAATTGTGTTCACCCCATCTATGCACCGTTGCGAAAGTTCGTCGTGTTCAAGCACCTCGTGATGATCGGGTGCTATAAACTCTACGTTCACATACAACGGGTGCAAGCCAGTTTTGCACACGCGGAAATACTTGGGTTTGACTTGACGAGCCTAGCATGTACAGACATGTCCTCGGAACACACGAACCGAAAGGTTAAGCATGAGTCATATGAATGATATGATCAACACTTTGTTGTCCACCATTGAAACCACATCTCTTCTCGTGAAGATCAGATTAGGTGTGGTGAATTTGGATTGTGTTCACTAAACAACTTGAGGGATGTTGAATTTAGTGGGAGTTCATCTAGTAATTTGATTAAGTTGAACTAGTTATCATGAACATAGTCCGAATTGTACTTGAAAATTTTGTAGATCAAATGGCTAAGTCCAACTTCAACTTCAATGTTTTTGCTTAGAAAGAAAAGCTTAAGAACAATGGGTCTAACTTCACCAACTGGTTCCGCAATCTAAGAATCATTCTCGCTGGCGGACAAAAGGACTATGTACTAGAGAAAGCGCTAGGTGACGCCCTACTTTGAATGCGTCGGTGATGAAAAGCTGTTTATCGATCCATAAGGATGATTATGGTGTGATTAAGAGCACCATGTTGTTTGCTATGGAATCGGACCTTCAAAACTGTTTTGAGGAGTTCCCCGGGCCCTTTGAGATTCTTGAGGCGAAAACTATGTTTTGAGACTCAGGCGTTCTGAGAGATATGAGATCTCTGAGAAATTCTTTAACTGCAAGATGGAGGAAGGGAGTTCCGTTAGTGAGCACGCCATTAAGATGTCGGGCTACACTCAACGCCTTGAGCAACTGGACTGCAAGATTCTAGAGGAGCTCAAGATTGACAGAGTTCTCCAATCACTCCTCCTAGCTACAAAGGTTTTGTAGTTACTCATAATCAGATTGGTTCCACTGATACGATCACTGAGCTCTTTGCTAAGCTGAAAGTTGCGGAGGTGGACATCAAGAAATATAATCATGTGTTGATGGTCAACAAGCCCCCCAGCTTTAAGAAAGGTAAGGGTGCAAAGAAGCCCTTCAAGAAGGCGTGACAAGTCGTTTCCCTATGAGAAGAAGCTCAAGTCGGACCTAAGCCGGACCGAGTGCTTCTATTGCAAGGACAAGGGTCCTTTGGGCAATCGTCCGAAGTACTTAGCGGACAAGAAGGCTGGCACCATCAAAGGTATATTTGATATACATGTTATTTTTTTTTCCTTACTAGCCCTCGTTGTAGTGCCTGGGTATTTGATACTGGTTCAGTTGCTAATATTTTTAACTCGAAACAGGAGCTACGGAATAGATGGAGGCTAGCAAGGGATGAGGTGACGATGCACGTTGGCAACAGATCAAGAGTTAATGTGATGGCCTTCGACACGTCTCATTAGTTTTACCTTCAGGATTAGTTTTAAACCTCAATAAATGTTATTATGTGCCTGCGTTGAGCATGAACATCATATCTGGATCGTGTTTATTGCAAGACGGTTATTCATTTAAATCGGAGAATAATGGTTGTTCTATTTATATGAGTAACATCTTTTATGGTCATGCACCTGCTATGAATGGTTTATTTCTTCTGAATCTCGAAAGCGATGAAACACATCCATAACATTGAGGCTAAGAGATGCAAGGTAGATAGTGATAATACGACTTATTTGTGGCACTGCCGTCTAGGTCATATTGGTGTAAAACGCATGAAGAAACTCCATTCTGATGGACTTTTGGAGTCTCTTGATTTTGAATCATTTGACACGTGCGAGCCGTGCCTCATGAGCAAGATGATCAAAACCCCGTTCTCCGGAATAATGGAGCGAGCAACGGACTTGTTGGAAATCATACATACCGATGTATGCGGACCAATGAGTGTTTCGACGCGCGGTGGATATCGCTATTTTCTCACTTTTACTGATGACTTAAGTAGATATGGGTATATCTATTTAATGAAACATAAATCTTAAATGTTTGAAAAGTTCAAAGAATTTATGAACGAAGTGGAAAACCATCGTAACAGGAAAATTAAATTTCTACGATCCGATCGTGGAGGTGAATATTTGAGTTATGATTTTCTCACACATCTTAAAGCAAGCGGAATCGTTTCGCAAATCACGCCACCCGGAACACCACAGCGCAATGGTGTGTCTGAACGCTGGAATCGAACTCTATTAGATATGGTGCGATCAATGATGTCTCTTACAGATTTGCCGTTATCATTTTGGGGTTATGCATTAGAAACCGATGCATTCACTTTAAATAGGGCACCATCTAAATCCGTTGAGACGACACCGTATGAATAGTGGTTTGGTGCTAAACCTAAGTTGTCGTTTGTTAAAGTTTGGGGATGCGAAGCTTACGTCAATAAGTTGATGCCGGACAAACTCGAACCCAAAGCGGAGAAATGCGTCTTCATAGGATACCCTAAGGAAACGATTGGGTATACCTTTTACCACAAATCCGAAGGCAAAGTGCTTGTTGCAAAGAACGGATCCTTTCTTGAGAAGGAGTTTCTCTCGAAAGAAGTGAGTGGGAGGAAGGTAGAGCTATACGAGGTTATTGAACCTTCTCTCGAGTTGGAGAGTAGCGCAGCACCTGAAATTGTTCCAGTGCCGTCTACACCAACAAGAGAGGAAGCTAATGATGAGGATCATGAAACTTCGAACGATGCTACTACTGAACTTCGAAGGTCGAGAAGGTCGTGTGCCACTCCTGAATGGTACGATAACCCTGTCTTAACCGTCTTGTTGGTAGACAACAGTGAACCTGCGAACTATGAGGAAGCAATGATAATCCCAGACTCTGAGAAATGGCTAGAGGCCATGAAATCCGAATTGGGATCCATGAGCGAAAACCAAGTATGGACTTTGGTGGACCCTCCTAGCGACCATAAGGCCGTTGAGTGCAAATGGATTTTCAAGAACAAAACGGACACGGATGGTAATGTTACTGTCTATAAGGCTCGGCTTGTCGCAAAAGGGTTTCGGCAAGTTCAAGGTGTTGACTACGATGAGACTTTCTCTCCCGTAGCGATGTTTAAGTCCATTCAGATTTTATTAGCAATTGTTGCGTTTCATGATTATGAAATATGGCAGATGGATGTCAAGACTGCGTTCCTCAATGGCAACATTGATGAAGAGTTGTATATGATGCAGCCCGAAGGTTTTGTCGATCCTAAGGATGCTGATAAGGTGTGCAAACTTCAGCGTTCCATTTATGGACTGAAGCAAGTATCTCGGAGTTGGAACCTTCGTTTTGATCAAATGATCAAGAGCTTTGGGTTTGTTCCAAATTGCTACGAAGCTTGTATCTACAAGAAAGTGAGTGGGAGCTCGGTGATATTTTTAGTACTATATGTGGATGACATATTGATTATTGGAAATGACATTGGTATGCTTAACGATGTGAAGAGTTATTTGAATAAATGTTTTTTCAATGAAAGACCTAGGAGAAGCTGCTTATATATTAGGCATAAAAATCTATAGAGATAGACACAGATGCCTAATAGCTTTAAGCCAAAGTACATACCTAGACAAAGTTCTGAAAGGTTCAGAATGGATAAAGCAAAGAAAGGTTCATTGCCCATGTTGTCAGGTAAGATATTGAGCAAGGCTCAGTGTCCAGCTACGGTAAACAATAGAGAAACTATGAGCAAAGTGCCTTATGCCTCGGCCATAGGTTCTATCATGTATGCCATGCTGTGTACTAGACCGGATGTGTCCAATGCTCTTAGTTTGACGAGCAGATATCAAAGTGATCCAGGAGTGGAACACTGGACAGCCGTAAAGAACATCCTAAAGTATTTAAATAGGACTAAAGAAATGTTCGTGGTCTATGGAGGTGATAAGCAGCTCATCGTAAAAGGTTACGTCGACGCTAGTTTCGACACCGATCCGGATGATTCTAAATCTCAGACAGGATACATTTATATTTTGAATAGAGGAGCTGTGAGCTGGAGAAGCTGCAAGCAAAGCGTGATCGCGGGATATCTGATGAGAATCGAATACATGGTCGCTGAGCGTCAAGTGAAGGAGTTTGGATCAGGAACTTCATCACTGAGCTTGGTGTGGTTCCAAGTGCCTTGGACCCACTGGAGATATTGTGCGACAACACTGGCGCCATAGCACTGGCTAAGGAACCAAGATATCATCCAAAGACCAAGCACATCAACCACCGTTTTCATATAATTCGAGATTATATAACAAATGGAGATCTGAAGATTAGCAAAGTACATACGGATCTGAATGTCGCAGATCCGTTGGCTAAACCTCTTCCACGAGCAAAACATGATCAACACCTTAATGCCATGGGTGTTAGATCGTTGCCAGATGTAAACTAGATTATTGACTCTAGTGCAAGTGGGAGACTGTTGGAATAATGCCCTAGAGGCAATAATAAAGATGTTATTGTTATAATTCTTGTTCATGATAAATTTTATATTCCATGCTAGAATTGTATTAAGCGGAAACTTTGATACTTGTGTGGTTTATGAACAACACCGTGTCCCTAGTACGCCTCTATGGACTAGCTCATTGATTAATGATGGTTAAGGTTTCCTAACCATAGACATGAGTTGTCGATTAATAATGAGATCATGTCATTAGGAGAATGATATGATGGATAGACCCAAATTAATCAGAGCAATTATATCATGTCATCGTGTTCATCTTTACGAAGCTTTTTCTTATGTCAAATATTGTATTCCTTAGACCATGAGATAATACAACTCCCTGGTATCGGAAGAAAGCTTTGAGGTCATCAAACATCATACTATGTGAGGGTGATCATAAAGGTGTCTCTTAGGTGATAGGAAAGTACTTGTTGGGTTGTATGTATCGAGATGGAATTTGTCCCTCCCGAATCGGAGAGATATACTTCGGGCACACTCAGTAATCGATATCAACACCGCTTGCAAGCACGTGGTTAAGGAGTTAATCACAAAGTGATATCAGATTATGGAACGAGTAAAGTACTTGCTGTGAACGAGATTGAACTAGGTATGCCGATACCAACGATCGAATCTCGGGCAAGTAAAATATCGCGTGACGAAGGGAATACATATATGGGATTAATTTAATCCTGGCATCGTGGTTCATCCGATATGATCATCGATGAATATGTGGGAGTCAATATGGGTTTCCAGATCCCGCTATTGATTATTGATAGAAGATCATGTCTGCATATTCTCGAACCCATAGGGTCACACACTTAACGTGCATCGATGCTAGGATAGAATGGATAATTGGTTTATGAGTTTTTGTTCGGAGTATCGTATGAGATCCAGGACGTCGCGAGAGGTTCCGAAATGGTCCGTAGAATAAGATTCATATAAAGGAAAGCAGTTTTTGGATTTCGGAATAGTTTCGGACTTTATCGGTATTGTACCGGAAGGTTCTAGAAGCTTCTGGAGTGGGACCAACATGGGCCCACTTGTCGGAGGCCTGCGTTGGACTAAGGGGGAGTGCCCTGGACGCTTTGGGCCAGGGGCATAAGGACCCATAGGCCCAGCCGGCCAAACCCTAGGGAACCTTTCTAGAAGGAAGGGGGAAACTTGACCCCCATTCCACCCTTGGGGTCGCCGCCCTAGGGCTTGGAGGAGGGGACAAGGGGGCCGACCAGCCCCCTATATAAGGTGGGCAGGGGCGCACCCTCCCCCTCCTACTCCTCTAACCCTAGCCGCCAACTGCCGCCCCTTCCTCCTCTCTCTCCCGACTGCGTGTAGGCGAAGCCCTGCTGCAGAAATTCTCCACCATAAGCACCACGCCGTCATGCTGCAAATCCAATCTATCTCTCCACCATTCTTGCTGGACCAAGGAGGGAGGATACATCGCGGCACCGTACGTGTGCATCTCTCGGAGGCGCCGCCACTTGCGACGTAGGTTCAGATCAAATCGCGAGGAGGAGACGGCTAGTACGACTACATCAACCACGTTCTGTTGAACGTTTCCGCTGTGCGATTTCTTCAAGGGTATGAAGATCTCATCTCTCTCTCTCGTTGATTGCATATCCTAGATTAGATCTTGGCTTTCTTGTTCGCATCCGTAGATTTTTTTGATTTACTATGCTGCGAAACCTTTCACATTTAGTCCTTGACTTGTAGTACCACCTTATGCTTTGATTAGTAATGTTTTGTCTCTTTGCACGATTATGGCCATTATTGCTCTCTTATTTGGTCGCTCTCAGTCTTTTGCTAACCTCCACTTGTATGAGTAAGCTCTACTCATGCATCCAACTCCCAAGAAACCAAGTTATTGCAAAGTATCCACTATAAATTCCTATGCATGGTGTGTTACACCATTCCAAGTATATTCTTGTTTTCATTTACCTTCCAATTAAAAGTCACTTTGTTATGTGAAAATTAGTTATTAAAGCTCTTACAAACTTGATGGCACACTTTATTTTTCTTGCCCCTAATAACCTTGAACCATTGTGTCATCTATGTTGTATATGTTTGCACTTATACGTTGGGATTAGCAGAACCGTGCTGTCAACACCTGCAAATATCTACCCAGTTTATATCATGCTCTTTTGTCTATGGATGTCGTCGGTGTGAAATGAAAGCAAAGACTGTAAGTCCATGGAGTTATGTATGTGTGTTAGAGAAATGCCTGGGCCGCTAGCCTAAGCCATGCCTAATTATGGTGGAAACTTGCAGCATCACCATAATAAGAAATCTATAAAGCATTCTTCTTATAAAAAAAGAGATAGAGATTGAGAAAAAAGAAAATAAAAAAATATGAGAAAAGAGGAAAGAGAGAAAAAGAACCATTTTCCCATGGTAAATAAGAACATCATAGAGATGCTCATTGTCTGCTTGCATTGTCATTTTAATTATGGGATAGCTCCCGTATCATGTGCAATGGGTACCCCGTTGGTGGTTCTCTATGATACACATGTACTTACTATGACAAGAACTTACCGGTAACTAAACTTGAGTAGCATGAGGAGCGACCCTCATATTCAAGGAACATGAGATTGCTAACTTATACTTTGTCAAGCATATACTCCATAGTTTGTTCACTTTAACCTTAATCACTTCAAGATGCTTATGATAAGGGCAATGAGAGATGAAAGCTAACAAGTACCATAATTTTTGGAAGCTCTTTATAAAACTTGAAATCCCTGCTTCCCTTGATGAAGGGCATTTTTTCCACTATTATATTGAGTCTCCACCTTCTATCCTTAGGCACCAATTAAGAGAGAATAGTTGCCATTCTTAGTTCTATGTGCATTGTCCCAAAACTTATTGATTGATGCATATTGTTGATATTACTTGTTCTTGTGCTATTTGTATCTAGTCACTCTTATGAACTTTGAAGGTATCCTATGCATTTATGTTTTGCCACTCCATGAAGGACAAGTTGAATGCCACTATGCTATGTTTTATGTATGTGAAAAAAAAACGTCTTTCAATGCATTGTTATTCATGAATATGTGTTTGTAACCTTTGATGTTGCAACATAGTTACTATGTCTTATTATTAGAACTTCAAATTTTATGCTCATGTTTAGAGTACTTTGATCCTAGCTTTCAATGCTTGCAAATGGTTTGATCTTGATTGTGATGGTGCATGTCACCTAAAAAATTATTCCTTTTATCACTTACCTACCCGAGGACGAGCAGGAGTTAAACTTGAGGATGCTTGATACGTCGTAAACGTATCTTTAATTTTTGATGCTCCATGCTTGTTTTATATCATTTATCTTATGTCTTGTCGACACTTTGAGGTATTCTTATACACTTTATCAAACTAACCTATTGACAAGATGCCACGGTGCCAGTTGCCTATTTTCTGCTGTTTTTGGTTTCAGAAAAGCTAAAAAATGAATATTCTCGAAATTCGACGGGACAAAAGCCAAACTTCATATTTTCCCGGAACGATATGGAAAATCAAATAAGAGACGAAGTAGGGCACCAGAGTGGCCACACCGTAGGGTGGAGCGGGCCCACCCTAGGCGCGCCACTAGGGGGTGTGGGCATCCACCGACCTTGCCTCCTTCGCCTATAAGAAGCCCTCGACTCAGAAACCCTAAAATATCTGGGAAAAGCCACGAAAAGTTCCGTTGTGCCGCCACCACTGAAGGAGAGATCCGGGGGACAGAAGTCTCTGTTCTGGCACCCTGCCGGGACGGGGAATTGCCCCCGGAGCTATCTCCATCGATCTCCACCACCATCTCCATCGTCGTTGTTTATTCCCATGACGAGGACAGAGTAGTTCTTCCTCGAGGCTAAGGGCTCTACCAGTAACTATGTGTTCATCTCTCTCTCTATGCGTGATCATGTTGTGATCATGAGCTTTATAATCAAGTAGATCTAGTTTGCTACTTAAGTGCTTTAATAGATCTCCGGCTCTTCCCACGTGTGTGAAAGTGACAGCGTGCACGCTGTGGTGGCAATTAGGCTAGAGTTCATACATTCTTATTATGATTTATATTTGGAATTGGATGTCTCTATGAAATTGTGGTGTTTATTGGAACCATTTAGCGCTCAAGGTGACAGTGTGGGGTTATCTAGATTGGGAAAGGCGGACTTTGAGGAGTGTTGTTATAGCCCTACCATGGATTAGAGTGTGAAACCGGAGAGTAGTTCAGAGTAATATCATGAAGAGAAGATATTTATTGAGAGTGTTCACTAATGAAAGTATGATCCCTAGGTCTTGTTTCTTAACATTGAAACACCGTTTGCATCTAGATCTGTTGCATGTTTACTTGCTTCCATCGTTTTGCCTTTAGTCTTTTCCTCCCCGCCAGAAGCTCATTTCTAGCACCGCTACCACTTATAATCATCCATACTACTTGTATTTTACTATCTCTTCGCCGAACTAGCGCACCTATATACCTGGCAAGTGTATTGGGTGTGTTGGAGACATAAGAGACTTTTTGTATCTTGATTGCGGGGTTGCTTGAGAGGCATACCTTTGACCATTTCCTCCCAGAGTTCGATAAACCTTGGTTGATCCACTTAAGAGAATATTGATGCTGTTCTACAAACCTCTGCACTTGGAGGCCCAACAACTGTCTACAAGAATAGAAGTGCGTAGACATTACAACCATCACTATGACTTGATGAGGATTTTCGTGCAAGTGCATAGGAGAGAGAGCACATGATGGCTCGTTTTGTTGCCTCATATCATGTCATTCGCGATAATGAGACTCATGATAATCTTCAAAAAGATCTTATCGATAAGTGGTGGAAATGGTTTGGAACACAACATTGATCGATCCTTTTATTTGTTGTTTGTTGTATTGTTGGAAAATAATTTGTTATAGTGTTGATGAAAAAATTGTTGTACTTATTGGTAAAGAATTCCTATATTTGTTGTATTATTCATGTACCATTTGGTTGTGTTATAAATAATAACTAGACAATCTTTTGTTGAATTTATTTGGATTTTTTTAATCTTCTTCATCTTATAGTTCATTGTGAAACATGTTTACGCTTGCGCCACGCGCTGCATTTTGCCGTGTCTGCTGGGAGAACTTTTTTTACTCTATTTTTTGTGCGTTGTTTTTAGCGCTTTCGTCGGAGAAAAACTATGCGCCGCGCTGAAAACATGGATCACGCGCGTAATGCATACGCCATTGAACGCGTCGCGTTTTCCAGCGGCTGTTGAAGTTGCTATTACTTGAAAGGTTACCTTCTTTACACGGGGGAAGGACATTGACCAGTAATGCCATCGTTAGTCTAGGAAGGAAGCAGGAGGTCCTAGGATCAAATCCTGACTAATACAAAAATTAAAACAAATATTACGGCTCTCCAAAGATATATCACAATAGGCCACAGGGCAAAGATGTAGGGTGAGTGTTAAAATATATTGTTTAGCCTGTTTTATCAGTTCGAACTTTTGGTTGCAGTGCATGCAATTCAATAAGAAATTGTATCTTGCATCTGAATTCATACGAGGACATTCTTTCTTTTAATAAAACAATGGACCATGCATTTCGTTTCGAGTTCAAACAAGCGAGCCTGAGTGAGCGTGATCCCCTTTTCTTTTTCCCTTTCGAAAACGACATCTTCGTTTTACTGAGAGGAGTACTATGGAGTATCCTTCCGTGCACCCTTGCTTTGATGACACATCTAGCCAAGTGTGCCCCTCCACTAGCAAGCTCGGCAGCTCCGAGAAGAGAAAAGAGAGAAAACGTACTCCACAAAAAGCCAAGTAGGCGAGCGACGAAAGCCCTCGCCAAACCGGACCCAGACAACGACGCCTCATTTCGGGCTCGCGCTGTTCCACTCATCACTCTCCTCGCCCGCTCTCCCACGCCGCAGCAGTCAGCACTCCACAGACCAGAAAAGGCATGACACGCCGGAGCAACCACACCGCCACGCCACCCGCGAGCGCCTCCCCGAGGCCGCCGCTCCCCACCCCCGGCGACGCCTCCGCCGCCTGGGGCCCCTACGCCAGCTCCCGGGCGTTCCTCTCCAACATGGCCACCATCGTCGTCATCCTCGCCTGCGTCTCCCTGCTCGCCTTCTCCCTCCACGCCGCCGCCCGCTTCCTCCTCCGCGTCCTCGCCCGCCGCCGCGCGGCTCGCGCGCTGGGGCAGGGGCAGGCGCAGACGCCCAAGCCCTCGCCCGACGCCGCGGACGCCGGTTGGTCCCTGGAGTCCGGGGCTGGCGGCGGCGTGGAGTTGGCCGGCGGATGGGCCGACGCGGAGTGCCCCATCTGCCTCTCGGAGCTGGCGGACGGCGAGCGGGTCCGCGTGCTCCCGGCGTGCGGCCACGGCTTCCACGGGGCCTGCGTCGACGGCTGGCTCGCGGCGCGCGCGTCCTGCCCCACCTGCCGCGCGCCGTCCCGGCTGTCACGGGCCGGAGAGCCCTAGCCACCTGGTCCGGCGCTGGTCTTGGTCCTGGATCCATGGCACCGACAAGAAGTGACGAGTGCGGCGTGGCGTGGGGAGCTAAAACTCGTCTCTGCTTTCGCGTGAAACGCGTGATTCCTAATCGAGTACTCTTACTCTTCGATGGCGTCTGATAATGCAGATCGACGGTAGGCGCATACGGATCGCATGCCTTCTCTTCTCATGTCAAACTTGCAGATTTTTGTTAATTCTTGTAGATCTGTTCATGAATTTCGATGGACTGTAACCCTGTCCTGTCTCCCCTGTTTTTTCCGCCCGAGCAGAGCAAGCTCGAGTCGTCAGTCTCACTGACAATGCCTGCTTAATTCTTCGCAGTAGCTAGAAAAGTAGGGTGTGTACGCGACAAAAACCGAAAGGTTAAAGCGGTAGAGAGTTGTAGGCACCTAGGGAGCGGAGCTGCTGCGAGAATATTGGTAGCGGTGGGCCGGGGCTGCTGCTTTGCGACCGGCGTGTAGGTTTGGTTGGGTTTTGGAGCGGCATTTGGCATCGGCGTTCGGCGCGGGGTCGCAGTGGAGTCAGTCGTGATTGGACTGCGTTTCGGCGTCCCATCGGGAGCAGCGCCATCGTTTGGCGGCAAACACGACGGCGAGCGACCTTTCCTGCTCCTCGACCCTACTACTACTTCTCATTTCCTCGATTACAGTCTGACGCGAAACAGCGTGAGGAATGCTTCGTATTCCGACTCCTATAGTTTTAAAAAAAGGTATTAGCACCGTAGATACAATTAGTTGTTCACGAGGAGCAACACATGCAATTGCAAAAAGGATCAGGAGGTACAAATACCGATCTTGCTATTTTAGTTTAAATAGCCCGAATTAGCCACGTGGCAGCCATGTAGGATTCGACTTTTTTCAGAAACAACCTCCGGCATGGACAAACATTTAATGAGTTGAACCTCCGTGTCTTGACTAAATTAACGAGGAATGACATAGTCTGCAGCTAGGACTCGCCACCACCACGTGGCAGGGACACCTCGTCCATGCCGTGACTTTCCTTCTCGTACTAGTACTCGCGCCAGGACGACGCCACCACCACCTGCCGCCACCCTCTCGCGATCGCCAGGACGACGTGGCTCGACGGCTGCCATGGCCGATGATCCTGTGTACCGTCGCTTGGGTATGGAGGCTCCAGACTATGGTACGAATCAGCCTGCTTTTCTTGCTGCTTTGTTCGTGCCCGCCGTCGCCGCTGGTTAGGATTCTTCGCAGACAAGATCTGATGTAGATTAGCGAGTTTTGACGAAGCTAGAAGCCCTTCCATGGTTTCTGTGTGCAATCATGAACTCGTTTTGTTATTCCACAGGCTAATCTCAGGTACTAATTTTGCATGAATTTCCCAGTGATGTAGGACAATGTAAGTAGATATTTCTGATGCCTAGCATGTGTAGGATGTCACTGATGTAGTTAGAGGCATAACTGAGAGTGCCCTGTTTCAAATCTGTATTGGCAAAGTTAGTAAAATGTGTCCTTTTTTGCTGAATTCTAGCATTGCGCAAATGTTATCTCTATATTGGACATGGTTCTCCGTATTTGTACTATAGGCATTGTGGATGTATCATGCAGTATTACTAAAATTTGGCTACTTGCAAGTGGTGTTTACTGATTTTTACAAAGTGCAAATGTTGTACACTGAATTTTATGTAAATGCAAATGTTGTTTACTGAATTTTGGCTCAATGCAATACAGGTGATGACCCTGACATGTTCATATTGGCTATAGAGCATGGTGGAATATTTATTAGATTGCATAAAGGTGGTGAAATTGATTACTATGGGGATCCTTTGATTTTTTTTGATCAGTGCAATTGTGACACATGGTCACTTCTTTGGATACATGATTTCCTGGTTGAACTAGGATGTGAAATAATAGAGGTTTTGAATGTGTACTGGTGTTTACCTGGGAAAGAACTGAAAGATGGTTGCCTTGTATGCATTGAGCAAGATTCTAATATTGTGTCCATGATTGTAGCTGCCAAGAAGCACAAGCTTCTGAATGTTCTTGTTGATCATGGCAACTAACTCAAGGGTCTAAGGCCTGATGTGATTCTCAATTTCAGGTCAGTGCATCCTCTAGTTGGTAATGTCAACATTGGTAGTGGTGGTGGATAGGAGCAGCTAATAGATATTAATTTTGAGAGTGGCAGTGGGAGTTTGAAGAAGCCAGCAGATGGTAATGTGATCAGTGGCAGTGGGAGTGGTTATGGGCAACCAAATATGCTTCAGAATGGCAACAGTGGCAGTGGGGGTGGTTTGGTGCAGACAGCAACTGAGATTGCACTTGATGACATGTATGAAAGTGAAGAATCAGAAGGAGAGGAGACAGATCCAGATTTCTATGATACTGACTATGATGTTGAAGATGATGACATCTGGGAAGCAACAATAGATAAGGATGTAGATGACAATAATGAAAATGTGGAAATGGTGGAAGAAGAGGATGATGCAAGGTATGAATATGTAGAGCTGAATCTGAGTAAAGAGCAAGAGTAGGAGTTGAAGTACAAGTTCAAAATGTTCAATGCAGTGGCTGGCATGGAGGTGCCACAATTCAAGGTTGGCATGGTCTTCTCTTGCATGGTAGAGATAAGAAAAGCAATCAAAGCATACAACATAAATGAAAGAGTTATGATCCACAAAATGAGAAATTAGCAAAATAGAATTCATGCTATGTGCAAAAGAAAGTGTGCAACAAGTGTGTGCACATGGTTCATAAAGGCATCGAAGGATACCAGGACAGAAGTTGTGATAGTGAGAAAATACTGTGGTGCACACAATGTGAAAGAGTCTGTGATCTTAAGGTACTAACATCCTCATTTATAGCAGACTACTTCATAGATGAGTTCAGAGATAATCAAAAGATGGATTTACAAACATTTTCAACTAAAATCCAGAAAAATTTCAACCTGACTCCCAACAGATGGAAGTTAAGAAGATCTAGGAAGAAGGCTCTGATCCAAATACATGGTGATGAGGCAGGACAGTTTAGTTTGATGTGTGAATATGGCTAGGAATTGAGGACAAAAAAACCTGGTTCAAAGTTTTTCCTTACCACAAATCAGTCCACTAAAGATGGTGAGGTGAAGGAACATTTGGCTACACTATATTGCTCATATGCTCCATGCAAAAGGTGTTTTCTTGAAGGGTGCAGGCCTTCCATTCACATAGATGGTTGTCACATAAAAACAAGGTACAAGGGGATTTTGCTAACAACAGTGGGCATTGATCCCAATGATTGCATATACCCTATAGCTTTTGGAGTTGTTGAAGTGGAATGTACAAGTTTTTGGGAGTGGTTCTTAACCACATTGAGAGATGACTTGGGCATCACCAACACATCCACATTCACAATAATGAGTGACAAGCAAAATGGCCTCATTAAGGCAGTGAGGAAAGTGTTCCCATATTCTGAACACAGATTTTGTGTTAGACATTTATACCAAAACTTCCAGAAGAAGCATAAGGGGAGACATTAAAAATGATCTACGGATCATAGCAAGGGCAACAAATTGTAGGAAGACAACCAAGAGGCATGGGCTTGGGTTGAGGAATTGCAACCAAATTCATGGATAAAAGTTTCTTTAGTGATTTCCCAAAATGTGATATGATTTTGAACAACCATTCTGAAGTGTTAAATTGATACATTTTAGAGGCAAGGTAAATGCCTATGCTTTCCATGTTGGAGAATGTGTTCCACCAGATGATGCATAGGATTGTTGTCAAGACAAGGAATCTGAAGATTGTCCTGGAACAGTTTGTCCAAAAATCAAAAAGAAATTGGACAAGTACAAATTGTCCAGTGTCCAGTGCAGGTGGAGGGATCTTCAAAGTGTCTTCATCACAAGTTGTAGGAGGATATATTGTTGATCTTCGGGCAAGGACTTGTGGCTGCAAAAATGGTAGCTAAGTGGTATACCCAATCATCATGCAATTGCTTGTTGTAGAGAGGACAAAATTGAGCCTGAAACACTCGTTCATAGTTGTTATTTCATTGAGTCACACAAAAGGGCATATGCACACTATTTGTATCCACTAAGAGTTAGATGCCATTGGGAGAAAATGAATGCAGTGGTAGTCCATCCACCACTGTTTACCAAATTTATGGGTAGGCCTAAAAAGAATAGAAATAAAACACCAGAAGAGAAGGGAAAATATGGTGCCAAGGTACTCACTAGGGCTGGCCTAACAATGCATTGCTCTGTATGTGGAAATGCAGACCACAATAAGAAAGGGCATGTCAAATACATTGAAAAGATAGCCAATACATTGTTCAATGAGGAAGATCAAGAGCAAGGAGATGTAGTTGACAATGATAATGGGGATGGACCTGACCAGCCACACATTCTCTAGGTTTGTTCAATAAATTGGCAATGCATTGTTCAATGAATTGTCTCTGTTAGTACAATGCTGACTTGAAATTATATGCTTACATGAAAATATGTGCTAACCTGAAATTCTTGTTGCATATCACATTATTCCTCAAAATCCTAATCCTCAAACTGATCCAAGCAATCAAGTCCACATGATGGTATATAGGATGGGCCAGGAGGTTATATTCTTGCACTCTTGAAATTTTCACACTGAATGTTAGCAGTTTAGCATAATTACTTGCTTAGTTGTTTGTTACTGCAGGAAGCTTCATTTGTACCACTACAAGGGAAAGTGGCCCATTACCGGAGGAGAGTTTATTTGTTGCTGCTGCAAGAGATGCTATGCTAGTTGGGAGAGGAAGAGTAACTACTGCTCAGACAAGAGGGAGTTTGAGGGGAATAGGAAGAGGAAGAGTGACTGGAGTGGAAAGAGATAGTTCACCATCTGATATAGTGAGTGCAGCAGCTGAAAGGGGGAGAGGGAATGCATCAAGAGCTATAGGAAAAGGAGCAGCAAAAGGGAATAGCAAGGCCTCCAAGAATTCAGATGCTAGTGAAGCTGGCACTTCAGCACCAAAACGAAGGGAAAGAGCATACAAAACAGGACCTGGATTAGTTCATTACATTCTCTTTGATAATGAGACCGAAGGAAGGTTTGCTATCCCAGACCTAATGAGACAGTGCCTAAATAAACCAATAAGAAGTGGTCATTACCCAAAATGCACTAATCTGAGAAAGATTGTAGCTGTCAAACAATTCCATTTTTTTGGCTTAGTTCAGATATGAACTTGTGTAATGGAAACCATAGTGTAGGGGTTCGTAGCATGGAAAACAAAAAAAATTCTATCGCATGCACACAAAGAAGCCAAGATCTATTTACTAGATTGCAGCAACGAGTCAATAGAAGCACTCACCCTCGAAGATTCCAAAGCGGTTAACGAGAGCAGATTATCGTGGGTGATGTAGTCGTACACTTGTCGATTTCAAGGTCGCGTAGACGATCCTTCCGGCTGCGTTACGGCGCTTCATGATCGGTCACACATTGATTTTCGATGAAGACCTTCCTCTCCCTTGTTCCAAAGCGATGGAGGTTGTAGTTCCCTCGCGATTCCGGCGACGAGCGGCATGGTGTCGGAAGTAGAGGGAAGATCCCGCAGGGCTTCGCCTAAGCCGGTGCGAGTTATGGTGGATCTAGGGTTTCCTGGTGATCTAGGGTTTAGAAGACCGGGAGGAGGAGGAGGTGTCGACGGCGGCTAGGGCGGCGGTGACGAGGCGGCGATGCGGCGCGGCGGCAGCGTCTTGGCCAGCGGTGGCGGCGGCAAGCCGCAGGTGTGAGAGGGCTAGGGCTTGTGTGTTTGGGGCAGCCCTCCCCCTCTATTTATGAGATGGGGGGAAGCCTTGAGAGAGGGGAGTTTGAATCCACTTCCAAACCCAAGTTGGAAGGACTCTTTCCTTCTTCCACTAGGAAACCATTGTTCCAGTTTGACTTTTCAAACCTCCCGTTTGACTTTCAATTTAGAGCTTTAATTCTCTCTCACAAATGCCCACACCAAGTGACCTAGGATATGATCCAATCATTCCACTTAACCATGACACATTCATGGACCATCCCCCCTCCGGTCCGGTGAACCTTCTAGAACCTTCTAGAACTTCTTTGATGAAAACATCGGAATCTTTCCCGAACTCCGGAATCGGACTTTCCTTATATGAATCTTATTCTCCAGACCATTTCGGATCTCCTCGTGATATCCCAGATCCCATCCGAGACTCCAAACAACATTTGGTATCCCTACTAACATTTCATATCTACTAAACAACATTGAATCCTTAAGTGTGTCTCCCTACGGTTAGTGAATTATGCGGACATGACCGAGACACTTCTCCGATCAATAACCAATAGAGGAATCTGGAAATTCATATGGCTCCCACATATTTCTATGATTACATTGCGATCGAATGAACCACTTACATACGATACCAATTTCCCTTTATCTCACGGTAGTTTACTTATCAGAGGTTTTGATCATCGGTATCTCTGCATACCTAGTTCAACCTCGTTACCGATAAGTAGTCTTTTCTTGTTCCCATGATATGTGATACCTTGTGAGCCAGTCACATGCTTCCAAGCTAATTGGATGATATTCCATCGAGAGGGCCCAGAGTATATCTATCCGTCATATGGATGGACAAATCCCACTCTTGATCCATGTGCCTCAACCCATACTTTCCGAACACTCAATGTCACCTTTATAGCCACCCAGTTACGGTGTGGTGTTTGATGTCATCAAAGCATCCTTCCGGTGATGGTGATTAACATGATCTCATGGTCGAAGGAACTAGGTTACTATGTATCAGAAAGCTTATAGCAAACGAACTATTGAAATGACTTGATCTTTATGCTACGCGTATCTATAGGAGTATGTCTATCATACCATGCTCCTAATGATATGATCTTGTTGTTAATAACATATCAATGTTCATGATCGAGAAACCACGATCATATATTAACCAACAAGATAGTATTATAAAGAGGCTTTACCAGAGACTCTAATTTAGTTTACAAATCACACAAGTATTAATGTTTCCGGTTAATACTGTTATAGCATGAATGTAAAAATTTATCATAAACACAAAGATATAATAATAACCACTTTTATTATTGCCTCTAGGGCATATCTCCAACACATAGTTCATGAGTGAACTTGCTTAGATATTTTCCAACATTGTTTGCAAACATTTTGCTAAATATTGTCTACCTACATCTTTACCAAAATATTGTCTGCACTAACTGAAACCTGCACTACCTGAACTGAGCTGCTATATCTTTAACAAAGGATTGCAACAACTACTCTTGCACTAAGTGAAACCATTCCCAAAATGCAGATACATGTACTCCTAAATTACTACTGTTTCTTACCCAAAATGCAACTAATTACAGTACTGCTTATCCTCTAAATCCATGAGCAACTATTTCTTGCAGGAGCACCCCAGGAATGTGCAGCCCTATAACTCCAGGAACCCATGACAGTGGCACTGTCGGTTCAGGAGTTGGGAACTGGCGACATTGCTCCAGCAGAACCTCAAATTCTTGCTTAGAAATAAACTGAAATAAGGGTTGGTTCTATCCTATGAGCTTCGTGATCTTACACACCTTAGACAGCTGCTTGTTGGATGAGCTGGACGCTGTCGCTCGAGCTCTGATGCATGCCAATGTACAGGTTTTTACCTCGAGCATCATCCTCCTCTTCAAGTTCGACGATAGCCTGATAACGAGTTTGCTGCCCCTGCACCTAAGCTCTGGTCCCAGCAATATGAGCTCGACGAGGGACTGTAGCGGCTTCAGCTCTTCCTTCGCCACCCGAGCCAAATCAAGCAACTCTGCCGCTGCCTCCTTCTTCCGCTTCACTTCCAACGGTGTAGTGCGTAGGTACCATACCTACTCCCCCTGCACTTCCATCGAGTAGGTGATGGCGACGATGGAGAGGGTTTCTCTAGAACGGAGGGGAAAATAAGAGAACATAGAAGAACATGGGAGAATAGGGGATAGCTGCCGAATTAGAGCATAATAAGTGCCACTTTAATGCATATTATAATGTGCTGATATTACAACATAGTGGCACATTTATTCATAAAACATGATGGTAATGCACTGTTCATCCAAAACATGATGATAATGCGTTGTTGCTTCACAATAATCATCACAAACATTTGCACTCTGCTAGCGCATTACTTGTTCAAATTTAAAAACAACTCAACAAGTACTACAACATTACTTGTTCAAATTTAAAAACATCAATTGCACAATTTATTGGTCCCACCTTACTGTATACATTCTAATACATTGCATGCTTGTGGCATAGAAACTCAAAGACTAAACTGACATTGCATTGAATTCTAAGACACTTCTTCACTCATCAACTATGGCCTTGACCATTTTCACCTTCTCCTTGTTATCATCGCCAGCTTTGAGCGGATCATATAGCATGTATTCCAGTTTTTTCTTTACAGCCTTGAGAGCATCCCTTTCTTCCTCCCATTTCTTATCCTTTGTCTTCATCACACCTGCCTATGTTTTCTGCACATGCTTCAACATATCCACAAAAGTCTTCAGAGAATCCCTCTACTTATGCATCTCCACAACTTTAAGTTAAGTCTTACCATTCAGCAGTGCCAAGTTTTGCTCCATCACCTTCTTCTGAGAATCATCCACAAACCTGCGCACATCAGCCATCAGGCTTACACATTTCTTCTCAATCTTGGTCTTCTCCTCAGCTAGTTGAGATAGCATCTTGCCATTATTCACCCTCTCATCAATTCTGCGAGTGTTGGCATCATCATACATGGACCAGAGTTTGCAAAATAATTTCGCATGGCATCTGGACACTCTTGGTCATCTACCCAAGATATAAAACCATGGTTCAAAGCATCCTACAAATAAAAAGGCACATAAATTTAGTGCATACAATTCAAAGCTTTCCTCAAAACATAGTTCAAAGAACATGAATATGATTGTTTCTAGCATGTTTTTAAGGATGATATCAGCAAAATATAATTGGTCTTGTAACAGAAAATGCATATGACCATATGAGCCAATGTATGCATGACATTTACATCTTGTTGGCAAATATGATGCATCATAGAACAAATTCTTGTAGAATGTTGTGGCAAATGGAGCGGGAGCTACACATTGTTGATCATATGAGCATATGAGTAATTACAAGCAGCACATGTACATCTTATTGATAGACAAGATAAGCATATATACATCAAATGTAAGAAGCTAACAAATGTAACGGAAAATGCAACAATTGGTAAGCAGAAAACTCACATTCTCAATAGGGCACATGTAAAATCTTCGACCTGTGTTTGTGCCTTCAAATACAACACATCTCTTTGGATCCAGATTATGCCCCGAACACCATTCTGTGCACCCCTGGCATTCCCATTGAAATTGGGATCATCACACCGATCTAGAGCATAATATATCGCCATGAACTCCTAATCAAACATATACACTAGCTCAATCGAACAAATTTGAGAAAAAATCATGGATGTTCCCCAAATTTCTATGAACCCTAACCCTAGAGAGAGAGGGGAACTTACCCCGAGCCCCGACTGACTGTAACTTTTCTCGTCGTTCCAGCTAGGCATCGCGATGAGGAGGCGGCGGAGCTAAGGTAGAAGCGGCGCTGGATGGCAGCGAAGGTGAGGAAGAATAGGCGCCAGGAGGGCAGCAAGTGTAGGTGAGGTAGGGAGACAGGGCACCACGTGGTGCGATCTTTGTCTTAACTGGCCTCCACCACAACTGAACTAACGTGCCAAAATACAGGAATCCGTAGGGGGTTTTCTGCAAATGGATGTGCTAGGGTGGAGACATGGCACCGAGTGGCATACATGTGTCGGTTGCACAAGCGTTGTGTACCAATTCTAGTCAGCAAGTATACATTTTGTACCTCTTGGCCCCATTTTACAACAAGTTGTATGTGTTTGCTCCTGTTGTGCAACTATCTGTACCCCCAATGCTAATATATCTTTAAAAAAGGAAAATGATCCTTCTCCCCCGGACGATTGCGCGTCCTGCTCGTCCTGCTTTCCCCGCGCGCCAGGTGCCCCTATCTGTGGCATAACACGATCGATGGGACCCACACACTTGGTCTTATCTCTTCCTTTATCATTTTCCTTGGAATCTTCATGGGGAGACAGAGAGACACCATTTTCCTCCGCCTCTGCCGATGTTCCTCTCTCTCCTCCACTATGTCGACGATGCTCTCGCGTCCGCGTTCCGCCGTCCCTCCTCTCGCACCAACGCATCGTCGCTGCTCTCGTGGCCGCGCTCCACCATCCCTCCTCTCGCATCGACACGTCGCTACTGCTCTTGCGGCCGTGCTCCACCGTCCCTCCTCTCGCATCGATGCATCGCCTCCGTCTGGCTGTCCCCATCTTGCATCCCCTGACTTAGATCTAGAGGCGATGGGTGTCCAGCGGCTGCCTAGATGCACGGAAGCTCCACAACATTGCTCCGCCGGTGCTTCCCGCAGGGCGGTGCTCCACGACACGGACACCATGGCCGCCGCCAAGGGCCCCATGTCTACCTCGACGATACAAGCGGGGGATCCTATTTGCTATAAGAGGATGCGCCTGTTGTTACAAGGGGTGGCGCTTGCTGCTACTAGAGATCTGCAGTGTTGCTATGGCAGGCCTCGGCGGTGCTGCTACAGAGGAGCGTTGGCGCTTCTACAGAGGAGCATTGACGCTGCTACATAGGTGTCCGTTGCTGCAATGAAAGACGGCGTTGCTCCCTGCCACGTTGGCAATTTTTTCTATGTGCGGTGGTCAAATTTGCTACATACGGCTGCAAGCGTTGCTACATATGACAAACTATTTTGCTACATAGGATGTTTTTGTGACAATGTCTTCGGCGAATTCGGTTTTTGCTACATTTGTTTTTTGATTTTTCTACAATATCGTAATTTTTTTGCTACACGACAGCCTTGGTGAGTTCTTCGACGAGGTGTATAGAAAAGTCTCCAGTGATGTCTCCGACGAAGTAGTCTTTTTGCTATATTAGAATAAATTTGTTGCTACAACAGTGTCAACTTTTTACTACAAGGTCTTCGGGGAGAGTCACCGGCGAGTTTTTTCCAACGATGTCTCTGGCTAAGTCAATTTTGCTATATTAGCATAATTCGTTTGCTGCATGATCTCCGGCGAGATCTCCAGCGAGCCATCTATTTTCTAAAACGAACCTTATTTTTTTGTTTCAGAAGCAAAAAAGGACATTTGTAGCAAAAAAAGGATATTTTGCAAAAGAAAAAAACAGGATTAGGGTCTTTTTTTTGGACACGTGGCAGCGTGGGAAGCAGCGTGGGAGGCTTCCCATCGTCCGGGAAAGCCTAGCGCGCCTTTAAAAAACTGGCCGGTGAGTGAACTGTTTAGTCGATTGGTTTGACGGAGGAGAAAAACCGTATTTTTTTATTAAAATTTTGGAATAAAATTCACTTTAGAAGAAATATATAGTGTATATTTCAATATGTGATCACGCAAGATGGTGAGCCTAAACGGTATTAGGCATCATGTGGTGCTATTTCTATCTAACAGAGGGTTGGAGTTTGATTTCTCCGTAATATCTTTTTTCTTTGTTTTTGTGAAGTTTGAACCGTTTTCTCTTAAAAAAGTGAGATCATCGGTTCAGGTTTTTTTTTATCGTATCATCAAACTGATTCGTTTTCTAAAACTATGATTCTGACATAAGTCCAGAACTATTTCGGACCTCTTTGATCCAAGGCAGTCCTAGTATAGGTTTAAAATAAGCACGAAATTTTTCTACGTGGGTAGTTTGAATATTAAGAAATTTTCCACTATATTTATATGCTACTTCCTATCTACTCATAAAATATAATTTCTATTTCCTGAGGTAGATCAAACAAATATTGGCGCAAACAAAATTTTCGATTAGAGTGACCATTCATGCGTTTTTGAAGTCTGACAATTTAAAAAGGACCTTCAAGATTCCTGCGCTTATTTGATACGCAAAATTCTCAACACACAGAAATAGGAATTTGGACAAAAAAGTGTCAGTTATCACATGAAAAAAACTGTAGCAAGAATTTTGATTGTTTGTGAATTTCCCTTTAAAATGTTGCAAAATTGCAGTTTCCTAAGGGATCCAATATGAGAATCAAATTCATGACCTAGACCTATTTAGAGATAATTAGTATGTATTCAAATCTTTCAAAAACCCTGTGAAACTTTTGCAAATTAAGAAACTCTTAGTATGTTGCAAGCTTACAACGAATTGGGCGTGCAATCTCAATTTTTTGAGGATAACTTGCTCACTTTACTAATTTAACACTAGAATTAAGGAATTAATAACTATCATAGGGTTCAACAAGCCACACATGGCGCCCCTCCCCTAACGATACAGCAAAACGAGCTAATCTCTTGTTCTTTTCATTCTTGGGTTTAAGGGCTGCAATCTGTTTTCAGAACGTGTCATCCAGCTCAAAAAGAAGAAGTGTCGTCCAGTCCATTTTCAACTGGCTTTAGACTGCCTAACCAATGATTTGTGCTATAAAAAAAACAATGATTTGTGTAAAATAATGAGTTAAACACCTATATGGTCTATCAAGTTGCCATGCATGAGCATATTGGTCATCAACCGAGAAAAATACAAACTATCGGTCACGAGGTTGTGTGAATGTGCCCCCATTAGTCATTTTGTCATGTTTGTTGTTGACGTGGCTATATGTTTTTTCAAATACCTCCTTATAATGTTATTTTTTCTAGTTAATAGGTCCTTTTTCACTATCCTATGATTAGGCCGTAAAAATAGATGTAGGGCCCAACTCTCTCGTAGAGACATTCTATCAAATACCTCTCGTGCACGTATCAAGGAAGCTACCCATCAATTGTCGTGGCCAGGGATGAGTAAGTCGGTTGCAAGCCAGCCACGCAACAGCAAGGCCGCCCTTCCTGCCAGTACGGTTCTGGTTCAGAGCGCTTGTTTGCTGCCATGACACGGTCAAGATCGGCAAGATCAAGGGTGGCCAGGAGCTCTACACGCGCACGTATCCACTCAGGATGCACCAACAACATGTACTGCTTCTGAGATTGGTAAAGTTATTGAGCTTCTTTAGAAACAATTATCCCAGAATCTTGTAGATCAACGTAGATCTTTTCCTATGTATGGAGAGAATGAAGCAGGATTAATTACCTCTCAAGCTGTTCCTGTCTTTCTGGAATCATACATGTACAAAAGAGGAACAACAATGCAACATGGAGTCTCGGGAGAATTCAGTTGCTGCACAAAGTTTAGCTCGTGGGGAAATTACAGCTTTGGTACTACTATCTAGTGACACAACTATCCCATAAAAGTGACGGGACTAGCGCGAGCACGGCATGAGGGCCAATAAAGATTGGTCGATGCAGTTTAATGAAAAAAGGACCTAGCAATTAGAAGGAAAGAAACTAAATTTTAAGGAAACATTTGCAAAAAACAGATAGCCACATTAGTGATTTAACGGCGGACGTGACGCACGACCGGTAGTTTGCATTTTCCTAGTTAGTGACCAATGCGCTTATAGATGGCAACGTTTTTTTAAGAAACTCATGGATGGCAACTTGATAGACCACTCAGGTGTTTAACTCTAAAATAATCTTCCTGGTATGGCCCATGCGTATCAGATAAGTTGGGTCAAACTCATGTTGTCCAAGTAATGGGCTTCTGGCGGCCCAGTAGGTCTCTAGTGGTTCCCAGTCCAAGTAGTACCCCTAAAAAAATCTACTACTATCTAATTCTCAAAAATATATATCTATCTAATCGAGTCAATTTCCTCAAAAAAATCTAATCGAGTCAATTCCGGTGTCCTCCCCTCAGCCTTGTCATGAGCTGGTAATTTAATTAGGAAAAACGACACCTCTCCCCCGGGGGGATTCGGTGATTTTATCCCCCGGATCGCATGAAAGACACGCGGACGAGCCGTGGTGGGCCCATCAACCTTATCTCTTCAACACATTAGCTTCATTTTCTCTCTCCCGTGGACATCCATGGCTACCGCACCTTCTCGCGCTGCCGGCCCGCCGACGCTGCCCTCCCGTGCCGCCATTCTGGCACCTGCTGGTCGCACGTCTCTGTCCTAGTTGTCATCGTCCTGATCGCGTGTCGCCGCTGCCCTAGCCTCCGTCGTCTTTGTCGCACGCCGCCATCACCTTGGACCGCGCTGCTCCTCAGGTGCCCGCCGTTCATGGAGGCCACGACAGGAGGCGCTTCAGCGGAGGACGGCCATCACATCTCTCGCTCGCCATGGCAAATCCTTTGCCACAACGACGACCATGACGGCCATGGACAATCCTTGCTACATGGGGCCGGTGGCGGCGCTACATGCGCCTAACAGAAGTGTTGTAAGCCATGCTGAGCTTTGCTAATGCGGTCGGCGGTGACTCTAAGGCACATCCGGCGGTGCTACCTGCACCTTTAGATTTTGCTATAAATTATTTGCTACACAAGTTTTGTTGTTCTGCTATAGCGATATATATGTTTTGCTACGGGATCTCCGGCGAGATCTCCGACGAGGTCTCCGAAAAGTCAGATTTGCTACAATATGGTATTTTTTTTGCTACATACGATTCTGTGGTTTTGCTACATACGTTATGTGGTTTTGCTACAATATGGTTTTTTTTTGCTACATACGTTCTATGGTTTTGCTACATTAGCGCAAAGCTTTTGCTACATGGTCTCCCACGAAGTCTTCCGGTGAAAGTCTCCGGCGAGGTCTCCGGTTAGATCGGGTTTGCTACATTAGCACAACATTTTTGCTACACGGTCGCAGGTGAGGTCTCCGTCGAAATATCCGACGAGGTCCAGACTGTTTTTCTATTTTCTAGACTGAACCGTTTTTTGCTACAATGTAGCAAAAGCGGGGCAAATATAGCAAAAACGGGGCAAATATAGCAAAAACTGAATTTTTAATCCAAAAAGAAAACACGTGATTGGCTGAAGAACCGGGGAATAAAAATCACAGATCCGAACGCGTAGGTCTGCCCTTTAATTAGTCGCCGTCTAGGTTGCTAGTACGACGTAACTACGTCTACACTGTATTTCTGCTAAAGTGATGTTTATCGGAGAAGGATGGTTAACACTTACCAACCCACGAGTCATGATAGGCCTGGGACAGTTTGATACCGACTTGTGAGAAAATTACATCTAACACCAGCCTTTGTGATATTTGTTGTGTAAAATATAGAAATAAAATTATTATTGTATCTAGCATAGTTTGTGATATATTTTTTTGCAACTAACCCAAGCCTTGTTAACATGTTATCTAGCTGGATGTGCCCGCTGTTATGCTTATAGCATAGCATTTGAAACATAAATATTTTAAAATAAATATATTATCAAATGGTATTTTTTGACACATGTATAAAAAATAAATATTTATCAGTATTTGTATGTCTCTTAAAAACATATATATACATGTGTAGTCTGTACGACCAAATTTGTATCAAAATATATTTTCACATGGGATATAAAAAATATTAAAATAAAATAAGTTTTTTTTTTTGTCTTTTCAGATACACGATTTTGTGATTTTTATGTATCCTACAATGCAACGTATTATGTACCAAAACTTCATGGATATGTAGTTGACATACTTTAAAATACTATTTTCTAATTTTTAAAATATATAGTTGTAATCTCAATGACAATAAATATAGCAAAATCGGTATAGTTTTAGTAAAAAATTGCATCCCCT
Source organism: Avena longiglumis (assembly GCA_030063025.1). Classification (NCBI taxonomy): domain Eukaryota; kingdom Viridiplantae; phylum Streptophyta; class Magnoliopsida; order Poales; family Poaceae; genus Avena; species Avena longiglumis. The sequence goes on along the minus strand of CP125978.1, from coordinate 415,052,563 downwards.
CCCTAAATTTATTTCATCAACATGTTTGGGTCATGTGCAAATAATTAAGTCACAAACTATGCTAGCTGCAAAAAATATATTTATTTATGTGTTTTGTGCAATAAATTTCACAAAAACTGATGTTAGTTGTAATTTTTTCTGTCATATAAGGCTAACCTGTTAATTTGAGTTGGGTGCAAAGATTTAAGCAACAAACTATGCTAGCTACAGAAAATAGTTTGTGTAACAAATGCCATAGCTGCAATTTTCTTGTGTCCGAGTGAAAGCTCTGAACTTACCACATCTCGCATCATGTATTTTTTACCAAATCTGACCTTTTGGCGAAACTAATTCTACGTCTGACCTCTCCACGAAACTAATTCGAAATCTGACCCCTGGGGTCGGCGCCATTTTAAATGGCGTCGAAGTTGTGTAGGTCGGCGCCAAGTTGTAGCAGCCGGGAAGCAGGCTAGAGGGGTCGGCGCCATTTGATACGGCGCCGAACTCACCTCGGCGCCATATCAAATGACGCCGACCCCTCCGGCCTGCTTCCCGACTGCTACGACTTGGCGCCGAACTGTACAACTTCGGCGTCATTTAAAATGACGTTGATCCTAGGGTCAGATTTCGAATTAGTTTTGTGGAGGAGTTGACGTTACCAGATTTGGAAAAAATACTCGCATCATGGCACCATGAGGATCATCCTATTCGTCCAATCGACCAGCGAAAGCTAGCATAGCCTCGACACACATTTGCTGAACGAAATAATCTCCAATCTGGAGTCAGATCGATCGGTTCTCTTTGTCACGTACTAGAGCCGAAATAATTTGACCAAGCAAAGCTGACTGTGCTCATTCCTGATGCAGAAGTGTGGGGCAATCGAACTCTTCTGTGATTATCTAAAAGAATAATAAGAAACTAGTTGAATGTTCGTGTGTTGCCACGGACGCTACTCTCAGACTCTAATTTTAAGATATTGTAACAATGTTAGATCTTCTATAATATCCTGAATATCTCCTATAATAGCTGGATGTTGGATACTTGGTAACAATGAAATAACCAGCACAAAAAATCTGATGGCACTGGTTTAGAGCCATACATTAGTCTTATCTCGACCCATCAGACTGCAAGCCAAACAAACTGACCTAATTCACTTACGGTATGTAGCTGGGTTGCGACATAGAAATTATTTTCACCATTCGTATTTCACATGGTCTCTATCGGATGCGGACATGGTGAAAACAGATTAAATGATTTTTTAAGTTTCAAATAAATCATATTCCAGATGATTCGGAAGTCGTGAACAACAACAACTCATTTGATAGTGGCGAAGAATCCGTAAAGTTGCAAATGAAGTACACATGAATACACGAAAAAATTGTAGATAACCCACATAAGTACTTAAGCCTTCAAGTTTCATAGAAAGTACGCAGCACCCCCTCAAGTTTAAAATGGCACACTTAACCCCCTCATCTTTCTAAAACCAGGTAATTGACCCCTGACTCGTAGCTATAGCTTTTTTCCAGACCGACGGTGGTTTTGTTGACCCCTGGGCCCTGACCATATAACCTTTGCTCTGCTACTTCTCGCAATGGCGATTGACTAATGGTGACCGGAAGTAGCTAGTTCCACGTACATGCTCACCCGTCTCTTCGAGACGCGCCCATGTACAAGCTAAGCACACAGGTTAATGGATCACTTGCTAGCTAGCTAGCTCATACGATGCAACAGACGCAATACAACGAAGTGCCAGGTCTTCTTCGTCACCCCATGGGCACGCTAGGAAGGCTCGTGGGTTGCGCCGGGACCATCACATACAAGTCGCTTGAGGCTGCAGTAGCAAGACCCGGTTTCATAATGCAACACGCGAGGCATCACTGCGACGGTCACGGCATGGACACGCGTGGAAGGAGCGGAACACGCGGGCAAGAATGCGCCCTTGCGCGCGCCAACGATGGTCGGGACTCTACCTCACGCGGACGCGGGCAAGCACCGTGGCAAGCGCGGTGGGGGCAGAGCGGCTCGACGTGCCGACACGCACAACGACGCACGACGCGACGACGCGCGGGCAAGCATGCGTCCTTGCGCGCGCCAACGATGGTCGGGATTCTACCTCACGTGGGCAAGCACGGTGGCAAGCGCGTGCGGTGGCCGCGGAGCGGCTCGAAGTGCCGGCACGCACGACTGCCGGAGCACGCTGAGAACCAATGCCAAGGTCCATCAAGCACCCGTGTGAAGACCCTCTTCGGCTCTCCCCATGGCGACTCGGCCGGAACGGAGCCGACAACAACATCACGACGGGACCCTCTTCGGCTCTCCCGATGATGCTCCGGGTTCCAGAAGCACAAGAGGGCCACGAACGCGTCGACGCCACCTTGCGCAGCCCCGGGGGCCGGGGCATTCTACTTCGAGACGGTCTTGCACTCTTGCTCTTTGGCCGGCTCGTCTTGCCGGCGAGGCGCCTCCAACTCCTAAGATCTTGAGTGTCCCCGAGTGTGCCATGCAAGTCCCCTGGACGGCACCACCTGCGAGAGCAAGGCTCTAGCAGAGCTCGCACAACATCCGCTTCGCAGGGGTGGGACTCTCAGGGCTAGACACGGGCAGGTTCAGGGCGACCCTCCGTGAAGGGCTCCCGCCAGCGGCGACATAGGTTTTTACTACTTCCGCACATAACTCGCATCCGCAAGATGAGCCTAAGGGCAGCGGCCGCATGCACCTCCATGACGACCATCGATTACTCCAGCACTGCGCACCGAGGTCCCTAGATCAGCGAGTTCCAGCCGGCCTTCCAGCTGGACACTGCCTCACGATGATCGAGGACGTCAAATGTGTGCCAAATCAAGAGACATCGAGAGATCAGGCTGGTGGCGACGACACCCTACGCTGCCGCGAAATTCTACGCAGTCGTTTCCTAGTTCGGGATAGGAGAGGAGGGCGTGCTTTGCCCCACCAGTTCGTTTTTTTGCTGTATAATATATAGGAAGGCTTCTATCCGGTTTCTATACGTAGATCTCTTGCCGCCCGAACGAAACCAAGACCGATATGTATAGGAAGGGAAAAGCGACGGACGACGACGGACGAAAAAAAAGGTGCGACGAAAACCACCGCTAGAGAAATTATATAGTAAAGATACATAAGCCTGGGATTTGAGGGCCGGCACGTGTACCGTGTACGTAGATAACTTGTTTGTTGTATATTTCATTACTTACCTTTTCCTGGCCTTCCGGCTGATGATCACACATAAAACGAGAGGAGAAAAAAAAGCCGCGAGTGCTAAAGAAAAATTCCGCGCTAGAGAAAAATCCACACTAATATTATTTTTGATTAAATAAGGGTTAAGTACAAAGATATTTACACCAAAAGGGATAAAAAAAAGAGAAACTAAAGACTTGAGGCTGAAACCATTCTTTGAAGGATTGCACATGCTTCTTCTTCATTCTGAAGGAAACCATTTTTAGTTCCTGGATGTAAATTGCTCTCCAACTTTCAAAACTTGTTCGTCAAAGATTCTGTTATTTCTGATTATCCAAATTTCCCAGGCTACAGTATTATGATTTCCATGGCAAAAGAAACATTTAATTTCTCTATGATATCAGTAAAAGCTTCCAACACTGAATTATTTTTGTTCTTCATTTGCATTATCTTCCCCCCTCCTATCTGCCCTTTATATTCTAACTCCAAGAATTGAAATACAATGTAGTGGTGTTGATTTTCCTCCGAGCCATTAGTAGATTAGGGGGTATCAAAGTCATATTCTTTTAATATATACGGAAATTTTCAGCAACAATGGTTTGTTACATCTGAAAACAAGATCCTTGTGTTGTCCTAGGTATATGGAGGCAAACCTAGGCACTGCCCGAGGCCTCCCCTCCAACAAATCCCTCCTCCCTCCCGCCGTTGGATACAAACCTACGGTTGACGTCCGTGGGGGAGGAGCATTCCTCTATGGTGGAACGGGCACCGACAAGGTCCTCAATACCTTGGCATGTAGACTACAGTGCCATAGGTGAAATCTCTGTGAAGTGGTGGATGTATCCTCTACGAGACGAAGTGGTGGAAGACATGGTAGTAGTATCTTGTTCGGGAATGGATCCATCTCCTTAGATGGTGTATCTTGCACAAGGCATGGTATATCTTGCACCAGGCATGGTAGTACCTACCAGCACAGGTATGCAACTGCATCAACACTTAGGCCATACACTATGTGGCGCCGATTCAAGCAAAAACGTTTGTCAGACAATGAACCCCCTCGGCCTCCCCCTTCGTCTATAAGAAGCCCCCGATACCTAAACCCTAAGGACCCGATCAATATTCCACGAAACAGTCCGTAGCCGCCACCACCTTCGTCCCTAGATCGAGGGGATCTGAAGCTCTTCCCGGCACCCTGCCGGAGGGGAGAGATCGTCCCGGAGGCCTTCTTCATCACTATGCCAGCCTCCGGTATGATGCGTGAGTAGTTCCACCTTGGACTAAGGGACCATACAGTAGCTAGATGGTTGTATCTCCTCCTTTGTGCTATCATGTTAGATCTTGTGAGCTCCGTTCATGATCAAGATCATCTTTTTGTAATCATACATATTGTGTTTGCGGGGATCCGATGGATACAGATTGATTAATAGTTTTATCTTATTGATTCTATCATGTCTATGTTGTTTGAGATCTTGCATGCTCTCCGTTTCTAGTAGCTATCTTGGCCAAGTAGATGCTAGTGACTCCAAGAGGGAGTATTTATGCTCGATAGTGGGTTCATGCCTCTATTGTGTAGGGGGTCGTAGCACGGAAAAGAAAAAATTTCTACCGCATGAACACAAACAAGCCAAGATCTATCAACTACATTGTAGCAACGAGTCGATTAGAGTACTCACCCTCGAAGATTCCAAAGCGGTTAACGACAGCAGATTCTCGTGGGTGATGTAGTCGTACACTTGTCAATCTCAAGATCGCGTAGACGATCCTTCCGGCGTTGCGTTCCCGCAGCGCTTCCGCAGTCGGTCACACGTTCGGTACTCAATAAAGACCTTCCTCTCCCTTGTTCCAGCACGCAGCGGAGGTTGTAGTTCTCCCCTCGCGATTCCGGCAGCACGACGGCGTGGTGTCGGAAGTAGAGGGAAGATCCTGCAGGGCTTCGCCTAAGCCGGAGCAGGTTATGGTGGAGAATTAGGGTTTCTGGCGATCTAGGGTTTAGAGGCCGGAGAGGAGGAGGTGGAGTCGGCGGCGGCGCGAGGCGGCGGTGTGGCGGCGGCGCGATGACGGTGTGGAGAGGGGCTGGTGTTGTGTCTCTTGGGGCACCCCTCCCCTCTATTTATGAGAGGGAGGGAAGCTTGGGAGAGGGGAGTTTGAATCATACCCCAACTCTCTCTACTAGTTGGCTTGTGGTGGAGGGAAAGAAGGATTCTTTCCTTCCTCCACCAGGATACATTGTCCCAGTTTGACTTTTCAATCTTGCCTTTTGACTTTCAATTTGAAATTTAATTTCTTTCTTTCAAATGCCAAACCAAGTGACCTAGGACATGACGCAATCATTCCACTTAGTCATTACACTTTCATATACCCTTCCCCTTCTGGTCCGGCGAACCTTCTAGAACCTTCTAGATCATTCCGGTGAAAACACCGGAATCATTCCTGAACTTCGGAATTGGACTTTCCTTATATGAATCTTATTCTCTGGACCATTCTGGATCTCCTTGTGATATCCCGGATCCCATCCGAGACTCTGAACAACATTAGGTCTCCCTACTTACATTCCATATCTACTAAACAACATCAAATCCTTAAGTGTGTCTCCCTATGGTTCGTGAATTATGCGGACATGACTGAGACACTTCTCTGATCAATAAACAATAGAGGAATCTGGATGGCTCCCACATATTTCTATGATTACTTTGCGATCGAATGAACCACTTACATACGATACCAATTTCCCTTTGTCTCGCGATAGTTTACTTATCCAAGGTCTGATCGTCGGTAACTCGGCATACCTAGTTCAACCTCGTTAATTCTCGTTCCCGTGATATGTGATCCCTTGTGAGCTAGTCACATGCTTGCAAGCCAATTGGATTACATTCCATCAAGAGGGCACAAAATATATCTATCCGTCATATGGATGGACAAATCCCACTCTTGATCCATGTGCCTCAACACATACTTTCCGAACACTCAATGCCACCTTTATAACCACCCATTTATGGTGTGGTGTTTGATGTCATCAAAGCATCCTTACGGTGATGGGGATTAGCATGATCTCATGGTCGAAGGAATTAGGTTACCATGTATCATAAAGCTTATAGCAAAGGAACTATTGAAATGACTTGATCTTTATGCTACGTTTATCTATAGGAGTATGTCCATCATACCATTCTCCTAATGATATGATCTTGTTGTTAACAACATATCTATGTTCATGATCTAGAAACCATGATCATCTATTAACCAACAAGCTAGTATTATAAAGAGGCTTTACTAGGGACTCTAATCAAGTTTACAAATCACACAAGTATTAATGTTTCTGGTTAATACTATTATAGCATGAATGTAAACATTTATCATAAACACAAAGATATAATAATAACTACTTTTATTATTGCCTCTAGGGCATATCTCAAACATATTGAATATGGGGAAGTGATAGAAATCTCTAAGGTTGTAGATGTGATGTTGCTACTAGGGAGAAAACAACGATCTTTTGTTCATAGAACAATTGTATTGTTTACCTTAGACACTTTGCTTAAAGCAGTAATCTGTTGCTTGCAACATAATACTGGAGGGGGTTCGGATGATAACCTAAAGGTGGATTACTAGTCATAGATGCAGTTGGATGGCGGTATATGTATATTGTTTTATTGCCCAATCAAGTCTCACAGGATCATGAATGACTAGTATTGCATTGTTATGCCTTTCTCTGTCATGTCAATTGCCTCGCTGTAATTTGTTTACCCAGCATGTTATGCTGTCTATCTTAAGAAGAACACCTCTAGTGAACTGTGGGCCCTCATCCAATCTTTACCATTGATACATCTTCCACTGTTACTGCTTACTTTCTGCAAGCTACCATTACCTTCCACACCGTACGTTTAATCCTTTGTTTTCAGCAAATCAGTGAGATTGACAACCTCATTGTAAGTTGGGGAAAAGTCTTAAGTTTGTGTTGTGTAGGATTCCAAGTTGCTAGAAACAACTTTGAATTGTTTCCTTCCTCCTACTGGTTTGATAACCTTGGTTTCATCATTTAGGGAAACCTTATTGCAGTGCTCATCATACCTTCCTCTTGGGGTTTCCCAACAAAGCTCTACAGTGATCTGAGCTCATCAAGAATTCAAGCTTGAGAGAGAAGATTGATCTCATGGTGGTCTCTGATACGTCCAAAACGTATCTACTTTCCCGAACACTTTTGCTATTGTTTCTCCTCTAAACTTGTGTGATTTGGATAAAACTAACACGGACTGACGTTGTTTTCAGCAGAATTACCTTGATGTCTAGTTTTTGTGCAGAAAATCAACTATCAAGAAAAATCCGAGAAAATATGCCAAAAATCCTATTACACCAGAAGATCCATGGAGCCAGAGTACGAGACGGAGTGGGACCCTGGGGGGCCCACACCCCCCAAATGCGCGGGCCAAGCTTGGCCACGCCTGGAGGGGTGTGGCCACCCCAGGCACCCCCTTGGCCTCCCTCTTCGCCTATAAGATGCCTCTTGACCTAAAAACTCAGGGGGGGGTCAACGTTTTTCGAGAAAGAGTTTCGCTGTGTCGCCACCACCAGAAACCGCGATTCAGAACAAGAAACTCCGTTCTGGCACCCTGCCGGGACAGGGAATTTGGAGAGGATCATTGCCATCGTCATCACCAACGCCTCTCCATCAACCATCCATGTTTCCCTCATCCATGAGTGACTAATACCGCGTAGTAGGCCATGGGGATGGTAGGGACTGGATGAGTTCTATCATGTAATCGAATAAGATTGTTAGGGCATAGTTCCTAGTATCTCTATTAGTGCTATTTGACTTTGTTGCAGCTTGTTATGCTTAATGCTTGTCACTAGGGCCCTGATGCGGCGCTGAGTTGATGTAGGAGCGCTTCGTTGGGAACCCCAAGAGGAAGGCGTGAAGCAGCACAGCAGCAAGTTTTCTCTCAGTAAGAAACCGAGGTTATCGAACCAGTAGGAGGAAGGAAACGTCACACAGGTGTTGCAAGCAACACGGAGACCTGCACAACACAAACTCAAGACTTTGCCCCAACGAATCAGTGAGGTTGTCAAGCTCACCGGTTTGTTGTAACAAAGTATTAAACGTATGGTGTGGAAGGTAATGGTGGTTTGCAGCAAGTAAACAGGTAACAGTGGAAGATGTATCAATGGTAAAGATTGGACCGGGGTCCATAGTTCACTAGAGGTGCTCTCCTTATATAAACGACATGGCATGAAGGGTAAACAAATTACAGCAGGGCAATTGACAGGATCTGAGCTAGCATAACAATGCAATACCAGACAAAAAGATCCTATGGGATTCGATTGGGCAATACAACAAGATACATAGACCGCCATCCAACTGCATCTATGACTAGTAGTCCACCTTTGGGTTATCATCTGAACCCCCTCTAGTATTAAGTTGCAAGCAACAGACAACTTCTTTAATCAAAGTGTGTAAGGTAAACAATCCACTTGTTCCATGAACAAGAGACCGTTGTTTCCTCCCTAGTAGCAACAACACATCTACAACCGAATAGATTTCTGTCACTTCCCTTGGAAACTAGAGGCATGAACCCACTATCGAGCATAAATACCCCCTCTGGGAGTCACTAGCAACTACTTGGCCAAGATAGCTACTAACAACGGAGAGCATGCAAGATCACAAACAACACAGACATGATAGAATCATAAATAAAAACCATTAATAAATGTGACATAGTAATCTCAATATCCATCGGATACCCGCAAACACAACATGCATGATTACAAATAGATTAGATCTTGATCATGAACGGAGCTCACAAGATCTATACATGAAAGCACAAGGAGGAGATACAACCAGCTAGCTACTACATGGACCCATAGTCCAAGGTGGAACTACTCACACATCATACCGGAGAAGAAGGCCTCCGGGATGATCTCCCCTCCGGCAGGGTGCCGGGAAGAACTTTAGATCCTCCCTGATCTAGGGACGATGGTGGCGGCGGCTACAGTCGGTTTCGTGGAGTTTTGATCGGGTGCCTAGGGTTTATGCATCGGGGGCTTCTTATAGGCGAGGAGGCGAGGCAGGGGTGCCCGGGGGGCCACACCCTACCCATGCGTGGGCCAGGCTTGCCCGTACCTGGGGGTGTGGCCACCCCGTGGCGCTTCTCCGTATTGTCTTCTGGATTCGTGTCGCCCATAGTAAAATATTGACTTTGGCTTTTGTCCCGTCCAATTCTGAGAATATTGATTTTCTGCCTTTCTGGAACCAAAAACAGAAGAAAACAGGCAACTGGCACTGTGGCAAGTTGTTAATAGGTTAGTTCCAAAAAAAATACAAAAACACCTCAAAGTGTAGACAAAGCAAAGCAAAGTAGATACTAAAAAAACATGGAACATCAAAAATTATAGATATGTTTTTGACGTATCAAGCATCCCCAAGCTTAACTCCTGCTCGTCCTCGAGTACATAAGTGATAAAAGAATAATTTTTGAGGTGACATGCGCCTTCACAATAAAGATAAAACTATTTACAAGCAGTGAAAGCTGGGATCAAAGAACCCTGAACATGTGCATGGAAGATGGAGTTCTAACAATAAGACAAAGTAACTATGGGTGCAACATGAAAGGCTACAAATAAAGATCATGAATATCATACATTGAAAAACGTTTGTTTGTTTCGCATACAGAAAACATGGCATAGTGGCAATCAGCTTGTCCCTCATAGAGTAGCAAATAGATGCATAGGACACCTTCAAATTTCACAAGGGTGACTAGAAACAAATAGCACAAGAACAAGTACTATCACAATATGCATCAATCAAAGTTTTGGGACACTGCACATAGAACTAAGAATGGCAACTATGCTCTCTTAATTGTGCCTAAAGGTAGAAGGTGGAGACTCAATAGTAGTGGGAGAAAGGCCCTTCATAAGGGAAGAAGGGATTTCAAGTTTCAAAAAGAGCTTCCAAAAATTATGGTACTTGTTAGCTTTCAGCCCTCATTTCCCCTATCATAAGCATCTTGAAGTGATTAAGGTTAAAGTGAACAAACTATGGAGTATATGTTTGACAAAGTATAAGTTGGCAATCTCAAGTCCCTTGAATACGAGGGCCACACCTCATGCTACTCAACTTCAGTCACTTGTAAGTTCTTGTCATTGTGAGTACATGCATATCATAGAGAACCGCCAACAGGGTACCCCTTGCACATGGTACATGAGCTATCCCATAACCAAAATGACAAGGCAAGCAGACAATGAGCATCTTAGCGATATTTTTATTTACTATGTGCATAGCTTTTTATTGAGGATGCTTCATAGATAGCTCACTATGGTGATGCTGCAAGTTTCCACCATGATTAGGCATGGCTTAGGCTAGCAACCCAGGTGTTTCTCTAACACAAAATACTTACTCCTTAGACTTAAAATTTCCCTCTTTATTTCACACCGGTGACATCCATAGACAAAAAAGCATGATATCAACTGAGTACAAAGTATAAGTGCAATGTTGAAAACATCCCCCATGACAGCATGGTTCTGCTAATTCCAACGTATAAGTGCAAGCATATACAACATAGATGACACAATGGTTCAAGTTTATTAGGGGAAAAGAATATAAAGTGTGACATCGAGTATGTGAGGGCTTTAATCACTAAGTTTTCACATAACAAAATAGTTTCTAATTGGAAGATAGCTGAAAACAAGAATATACTTGGAATGGTGTAACACACCATGCATAGGAATTTATAGTGGACACTTTGGAAAAACTTGTTTTCTTGGGAGTTGGAAGCATGAGTAGAGCTTACTCATACAAGTGGAGGCTAGCCAAAGACTGGGAGCAACCAACGAAGAGAGCAATATTGGCCATAATCATGCAGAGCGACAAAACATTACTAATCAAAGGATAGAGTGGTACTACAAGTCAATGACTAAATGATTAGAGGATGTGGTGACTTGTCATAGTCATAACATGGTGTGAGCATGTTCCAAGTCAACACTGTAGGGGTTCGTAGCATGGAAAACAAAAATTTTCTATCGCATACAAACAAACAAGCCAAGATCTATCTACTAGATTGTAGCAACGAGTCGATGGTATAACTTACCCTCGAAGATTCCAAAGCGTTTAACGAGATCGGATTCTCGTGGGTGATGTAGTCGTACTCTTCCCGATCTCAAGATCGTGTAGCGATCCTTCAGTATCACGTTCCTAGCGCTCCCCATCGGTCACACGCGTTCGTGCCAGCGAAGACCTTCCTCTCCCTTGTTCCAGGTGACGGAGGTTGTAGCACTCTCCTCGATTCCGTGGCCTGGCGTGGTACCGAAGTAGAGGAGATCCATGAGGCTTCGCCTTAAGCCGGTGCGATTATGGTGGAGCTTATGAGAGAGGATATTAGTGGCCTAGTTATTAGACACACCAATTAGAAGGCTCTAAACCAATTAGAAGGCTCTAAACTGTTGGCTAAAGCAATTAGAAGCTCTAAACCAAAACAGCTCTAAACCGGAGATCTAGAGTAGAAAGTTATGTGTCTATGGGAGGCCCCTCCTTTTATGGGAGGGGGTCCTTGGCCGAGGGAGGAGGAGTCCTCCCCAACTCGGCCTTGGGCGCGGCTGGAGGTCCAACTCCTCCTCCGAGTTCCAACTCCTCCTCCGTGTTGGTTCCAACTCCTCTTGCTTGTTTCCCACAGTTTCTTGTTTTGGCGGTTTGACTTTCAAAGCGGACATTTGACTTTTCTGTTTTAGGATTCAATTTAATCCTTTATTTGGGACAGCAATAACACTTAGTACATGATGCAATCATTCAATGAGCAATGACACATTCATGTACCCTTCCCCGGAGTCTTGGGACAATCCGAACCTTCTAGAACATTCGATGAAAACACGGAATCATTCCCGAACTCAAAGCAGGACTTTCCTTATATGAATCTTATTCTCCGGACCATTCGGATCACCTCGTGATATCCGGATCCCATCCGAGACTCGAACAACATTCGGTCTCTTTCTCATAATACCATAACTACTCAAACAACGTCGAATCCTTAAGTGTGTCTCCCTACGGTTCGTGAATTATGCGGACATGATCGAGACACTTCTCCGAACAATAACCAATAGAGGAATCTGGAAATTCATATGGCTCCCACATATTTCTACGATTACTTTGCGATCGAATGAACCACTTACATACGATACCAATTTCCCTTTGTCTCACGATATGTTACTTATCCGAGGTTATGATCGTCGGTATCTCTGCATACCTAGTTCAACCTCGTTACTGATAAGTACTCTTTTCTCGTTCCCGTGATATGTGATCCCTTGTGACCAATTCACATGCTTGCAAGCTAATTGGATGACATTCCACCGAGAGGGCCCAGAGTATATCTATCCGTCATGTGGATGGACAAATCCCACTCTTGATCCATGTGTTTCAACCCATACTTTCCGAACACTCAATGCCACTTTTATAGCCACCCGATTCACGGTGTGGTGTTTGATGTCATCAAAGCATCCATCCGGTAAAGGTGATATGCATGATCTCATGGTCGAAGGAATTAGGTTACTATGTATCGAAAGCATATAGCAATTGAACTAATGAAATGACTTGATCTTTATGCTACGCTTATCTATAGGAGTATGTCCACCATATCATTCTCCTAACGATATGATCTTGTTGTTGATAACATCTCAATGTTCATGATAGAAACCACAATCATTAATCAACCAACAAGCTAGTGAAGTATAGAGGCTATACTAGGGACTTCAAATTAAGTTTACAAATCACACAAGTATTAATGGTTTCCTTGTCAATACTATTATAGCATGAATGTAAACATTTATCATAAACACAAAGATATAATAATAACTACATTTATTATTGCCTCTAGGGCATATCTCCAACAGATCTCCCACTTGCACTAGAGTCATCTAATCTAGATTACATGGTAATATACCGAACACCCATGGCGGTTTGGTGTTGGTCATGTTTGCCCTCGGGAGAGGTTTAGTCAACGGATCCGCCACATTCGGATCTGTGTGTACTTTGCAAATCTTTATATCCCCATCCTGGATATGTTCTCGAATAGCGTGAAAGCAGCTTGATATGCTTGACTTCTTGTGTGACCTTGGTTCTTGCGCGTGGCTATGGCGCCCATGTTATCACAGATAGATAAACATTGGGTCCAGGCACTTGGAACCACACCCACTCTGTAATGAACTCCTTCATCCATATCGCTTCTTGTGAAGCCTCCAAGCGACCATGTATTCGGATTCGGTTGAAGATCTCGCCAACGCTTTGCTTTGCACTCCTCCACTAATCGCTGCACCATTCAAAATAAATACGTATCCGGATTGTGATTTAGAATCATCTGGATCGGTGTTCCAACTAGCATCGGTGTAACCATTAACAACGAGCTGTTCATCACCTCCATAAGAAAGAACCATATCCTTAGTTCTTCTCAAGTACTTAAGGATGTTTTTGACCACTGTCCAATGATCCACTCCTGGATCACTTTGATATCTGCTAGTTAAACTAACAACATATGCAATGTCGGGTCTAGTACATAGCATGGCATACATTAGAGATCCTATGGCTGAGGCATAGGGAGTCTTACTCATCCTTTCTCTATCTTCTGCCGATGTCGGACTTTGAGTTTTACTCAAGGTCGTATTGGGCAACATGGGCAAGAACCCTTTCTTGCTTTCTTCCATTCCAAATCTCTTTAGAACTTTGTCCAAATATGTACTGTGACAATGATATTTGGCGTTTCGATCTATCTCTATAAATCTTTATGCCTAATATATAAGCTGCTTCGCCAAGATCCTTCATTGAAAAACTATTATTCAAATATTCCTTGACACTATTAAGAAGGTCTACATCATTCCCAATCAACAATATGTCATCCACATACAGTATTAAGAATGCTACAGAGCTCCCACTCACTTTCTTGTAAATACAAGCTTCTCCATAAGTTTGTATAAAACCAAAACTTTTGATTACCTTATCAAAACGTTGATTCCAACTTCGGGATGCTTGCTTCAATCCATAGATGGACCGTTGAAGTTTGCATACCTTGTTAGCATCTATAGGATCGACAAAACCTTTGGGTTGCATCATATACAACTCTTCATCAATGTCTCCATTGAGGAATGCTGTTTTGACATCCATCTGCCATATCTCATAATCATAATATGCAGCGATTGCTAACATAATCCTCACAGACTTTAGCTTCGCCACCGGTGAGAAAGTCTCATCGTATTCAACTCCTTGAATTTGTCGAAACCCTTTTCCGACAAGTCGAGCTTTATAGACAGTAACATTACCATCAGCATCTGTTTTCTTCTTGAAAATCCATTTGTTCTCGACAGCCTTCCTACCATCCCAGAAGTCCACCAAAGTCCATACTTGGTTTTCGTACATGGATCCAATCTCGGATTTCATGGCTTCTTGCCATTTATTGGAATCTGGGCTCATCATCGCTTCCTCATATGTCTCGGGATCATCGGTGTTGTCCACCACCATGACATTCATAACGGAATCATACCAATCTGGAGTGGTACGAGTTCTCGTTGACCTCCGAGGCTCTGTAGCAACTTCAACCGAAGTTTCATGATCATCATCATTAGCTTCCTCCCTTATTGGTGCAGCACCACAGAACTTCTTCCGGTCGCGCTACTCGCAATTTCGAGAGAAGGTTCAACAACCTCGTCGAGTTCTACTTTCCTTCCAGTCACTTCTTTCGAGAGAAATTCCTTCTAGAAAGGATCCATTCTTAGCAACGAATGTTTTGCCTTCGGATCTATGATAGAAGGTATACCCAATAGTTTCCTTCGGTATCCTATGAAGACGCATTTTTCCGCTTTGGGTTCAAGCTTGTCCTCAGAACTTCTTTACATAGACTTCGCATCCCCAAACTTTAAGGAACGACAATTTAGGTTTCTTCCCAAACCATAATTCATACGGTGTCGTTTCAACGGATTCAGACGGTGCCCTATTTAAAGTGAATGCGGTTTCTAATGCATAACCCCAAAATGATAGCGGTAACTGTAAGTGACATCATAGAACGAACCATATCTAAGAGAGTTCGACATTGACGTTCGGACACACCATTACGCTGGTGTTCCCGGTGTCAATTGTGAAAGTATTCCGCACTTCTTTAAATGCTCGCCAAACTCGTAACTTAGATATTCACCTCCACGATCAGAACGTAGAAATTTAATCTTCTTGTTACGTTGATTCTCTACCTCACTTTGAAACTCCTTAAACTTCTCGAAAGTTTCGGACTTATGTTTCATGAAATAGATATATCCATATCTACTCAAGTCATCCGTGAAGGTAAGAACATAACGATAACCATCACATGACGCTACACTCATTGGACCACACACATCGGTATGTATGATTTCCAATAAGTCCGTAGCTCGCTCCATCATACCGTAAAATGGAGTCTTAGTCATTTTTCCCATCGACATGCTTCGCATCTTTCAAGTGATTCAAAATCAAGTGATTCAAGAAGTCCATCGAATGGAGTTTCTTCATCGTTTCACTCCGATGTGACCAAGACGATTGCCACATATAGGTAATTATCGCTGATTTCAAACGTTTAGCCTCAATGTTGTTGATATGTGTATTTCCACTATCGAGATTCAATAAGAATAGACCATCTATCAAAGGTGCATGTGCATAAAACATATTACTCATATAAATAGAACAACCATTATTCTCAGATTTAACAAGTAACCGCCTCGCAATAAACAAGATCCCGATATAATGTTCATGCTCAACGCAGCACCAAATAACAATTATTTAAGTATAAAACTAATCCCGATGGTAGATGAAGGGGTAGCGTGCGACCGCGATCACATCAACCTTTGATCCGCTTTCCCACGCCGCATCGTCACCTCGTTCTTCGCTAGCTTCCGTTTATTCGCAAAGACCGCTTTGAGTTACAAATATGAGCAACCGAACCAGTATCAAATACCCAGGCACTACTACGAGTACTAGTGAGATACACATCAATAACATGTATATCAGATATACCTTTCTTCTTGATGTTGCCGTTCTTCAGATCCGCCAAGTACTTTGGGCAATTCCGCTTCCAGTGACCTTCTCCCTTGCAGTAAAAACACTCAGTTTCAGGCTTAGGTCCAGCCTTGGTCTTCTTCGTTGGCGTGGTAGCTTTCTTACCACCCTTCTTGAAGTGTCCCTTTTGCTTAGACTTGCCTTTCTTGAATTTGGTGGTCTTATTGACCAACAACACTTGGTGCTCTTTCTTGATCTCCACTGCAGATTTCAACATGGCAAAGAGTTCTGGCAACGTCTTGTTCATGTTCTGCATGTTGTAGTTCATCACAAAGTTCTTGTAACTTGGTGGTAGTGATTGGAGGACACGGTAAATCCCCAAAGCATTAGGAATCACAATACCCAAGCTTTGAAGTTTGTTTGCATGCCCAGACATCTTAAGCACATGCTCACCGACGAGCTGCCCTCTTCCATCTTGCAGTTAAAGAACTTTTCAGCAGCCTCATAGCTTTCAATTGCCGCATGAGTCTCAAAAATCAATTTGAGATCCTCGACAATATCATATGGGTCTGACTCTTCAAACCTTTTCTGAAGCTCCGATTCTAAACCATACAAGATAGCACACTGAACTATGGAGTACTGATTCTTCCGAGCGAGGTAAACATTCTTTACTTCATCGGAAGCATCACCGCAGTGGGTCACCCATTAGTGCATCCAGCACATAGGTCAAATTACCAGCTGTGAGGACAATCCTCAAATTGCGGAACCAATCCGCGAAGTTGCTTCCATTGTTTTTCAACTTTTCTTTCTCTAGGAACGCATTAAAATTGATGGTAGGGGCTGCCATTGATCCTCAACATATTTGCAATAGTTTAGACTAAGTTTATGACAAATTGAGTTCAAATTAATTAATGAAATTAAACTAGGTGAACTCCCACTCAAAACAACATCCCTCACATTGTTTTAGTGATCACACGAACCAAATCCACTACATCAACTCCGATCATCACGAGAGTTGATATAGTTTCAATAGCGAACAATCATCATGTTCATCATATCTACTATACGATTCATGCTTTACCTTTCGGTAATCCGTGTTCCGAGACCATGTCTGTACATGCTAGGCTCGTCAAGATCAAACCTTAGTTTCTGCATGAGCAAATCTGGCTTGCTCACGTTGTATACACTTGCAGAATCTAGCACACCCGATCATCACGTGGTGCTTCGAAACAACAAGCTTTAGCAACGGTGCTAACTAAGGGTGAACACTTTATGATTTGAAATTGATGTGCATGAGGGATCATCTTATAATGCTACCGTCGTATACTAAGCAATACAAGATGCATAAAGGATTAACATCACATGCAATTCAATATATATGTGATATGATATGGCCTTTCTTCTTCGTGCCTCCGATCTCCATCTTCAAGCACGAACATGATCTCCATCATCACCGGCATTGCATCAAGGTCAATGACGCTTCTCCATGGTTGTCGTCCACCGGCTTCAACTATTACAACTACTTTGAATAGACACGCGGGTCTTAACATAAATTAAAGACAACCATATGGCTCCCGCCGGTTGTCGACTTACAATAAGGAACATTGCATACATCAAATATAATCACAATCATGGCCATATCACATCATCGACACCCTGCAAAACAAAGTTAGACGCTTCTACTTTCTTTGCATATTTTACGTGGTTTGGGGCTTTCAATAAGTGTCGTTCTAACTTACGAACAAGAACCACAACATTGATACTAGCATTGTTGATCACCCGTTGTAAATTGGATCTTAACTATGCTAGGAGAAACATGCACCCGCAAAGCCACTTATGCAATACAAGTTACATGTCAAGCGTGGAGCAAGTCTCATGAACGATGTCATGTAAGGTTAGCCCGGGCCGCTTCATCCCAACATACCGCAAGATGCAAAGTACACAAAAAGCAATCTACAATAAAAGCATCAACGCCCACAATGACCATTGTGTTCTACTCGTGCAACAGATCTACATATAGACACGGCTCTGATACCACTGTAGGGGTTCGTAGCATGGAAAACAAAAATTTTCTATCGCATACAAACAAACAAGCCAAGATCTATCTACTAGATTGTAGCAACGAGTCGATGGTATAACTTACCCTCGAAGATTCCAAAGCGTTTAACGAGATCGGATTCTCGTGGGTGATGTAGTCGTACTCTTCCCGATCTCAAGATCGTGTAGACGATCCTTCGGCGCCACGTTAAAGCGCAGCGCTCACATCGCTCGCAGACGAAGACCTTCCTCTCCCTTGTTCCAAAGAAAGGAGGTTGTAGCACTCTCCTCGCGATTCCGACAAGGGCGTGGTACCAAGTAGAGGGAGATCCCGCAGGCTTCGCCTTGCGATTATGGTGGAGCTTATGAGAGAGGATATTAGTGGCCTAGTTATTAGACACACCAATTAGAAGGCTCTAAACCAATTAGAAGGCTCTAAACTGTTGGCTAAAGCAATTAGAAGCTCTAAACCAAAACAACTCTAAACCGGAGATCTAGAGTAGAAAGTTATGTGTCTATGGAGGAGCCCCGCCTCCTTTTATGGGAGGGGTCCTTGGCCAGGAGGGAGGGAGTCCCTCCCAACTCGCCTTGGGCTGGGCGCCCGAGGAGTCCAACTCCTCCTCCGGAGTTGGTTCCAACTCCTCTTGCTTGTTTCCCACAGTTTCTTGTTTTGGCAGTTTGACTTTCAAACTGGACATTTGACTTTTCTGTTTTAGGATTCAATTTAATCCTTTATTTGGGACAGCAATAACACTTAGTACATGATGCAATCATTCAATGAGCAATGACACATTCATGTACCCTTCCCCCCCGGAGTGCCGGACAATCCGGAACCTTCTAGAACATTCAAGATGCAACCAACGGAATCATTCCCGAACTCCGATACGGGACTTTCCTTATATGAATCTTATTCGCCTGACCATTCCGGATCACCTCGTGATATCCGGATCCCATCCGAGACTCGAACAACATTCGGTCTCTTTCTCATAATACCATAACTACTCAAACAACGTCAATCCTTAAGTGTGTCCCTACGGTTCGTGAATTATGCGGACATGATCGAGACACTTCTCGAACAATAACCAATAGAGGAATCTGAAATTCATATGGCTCCCACATATTTCTACGATTACTTTGCGATCGAATGAACCACTTACATACGATACCAATTTCCCTTTGTCTCACGATATGTTACTTATCCGAGGTTATGATCGTCGGTATCTCTGCATACCTAGTTCAACCTCGTTACTGATAAGTACTCTTTTCTCGTTCCCGTGATATGTGATCCCTTGTGACCAATTCACATGCTTGCAAGCTAATTGGATGACATTCCACCGAGAGGGCCCAGAGTATATCTATCCGTCATGTGGATGGACAAATCCCACTCTTGATCCATGTGTTTCAACCCATACTTTCCGAACACTCAATGCCACTTTTATAGCCACCCAGTTACGGTGTGGTGTTTGATGTCATCAAAGCATCCATCCGGTAAAGGTGATATGCATGATCTCATGGTCGAAGGAATTAGGTTACTATGTAGCATAAATCATATAGCAATTGAACTAATGAAATGACTTGATCTTTATGCTACGCTTATCTATAGGAGTATGTCCACCATATCATTCTCCTAACGATATGATCTTGTTGTTGATAACATCTCAATGTTCATGATAGGGAAACCACAATCATTAATCAACCAACAAGCTAGTGAAGTATAGAGGCTATACTAGGGACTTCAAATTAAGTTTACAAATCACACAAGTATTAATGGTTTCCTTGTCAATACTATTATAGCATGAATGTAAACATTTATCATAAACACAAAGATATAATAATAACTACATTTATTATTGCCTCTAGGGCATATCTCCAACAAACACAAACAAAGCATCAAAAGAGAATACCACAATACTATGCTTTTGTATGCTAAAACAATGCATAATTTCTTCAAGGAACACTAAGAAATCCCAATTGTTTGGAACAAAACATGCTACAACAATAATCACTAAGCATAAAGTCAAAACAACACCTAGCATGTCATGCTAAAGTCTAAGTCACAGTCAATGCAAGCTCCTCTTGCACTTTCAAGCAGGAACTTCCTACTCTTGTCCAACACCAATCAACTTTATTTGAAACAACACAACGAGAACGGGGGTCCAAACTACTTTATTCAAGCAAACTAAACAACCTAAGCAAAGCAAACAAAAACTAAGACGCTCCAAGAACAACACAACTGTGCATGAAACAATAAAAACAAAGTGTGTAGACATATCTGAGCTTTTTATTGATGAAGAAGGGGATGCCTTGGGCATCCCCAAGCTTTGACGCTTGTACCTCTTGGATATTTCTTGGGGTGACACCGGGTTGGCATCCCCAAGCTTGAGCTTTTGCCCATTCTTCATCTCATTACATCATTCTCTATCTACACCTGAAATTTTTCCTTCATACAAAACTTCACACAATCTTCATTAGCAATATTAGTGTATTCAAAAGATATTATACCTTTAGGCAAAGCTTTGGAACAACAAAACTTTTCACTAAAAACACAAGCCACTGTAGCAACTCCTTCAAAAAGCTCAATTCCCCAAAAGAGAACTCAAAAAGGAATCGATAAGAAGCAAATGCAAATAATGGCAGAAATCTGTCAAAACAGACCAGTAGGTAGAAACCGATTTTTTCGAAAATCTTCTATTCTCAAATAAAAAAGTGGTTAACTAACGAAAGTTATCTAACATACTGGGAGATTTATTCGTAAATTATCAGCTCAAGCCGAGTTATAGAGACTCGTCACGATTTTTTATGGTGGAGGACAGAAATCTGTTCCGGAACAGCAACTCCCCAAATCTTACTTCCTTCTCATTAGAGGTCATTCTTGGCACAAAAAGCAAACAAAAAGGATAAGTAGAGTTCATTACTGAAGTAATAACTTCCAAGACTCAAGGAAACTCTTGGGTTATCTCCCAATAAGTACTTTTCTTTAACGCCTTTAAGTTAGGCACAAGAAGCAAGAAGAATCAAGTATTTTCAAATGAGGCATTAACCTTCTTGTTCTTTCCTTTCTTATCTTTATTCTTCACTTTAGGGAAAATATGGTTGCTTACTGGAGGATAAAAATGCATAATGCATTTTACCACATCTATTATTGCTCCAAGGTGTTTCAGTAGGGATCTTCCAAGTGTAATTTGTCCTTTGCTTACACATTTAATAACAAGATAATCAATAGACACCATTTTCCCGGAGATTTTTGTAAACACACCTTCAGCTATTCCAATGGGTAATAAAGTGGCATTATTAGTAAGAGAGATTTCCTCTCCTCCTTCAGAAAGTCCCAAAGACTCAAAGAATCATAAATATCTTTAGGCATGAGGCAAAATTCAGACATGATATCACAACAAGCATCAAAAAGTGTAGTATTTATAGAGACTTTGATTGTGGGAAACCACTTTGAAGGCTCAGAGTTTATTGGAACATAATCATGGTAAGACCTAAGCGTGTGATAGCAACTATTCATAACAGAATACCGGTCTCAAGAGTGTTCAACCTAGGAAAAATATTTGTGAAAGAGGAATTAGACTTGCCAGGTGTACCATAAATTATAATCAATTTCTTTATGGCATCAAAAGCTTCATCCTCAATACATAGCAAAATATCTTTCTCAGCCACAGCATCCAAAGCATATCTATAACGAAGAGCAATACCGTGGTAGAAACTATCAATAACCAAGCTAAGACTCATCTTAGGTTCAGTTTCTCTTTGTAAAGCGGAGATTCTAGACCAAGCTTCTTTAAATTTTTCTTCACTTTTTTACTTAAAAGTGGAGATCTCTTCCATAGGTGAAATAAAGATTGGTCCAAAACCAGACATGGTAGCAACTAGGGTAGGAACTAATTTTTTTGTGTGTTTTTGGATAGGGAAAGCAAACCAAACTAGACTAGTTTTTTGGAGTTTTTGAAAACAAGAGGCAAACAAAACTAAGCAAACTAAAAACAAAATAAAGATAAAGGAAGTGGAGGACTCCCCTTGTGAAGACGTCCTTAGACTCCCCGGCAACGGCACCAGAAAAAGGCTTGATGCGGCGCTGAGTTGATGTAGGAGCGCCTCGTTGGGAACCCCAAGAGGAAGGCGTGAAGAAGCACAACGACATTTTTCCCTCAGTAAGAAACCAAGGTTATCGAACCAGTAGGAGGAAGGAAACCTCACACAGGAGTTGCAAGCAACGCGGAGAACTGCACAACACAAACTCAAGACTTTGCCCCAACGAATCAGTGAGGTTGTCAAGATCACCGGTTTGCTGTAACAAAGGATTAAACATATTGTCATATCCCAAAATTTTCCAAATTTTGTAATGTGAAAAATAAATAAACAAAATAATTAATTGTTGAAATTTAGGGTGAAAAGAAACTTTTTGTTTCTAAATGGAAACTTAAAATCCCATCTTGAACAAACTTGAGTAATGGTTGAATCCAACTAAATTCAAATCAAGTGAAATGCATTCTTCATAAATGCATCTGGAAATTTAAACACTTGGAAAATAAACCAAAACCCTAAAACCTTAATAGAATAAAATCATTTCCAAGATATCTCTAAGACCATGGTTTTGATCCATATAAAAATTTGTCAACAAACATTTACAAATGATCAAGAATGACAAATAGAAATATTATAAAACCATATGAATTGGTTTCACTAAATTTGGAGCCATAGATAAAATCTTATGAATTTAATAAGATAAGGAAATTGAATTTACAAAGCTAATAAAGCACCTATCTATAAATCCATACCAAATTGTGAGCAAATAATCCTAAAGACATTTAAAAGTATAAACAAATATTAAATAAGATTTTACAAATTGGAATCACCAAGTTTTGGTCTTTAAATAAAAAGATATGGTTTTTAAAAAAGACAAAGGAAGAAATAATAAATAAGGACTATTTGATAAGAGCCAAATAAAACTTGGCCAAGACCATAAACAAATGGAATAATCATAATCCAAGTTCAAATGAAATAAATGGATAAATAATATTGAAATAAAATAATATGGCCTTAACCAAATTCTATTCCATTGGATTAAGACAAATTCCCTAATAAGAATGATTAATTAAATCATGGGAAAATAGTGTTTGGAATTCACCCAAGTGGAATAAAAGTTATTTAATTAAATGGGATCACAGAAATCAACTAAATAAATTTATGGAATTAAACCCATAATTAATTGGAATAAAGACAAATACTCCATTTAAAAGACTAATAGATCATATTAAAAAATTCCAAATAATTCAAGGTGAATTATTTGACACCCTAATAAATAAATAAAACCTATTGAGTAGGTTTGGTAAAATATGGATTTCAAATAAAGTTTTAAAACACATTAAAACCTATTTGAAATAAAGGCAAATGTCTATTTATAAAATAAATAAAAGACCCTAAAAAGAATAAAAGAATTATTCTAAATTTGACTCTAGAATGAACTAATAATCAGTATTTGAATATACACAAAGTTTGGTTGAAGTTTGAATTCAAATAGTTTATTGAAATGATTAAACAAAATCAAAACATATAAATAGAAAAAATAAAAGGAAAAACAATCTATAGAAAAAAAATGAAACGAATCCAGCCCAGCTAACCCCAGCCCACTAAGCCCAACTAGCCCATCTCCCCCTCCCGCATGAAAATGTTTCGCACCACTGATTAAACCCACACACCCACTGACCCCACGCGCACCCTCTCTCCTTCGCTGACGACGCAGGCCCACGCCACGCAAGCATCGTCCTCACCCGCCGCTGACCACGCCCTCCCTGGCCGCTTACTGCCGATTGACTGCCGGCGTAAATTCGCAGTAAACGCCGCGATTAAACAGCCCCGCGACCTCGCCCTCATAAGCGCCTCTCTTCCCTCTACTTTTCCCCTTGGACGCCAACTCCTCACCGCCACCAGGCTGTTCGAATCGCAAGCCCGAACCCCACTGTCTCCGGCGAGCTCACGTTCAAATTCCGGCCACCACCGCCAGCCCCACTGCCTCCAGAGCATACGAGCTTGCTAGCCAGCATCTCCTGCACCTTCCAGTGCCTTCCCCTCACTCGCGCGTGCCCCTAGCGTCGACAACGTCAACACCAGAACACCACCGTCTCCTGCTCCAACTCAGGCGAACCCTACGGGTAGTTTCTGACCGCGCCCCTTACTTTCTTTGATGCTCGCACCTTTGTCTCTTCTTTGCACGTCTAACACCACCCTCTTCTGTTTTTTCCGTCATCTATAGCCTCACCCCCGACGACGAACAGAGGTGCCAGACGCCGACTACGACTACAGCGAGGAATCGCCAGCAGCCCTGTGCGCCCCTTCAGCTACGACGACCACCTCGAGCTTAAGCACGACAAGGCGAACCCAGTGAGCATATTCTCCCCCTCCTGTCCTTCCTATTCCATCCGAAACGCCATCGCTAGAGCCGCGCCGCTGCCGACCACCGTCGTCGCGCCGCCAGTTCTTGGCAAAGCATTAGGAGCCGTCCGATCTAGATACGAGTGATGCGATAGATTGACTTAACGAAGAGGTATGAGAGCATCTGTGCCGTGCGTTGTTAAGTAGATCCTACGTTCCACGTTGCCTGATCCAAGCTAAACGGTATGGACCAATCAGAACCTTCCACGTGGCTTGAGTTTTGTTTTAAAAACAGAAAAGGTTCTATTAGAGGTTAGAGTTTGAAAAATTCATAAATTTTGATCCACACGTCCAAATTTTGTAAATTTTATATCAATGGAATAAGCAAGACAAGTACTTTCCAACTATGCACTTTTTTTAGTAAATTGCTTTGTTAAAGTGGTTGTTTTTGCAGAAACTTGTGTAGGCATATTTTGAATATAAAATTCCTTCTAAAATTATTTTTGTGATAAAATCTTTGGCAAAAGGAATGTTTTGAACCTACTGACCATAGAAACCAATTTATAGGTTTAAAAATGTATTTTGTGAAGTTAAAGAATAAATCTTTGAATTAAAGCATTTCTAGCCAAATAAAAATATTAATTATGATTTGAAAATGACTTCTTGAGAAAAACCTTTGGAAAATGATTTGATTTAAACTTTCTGACCCTAAACACCAAGTTTTATGATTTAAAAATATATTTGGTGAACCCTATAAATTAATACTTTGCTAAAAAGCACTTTCAACAATATAAAATATTACTTTGATATAAAAAATGGTTTATAGGTAAAAATCTTTTGCAAATGGTTTTGCCACTTTTATAAAATGACCAATAGGTGTTTTAGAATGTTTATAACCTATTAGAAATAACTTTTCCAAATAAAACAATCTTTGGCATGCTTGCATGCATTGCTTTGTTTTGTTATTTTATGTGATGGTTGCATGAATGGTAGATTGAATTATTGCTTGCTTGATTGAATTGTAGTGATTTGAAGAGTGTGAATATTGCAATATCAAGGAGTGAACTTATATTCTCTACCAAAAAAAGGCAAGTGATGCTTCATACTTTTGTCCCTTTATTTTCAATATGCATTAGTGATATTTCTAAGTAGGACTTGCATGGAATTTTTGCTAAGTATAAACTATGCCATGGGAAATCCTAGTAGATGAAACCTTAGTAGAAATTTCCTAAGTTAAGATTCCTACTACTTTCATGCTTAGCTTAGCTAGTATAAAACAAGGGTGGAATATATTCATACTATGGAATATTTCTAAGTCAAGGACTTGTGTTTTGTTTAATAAAACAACTAAGTGAATGAATCACCTGGGTGGAATGGAAGGAATGGTTTGTGTTGAGTGGTTACACAAGGCCCATTTCTATGGTTTACCTTGTGTATCTCACTTGTGGATGGCCACCCAGAAACAAAGAGATTTGAGATGTCAAATGTTGAGAAGCTTCAAGTGCAGCCACTTGGCATTATGGGCTCTGCCCGGATCATATAGGTTGCAATAACTTAGCCAAATGGGCAGTTGGTGGTAGGGGATTGATAGGTTGGAGCGCGTCCATTCTGGTCTAAGGGAAGGCTTCTGAAAGATCTTGTCTTGGTGAAACCAAGTCTTGTGGGGAAAGTGCACCACCTCTGCAGAGTGAAAAATCTAAGTACTTAGCCATGTCCCTGGTATTGGACAATTTGAGCATCAAGACATGGAAGCTACCAAGAATATCCTCATCCCAATTTCTAAGTTAAAATTTTGTGGTTGAACAAGGGTTGAAGGATCACCAATTCCTATTGGGAGATTCCTTGGGTGATTTTTGACAAGCAAAAACTTAGTGTTTTCAAAAGATAAGGAAAATCTATTATGATCAAAGCAAGCCTAAGCTCCACTTAGCCAAATGCATATAGATGATAGACTCCACTATACTACCATAGTGTCACTTGCCAATACAATTCAAATGTATTGACCCTTGTGGCTGTAACTTTTATGTTGCAGGTTTGTTTGATGTTAGAGAAATGTGTTGATTAGGATTACAAGTCTACAACCAACATGATTTCCTGTGGCACTTTGAAGATGAAGGACCCCATGCTATAGTTATTTCTGTTGCATTGTAATGAGACAGCCAAATGAGTTATGTAAGATGTAATGAATTATTTTATTCCTGGTTATAAAGTTGTAATATGACCTTTGTTTCTTGATATTACATCTTAACTATGGATGCTAGCTATTGATCCAGGGACTAGCATTGTAAACACAGGGATCTCTACCTTATTAAAGGTTGGGACCTCTACACATATGGTGTGGAAGGTAATGGTGGTTTACAGCAAGTAAACAGGTAACAGTGGAAGATGTATCAATGGTAAAGATTGGACCGGGGTCCATAGTTCACTAGAGGTGCTCTCCTTAGATAAACGACATGGCATGAAGGGTAAACAAATTACATCAGGGCAATTGACAGGAACTGAGCTAGGCATAACAATGCAATACCAGACAAAAAGATCATATGAGATTCGATTGGGCAATACAACAATATACATAGACCACCATCCAACTGCATCTATGACTAGAAGTCCACCTTTGGGTTATCATATGAACCCCCTCCAGTATTAAGTTGCAAGAAACAGACAACTTCTTTAATCAAAGTGTGTAAGGTAAACAATCCACTTGTTCCATGAACAAGAGACGTTGTTTTCTCCCTAGTAGCAACAACACATCTACAACCGAAGAGATTTCTGTCACTTCCCTTGGAAACTAGAGGTATGAACCCACTATCGAGCATAAATACCCCCTCTGGGAGTCACTAGCAACTACTTGGCCAAGATAGCTACTAACAACGGAGAGCATGCAAGATCACAAACAACACAGACATGATAGAATCATAAATAAAAAACCATTAATAAATGTGACATAGTAATCTCAATATCCATCGGATACCCGCAAACACAACATGCATGATTACAAATAGATTAGATCTTGATCATGAACAGATATCACAAGATCTATACATGAAAGCACAAGGAGGAGATACAACCAACAGGCTACTACATGGACCCATAGTCCAAGGTGGAACTACTCACGCATCATACCGGAGAAGAAGGCCTCCATGATATTCTCCCCTCCGGCAGGGTGCCGGGAAGAACTTCAGATCCCCCTAATCTAGGGATGATGGTGGCGGCGGCTACAGACGGTTTCGTGGAGTTTTGATCGGGTTCCTAGGGTTTCTACATCGAGGGCTTCTTATAGGCGAGGAGGCGAGGCAGGGGGTGCCCTGGGGGCCCACACCCTGCCCAGGCATGGGCCAGGATTGCCCGCGCCTGGGGGGTGGCCACCCCGTGGCGCTTCTCCGTCTCGTCTTCTGGATTCATGTCGCCCATGGTAAAATATTGACTTTGGCTTTTGTCCTGTCCATTCTGAGAATATTGATTTTTTGCATGTCTGGAACCAAAAATAGAAGAACACATGCAACTGGCACTATGGCAACTTGTTAATAGGTTAGTTCCAAAAAAGATATAAAACACCTCAAAGTGTAGACAAAGCAAAGCAAAGTAGATACAAAACAAGCATGGAACATCAAAAATTATAGATACGTTTCGGGCGTATCAGGCCCGAGTGCCATTTTCTCAGATCTAAACTTATTATTAAATCATT
The DNA here is from genome assembly GCA_030063025.1 of Avena longiglumis. NCBI lineage: Eukaryota > Viridiplantae > Streptophyta > Magnoliopsida > Poales > Poaceae > Avena > Avena longiglumis. Next base: position 415,024,310 of record CP125978.1, on the reverse strand, counting down.
ATGATAGTATTCTTTATGATCTTATCTGCAAGTTGGGTACACATATCATTGTCCGGATCCAAACGCCCCAAGTGACAGAAATTGGGACAACCGGAGGGGGTGGTTGTGGTGTGAGGATCACATGTGTTCATGGAGTGTTAATGCTTTGCTCCGGTGCTCTATTAAAAGGAGCGCCTTAATTGCCAGTAGTTCCCTTGAGGCCCCGCTACAACGGGCTGAAAGGACAAAAGATGTTGTGCAAGTTCCCACTGTGAGCACGTATGACTATATATGGAGCACATGCCTATGATTGTTTAGTACTTGGATGCTTATAATTATTTATCTGTAGTTTCCCTAGATCTTGAAGTTACATGTTTAGACTCGTCCATGCAACGCCTGTCCATCCATCCCTATGCCTACCACACTCAAATCCTACTGTTACTATTGCTCTTGTTCTATTGCTGCTGTTACTTTGCTTTTGCTACTATAAAACTGTTGCTACTGATAAACTTCTGTGAGCAAGAACTATTTCCAGGTGCAGCTGAATTGACAACTCAGTTTTTAAGTCTTGCAAGTATTCTTTGGCTCCCCTTGTGTCGAATCAATAAATTGGGTAATACTACCCGCGAAGACTGTTGCGACCCCCTATACTTGTGGGTCATCAAGACTATTTTTTGGCGCCGTTGCCGGGGAGCATAGCTTTATTTGTAAGTTCACTTGAATCTATTATTATTCACTGCTATTCCTTTCATCATGGGGAAGTATCGTGATGGAAAGTTCCCTATTTTACCATCCACTACAAGAAGAGGTACAGTCCTAAACACCTCTGCTGCTCTTGATTCACCGTCTGTTATAAGTAAGCTTGTTACTCCACCACCACATGTTACACACATGCTACTACTACTGAATCTGAAACTGCTTTTGATACTCATGATGTTACTTATACTGTGCTAAACGCGAGTGGTTCATTAGGTACTTTCCTATATGCTACTATGGCTAGTCTAGGAAATACTGAAACTCCTAGTGAAGACACTGTTACACCTATTAGCTCACCTGACTCTAGAGAGAGAGATGATATTAATGATGGTTACATTGAGTTTACTGATAAATTTATTGAAGAGTGCCAAAACACACATGGTACTAGTGCTACTAAGAGCCTCCTAGCGAGACACACCATTATTCCTAAACTGTCCTCTGATCCTAAGTTTTCCACCTCTCCCATAGATATTAAAGATAAAGATTATGATTTCTCTCTTGATTTATCCTATTTAGACATTGTTGAGAAAGAACCTTTTTGTGGGACCAAAAATGAGTGTTGTGGTTCATATGAATGAGCTTTCTACTATGAGTGCTTTATTCTCTGATGATTTTAAGATGCGCAAGTACTTTGTTACTAAGATGTTCCCTTTTTTCAATAAAAGGAGAAGCTAGAGCTTGGTTTAATAGATTTCCTCCTAGATCCATTGATAGTCTTGATTGTTTGATTGCTTCTTTCTTCAAGAAATATTTTCCTCCCAGTGCTAGACATGCTACTTTGCAGAAACTTTTTAATTTTAAACAGGGAGAAGAAGAGAAATTGCCCGAGTCATGGACAAGGTTCTGTGCCTTGATTCATGCACATCCTGGATGTCCATTGCCTAAGAATGAGCTTCTTGGTATTTATTATAATGTACTAACTGATGATTCTAGGACGTACCTAGATAGCTTTGCTGATTGTATTTTTAGGAAAAGAACTCCTAAAGATGCTGAAGAATTAATGGCTAAAATAAGCAAGAATTATGATGATTGGAATTCAACTGAGCTAAATACACCCGAGCCTATTACTCCTGAACAATGTTGTTCCTAAACCATTTCCAGTACCAACACCAAAGAAGAGATGAGTTATTGCATTAAATGATGAAGTGATGAAGGAAGCTAAGAAATGTCTAAAGGAGAAAGGTATTAGAGCTGAAGATGTGAAGAATCTACCTCCTATAGAAGTATTATGCAAGCCAATTCTCCACTCGTCTACTATTGAGGTACACTCTCTCCATTTTGATAAAGGTGATATTCCCTATGGTAAGCCTCCTGATCAATGCTTAGAGGAACTTGACACATTTATTGTTAAACAAGGTGATTTTAATAAACAAGTTCAGAATCATTTATTGGAAAACTCTAGAGCTATTAATGAGTTGAAAGATATTGTGGAAACAACTGCTAATGATATTAAAATGCTTTGTAAACACTTTCAAATGGTTCAAACTCAAATTTATCAACTTGCTAAGGTACAAAAGGATATGTTAGTTAATGCCTCAGGAGATAAACATGCTTATGGAATTAGAACTAGGAGTGGTATAGCTACTCAAGATCCTTTATATCCTGAAGGACACCCTAAAAGAATTGAGAAGGATTCTCAACAAGGTGAAAGTAGTGGTAGTCCTCGTAAGAGAAAGAAAAAGAAACACAGAATAGTTGAGGAACCCCCTGAACCTGCCGTAGAACCTAATAGTATATCTCTTTGATGCTGAAATTGAGAGTTGTAATGATAAAAATGATGCTCCTGATAAGGAGGAAGTTGAGGAAGAACCTGAGAAGCACACTAAGAACACTAGGTACACTAAGGAAGATTTTATAGCTAATAAACATGGTAAGGAGAGAGAACCTTGGGTGCGTAAACCTGTGCCTTTTCCCAATAAGAAACACAAGCCAAAGGAGGAAGAACACTACAACAAGTTTTATGAGTGGACGAAACCTTTCTTTTTGCAAATTCCTTTGACTGATGCTATTAAGTTGCCTCCTTATTCAAAGTATATGAAGGATATTGTCTCTAATAAAAGGAAGATTCCTAATGAGGAGATTTCTACTTTGCTTGCTAATTATTCCTTCAATGGTAAGGTTCCAAAAAACTTGGTGATCAAGGTATACCAACTATTCCTTGCTCTATTAAGAATAATTATGTTAGAACTGCTTTATGTGATTTGGGAGCCGGAGTTAGTGTTATGCCTTTTTCTCTCTATAAGAGACTCCAGCTACAAAAGTTGATACCAACTATTATATCTTTGCAAATGGATGATAAGTCAATTACTATTCCTGTTGGTATATGTGACGATGTTCCTGTTCAAGTGGCTCATAATTGCTTGGTTTTAACGGATTTTGTTGTGCTTGAAATGCCTGAAGATGATAATATGTCTATTATTCTTGGGAGACCTTTTCTTAATACTGCAGGTGTTGTCATCAATTGTAACCAAGGGAAAGTAACTTTTAATATTAATGACAAAGAGCATACTGTTTATTTCCCCGATAAGGTTGCTAAAAGCTATTGCCCAAACTCCATTGAAAATATTGAGAGCATCAAGGTTGGAGAAATATATTGTCCCATTCCACAAGAAATTTTTGAAACTATTATAATTGAGACCATTGCTGTCAAGTTTGAGGTAACATAATCACTTTGTGGAATGCAAAGTTTTGTTTCATATAAGATTGTTTTGGTAGCAAGACTTGATCAACCTTGTTAACAAAAGGATTTTAATGAACAAAACAATGTTTTCACAGTGGTTATACCTGCTCACTTTCACTTTTCTCCTTCCTAGTATTTGCGCTTTCTCTTGTTAGCTTTAGTTTTGTTAGTTGTTTGCTTGTTAGAGTGTCTTATAACTTTTGTAGTTTTGGTTTTTGTTTGCTTTTGCTTCTTCTAAAAAATCATTTTTGTGATAAAATCAATTTTCATACCCTGAAAATTGGACAAAAATAAAGTTTTCCAAAAAATCCCAGAAAATTCATAATAATTTTTTCCTCGAAAAAGGGGCAGAGGGACACCTGGAGTGACCCAGGGGGACCCCCCCAGCCAGCACACCCCCTGGTGGCGCGGCCAGCCCCAAGGGCACACCTGGCATGGGTGTGGCCCACCTATGGCCCTCCAAAGTGTCTCCTCCCAGTCATATTCTTTCTCTCTCCCGAAAAACACCGAAAAACACTCTCAAGTTCGAGTTCTTGCTGTTCTTGCTCCTGATTTTCGATCTCCTTGCTCGGCCCATCTTTGCTGCTGATTTTTGGAGGGATTGCTCCTTGGTATGTGCCTCCTCCGCTTATCCAATTAGATTTGTGATTGGTAGATGGTATCTTGAGTATTTTGCTGCTATAGGTGTCAGGTTGTGTGAGCTTGCATGCTTGTTCTATGCTTAGAGATTTCATTTTGATGCATGTGTAGCCCTCTAGCAAGTTCCTATAGTAGTTTCTCGTCATTTATCAACTTGGAAATCACTTGGTTTGATGTTTGTCTAGAAATTTCAGAAAAAGGGGTCATGGACAACCACACTTATGGTGAAATGTTTCAAAGTGATGCACCTAGAAGGACAAGGCTTTCAAGATCATCCTCCCGAGCTAGGCCCTCATACAATGAGGATCTCATCACACCGCGATTTGGCGACGAGGGAGATGAGGGGGATGCGCACCCTTCTACCTTCCCTTGTCCAACCTTTTTGCAGGCTGCTGGGATTCTTAATGATTTTCTAACCTTGGTTCAGAGGGTTGGACTAACAAGTTATATGCAGGATGAGAGCGTGCAGTATGCCACGCTTACTAAAACCTTTGTGGAGAGTTTCTATTTTTCTAACAGCGCTTTCAAGCCAGATGTGTCTTTCAGAATCTATAACAGGCCTTACTCCATGACATTGAAGAAATTTTGTGAGATCTTGGATATTGGTACAGCTGGGACGGTGAAGAAGATTCTAGCTCAACCTGCTGATTTGTTGGAGCTCTACCGAGGGATAACCAATGATGATGATCGTAGAGCCCAACGGGGAAAGATAAGAAATATTCAACTCCCAGCTATCAGGTACTTTGCTCATTATCTTGCCACTAGTGTTCTTAGTAGGGAGAACACTAGCAATATTTCCAGGTATCATTTGGCCTTCCTAGCTGCTGCACTCAACAATGAAACCATGTATAATCTTGGTTCCCTCATTGCTCGTCGCTTAGCTGCTAAGGGACCCATTTATGGGGGTATTATTGCTACACGTGTTGTCGCTGCCCTAGGCCTTTTTGTTGATACAAATGATACATTTTTGGCTCCTTAGAGGCTTGATCTTGCTGCCATGAAAGCGCATCACTTTCTTACTACTAGCTCTACCCTTGATAATTTGGTGTATAGAATGTTGTTTACTGACGGGGAAGAGAGAGATTTCTCTGCCCCAAACCACTTTGTGCAGTATTTGTCAGAGACCTTTGTCACGCTCCAAGGAGGAGATGTATGAGAAGATGCGCATTCTTGGCTTCCATGGACACTATCAGGGGGACGCGCCCTCATATGACCCCTCTGTGCACTACACAGGGGAGTCCTCGAGCTCTTACTAGGACGAAGGGGCCTCCTCGTCGTACTACGAAGGTGCACCTTCTTGGTAACCATGGGTATGAGCCCCACTTAGGCCAAAAGCCTAAGCTTGGGGGAGGTATACCGACATCACACTCATATATATATCATGTTTCGTCTGTTCTTTGTATATCCATTGTTTCGCTTTCTTTTTGGTTTTTGTTTCTGCTTTCTCAAAACACAAAAATACCAAAAATATTTTCGTTGTTTCTCTTGTTTTTTTCTTTGCTTTTAGCTTTGGTTTGCCTTAAAGAAAAAACCAAAAATATTTTGCTTTGTTTGCTTTTGTTTGGTCTGTCTTTGCTTTGTTTGTTTTTGCTTTGTTGCTTGCTTTAAAAAAAATCGAAAACACCAAACATATTTGTTGTTCTTCTTTGGTTTTGTGAGTTCTTTGCAGGGTTCAGCCGTCCTTAGTGGAGTTTGGTTTCATGTTATTATTCAAGTCACACAAGTGAAGGGCAATAATGAAGATTAAGACAACTGGAGGCGTGGTAAGAGGTTGATAACGAACTCTATTTGTTTTCATGTTTGTACATATACTCATTATTGTGAGCATGCTTAGTCTGTTCATGTAAGGTGTATGTTATTTATGGATGCTTAGTAGTTCTTGCTCTCTTATGATCAGCTCCAGCTTGCTAATAGTTTGTAGCATGTCATATGAATGTTTGCTTTCATTGTTCTATTCATAAATTGGTATGATATTGTGGTATCCTCCTCTGAATGTTTCATGTGAATCGACTTGGCACATGCTCACACATGCATATGACTAAACGATAGTCAATAAGCCTCGATGATTTATTTTGCCTTAGAGTTCTTGTATCACTTTCATGCCATAATTAGTCGTGTTTTGTTGCAAGCATGATTATGGCAGTTATTGCTCTCTCGTTTGTCGCTCCCTCTCTATTGATAGCCTTCACTTGCACTGAGTATGAGTTCTACTTGTGCATCCAACTCCCCCAAAACCAATATTGCAAACAGTGTCCACCATACCTACCTAGTAGCATCATTTGCTATTTCAGTGCATATTCATTATGCCTTGTTTTCTTCCAAATAAAATGTTTGTCTGTTTTGAGAAAGTTAGTTAGTAAAGCTCTCAAGAACTTGATGGCACACTTTATTTCTTGCATTTAATAAACTTGAACCATTGTGACCTATCCATAAAAGTTATATGCTTGCAAATTACAGGCTGGGAGTTAGCAGAACCGTGCTTTCACGGGGAACGCTTTCAACACTTATGGATACATATCCAGTTGATATCATGCTCTTTTATTTGTGGATGTCGTCGGTGTGAAATAAAAGGGGAGCTTGTAAGTCCATGGAGTTATATATATGTGCTAGAGAAACGCCTGGGCTGCTAGCCTAAGCCATGCCTAATCATGGTGGAAACTTGCAGCATAACTATAATGAGCTATCTGTGAAGCATCCTCAATAAAAACCTATACAAATAGCAAATAAAAAGATCGCCAAGATGCTCATTGTCTGCTTGCCTTGTCATTTTGATCACGGGATAGCTCTTGTATCATGTGTAAGAGGTACCCCGTTGGCGGTTCTCTATGATATGCATGTATTTACGATGACAAGAACTTACAGGTAACTAAAGTTGAGTAGCATGAGGAGCGACCCTCGTACTCAAGGGACATGGGATTTTCAGTTTATGGTCTGTCAAACATATAACTCATATTGGACCTCACTTTCAGCTTAATCATATAAAGATGCCTATGATAGGGGCAATGAGAGCTCAAAGCTAATGAGTACCTTACTTTCAGCATTTGGAAGCCTTCAAACTTTTTAAAACATTTTCACTTCCTTGTTGAGTCACCACTTATTCTATAAGCACCTTCCTGAGAGCATAGTTGTCATTCAGCCCCGTCGATGGACAGGTTCCATGTGACCGACCGAACAGGGCTCCCAGATTCCAGGGCCCCCGGTTTAGCTAAAGCCCATTAGAGTATTCTCATCTGGCCTAACTTGCGATGGCTTTCCGTCGACCCAGTACAACAATTCCTCTCCCGATCGATCAGCCATCGACCATCAGATCGTTTTGTTCGATGCGGCGGTTCCCATGGAGGCCGGCTCGACATGACGCCTCGCCATCGTCCATCGTGGAATCGCCCATCATCAATCGATCAGATAGTCCAGGCGGCCAGGCCCTAGGCTGGACTGCTGGTGATTGGCTCTCATGTGTGGCGTATAGATTCAGTAGATCGGATCGCCCATCCATCTATTAGATCCATCGTTGTTCTTATTTTCTATTTAAACCTTAGGAATTGACGCCTTACCCAGTACGTACTATATATATTGATTTTTTGCTTGGGCAGAATATAGATTGATTTTTTGCTTTTGAAACAGACAGATAGACCGATGCATTCCTTTTTTTACAAGATAGACCGATGAATTCCTGAAGTCTGAACCTGCGCTGTTTCTGGAATTCAGGTCCTTGCCGGCGTGTCCCCGCTTTGCCGAGGCTACCGATCAGGTATCACCGTCGCAACTCGAACTCATCTATCTTGTCATGTTAAATTGTTTGAATAATTTTTCTAGTATGTTTGATCCAATATATTGGAATGATCTTGATTGTAAAATGATTAATATTTTGGTGCAAAAGGGTCCTAAAAGTGACATGTCTATTGAGCATGCTCTCCTAGAGGCTAACAATATAGAAATACTTGATATAATTAAACATTGTATGAAATAGCATATGATTTTTTTACTAGCTATTGAGTTCGAACAAAAATTAGTCCCCATATATAAGTCGCACCAGGGCCCCCAAATCCTGGAGACGGGGTTGTTGTAATTCTTGTGCTTGTTCCAAAACTTGGTTAATTATGTTATTACTTTGATGCTTATATCTCTGATATCTTTACTTCTAGTCTTCACTTAAACTTCAGAGGTGCCTTGGCATTTATGTTGTGCTCTACAAACAAAGGCAAGCGAGATACCACTCTATCATACTTTTTTATGAGCATTGCAATGTTGCTTATGTTTCTGTTTCATGCTACTTATTATTATTGAGTTGGGATCTCTTCATAGCTTGCAATGATTATTAAGTAGACTTAGTTGCATACTCTTTATTATGAATGGTTTTAGCATCTAATCATGTGCTAAGAATATATACATCATATGAAGCAAATGTGTTTGTGAACGTTCTTTTATTGCACTCGGTTTTCAACTGAATGGCTTGAGGACAAGCAATAAGCTAAGCTTGGGGGGAGTTGATACGTCCAAAACATATCTACTTTCCTGAACACTTTTGCTATTGTTTTTTCTCTAAACTTGTGTGATTTGGATACAACTAACATGGATTGACGCTGTTTTCAGCAGAATTACCTTGGTATCTAGTTTTTGTGCAGAAAATCAACTATGAGGAAAAACCCGGGAAAATATGTCAAAAATTCTATTTCACCAGAAGATCCATGGAGCCAGAGTACAAGACGGAGTGAGGCCCTAGGGGGCCCACACCCCTAGCCGCGCGGGCCAGGCTTGGTCGCGCCTGGAGGGGGTGTGGCCACTCCAGGAACCCCCTCGGACTCCCTCTTCGCCTATAAGATGCCTCTTAACCTAAAAACTCAGGGGGGTTCGACGTTTTTCCAGAAAGAGTTCCGTTGTGCCGCCACCACCAGAAACCGTGATTCGGAACCAGAAACTCCGTTCTGGCACCCTGTCGAGACGGGGAATTTGGAGAGGATCATCGCCATCGTCATCACCAATGCCTCTCCATCAACCATCCATGTTTCCTTCATCCATGAGTGAGTAATTCCCCGAAGTAGACCATGGGGATGGTAGGGATTGTATGAGTTCTATCATATAATCGAATAAGATTGTCAGGGCATAGTGCCTAGTATCTCTATTAGTGTTATTTGACTTTGTTGCAACTTGTTGTGATTAATGCTTGTCACTAGGGCCCGAGTGCCATGATCTCAGATCTGAACTTATTATTGAATCATTATGATAGTATTGTTTGTGATCTTATCTGCAAGTTGTAACACATATCATTGTCCGGATCCAAAGGCCCCGAAGTGAAAAAAATTGGGACAACATGAGGGGATGGCTATGGTGTGAGGATCACATGTGTTCACGGAGTGCTAATGCTTTTCTCCGGTGCTCTATTAAAAGGAGCACCTTAATTGCCAGTAGTTCCCTTGAGGCCTCGCTGCAACGGGCTGGCAAGACAAAAGATGTTATGCAAGTTCTCATTGCGAGCACGTATGACTATATATGGAGCACATGCCTATGATTATTTAGTACCTGAATGCTTATTATTATTTATCTGCAATTGCCCTAGATCTTGAAGTTACATGTTTAGACTCGTCCATGCAACGCCCGTCCATCCATCCCTATGCCTACCGCACTCAAATCCTACTGTTACTGTTATTGTTACTACTTCTCTTGTTCTACTGCTGTTGTTACTTTGCTTTTGCTACTATAAAACTGTTGCTACCAATAAACTTCTGTGAGCAAGAACTATTTTCAGGTGCAGCTGAATTGAGAACTCAGTTGTTAAGGCTTGCAAGTATTCTTTAGCTCCTCTTGAGTCGAATCAATAAATTGGGTAATACTACACACGAAGACTGTTGTGATCCCCTATACTTGTGGGTCATCAGTCTCAAATGATAAAATGGTGGCCAAGACTTTGGAAGCAAAAGTTGCTTTGGCCGAGAAGAAAGCAATTGAGAAGCAATCAAGGTGGAAAGAACTCCGACAAGATGGGTTGCGCAAGATAGCCATGGAGGAGACGAAGGCGGTAGCCGAGGAAACCAAGGCCATGGCAAAGCTCCACGCCGAAGAAAACACCATCATGACCATGGACCGGAGCAACATGGACGAGCTCACCTTGGCATGGCATGATCAAGCAAGGCTGGACATCTTCGAGAGAAGCAGGTCAGCGGCGCTGGCAAGAGGCAATGCTCGGGCTAGGTATGGTGGTGGACATGGTGCTTCGGCAAGTGGTGGCCATGGTGGTGCTTCGGCAAGTGGTGGTGCGGCGATGCTTCTCTTGGCTTCGATGCTTGATGATCTTCGTGGGTTGTGGTGATGATTCATATTTTGGATGATGTTCTGCGACGTGGTAGCGAGATATTTTGTTAAATTTGGTTAAAACTTGATGATTGCTGCAGTTGAACGGTCGAATTTGTTTAAATTTTTTCATTTGTGGTTTAGTTTTACGGTTTCGTATCATTTTTTCCCTGGCAGAAACCGTGTGCGCGAAACTGTAAAAAGGGAATATTCCCTTTTCTGGTTCGGTTTTGAGGGGTCTGTTCTGCCCCGTCGTTCGCGGCCTAAAAAACCCCGCCAAACGCGACCTGGGAATGCGTTTTCCGGTTCGCCCTTTTATGATGTCTGATAGAGATGCTCTAAGTCAACTTACCCCATGGCGGATCTCTTTTTTATAGGGCCTTCACCATTATCTATTTTATTTAATTTTCTGCCCATCACTATTTATCCATACTTTCATACTTGACTTCATTTTGACTAACTAGCATGGGGGACCTTGTGGCAACCCTCTATAGAAAAAATTATTCCCCAACAAGTAATTCGATATAAGGTTTTGTGGTTTATTCTGCTTGTGCATGTCATTCTTTGCACTAATAAATAAATTTGTTTACTCTAGTATTCTTATGCATGGACGCCTAGAGTCAAAATGATTGTGATGTTTTGATAGAGTAAAAGGGCATGTTAAAAACGTGTCCACTCAAAAAAAGGTACTAGAGTAAAAGAGATATTGTAATTATAATTAGCATTTATTAGAAGATCAGAAGCTTGTAATAGAAGGAGGGTTTTGAGGTCTTGACGTAAGGACCATTTTGTGGTTTTCCAAATTGTGCTATATTGAACATGTTTTATTTATTTTTTATTTAAAAACATACATGAAATTCAGACGATAATGATGAAATAGTCAAAAGTTGCTTAAGCAAACTAAATTTCTCAATCCAGGACAATGCAACCCCAATTTATAATTATATTAAAATCTTGGTGAATTATTGTCTAGAGGCGTTTAATTTTCAATGTTATTTTCTTCATACATCTATTTGGTTGGTTGACAACGCTATGTTATTTAATTATCATGTTACTGCTAGCTAGATATATTACTTGGTCCCAATCCGTACAGAATGAAATGTGTTTTTTGAAATGCGATGCGCCTGGTTTGATATGCGCCTATTTTTTTCTTTCATTATGTTCTACCATGTGTTTACTTGTGAAAAATATAATTTGATTTATTTTTTACTACACTAGAATAACAACGCCGACATCATGTTTCTTTCTACTTTTTAAGTAGATGGCGTCCTCATGACCTCCATGCAGGACATTAGATTTGAAATAATAACATAATAGAAAAACCGAAAAGGAAATTTATGCCCTTGCTTCGATGGAGGTACAATTTAAACTAAAACTCAAAAACGCTTAAGATTTGAAATGGCCTACGAGGAAATGCGAATACATGACAAATCTTATGTCTCTGTTCCTCCAACATGTGTCTACTAGTTTCATGTAAGTACACAATGGTTAAGTTCATGCTCAGTGCGTAAATTTAAAAATATTGTTTAAGCTTCCATATGTTTTGATAACGGGATTTATTTTTTAAAGACAAAAGATTCCCCTTAATTTGTTGAATAAGAAGCAAGTGATACATTTACTATGCACAGAGGCTGCAGACCTGAAATAAAACTAAGCCTAATCTCCCGGTAATAGATGATAAGATAAACAAATGGAATAAACTTAGATGTTGGGTAATACAATATTCCATTTTCCAAACATAAACTTTGAGCCAATATCATGACGGTTCGGACTCTAGAAGAACATTCGAACAAACAAAACACATCAATATTACCCTCAGTGCTAAAAAAGTTATGACATTTTTTCTAAATCACATGTATATAGACACATTTTTGCGTGTACCTTCACTCGTTTTAGAGTCTGTATAGTGCACATAGAAATATCAAAAACATCTTGTAATTTAGAGCAGGGTTAGTATTTGCTTAGGAACAACTATACAAAAATAAACAAGACACAACCCCCACAAAAAAACAAGACATAAACACAACATATATATATATACTTTCTTGTAAAGAAAACCCCCACTAACTAGCAATTATTATACTCTATCTCAATATGTAAGCTATCCACATCACCCACTACTTTAGTCAATCAATTGGCCATATCACAATCACCGTGGGTTGTGGTGATGATTCATATTTTGGATGATGTCCTGCGACGTGGTAGCGAGATACTTTGTTAAATTTGGTTAAAACTTGATGATTGCCGCGGTTGAACGGTCAAATTTGTTTAAATTCTATCATTTGTAGTTTAGTTTTACGGTTTCGTATCGTTTTTTCCCTGACAGAAACCGTGTGCATGAAAGTGTAAAAAGAGAATATTCCCTTTTCTAGTTTGGTTTTGAGGGATTTGTTCCGCCCTATCGCTCGCGGCCTGAAAAAACCCGCCAAACGCGACCTCGGAACGCGTTTTCCGGTTCTCCCTTTTATGGTGTCTTCTAGAGATGCTCTAAGTCAACTTACCCCATGGCAGGTCTCTTTTTATAGGTCCTTCACCATTATCTATTTTATTTAATTTTCTGCCCATCACTATTTGTCCATACTTTCATACTTGGCTTCATTTTGACTAACTAGCATGGGGGACCTTGTGGCAACCCTATATAGAAAAAATTATCCCCAATAAGTAATTCGATATAAGGTTTTGTAGTTTATTCCGCTTGTGCATGTCATTCTTTGGACCAATAAATAAATTGGTTTACTCTAGTATTCTTTTGCATGGATGCGTAGAGTCGAAATTATTATGAAGTTTTGATAGAGTAAAAGAGCATGTTAAAAATGTGTCCACTAAAAAAGGTACTAGAGTAAAAGAGATATTGTAATTACAATTCATTTATTAGAAGATCACTTGTAACAGAAGGAGTGTTTTGAGGTCTTGACTTAAGGACCATTTTGTGGTTTTCCAAATTGTGCTATATTGAACATTTTATTTATTTTTTGTTTAAAAACATATATGAAATTCAGACAATAATGATGAAATAGTCAAAAGTTGTTTAAGCAAACAAAATTTCTCAATCCAGGACAATGCAACCCCAATTTATAATTGTATTAAAATCTTGGTGAATTATCATCTAGAGGTGTTTAATTTTCAATGTTATTTTCTTCATACATCTATTTGGTTGGTTGACAACGCTATGTTCTATAATTATCATGTTACTGTTAGCTAGATATATTACTTGGTCCCAAACCGTATTGAATGAAATGTGTTTTTTGAAATGCGATGCACCTGGTTTGATATGCGGCTATTTTTTTCTTTCATTATGTTCTACCATGTGTTTACTTGTGAAAAATATAATTTTATTTATTTTTTACTACACTAGAATAACAACGCCGACTCTACATATTCCTCTTTTTTATCATGTTTCTTTCTACTTTTTAAGTAGATGGCGTCCTCATGACCTCCATGCAGGACATTAGATTTGAAATAATAACAGAATAGAAAAACCGAAAAGGAAATTTATGCCCTTGCTTTGATGGAGGTACAATTTAAAATAAAACTAAAAAACGCTTAAGATTTGAAAGGGCCTACGCGGAAATGCGAGTACATGACAAATCTTATGTCTCTGTTCCTCCAACATGTGTCTACTAGATTCATGTAAGCACACAATGGTTAAGTTCATGCTCAGTGCGTAAATTCAAAAATATTGTTTAAGCTTACATATGTTTTGATAATGGGATTTATTTTTTAAATACAAAAGATTTCCCTTAATTCGTTGAATAAGAAGCAAGTAATACATTTACTATGCACAGAGGCTGCAGACCTGAAATAAAACTAAGCCTAATCTCCCGGTAATAGATGATGAGATAAACAAATGGAATAAACTTAGATGTTGGGTAATACAATATTCCATTTTCCAAACATACACTTTGAGCCAATATCATGACGGTTCGGACTCTAGAAGAACATTCGAACAAACAAAACACATCAATGTTACCCTCAGTGCTAAAAAAGTGATGACATTTTTTTCTAAATCACATGTATATAGACACGTTTTGGCGTGTACCTTCACTCGTTCTAGAGTTTGTATAATACACATAGAAATATCAAAAACATCTTGTAATTTAGAGCAGGGTTAGTATTTGCTTAGGAACAACTATACAAAAATAAACAAGACACAACCCCCACAAAAAAACAAGACATAAACACAACATATATCTACTTTCTTGTAAAGAAAACCCCCACTAACTAGCAATTATTATACTCTATCTCAATATGTAAGCTATCCACATCACCCACTACTTTAGTCAATCAATTGGCCATATCACAATCACCGTGGGTTGTGGTGATGATTCATATTTTGGATGATGTTCTGCGACGTGGTAGCGAGATACTTTGTTAAATTTGGTTAAAACTTGATGATTGTCGCGGTTGAACGGTCGAATTTGTTTAAATTCTATCATTTGTAGTTTAGTTTTACGGTTTCGTATCGTTTTTTTCCTGACAGAAACCGCGTGCGCGAAAGTGTAAAAAGAGAATATTCCCTTTTTTAGTTTGGTTTTGAGGGATTTGTTCCGCCCTATCGCTCGCGGCCTGAAAAAACCCGCCAAACGCGACCTCAAAACGCGTTTTCTGGTTCACCCTTTTATGGTGTTTGCTAGAGATGCTCTAAGTCAACTTACCCCATGGCAGGTGTTTTTTTTCTAGGGCCTTCACCATTATCTATTTTATTTAATTTTCTTCCCATCACTATTTGTCCATACTTTCATACTTGACTTCATTTTGACTAACTAGCATCGGGGACCTTGTGGCAACCCTGTATAGAAAAAATTATTCCCCAATAAGTAATTTGATATAAGGTTTTGTAGTTTATTCCGCTTGTGCATGTCATTCCTTGCACCAATAAATAAATTGGTTTACTCTAGTATTCTTTTGCATGGATGCGTAGAGTCGAAATTATTATGAAGTTTTGATAGAGTAAAAGAGAATGTTAAAAACGTGTCCACTAAAAAAGGTACTAGAGTAAAAGAGATATTGTAATTACAATTAGCATTTATTAGAAGATCAGAAGCTTGTAACCGAAGGAGTGTTTTGAGGTCAAGACTTAAGGACCATTTCGTGGTTTTCCAAATTGTGCTATTGTTGGAGATATGCCCTAGAGGCAATAATAAATATAGTTATTATTATATCTTTGTGTTTATGATAAATGTTTACATTCATGCTATAATAGTATTAACAAGGAAACATTAATACTTGTGTGATTTGTAAACTTAATTTGAAGTCCCTAGTATAGCCTCTATACTTCACTAGCTTGTTGGTTGATTAATGATTGTGGTTTCCCTATCATGAACATTGAGATGTTATCAACAACAAGATCATATCGTTAGGAGAATGATATGGTGGACATATGTGGCATCCCGCAAAACCACTACTAGAAAATCGCGTTGAATTTGTGCATTGCATCGTCATCATCATGTGTTGTTTGCATAAAACCATGTTCGCCATCCCGTTTTGTTCTTCTAAAACGCCCCATCTCATTCAAACACCGAAAACCGGGTCCCCGGAATATTTTGTTTTGTCCGAAATCGATTTGCAAAAGCCTTGTTTGTAATAAATGAAAATTATAATTATTTTTAGCGGTCGAGCGGGCCGATTGACCCGACCGCCCCAGAAATTAAACGGTCCACCTATCGCCCCATCTAATCCTAAAGCTACCCACTATCCTACCCACACCCCTGCCACCTCACTCCCCCAATCACCTCACGCCACCTCAGACACCTCTCCTCCACCAATCCCCCCGCCACTTGGCCTCTCACCTCTCTCCCACACAAACCCCCACACGACCACGCACACACTAGACACGACGCATGCAGCATGGCCTTGACCCTGGCGGACCCAGCCCTCACTGCGTTCACACACCCGCCAGCCGACCACTGGCCCCACTGCCCCACGCCCCACCTACGCCCCTGTTCATCCTCTTCCTCCCTCCGCCGCTCTCCCGCCTCCCTGCGCCTCCCTCCCGCGTGCCGCCACTTTCTCCACCATCTCCGCCCCGCACCGCCGCCGCCTCCGCTTCCCAGCCACCCCTTTCGGCGCCCTCGCCGCCCCGTCTCCCTCTTCCTTCGCTTCGCTCAGCGCCAGCGTCACAGCGCCACCGCCTGGCCGGTCGTCCTCGCAGCTCGCCGCCGCCGCCGCCGCCCGCCGCCGGTCTCCTCCCGAGCCCCGCCGAAGCTACCCCTCTCCATCGTCGCGCAGCTCGCCACCTCGCCGCCGCCAAGCCCCTCGCCGCCAGGCCACGCGCCCTCCTCCTCGGCCTTGCCCCGCCATGACACGAGCGCCGCCCGGGCCGTCGCTCCCGGCTCCGCCCAGCTGCGCTGCCCGCCTTCCATCCTCCCCGCCGGCGCCAGGTCGCCACCGCCTTCTCCCGGACCCGACCCGTGCCCGCCAATCGTCGCCCGGCCACCGCCGCTCGTTCCACCGTCTCCGCTGCTGCTCACTTCGCCGCCCCTCCGCCGTCTGAGCCTCCTCCGTCCGCGCCTCGCCCTCTCCCCGCCTAGGTCCCGAGCGCCGTTTGCAGACGTCGCCTTGGTCCGGCCGTGCCCGCGTGGACGCGCTCCACAGACCCTGTCCGTGAGGACACTGCAGGACACGTGCACGTGTGCAAGGGGCTTTGTTCCTTCAGGGTCTAGCTCGTGAGGTAAGATGTACAGCGCGCTTGCAGATGTGTTGATGCGGCAAAGAGGGAGTAATGGAGGATGGTTTGATGCTCCCTCCTCGACGACGATTAGCGGGCTGTTGGAGTCATCTCGGTGAACAAGAACCTCATGATCTCCTTCCCGGAAGCATTGACGCCGCGCGTCAAGATCTTCGTCACGGAAACCCCGACGCCAAGATCTCCCTCTCGGACCCAAAGCCGTCAAGACCCCGGAGACCCCATGATCTTCGCCCTCAGACAACAAGGCCGTTGGAATGAAATCGACAAGTTCTGCTTCATGGGCACGGAGCACCAAGGTCGCCTCACGGAATCCGAAGCGCAGACTCGACAAGATCGGCACGACGACAAGAACGGCATCGGCCCGGAAGAAACCGATGCGCCCCGACTCTGACCCAAGTTCTGCCCCCGGACATCGAGACCCCGATGCGACAAGATCTGCCCCGATACCGAGAACGATCCCGTCGAGCCCTGAACCCCGAACCCCGGAACCCCAAGATCGTCGAGCCCCCTCTGATGTGTGACCCCTTTTCCTCGAACCCTATTTTATAACATAATAACAACTTGTCGCAGAATAATTTTTCATGCATGCATCTTATCTGTGGTTTGGGGGCCTTATGCCGATTCACCTAATAATTAAATATGGGGCCCATATGCGGGCAAATCTAGTCTCATATCGGCCTCATTTAAACTTGTGTAGCGAACCGGTGATATATTCTGTCTTGCTAAAACAACATTTAATTTGCGGGGTAATTAAATAACTTGAACAATATAATCAATTGTCGGGACCCCGGTTCCGCTTAATCTTGACCTAATTGCATCGCACCTTGCCATGCCATACATCATACATGCATCATGCCGATCTTCTGCCATGTATTAAATATTGCATCCGGTGTTTCTGCTAGTGTTTTGGTTCTTCGCGGATAAGGCCGTTGAGTTGATGTGAGCTTCGCCCCGATCTTCGGTTGATCCCTCGGCATGTTTTCAGGCGAGCATCTCCCCCTTTCTACCTATCTTACTTTTATAGTATTTACTTCCCTCCTGTTGATCTATTGCTATCTGTGTTGCGTTGCTCTAGTTTCGAACCCGTGATATTCTTTGCAGCCATATATAGCCTTGGACACATCCTATTACCTGTTGTTTGGTAGATAGTTGGACCCCGCGTGTCGTAGTCGCTTGCTCAAGTGTTTTGCTTGTCGTCAAGTACCACCTTTGTTGGAGAATTGCCGCATGTTGACGTTGGAAATGATCATGGTTTACTTATTGTTCACTTTAATTCCTGTTTAACAACTAAAATTGAATTAAGCAGAGGCATCGGTGGGTGATAGGTAAGATTTGGTTTCCGACCGCCCACTTGTGTCCCGTAGGACCCGAGTTCTTGACACCTATTCCGAGATCTTGCGCGCTAACCACAGGTGGGGAGATATGGGCCCCCCATTGATAATTACCTGATTTCAAAGTATTGTATTGGGGGCCACAACTAGTTTGAGGTGTTTTACTATCCTGTACTTATGCCATGCTACTTTCTGTATTTAAATTGTGCAGTAACGCACCTTGTCTTGTTAGGAAGCGGAGTGATTACGCGATGTCGGCGATCCCGTTTGGGGGCATACTGTCGCCATACCATTGTCGCAAACCCTAAGTCCGTCTCGGAGACCGGCCGACTTCGTTCTTGGTGTACTTAGTGGGTGGCCCCGTGCTTGCTTTGGGTCCAGGAACGTCGTGACTTAGGCCCGCCGACATACCGATGGGCGATGTTAACCGATCGCAAAAGGGTCAAGTGCTGTGGATACTTTGGTGCACCCTGCGGTTAAATCTTTTAGAAGCCGTGTCATGTTATGGACGACTTGGAGCACAATGTCTCGATCATAGACAACTATAACTAAAGTTTCTTGTTTTAAAATTGACTTGTTTCCGATATGATTAGTAATCGCTTCACTACAACGGCATGGCTAAGTAAAAGTATCAACATTCACTGGGTTTTGGGGTTATCTCATGATCATTGTATGTCGACTAGTAAGTGTTGCCACTATATGTAATGATTAACTAAAAGTGCCCATCGCTTACTTTATCGTGACGATTATCTAAACCGACTAGTAAAGTGCGCAACTATAAGAATAAGTAAAGCGCCAACTGTATGTTCCTCGGTTGACTTCCTCGTTTGGTCTCGAGGGGAAACGCCAGATGGGTTTGTTTGATGATAGCCTCGTGTTGGATCCGAATAGGTCTTTCTCACCCTCTCGATAGCCGCCATTGTATCGAGTCTCTATAGGTTGTTTAGTGCTCATGCCGCCGCCATCCACCATACCTATGTAGGCGAGGACCGCGAATTCTAGCCTCGCCGTGCTTCGCCTCAAGATCTTGACGCTCCTTCTTTTCCTTTGCCCTTTGTCGGCACCCCTTTTGTTTAAGCAGGTTTTGAGATCGACGCCGTTAGCGGTTACCCTTCCGCTTGGGCAGGGTTATGGACGCCATTGGTTATTCTTGTGGCTCTTAGCCCCATTTGCATCTTGTCCGTAGTCGGACGCCCCATCGCTTTCAAGGTGATTTGGATCTTTGTACCGTGTATTTGTATTCTTGACTCTTTGAGTCATTTGTATATATCTCTCGTGGGTCCCATCGAGGACCTGTGTAATGTTATTACTTTGTTTTTCCACCGCATCGAAAGTGCTGGTGCACCTTCGAATCGTTTCTATGCGGGTTTGGCGAGTTTCGCTAAAACTTGCATAGGGCCGATTCTGAGGGTGTTAAAAAGTGGTATCAGAGCTCAGCAGTTGCGATACCCCACAAGTCCAGCCTGTAGGATAACCTAGCTAACGGCCGAAGTAGAGTGAAAAAAACTATTTTTGCAAAATCGGTTGGATAGTTCTGATTAGGTCTGATTTTACTCCTTACCCCTCTGCTATTCTCCTCTTATCTCGACGTGTTTTGAACCTGCTCTTTTATCTTTTCTTCGAGTCCAGGACTTCTCGTGGTGGGTTCTCCGTCGTACCTTCAGGGTTTCGCTTCCTCTTTTGGTAACGGTGTTGCTACATCCGGTCTTCATGCTATCCGAGGAATCCGTCTACGGTGTCACCATTCTTTTTTTGTGCCTTCCGGTGTTTTCCGACGCGACGACATCATCTACGCCAGATCCGATGCAGAGTCTGCATCACTCCTTTGATCCGAACCTCGCTTGTCGAGATCTTCAGTCTGAATCCGAGGGTTGGTTGCATAATCTGTCTATTCGTGTACAGAGTAATGCTTTGAGTGCGGGATGGAGTCGCGACCATACCACTACTCTTATCATTCGCTTATGTACATAGAATGGTGGATCGCTGCAATTTTACTACTTCCATGGAAGTTAGAGGTGGCCTTACCTTTAACTTCGTCCGTTGTTTATCCGGAGTGTTGACGAACAGGATCAACGACCATTGTTAGTGGTGTCGCGAGGATCTACACGAAGCGAGAAGACGCAGATCGCCGATCTTCCTTCCGGTACCATGAGGCGGATCTCGAGGGCGAGATCCCTTGTTAGTGGTGTCGAATTGTGGCATCCCGCAAAACCACTACTAGAAAATCGCGTTGAATTTGTGCATTGCATCGTCATCATCATGTGTTGTTTGCATAAAACCATGTTCGCCATCCCGTTTTGTTCTTCTAAAACGCCCCATCTCATTCAAACACCGAAAACCGGGTCCCCGGAATATTTTGTTTTGTCCGAAATCGATTTGCAAAAGCCTTGTTTGTAATAAATGAAAATTATAATTATTTTTAGCGGGGCAGTCGAACGGGCGATTGACCAACGAGCAGCCGTAAATTAAAACGGTCCACCTATCTGCCCCATCTAATCCTAAAGCTACCCACTATCCTACCCACACCCCCCGGCCCCCTCACTCCCCCCCATCACCTCACGCCACCTCAAGACACCCTCTCCTCCACCAATCCCCCGCCACTTGGCCTCTCACCTCTCTCCACACAAACCCCCCACGACCACGCACACTAGACACACGACGCATGCACAGCGGCGCTGACCCACCCCAGACCCCCTCACTGCGTTCACACACCCGCCCAGCCCACCGCTGGCCCCCACGCCCCACCTACCCTGTTCATCCTCTTCCTCCCTCCCGCAACCGCTCTCCCGCCTCCTCTGCCTCCCCTCCGTGCCCGCTTCCACCATCTCCGCCTCCCATCGCCGCCGCGCCCGCCGCCCTCGCTTCAGCCACCCCACTCGGCGCCCTCGCTTGCGCCGCACTTCTCCCCTCTTCGCCGCGCTCCCAGCGCCAGCGTCGCATCGCCACCGCCAGCGCGGTCGTCCCCTCGCTCGCCGCCGGCCGCCGCCCGCCGGTCTCCTCGGCCGAGCCCCCGCCGAAGCTACCTCTCCATCGCCCGGCTTCGCCACCTCCGCCGCCAAGCCCCTTGCCGCCAGGCCACGCGCCCACGTCCTCCTCGGCCTTGCCCCGCCTGCGACACGAGCGCCCGCCGGCCGTCGCTCCGCCGCTCCCGCCCGCGCTGCCCCCTTCATCCTCCCGCGGCGCAGTCGCCACCGCCCTGCTCCCGGACCCGACCGTGCGCCCGCCAATCGCCGCCGGCCACCGCTCGTTCCACCGTCTCCGCCGCTGCTCCGCCGGGAACGCCCTCATTGCCGTCCCGAGCCTCCTCCGTCGCGCCTCGCCCTCTCCCGCCAAGGCCCGGCGCCGCTTGACGTCGCCTTGGTCCGCCGTGCCAGCGTGGACGCTCCACAGACATCCGTGAGACACCTGCAGACACGTGCACGTGTGCAAGGGGCTTTGTTCCTTCGTGGTCTAGCTCGTGAGGTAAGATGTACAGCCGCTTGCGATGTGTTGATGCGGCAAGAGGGAGTAATGGAGGATGGTTTGATGCTCCCTCCTCGACGACGATTAGCGGGCTCTTGGAGTCATCTCGGTGAACAAGAACCTCATGATCTCCTTCCCGGAAGCATTGACGCCGCGCGTCAAGATCTTCGTCACGGAAACCCCGACGCCAAGATCTCCCTCTCGGACCCAAAGCCGTCAAGACCCCGGAGACCCCATGATCTTCGCCCTCAGACAACAAGGCCGTTGGAATGAAATCGACAAGTTCTGCTTCATGGGCACGGAGCACCAAGGTCGCCTCACGGAATCCGAAGCGCAGACTCGACAAGATCGGCACGACGACAAGAACGGCATCGGCCCGGAAGAAACCGTCGCCCGACTGACCAAGTTACGCCCGGACATCGAGACCCCGATGCGACAAGATCTGCCCCGATACCGAGAACGATCCCGTCGAGCCCTGAACCCCGAACCCCGGAACCCCAAGATCGTCGAGCCCCCTCTGATGTGTGACCCCTTTTCCTAGAACCCTATTTTATAACATAATAACAACTTGTCGCAGAATAATTTTTCATGCATGCATCTTATCTGTGGTTTGGGGGCCTTATGCCGATTCACCTAATAATTAAATATGGGGCCCATATGCGGGCAAATCTAGTCTCATATCGGCCTCATTTAAACTTGTGTAGAACCGGTGATATATTACATCTTGCTAAAACAACATTTAATTTATGGGTAATTAAATAACTTGAACAATATAATCAATTATCGGGACCCGGTTCCGCTTAATCTTGACCTAATTGCACCTTGCCATGCCATACATCATACATGCATCATGCCGATCTTCTCGTGTATTAAATATTGCATCCGGTGTTTACGCTAGTGTTTTGGTTCTTCATGATAAGGCCGTTGAGTTGATGTGAGCTTCGCCCCGATCTTCGGTTGATCCCTCGGCATGTTTTCAGGCGAGCATCTCCCCCCTTTCTACCTATCTTACTTTTATAGTATTTACTTCCCTCCTGTTGATCTATTGCTATCTGTGTTGCGTTGCTCTAGTTTGAACCGTGATATTCCTTGCAGCCATATATAGCCTTGGACACATCCTATTACCTGTTGTTTGGTAGATAGTTGGACCCGCGTGTCGTAGTCGCTTGCTCAAGTGTTTTGTTTGTCGTCAAGTACCACCTTTGTTGGAGAATTGCGCATGTTGACGTTGGAAATGATCATGGTTTACTTATTGTTCACTTTAATTCCTGTTTAACAACTAAAATTGAATTAAGCGAGGCATCGGTGGGTGATAGGTAAGATTTGGTTTCGAGCCCACTTGTGTCCCGTGGGACCCGAGTTCTTGACACTGTTAGAGATCGAGCGCTAACCACAGGTGGGGAGATATGGGCCCCCATTGATAATTACCTGATTTCAAAGTATTGTCTGGGGCCACAACTAGTTTGAGGTGTTTTACTATCCTGTACTTATGCCATGCTACTTTCGTATTTAAATTGTGCGGTAATCGCACTGTCTTGTTAGGAAGCGGAGTGATTACGCGGTATCGGCGTCCCGTTTGGGGGCATCTTGCTTCTGACCATTGTCGCAAACCCTAAGTCCGTCTCGAGACCGGCCGACTTCGCTATGGTGTCGTGGTGGGGTGGCCCCGTGCTTGCTTTGGGTCAGGAACGTCGTGACTTAGGCCCCGCCGACATACCGATGGGCGATGTTAACCGATCCGCAAAAGGGTCGAAGTGCCTGTGGATACTTTGGTGCACCCCTGCAGGGTTAAATCTTTTCGAGAAGCCGTGTCCGCGGTTATGGACGACTTGGAGCACAGTGTCTGATCATAGACAACTATAACTAAAGTTTCTTGTTTTAAAATTGACTTGTTTCCGATATGATTAGTAATCAGCTTCACTACAACGGCATGGCTAAGTAAAAGTATCAACGACTGCTGGGTTTTGGGGTTATCTCATGATCATTGTATCTGACTAGTAAGTGTTGCCACTATAACAGAATGATTAACTAAAAGTGCCCATCGCTACTTTATCGTGATTATCTAAACGACTAGTAAAGTGCAGAACTATAATCGAATAAGTAAACGCCAACGTGTGCGTTCCTCGGTTGACTTCCTCGTTTGGTCTCGAGGAAACGCCAGATGGGTTTGTTTGATGATAGCCTCGTGTTGGATCCGAATAGGTCTTTCTCACCCTCTCTAATAGCCGCCATTGTATCGAGTCTCTATAGGTTGTTTAGTGCTCGCCGCCGCCGCCATCCACCATACCTATGTAGGCGAGGACCACAATTCTAGCCTCGCTGCATCGCCTCGATCGACGCTCCTTCTTTTCCCTTTGCCCTTTGTCGGCACCCTTTTGTTTAAGCAGGTTTTGAGATCGACGTCGTTAGCGGGTTACCCTTCCGGCTTGGCCTCAAGGGGTTATGGACGCCATTGGTTATTCTTCGTGGCTCTTAGCCCCATTTGCATCTTGTCCGTAGTCGGACGCCCCATCGCTTTTCAAGGTGATTTGGATCTTTGTACCGGTATTTGTATTCTTGACTCTTTGAGTCATTTGTATATATCTCTGCTCGTGGGTCCCATCGAGGACTGTTGTGTAATGTTATTACTTTGTTTTTCCACCCGCACGAAAGTGCCTGGTGGGCACCTTCGAATCGTTTCTATGCGGGTTTGGAGAGTTTCGCTAAAACTTGCATAGGGCCGATTCTGAGGGTGTTACAACATACTCCTATAGATAAGCGTAGCATAAAGATCAAGTCATTTCATTAGTTCAATTGCTATATGCTTTCTGATACATAGTAACCTAATTCCTTCGACCATGAGATCATGCATATCACCTTTACCAGATGGATGCTTTGATGACATCAAACACCACACCGAATCGGGTGGCTATAAAGGTGGCATTGAGTGTTTGGAAAGTATTGGTTGAAACACATGGATCAAGAGTGGGATTTGTCCATCCATATGACGGATAGATATACTCTGGGCCCTCTCGGTGGAATGTCATCCAATTAGCTTGCAAGCATGTGACTGGGTCACAAGGGATCACATATCACGGGAACGAGAAAAGAGTACTTATCGGTAACGAGGTTGAACTAGGTATGCAGAGATACCGACGATCATAAACCTCGGATAAGTAAACTATCGTGAGACAAAGGGAAATTGGTGTCGTATGTAAGTGGTTCATTCGATCGCAAAGTAATCGTAGAAATATGTGGGAGCCATATGAATTTACAGATTCCTCTATTGGTTATTGTTCGGAGAAGTGTCTCGATCATGTCCGCATAATTCACGAACCGTAGGGAGACACACTTAAGGATTCGACGTTGTTTTGAGTAGTTATGGTATTATGAGAAAGAGACCGAATGTTGTTCGGAGTCTCGGATGGGATCCGGGATATCACGAGGTGATCCGCAATGGTCCGGAGAATAAGATTCATATAAGGAAAGTCCCGTTTCGGAGTTCGGGAATGATTCCGGTGTTTTCATCGGGAATGTTCCAGAAGGTTCCGAAATGTCCGGCACTCCGGGGGGGAAGGGGTACATGAATGTTTCATTACATATTGGAATAATTGCATCATGTACTAAGTGTTCTTGCTGTTCCAAATAAGGGATTAAATTGAATCCTAAAACTGAAAAGTCAAATGGCCAGTTTGAAAGTCAAACGGCTAAAACAGGAAACTGAGGGAAACAAGCAAGAGGAGGTTGAAACCGACTTGGAGAGGAGTCCCTCCTCTCCAAGCCGGCGGCCCACCTAGGCCGAGTTGGGGATGGACTCCTCCCCCTCCTGGCCACGCCCTCCACCTATAAAAGGAGGGCAGGCCTCCTCTAGACACACAAGTTCCTATCCTCTAATCTAAATCCTAGCCCTAGACTCGGTTTAGAGCCGCTTTGGTTTAGAGCTTCTAATTGCACTAGCCTTCTGATTAGAGCCTTCTAATTGGTGTGTCTAAACCCTAGACCACTAATAGCTCTCTCTCTCATACTCCACCATACTGCCCGGCTTAAGGCGGCCTGTGGGATCTCCTCTACTTCGTACCACGCCAGTCTTCGGAATCGCGAGGAGAGTGCTACAACCTCCGCTCACTTGGAACAAGGGAGAGGAAGGTCTTTGTCGAGTACCGAACGTGTGACCGACTGCGGGAGCGCTGCCAGAACGCAGCGCCGGAAGGATCGTCTACGCGATCTTGAGATCGGGAAGAGTACGACTACATCACCCACGAGAATCCGCTCTCGTTAAACACTTTGGAATCTTCGAGGGTAAGTTATTCCATCAACTCGTTGCTACAATCTAGTAGATAGATCTTGGCTTGTTTGTTTGTATGCGATAGAAAATTTTTGTTTTCCATGCTACGAAACCCTACAGTGGTATCAGAGCCGTGTCTATATGTAGATCTGTTGCACGAGTAGAACACAATGGTCATTGTGGGCGTTGATGCTTTTATTGTCGATTGCTTTTTGTGTACTTTGCATCTTGCGGTATGTTGGGATGAAGCGGCCTGGGCTAACCTTACATGATATCGTTCATGAGACTTGCTCCACGCTTGACATGCAACTTGTATTGCATAAGTGGCTTTGCGGGTGCCTGTTTCTCCTAGCATAGTTAAGATCCAATTTACAACGGGTGATCAACAATGCTAGTATCAATGTTGTGGTTCTTGTTCGTAAGTTAGAACGATACTTTTTGAAAGCCCCAAACCACGTAAAATATGCAAAGAAAGTAGAGGTGTCTAACTTTGTTTTGCAGGGGTGTGCAGTGATGTGATATGGCCATGATTGTGATTATATTTGATGTATGCAATGTTCCTTATTGTAAGTTGGCAACCGGCAGGAGCCATATGGTTGTCTTTAATTTATGTTAAGACCCGCGTGTCTATTCAAAGTAGTTGTAATAGTTGAAGCCGGTGGGCGACAACCATGGAGAAGCGTCATTGACCTTGATGCAATGCCGGTGATGATGGAGATCATGTTCGTGCTTGAAGATGGAGATCGGAAGCACAAAGAAGAAAGGCCATATCATATCACATATTATTGAATTGCATGTGATGTTAATCCTTTATGCATCTTGTATTGCTTAGTAGACAGCGGTAGCATTATAAGATGATCCTCATGCACATGAATTTCAAATCATAAAGTGTTCACCCTTAGTTAGCACCGTTGCTAAAGCTTGTTGTTTCGAAGCACCACGTGATGATCGGGTGTGTTAGATTCTGCAAGTGTATACAACGTGAGCAAGCCAGATTTGCTCATGCGGAAACTAAGGTTTGATCTTGACGAGCCTAGCATGTATGACATGGTCTCGAACACGGATCACCGAAAGGTAAAGCATGAATCATATAGTAGATATGATGAACATGACGATTGTTCGCCATTGAAACTATATCAACTCTCGTGATGATCGGTATTGATGTAGTGGATTTGGTTCGTGTGATCACTAAAACAATGTGAGGGATGTTGTTTTGAGTGGGAGTTCACCTAGTTTAATTTCATCATTAATTTGAACTCAATTTGTCATAAACTTAGTCTAAACTATTGCAAATATGTTGTAGATCAATGGCAGCCCCTACCATCAATTTTAATGCGTTCCTAGAGAAATAAAAGTTGAAAAACAATGGAAGCAACTTCGTGGATTGGTTCCGCAATTTGAGGATTGTCCTCACAGCTGGTAATTTGACCTATGTGCTGGATGCACCGCTGGGTGACCCACCTGCAGCTGATGCTCCCGATGAAGTAAAGAATGTTTACCTCGCTCGGAAGAATCAGTACTCCATAGTTCAGTGTGCTATCTTGTATGGTTTGGAATCGGAGCTTCAGAAAAGGTTTGAAGAGTCAGACCCATATGATATTGTCGAGGATCTCAAATTTATTTTTGAGACTCATGCGGCAATTGAAAGCTATGAGGCTTCTGAAAAGTTCTTTAACTGCAAGATGGAAGAAGGCAGTCGGTGAGCATGTGCTTAAGATGTCCAGCACGCAAACAAACTTCAAAGCTTGGGTATAGTGATTCCTAATGCTTTGGGGATTTACCGTGTCCTCCAATCACTACCACCAAGTTACAAGAACTTTGTGATGAACTACAACATGCAGAACATGAACAAGACGTTACCAGAACTCTTTGCCATGTTGAAATCTGCAGAAGTGGAGATGAAGAAAGAGCACCAAGTGTTGTTGGTCAATAAGACCACCAAATTTAAGAAAGGCAAGTCTAAGCAGAAGGGACACTTCAAGAAGGGTGGTAAGAAAGTTTCCACGCCGGCGAAGAAGACCAAAGCTGGGCCCAAGCCTGATACTGAGTGCTTTTACTGCAAGGGAGAAGGTCCTTTGGGCGGAATTGTCCAAAGTACTTGGCGGATCGAAGAACGGCAACATCAAGAAGAAAGGTATATCGATATACATGTTATTGATGTGTATCTCACTAGTACTCATAGTAGTGCACGTATTTGATCTTTGGTTCGGTTGCTCATATTTGTAACTCAAAACAGAAAAGCAGCTAGCTAGCGAAGAACGAGGTGACGATGCGCTGGGAAGCGGATCAAAGGTTGATGTGATCGCGGTCGGCACGCTACCCTTCATCTACCATCGGGATTAGTTTTATACTTAAATAATTGTTATTTAGTGCCCGTGTTGAGCATGAACATTATATCGGGATCTTGTTTATTGCAAGACGGTTACTTGTTTAAGTCGAGAATAATGGTTGTTCGATTTATATGAGTAATATGTTTTATGCACATGCACCTTTGATAGATGGTCTATTCTTATTGAATCTCGATAGTGGAAATACACATATCAACAACATTGAGGCTAAACGTTTGAAATCAGCGATAATTCGACCTATATGTGGCAATGTCGTCTTGGTCACATTGGAGTGAAGCGTATGAAGAGACTCCATTCGATGGACTTCTTGAATCACTTGATTTTGAATCACTTGAAAGATCTGAAGCATGTCGATGGGAAAAATGACTAAGACTCCATTTTCTGGTATGATGGAGCGAGCTACGGACCTATTGGAAATCATACATACCGATGTGTGTGGACCAATGAGTGTAGCATCGCGCGGTGGTTATCGTTATGTTCTTACCTTCACGGATGACTTGAGTAGATATGGGTATATCTATTTCATGAAACATAAGTCCGGAACTTTCGAGAAGTTTAAGGAGTTTCAAAGTGAGGTAGAGAATCAACGTAACAAGAAGATTAAATTTCTACGTTCTGATCGTGGAGGTGAATATCTAAGTTACGAGTTTGGCGAGCATTTGAAGAAATGCGGAATACTTTCACTGATTGACACCGCGGAACACCACAGCGTAATGGTGTGTCCGAACGTCGTGTCGAACTCTCTTAGATATGGTTCGTTCTATGATGTCACTTACAGTTTACCGCTATCATTTTGGGGTTATGCATTAGAAACAGCCGCATTCACTTTAAATAGGGCACCGTCTAAATCCGTTGAAATGACACCGTATGAATTATGGTTTGGGAAGAAACCTAAATTGTCGCTCCTTAAAGTTTGGGGATCTGAAGCCTATGTAAAGAAGTTACTGATAGGACAAGCTTGAACCCAAAGCGGAAAATGCGTCTTCATAGGATACCGAAGGAAACTATTGGGTATACCTTCTATCATAGATCCGAAGGCAAAATCTTCGTTGCCAAGAATGGATCCTTTCTAGAGAAGGAATTTCTCTCGAAAGAAGTGACTGGAAGGAAAGTAGAACTCGACGAGGTTGTCGAACCTTCTCTCGAAATTGCGAGTAGCGCAGCACCGGAAGAAGTTCCTGTGGTGCCTGCACCAATAAGAGAGGAAGCTAATGATGATGATCATGAAACTTCGGTTGAAGTTGCTACAGAGCCTCGAAGGTCAACGAGAACTCGTACCACTCCAGATTGGTATGATCCCGTTATGAGTATCATGTTGGTGGACAACACCGATGACCCCGAGACATATGAGGAAGCTTTGATGAGCCCAGATTCCAATAAATGGCAAGAAGCCATGAAATCCGAGATTGGATCCATGTACGAAAACCAAGTATGGACTTTGGTGGACTTCTGGGATGGCGAAAGGTCATCGAGAACAAATGGATTTTCAAGAAGAAATCAGATCTTGATGGTAATGTTATCTATAAAGCTCGACTTGTCGCAAAAGGGTTTCGACAAATTCAAGGAGTTGACTACGATGAGACTTTCTCACCAAGATGGCGAAGCTAAAGTCTGTGAGGATTATGTTAGCAATCGCTGCATATTATGATTATGAGATATGGCAGATGGATGTCAAAACAGCATTCCTCAATGGAGACATTGACGAAGAGTTGTATATGATGCAACCCAAAGGTTTTGTCGATCCTAAAGATGCTAACAAGGTATGCAAACTTCAACGGTCCATCTATGGATTGAAGCAAGCATCACAAAGTTGGAATCAACGTTTTGATAAGGTGATCAAAAGTTTTGGTTTTATACAAACTTATGGAGAAGCTTGTATTTACAAGAAAGTGAGTGGGAGCTCTGTAGCATTCTTAATACTATATGTGGATGACATATTGTTGATTGGGAATGATGTAGACCTTCTTAATAGTGTCAAGGAATATTTGAATAATAGTTTTTCAATGAAGGATCTTGGCGAAGCAGCTTACATATTAGGCATAAAGATTTATAGAGATAGATCGAAGCCAAATATCATTGTCACAGAGTACATATTTGGACAAAGTTCTAAAGAGGTTTGGAATGGAAGAAAGCAAGAAAGGGTTCTTGCCCATGTTGCTAATCGACCTTGAGTAAAACTCAAAGTCCGACATCGGCGAAGATAGAGAAAGGATGAGTAAGACTCCTATGCCTCAGCCATAGGATATCTAATGTATGCCATGCTATGTACTAGACCCGACATTGCATATCTTGTTAGTTTAACTAGCAGATATCAAAGTGATCCAGAGTGGATCATTGGACGTGATCAAAAACATCCTTAAGTACTTGAGAAGAACTAAGGATATGGTTCTTTCTTATGGAGGTGATGAACAGCTCGTTGTTAATGGTTACACCGATGCTAGTTGGAACACCGATCCGGATGATTCTAAATCACAATCTGGATACGTATTTATTTTGAATGGAGCAGCAGTTAGCTGGAGGAGTGCAAAGCAAAGCGTTGTGGCAAGATCTTCAACTGAATCGGAATACATGGCTGCTTCGGAGGCTTCACAAGAAGCGATATGGATGAAAGATTTCATTACAGAGCTGGGTGTGGTTCCTAGTCTATTGGACCCAATGTCTATCTCTTTGATAACATGGGCGCCATAGCCAATGCGCAAGAACCAAGGTCACACAAGAAGCTGAAGCACATCAAGCTGCGTTTTCACGCTATTCGAGAACATATCCAGGATGGGGATATAAAGATTTGCAAAGTACACACAGATCTGAATGTGGCGGATCCGTTGACTAAACCTCTCCCGAGGGCAAAACATGACCAGCACCAAACTGCCATGGGTGTTCGGTATATTACCATGTAATCTAGATTAGATGACTCTAGTGCAAGTGGGAGACTGTTGGAGATATGCCCTAGAGGCAATAATAAATGTAGTTATTATTATATCTTTGTGTTTATGATAAATGTTTACATTCATGCTATAATAGTATTAACAAGGAAACATTAATACTTGTGTGATTTGTAAACTTAATTTGAAGTCCCTAGTATAGCCTCTATACTTCACTAGCTTGTTGGTTGATTAATGATTGTGGTTTCCCTATCATGAACATTGAGATGTTATCAACAACAAGATCATATCGTTAGGAGAATGATATGGTGGACATACTCCTATAGATAAGCGTAGCATAAAGATCAAGTCATTTCATTAGTTCAATTGCTATATGCTTTCTGATACATAGTAACCTAATTCCTTCGACCATGAGATCATGCATATCACCTTTACCAGATGGATGCTTTGATGACATCAAACACCACACCGTAACTAGGTGGCTATAAAGGTGGCATTGAGTGTTCGGAAAGTATTGGTTGAAACACATGGATCAAGAGTGGGATTTGTCCATCCATATGACGGATAGATATACTCTGGGCCCTCTCGGTGGAATGTCATCCAATTAGCTTGCAAGCATGTGATGGGTCACAAGGGATCACATATCACGGAACGAGAAAAGAGTACTTATCGGTAACGAGGTTGAACTAGGTATG
Source organism: Avena longiglumis (assembly GCA_030063025.1). Classification (NCBI taxonomy): domain Eukaryota; kingdom Viridiplantae; phylum Streptophyta; class Magnoliopsida; order Poales; family Poaceae; genus Avena; species Avena longiglumis. The sequence goes on along the minus strand of CP125978.1, from coordinate 414,992,301 downwards.
CGAGAGATACCCGACGATCATAAACCTCGGATAAGTAAACTATCGTGAGACAAAGGGAAATTGGTATCGTATGTAAGTGGTTCATTCTATCAAAGTAATCGTAGAAATATGTGGGAGCCATATGAATTTCCAGATTCCTCTATTGGTTATTGTTCGGAGAAGTGTCTCGATCATGTCCGCATAATTCACGAACCGTAGGGAGACACACTTAAGGATTCGACGTTGTTTTGAGTAGTTATGGTATTATGAGAAAGAGACCGAATGTTGTTGAGTCTCGGATGGGATCCGGGATATCACGAGGTGATCCGGAATGGTCCGGGGAATAAGATTCATATAAGGAAAGTCCCGTTTCGGAGTTCGGGAATGATTCCGGTGTTTTCATCGGGAATGTTCTAGAAGGTTCCGGAATGTCCGACACTCCGGGGGGAAGGGGTACATGAATGTGTCATTACATATTGGAATGATTGCATCATGTACTAAGTGTTCTTGCTATTCCAAATAAAGGATTAAATTGAATCCTAAAACTGAAAAGTCAAATGGCCAGTTTGAAAGTCAAACGGCTAAAACAGTAAACTGAGGGAAACAAGCAAGAGGAGGTTGAAACCGACTTGGATAGGAGTCCCTCCTCTCCAAGCCGGCGGCCCACCTAGGCCGAGTTGGGGAGGGACTCCCCTCCCTCCCCTGGCGTGCCGGCCCCTCCACCTATAAAAGGAGGGGCAGGGCCTCCTCCTCTAGACACACAAGTTCCTATCCTCTAATCTAAATCCTAGCCCTAGACTCCGGTTTAGAGCCGCTTTGGTTTAGAGCTTCTAATTGCACTAGACTTCGGATTAGAGCCTTCTAATTGGTGTGTCTAAACCCTAGACCACTAATAGCTCTCTCTCATACTCCACCATACTCGCTCCGGCTTAAGGCGAAGCCTCGGGATCTCCCTCTACTTGGTACCACTGTTATGCTACCGGAATCGCGAGGAGAGTGCTACAACCTCCGCCTCTTTGGAACAAGGGAGAGGAAGGTCTTCGTCGAGTCCGAACGTGTGACCATGAGCTACTTGGGAATACTTGTGGGAAGGATCGTCTACGCGATCTTGAGATTGGGAAGAGTACGACTACATCACCCACGAGAATCCGCTCTCGTTAAACGCATTGGAATCTTCGAGGGTAAGTTATTCCATCAACTCGTTGCTACAATCTAGTAGATAGATCTTGGCTTGTTTGTTTGTTTGTATGCGATAGAAAATTTTTGTTTTCCATGCTACGAAACCCTACAGCTATATTGAACATATTTTATTTATTTTTTGTTTAAAAACATACATGAAATTCATACAATAATGATGAAATAGTCAAAAGTTTCTTAAGCAAACAAAATTTCTCAATCCAGGACAATGCAACCCCAATTTATAATTGTATTAAAATCTTGGTGAATTATTGTCTAGAGGTGTTTAATTTTCAGTGTTATTTTCTTCATACATCTATTTGGTTTGTTGACAATGCTATGTTCTATAATTATCATGTTACTGTTAGCTAGATATATTACTTGGTCCCAAACCGCATTGATGAAATGTGTTTTTTGAAATGCGATGCGCCTGGTTTGATATACGGCTATTTTTTTCTTTCATTATGTTCTACCATGTGTTTACTTGTGAAAAATATATTTTGATTTATTTTTACTACACTAGAATAACAACGCCGACTCTACATATTCCTCTTTTTAATCATGTTTCTTTCTAATTTTTAAGTAGATGGCGTCCTATGACCTCCATGCAGGACATTAGATTTGAAATAATAACATAATAGAAAAACCGAAAAGGAAATTTATGCCCTTGCTTCGATGGAGGTACAATTTAAACTAAAACTCAAAAACACTTAAGATTTGAAAGGGCCTACGAGGAAATGCGAGTACATGACAAATCTTATGTCTTTGTTCCTCCAACATGTGTCTACTAGTTTCATGTAAGTACACAATGGTTAAGTTCATGCTCAGTGCGTCAATTCAAAAATATTGTTTAATCTTCCATATGTTTTGATAATGGGATTTATTTTTTAAAGACAAATGATTTCCCTTAATTCGTTGAATAAGAAGAAAGTAATAAATTTACTATGCACAGAGGCTGCAGACCTGAAATAAAACTAAGCCTAATCTCCCGGTAATAGATGATGAGATAAAACAAATGGAATAAACTTAGACGTTGGGTAATACAATATTCCATTTTCCAAACATAAACTTTGAGCCAATATCATGACGGTTCAGACTCTAGAAGAACACTCGAACAGACAAAACACATCAATGTTACCCTTAGTGCTAAAAAAGTTATGACATTTTTTCTAAATCACATGTATATAGACACGTTTTGGCGTGCACCTTCACTCGTTTTAGAGTCTGTATAGTGCACTTATAAATATCAAAAACATCTTGTAATTCGGAGGAGGGTTAGTATTTGCTTAGGAACAACTATACAAAAATAAACAAGACACAACCCCACAAAAAACAAGACAGAAACACAACATATATATACTTTCTTGTAAAGAAAACCCCCACTAACTAGCAATTATTATACTCTATCTCAATATGTAAGCTATCCACATCACCCACTACTTTAGTCAATAAATTGGCCATATCACAATCACCGTGGGTTATGGTGATGATTCATATTTTGGATGATGTTCTGCGACATGGTAGCGAGATACTTTGTTAAATTTGGTTAAAACTTGATGATTGTCGCGGTTAAACGGTCGAATTTGTTTAAATTCTATCATTTGTAGTTTAGTTTTACGGTTTCGTATCATTTTTCCCTGGCAGAAACCGTGTGCGCGAAAGTGTAAAAAGAGAATATTCCCTTTTCTAGTTTGGTTTTGAGAGATCTGTTCCACCCCGTCGCTCGCGGCCTGAAAAAACCCGCCAAATGCAACCTGGGAATGCGTTTTCCGGTTCTCCCTTTTATGGTGTCTTCTAGAGATGCTCTAAGTCAACTTACCCCATGTCAGGTCTCTTTTTTCTTGGGCCTTCGCCATTATCTATTTTATTTAATTTTCTTCCCATCACTGTTTGTTCATACTTTCATACTTGACTTCATTTTGACTAACTAGCATGGGGGACCTTGTGGCAACCCTATATAGAAAAAATTATTCCCCAATAAGTAATTCGATATAAGGTTTTGTAGTTTATTCCGCTTGTGCATGTCATTCTTTGCACCAATAAATAATTTGGTTTACTCTAGTATTCTTTTGCATGGATGCGTAGAGTCGAAATTATTGTGAAGTTTTGATAGAGTAAAAGAGCATGTTAAAAACGTGTCCACTAAAAAAGGCACTTGAGTAAAAAAGATATTGTAATTACAATTAGCATTTATTAGAAGATCAAAAGCTTGTAACAGAAGGAGTGTTTTGAGGTCTTGACTTAAGGACCATTTTGTGGTTTTCCAAATTGTGCTATATTGAACATGTTTTATTTATTTTTTGTTTAAAAACATACATGAAATTCAGACAATAATGATGAAATAGTCAAAAGTTGCTTAAGCAAACAAAATTTCTCAATCCACGACAATGCAACCCCAATTTATAATTGTATTAAAATCTCGGTGAATTATTGTCTAGAGGTTCTTAATTTGTAATGTTATTTTCTTCATACAGCTATTTGGTTGGTTGGCAACGCTATGTTTTATTATTATCATGTTACTGTTAGCTAGATATATTACTTGGTCCCAAACCGTATTGAATGTAAATTGTTTTTATGAAATGCTATGCGCCTGGTTTGATATGCGGATATTTGTTTCTTTCATTATGTTTTATCATGTGTTTACTTGTGAAAAATATAATTTGATATATTTTTACTATACTAGAATAACAACGCCGACTCTACATATTCCTCTCTTCTTTATCATGTTTCTTTCTACTTTTAAAGTTGATGAAGTCATCATGACCTCCGTGCACGACATTAGATTTGAAATAATAACGTAATAGAAAATCCGAAAAGGAAATTTATGTCCTTTATTCGGTGGAGGTATAATTTAAATAAAACTCAAAAACGCTTAAGATTTGAAAGGGCCTACGAGGGAATGCAAATACATGACAAATCTTATATCTCTGTTCCTCCAACATGTGTCTACTAGTTTCATGTAAGTACACAATAGTTGAGTTCATGCTCAGTGTGTGAATTCAAAAATATTGTTTAAGCTTCCATATGTTATGATAATGGGATTTATTTTGGAAACACAAATGACGAGGTTTGATCTCATCAATGCCCATTGTTATGGATTTGGGTTTTGGAGAAGATGGGGATGCTGGAGATCGTGGAACGGTTAGCAAACAAGCAACATGGGGACACAAGGTTTACCTGTGTTCGGGCCGGAGGGAAAACCCTACTCTTATGCGCTCTTGATTATGGCGAACCAAGGTTGAGGGTCAGATGCAATCTGGCGTGGAGGTGTGTATGTGAAAGTATGAGGAGGAGCTCTAGGTCGTGCCCTCCTAGCCTTTATATAGACTCAGGCAGGTCCCGGGCATAGACCTAGTCGGTTACAGGTTCTAGGGTTTTACCCCTTTGAATTTCCTATCTACTCTAGTCTTGCTCTCCAAGAATCCGAAAGCGTCATGGGCCTTGGCCAGCCAAAAATCTTCATGGGCCGGCGTATAATTGTCGTGGGCCTTCCTTGGGCTGGACCAGGTATGCTGATATCATGTACCCGCGGGGTATAACCATGTTAGTAGCCCCCGAGTGTTCAGTTGAATCGTAGATTCGGCTGAGGACTCTGCAATCCTTTGGGTGCAACTATGTATTTCAATAGTTCATGTGCAGGGATTGCTGATGCGTGTGTCTGACTCACCCGACGGATCAGGGTCAGTAAACCGTCTTAGGACGAAACAACACGATCTTCTTCAGGTTGGAGTCCCTTAACTCGAACCCGGAACATATGCTGGCGTAATTCGACTCAAGCCGGGGAGGACTTACAGGAGTGGAATTCCAGTGAATTTAATTGATGTACCCAACGCGTCCATCGGGATTTTTCATCGCACCTGTTAGCACGGGTTTTTACTAGCAGAGCGCAGTCGTGTGCGTTGTCAGGCCATCAGATGATATCTGTAGGTCTTATCTTTGTGTCGCAGACACAGCATCCGAATTTTTATCACCGCGGAGGTGTTTTCGGGTGGTCAAGGAGAACTTTGCTCACTTAACGTTTAGTTGGGGCAGAGTTGCCGAAAAGTTTTTTGCATGCTGATCCGAAGGATCACAGTCGAAGAATTCATAGGGTGCGCGACCAGTGCTCCCTATGGGAGTAGCCCCCGAGTGTCTGTTCGAGTCGCAGACTCGAGCGGAGACTTTAATTCAGACGTTGTTCAGTTTTAAGTCCGTAGGACACAAAAAATTTCGGATGATTAAATCCGTCCTCCCTATGGGAGTAGCCCCCGAGTCCATAGTGGATTCGTAGACTCGACGAAGGACTCGAAGTAACAACTTGCTTCTACGCATCTTTCGGGTGCGCGGCCAACGCTCCTGATAGGAGTAGCCCCCGAGTAATTGGTCGAATCGTAGATTAGAGTGAGTACTCTTAACTTCGTAGCCGGAAAAATTGTAGCCGTTGCTAGTGTAGCTTTTGATGACGTCAGTGCTGACGCTCGATGACCTCAAGCGTCTGCTGCGCTAGAGATAACTTGACTGGACGAACATAGGTCCCACTGTCTGACCTTGAATTGACCGGTCACGCGCGGCATGGAGATAATTACAGCGTCGCCTCAATTTCCGCGCGTAGTGGACGGCGTGTTAGCGACGGTTCGTTGTGATGCTGACACGTGTATGTCCTGATCCTGGCGTTGGCGTTAGGTCTTCTTGATGGACGGCTGCCGTGCGTCGTCCTCGTCGTAATAATCCTTGGGGAAAATTTTAGTTTGTTTTCACCGCATCTGTTCTTGCTTTCACTGCTTCCTTGCGTTCTGAGAGCTTTTGCTGCGCGCTGGAATATCCTTGCACATTTCCTTCTTCCCTTCTACGCTCTCACCGCCGGCGCCGCCGTACCGCGATGGGGAAGCCGAAGAAGTCGTCGTCTGCGTTTGGCACCAGCGCCGCCGGAGGGAAGAAAAGTGCCGCCGCTACCCGTGTCACCAACGGTGGCTGGCGACGATCGGAGACGTGGGAGAGTGATCTCCTCAGGCTTCGCGAGCGGGGCCTGATCCCGCAGGATAGGGAGGACGTTAAACTCACAGGAAATGAGGTAATCCCCCGTCCCCCCGTTGGGTATCGGGTTATGTTCCTTGCCTTTGTCTTTTGCAGATTTTCCTTCCCAGTCCACGACTTCCTTCGTGGACTGCTTTTTCTATACGGTGTCCAATTGCACCATATTTCCCCCAATTCTCTTCTAGGGACTGCTGGCTCGGTATTGAGCCGCACTTTGGCCTCTTCCGGAAACTTTATTCCGTGAAGAGGAAATCTGGTTCGTATGGTGTTTATCCCATTGGGGGTTGCATCATCTCCCTCAGGTCCAATCTGCTTTTCTTTTCTTTTTCCATGTCCGAATATGTCTAGTACTGGCGAAGGCGATGGTTTTATATCCGCGACTCCGTAGTACCTGGGTAAGATTTTGGTCTTGTTCCTTTCGACCCCTCCCAGGAGATTGAGCCGAAAAGGTCTTGGAAAATCAAGGTCTTGGATGGCGAGGTGGCGGAGATTGAGGCTCTATATCGTCGGGTGGAGGATCTCCAGTTGATTCCGGAGAAGGAAGTGAACGGTGTGGATATCATCCGCACCTTTCTCGAGCGTCGGGTGCAGCCACTCCAGGCTAGGGTGCACCCTATGTTCCTTTATGCTGGCCGGCGTGATCCGACGAGGGTTTCGGCTGAGAAAATCTCCCAGGGAGATCTTGACAGGGCCCTTCGCTTGCTGCTGAAGTTCAAGGCCGGAGAGGATATCCCGGGGAAGTCGCTGAGTCCTCTGTTTTCTTCTTCGCTTCTTGTTCCACAGGTGTAGATCCGTGCGCGTAGCACTATTTTTCGACTGCATTGTGTTGTGCTTGTTTGCTAACAAATTGTTCTTCTCCTGTGTAGAGCTTCAAAGTGCCGGGTATGTCGCCTCCATTACCCGAAGTATATCCGGATGCTCCGGATAATGATTAGGTGGATTCCATGTCCGAGCTGCCATCGGCGCGATCTCCGGCTGAAGATGCCAACGAGTCGAGTGAGGACCACACTCGCAAATGATCGCGGAGCTCCAGCGAGTCTTCGGATGCTTCGACTCCTCCGACTCCTAGGAATCCTCTGTGTCTTGAGCGCCATAGTGATGGGCATGGAGGCTCTTCCTCCCCTATTCCTGCTCTTCCTGTGCGGGCTGTAGAAGGCCCGCCAAATGGCGGAAGAAGGAAGAAAAGAAGAAAGAGAAGAAGGAAGAGAAGAAAGAGGAGAAGAGGGTCCGAAGGACCCCTCCTGTCTTCAACCTTAGCGAGATTGACTCGTAAGTTTCCTCTCTACTGCGCTTTCTTTTCTTTTTACTTTGTTCTTGTACTAATTTGTTCGTGTGCAGGCACTCTTCCAATGACTCCTATAGCGACGGTGCTCGGGAGATGATGGGGGAGTCGAAAGTCATGTCTCCTCCTCCTCAGACGGTGGCAACTTCTGAGGGCGCTGCTCCGAACCCTCCTCCACCGGAGGTGCAGGTGGTTGCGCCTCAGAATTTCGCCAGCGGGCCTTCGACGTCGCCATTGGATCATGTAAGTCTCCTTCCACGGGGGAAGCCCCCGCGCGTTTGTAAAAGATTTTTCTTGTTTTGTTCTTCGAGTCGCGGGGGGAGCCCCCGAGCGTTTTCGTGTGCGTCTTTTGCTTCTGTTCTTTTTCCGTTGGGCGTAGCCCCCAGGTCCTTTTTCTGACTGGTAGGTTTTCTTCTTGCAGCTTTTTGTACAGGATGCCAAGCGACTGGTGCAGGAGCACCTGGTGCTGGAGGCCAGCCTCAAACAACTTCAAGGTATTGTTATGCCTTTGATGTTTGCTTCTTCGTGTATTCTTGTCCTGTTATCTGACACCTTTATTTTTTGGATGCAGAGGAGCATAACACCTCCCTTCATGAGATCGATGCTCTCAAAAAGAGTCTTGGTCAAGCGGAGAAGAAGGCCGAGGTCGCCGTTGGTGCGAAGGAGCGCCTTGAGATGGAGCTGGCTACTGCGGCCGAGGCTAAGGAGCGCCTGCAGCAGGAGGCCACGGACCGCGAGGAGCAGCTTGCCACTGCTCCGGCTGCGCGTGAAAGAGAAGTGGCTGGCAAGCTCATGGATGCTGCCAAGGCTGTTTCGGGTGAGTATGTTCTTTTGCCCCTTTTGTTTTTCTTGTCTTTCTTCTGGGTGCTTTCTTCATTCCTTTTCTTTATTGTCTCAGATGCCTCAGGCATCGAGTTTGACCGCAGCACTCTGGAGCACGGGAGTGCTCTAGATGATGCTACTGCAGCGGTCGAAGATCGCTGCAGCACCGTCGTCAGCTCACTTGCCAAGGCCAAGGAGGTCCTTGGCCGCTTCTACAAGGAGCTTGTCCCCAAGGGCGCGGCTCTTGATGATGTTGACGCCTTGGCGGAGGCATTGTCAGCCGAAGCGCCTGCGGCGTACAAGCGCAAGCAGAAGGGCATTGGCGCGTTCGTCGGGCTGGCGATGGCCTTGGCGGCTGGAGCGGAGCTGGACCTTCCCCCGATCACCTCCCGGATGCTGACGACCACGGATGGATCCGAGGTAGCCTTCGCTACCTATTCTGCTTGCTGCAAGCGATATGGGCCCAAGCTGATTGATCTGCTGGCCGAGTACGCGCTACGGCAGCAGGGGGAAGCCAGGGCGAGGCAATCCGGCTCTGAGGCGACTCAGGGCGCCGCGTCTTAGGCGCTGTAGCTGTAGGAATAGTTTGTAATTTTCTTTTACTATAATTATTTTGAGGAAACAAAAATCCCTGTGCCACGTAGTGGCATTTATCCACTTAATGAATTTTGTTGAGTTGTGTTCTTCGCCGTCTGAGTGTTTATGTCCTTTTCTTTTCTGCTTCTCTAGGTTCCTTCGGGTGCTGATCCTGTTGACACCTCGTCTGCAGCGCGGCTGCGGCCATCTTTGGATGATTCGTCACAACTTGCTTTTCTTCGAGACCGTGTTCGTAGTCTTGAGAAGGAGTTGCTTGGGGTGCGTGGTCACGCCGATGTTTGGAAGTTCAAGGCAGATCAAGGTGCACCCAGAGAGGAGTATTTGATGGCGGAACTGCTTCGACTGTCTGAGCAGCTGCAATGTAAGTTGTTCTTTGTTTTCGGGCTGCAGCTCATTTCTTAGGATGCGTACGCTTGTCCTGCTTCTTACTTTTGTGCGAGTATCGCAGGTGCTAACCTTGCTCTAAGGGAGGAGAAAGAGCGTGTTGTTGTTCGGGTCAATTGTTTGACTCAACAGGACATGGAAGCTGGCGGGTTCTTCTGGATGGATCGCGACCGTGCCATGGCTCTGGCAACGGTGCAGGATCGCGTTCACCAAGTATCGCGGGTGCTTCGTCAAGTGCAGACTTCACCCTCGTCGATTCTGCATGTGATGTTTCCCCTGGATGTTGTGCCAACAACCCTGTCCGGTCTTCTGTCTAGAGTTCGGAGCGTGACTCGTGTCCAGGAATTGGTGAGGCAGCAGCTCGTCGCAGGGGTGAAGGCTGCGCTGTCCCTTGTTAGGCTGCATCGTCCTGATGTAGATCTGTCTGCTGTAGCGGCTGGGCCACCTCTTCGGCCGGATGGTGGCGAGTGGGATATGCGTCCGCATTGTGCGGCTGTAAGGCAGTATGCCGAACAGGTCGTAGATTTGTTTGAGCAGCATGCTCAAGTTATTCTTCAGAATATGTATTACATGTAAAAGAGATAGATATAAAATTTGTATATTTCAACTGGGCATGTTGTGCCCTTTGTTATAAGGGTTTGTTTGAGCACGCAGTGCTTTTATTTGAGTACGTGTCCTTTTCGTTAGCCTGACGCTGTTAGCTACTCGGGTGTACACGTGTTATCCTCATTCGATGAAATCATGAAGGGGGGAAGCCCCCGAGTGCGTTTGTAGCATGAAGTAAAGTTGCAAATAGTAAAACGAAATTTTTGGGGCGAGACACTTAGCTTTATTTATATCGTAATGGAGGAAGTACATTGTTCGGCTGAGTAGCCTTGGCTGAATAGCCTTATTGAAAGTAAAGGGGTAGATAGCTAGGGGTAGAATCATCGCAAGTGCGCGATGTTCCATGGGTTGGAGTATGCGACCCCAGACTCCACGTGCTTGAGGCGATAGGCTCCACCTGGAATGACTTCGGTGATAATGTAGGGTCCTTCCCATGGTGACTCGAATTTCTTCGGTCGTTCTTGCTTGAGTCGCAAGACGAGGTCTCCTTCGACGAAGGACCTTGGGCGTAGCCTGCGGCTGTGGTAGTTGCGAAGACTCTGCTGGTACACCGATGATCTAGCTGCTGCTACGTCTCTTGCCTCGTCGAGTGTGTCGACGACGTCTTCGAGTGCAGCCGTGGATTCAGCTTCGCTGTAAGCGACGACCCAGGGGGCCCGGTGGCGTACTTCGGCTGGTAGCACGGCTTCGGCTCCATGCACCATGAAGAGTGCTGTGTAGCCGGTGGAGCTGTTTGGCGTGGTGCGCAAACTCCATAGGACGGATGGTAGCTCTTTCGTCTAGGCTCCGGCCTTTCGTTCGAGTGGGCTCATGAGGCGCTTCTTGATGCCAGCGCTGATTAGGCCGTTGGCCTTTTCGACCTGCCCGTTCGTTTGCGGGTGAGCCACTGAGGCGTATGTGATGTTGATCCCGAGGCCTTCGCAGAAGTCTTGGAATTCTTTGGAGAAGAAGTTCGATCCGTTGTCGGTGATGATGCTGTGCGGTATGCCGAACCTGTAGACAATGGATTCGAAGAACTTGACGGCGGTCTTGCCCTTTTGGTTGGTAACCGGCATGGCTTCGACCCACTTGGTGAATTTATCGACTACGACCAGGAGGTAAACGTGCCCCCCTTTCGAGGATTTTGGCAGTTTGCCGATCATGTCGAGGCCCCATTGAGCAAAGGGCCAGGCTATAGGTATGGGCCTGAGTTCTGACCCGGGTGCGTGTGGTTTGTCGGCGAACCTTTGGCACCCGCTGCATCTTCGGACGATGTCCTTTGCATCGCTCATGGCCATTGGCCAGTAGAATCCAGCTCGTAGAGCTTTGGCGACAAGGGAGCAGCTGCCTGCGTGATGGCCGCAGATGCCCTCGTGGATGTCTTGGAGGATGGTTTTCCCGTCACCGATGGTGACGCACCTTTGTAGTACACCCGTAATACTGCGCTTGTACAGCTCGCCATTGATGATGGTGAAAGCTTTCGACCGGCGAGATATGCGTCGGGCATCCGTCGGCCGTCGTGCGCTCCGTTTATCAAGAACTGGAGGTACGGTTGCGTCCAAGTTTCTTCGACTGCCATGACCTGCATCAGGTTGACCATAGCGACCTCTATGTCCAGTTTCTCGGGTCCTTCGTGTCTTTCGGGCAGAGTAGCCCCCGAGTGTTCTGCTTCTTCCGGTGATCCCTTAGGGAATTTCCGCTTGATGGATGGCACGCAGATCTGTTCGAGGAACACACCTGGTGGCACCTTTGTGCAGGTGGAGCCGATGTTGGCGAGTCTGTCGGCTTCTTCGTTGCTTTCTCTTCCCATGTGCCGAAGCTCGCAGCCGTCGAATTCTCCTTCGAGTGCGTTGTAGAGTGCGCGGTACGCAATCATGTTTTCGGCGTGTGCGTCACACTCGTTCATCGTTTGCTGGACGACGAGGTTGGAGTCACCGTAGATGACCAGGCGCGTTGCGCCGCAGATCTTTGCCATCCTCATGCCGTGGATGAGGGCTTCGTATTAAGCCTGGTTGTTGTAAGCTCGGAATTTCATCTGGAGGACGTACTTATCCGGGTCGCCTGGAGGTCAAGATGTCCCGGCTCTGCTCCAGCTTCGCTTGAGCCGTCTGGCGCATTGTCCATGATCGCGACATGTCCGGGTGTCCGCAGCCGCAGCTCCATCCAATGTACAAGGAAGTCCGGAGGACTTGAGATTTGATTATGAAGTCGCTTCTCGTAGACGATGTCCGTGGTGACTCTATGCCCCCACGTGGCCACGTCCTGTGGCCTCTGGGTTATTCAGGATGTTGTTCAGGGGTGCCTCGTTGACGAACATCACCTGGTGCTCCTGGAAGTAATGACTCAGTCGTCGAGCCGTCATGAACACGCCGTAGGCGAGTTTTTGGTAGTGAGGGTACCTCTGTTTTGTTGGCTTCAGTACCTCGTTGAGGTAGTAGATTAGGCTTTGGACTCCATGGGTCTTGCCTTCTTCGGGTCGTTCGACCACTAGCACGGTGCTAACCACCTGGTGTGTTGCTGATATGTACATCAGCAGAGGCTCGCGCTCCTTTGGCGTGACCAAAACGGGTGAGGTGGAAAGTAGACGTTTGAGGCTTTCGAACGCATCGTCGGCTTCGAGCGTCCACTCGAATTTATCTGCCTTTGGCGGCGGTAGAATGGCAGGCCTTCGCCCATGCGCGGTGATGAATCTTCAACGCCGCTATTCGCCCCGCGAGCTTGGACACCCTTGAGGTTTTTCGCTTCTCCATCGCCATGATGGACCTGATTTTCTTTGGGTTCGCCGATCCTCGCCGAGATGAAGTACCAAGCGGTGAGCCGATGGGACGCCGAAGACGCACTTTTCGGGGTTGAGCTTGATCCTGTAGCGATCGAGGTTGTCGAACGTCTCGCGGAGATCGTCGATGAGTGTTCTTGCCTCCCTGGTTTTGATGACTATGTCGTCTACATAGACCTGGACGTTGCGACCGATCTAGTCCTTGAGGCATGCCTGCATGCATCGCTGGTACGTGGCACTTGCGTTCTTTAGCCCGAAGGGCATTGTGTTGTAGCAGAACACTCTGAACGGTATGATAAACGCTGTTTTCTCTTGATCTTCGACCTTGAGCCGAATCTGGTTGTAGCCTGAGTAGGCATCAAGGAAGGAGAGTTTCTCACATCCTGCGGTCGAATCGATGATCTGGTCGATCCGAGGAAGAGGGAAGTGGTCCTTTGGGAAGTGCTTGTTTAGCGACGTGAAGTCTACGCACATCCGGAGGATATCCGTGTCCTTCTTGGGGACCATCACTATATTTGCGAGCCACTCGCTTTCTTTGATCTCCCTGATGAAGTCTGCGGCGAGTAACCTGTTTATTTCCTTCCCGATGGCTTCGGCCCGTGGCTCGGACAGTCTCCGGATGGACTGGTTGACGGACTTGGTGTCTGGAAAGACGTTGAGTGCGTGCTCGGCGAATTTCCTGGGAACTCCTGGCATGTCCACAGGACACCAGGCGAAGATTTCCCAGTGCTCACGGAGGAATTCGACGAGCGCGCTTTCCTATGCAGGGCTGAGGTCATTGGCGATCAGCGCCGTCTTGGAGGCATCTGTCGGATGGAACTGCACCTTCTTTGTGTTGATGGTGGAGTCGAAGGACATGTCAGGTGCGTTTTGTCGTGCGACAGGGGGTGCCCCATTGTCCGTCACCTCGCGGAGCCTTACGAGTTCCTCCTGCACGCCGAATGATTGGGAGATTCTGTTGAAATCCCTGTCGCATTGGTCCGATCGGGTGAAGCTCCCGTGGATTGTGATGACGCCCTTCGGCCCTGGCATCTTGAGTAGCAGGTATGCATAGTGTGGGACAGCCAAGAACCTTGCGAATGCTACACGCACGAGGATGGCGTGGTACTGTGATGACAGTCCACCACTTTGAATTCGAGCCGTTCCAGTCGGAAATTGTCCGGCTTGCCGACGATGACGTCGAGCCATATTTTTCCCAGGGGGAATATGCCCTTTTCTGGGACAATGCCGTGGAACGTTGTGTCCGATCGTTTCCGGGATGCATCGCGATCCGCATTCTTGTCGCTAGAGTACTGCGAACATCGTTGATGCCGCCGCCGCGTCCATGAAGACGCGGCTCATCTCTAAACCTCCGATCTCCAGCACTGTGGCAGCATGACCGGGCGAGGATCCGCAAGGGTGATCCGAACGATCGAACGTGATGCAGACTCCGATCCGCCGAGGTACTCGGGGATGGCGGGTGGAGTTGCCACGCCAGTTGATCTGTCGGTGATTTTCTTCGCACCTATTCGTGGGCGCCTTCGGATCATCGCGTTCTTTCGTGGGATACCCGTTCCCGCGTTGTTCTCGCCGGCCGCCGATGGTTGGTTCGGCCTCCTACATGTGGCGTGGAGGAGCTCCATGCGCTATCTCACCGGGCGCTGCGTTCTCGAATCCGTGAAGTGGGGCTCGCCTCATCTGGACCATGCTTTCGCTGAGTTTCTGGAACTCGCGGCAGTCCTTGAGCATGTGGCTTGCCTTCTTCTTGCCATCCTGCTTGTCGATGTAGAAGTGGATGGTGCATGGACCCGAAAGTTTTTCGTATGCTGAGGGTCCATTATCGCGGTCGCGGTGCTGCCACGACTGTGTTGGGCGTCCTCCATCGCGGAAGTTTCCTCCGCGGTATCCTCCGCTGTTGCGGTTGGCGTCGTTGCGGCGATCGGCGTAGCCGTCCACGACCATGTCGGGTCCATCGCGATCGTCGTAGACGCGCGATCTTCTCTTGCTACAACGCTCTTGTCGTCGGCCGTAGTCGTCCTCTTCTTTCGATTGTGCTTGGTGGATGGAATCTTCGCCGTCATCCCACCTGTTAGCGATGTCCATGAGGTGGTCGAGTGTTATTGGACTTGACGCGCCCGAGTTCCTCCTTGAAGTCTTGGCGCTTGACGCCGTCCCTGAAGGTGTCGATAGCCCTCTCTTCGGAGATGTGCGCTGTGGAGTTCTTGGTGTTGGACCATCGTAGTATGTACGAGCGAATGGATTTGCACGTTCGTTGAGTGCAGGCCCGCAACTCTTCGATTGAGGCGGGCCTCTTGCTGGTGCCCTTAAAGTTTCGGATGAAGCTGTAAGCTAACTCATCCCAACTTCGGATGGACCCTGAAGATAGGTCATGAGCCGATCCGGTCGCCTCCTATCAGCAATGTTGAAGGCATTGCATGGCGGTTTCTTTGTTTCCGCCGTGCAATTTTACGGATGACAGGTGGTCGCTGAGCCATGCCTTTGGGTCTTGTGTGTCGTTGAACTTCGGAGTATCCGAAGGAAGCTTGAAATTGCACGACATCCTTGTTCATCGAACAGATCTGCTGAAGCATCGGGCTCCGCAGAGTTCTCCTTCGTCTTCGTCCATCTCGGATTCAGACGAGTATGCGCGCTTGGCTCGCGCTTTGTCAATTTTGCGTTGTGTGAGCGCGTCCCTGGCATCGCAATCGCGGTTGCGGTGACGCGAACTCTTGTTCCTTCGAGGAAGTTCGTGGTCCTCTTCTTCGGATAAAGGGGTAGGGCTGCGGTCGAACTGACGTAGTTTTCTTCTTGGCCCGTAGGAGCTTGGTGAGCGCAGCTCGACGAGTCCGAGCCCGTAAGTGCGGACTTGTGCATGGCTCTTCAGTCCTCCGGAGGTGGGTGGGCTAAGGTACGCCTGTAGCTACCATGATCGCAGCTGCGGCGTTTGGGATGACGCGTTGCCGGGCGTACATCTCCATGAAGGATGAGTGGAGGTTGGTTGGTCACCTCACGGCTCCTTGGGATCCATGTTCTCCATCCGAGAGCGGTGCTTGTTTTGGTTGCCGCTCGAGCCGGAGCCGATGCCCATGGCGGAGAGTGCGGCTCGTCAGCGCTGGACTCGAGGTCGCTTGCTTTGCTTGTCAAGCACCTCCTGCATCTTGACCTTCTTCTTGTGCTCCTCGATCGGAGCGGATGGTAGGCCATCGAGATCCCGGAGGAGTCTGCAGTAGACTATGTTGCCCGCCACGGCGTTGCGTGCCTGGGCCCATCCTTCTTTGCTAAGGCGGATGACGTGGCCGTTGTTGTCCCCTTCGGATGGGGGGGACTGGCTTCTTCTGTTCCCGCCGTTTCGCTCTGGCGGGTTAGGTGTCGGGTTGGGTGTTTGCTGATCCCCGTCAGCTTGTATGACTACGGCGCATTGGTAGCGCTCGTAGATTGGTCCGTTGCTACCGCAGCTTTCAGATCCGGAACCGTAGGTCCCTTCATCCGATGGCGGATCGCACAGATCGGAGTTAAAGAATCGCCGTGTAGGAATCATCTGTTGATGATGTTGTGCGCAGCATGTGGTGGGTCCACGGCGTGCACGATTGATGGTAGAGGCACCCGCCAGGAGAAGGGTGCCGGTTGCCCAAGCGTAAGCTCAACAGGATTTCCGCCTACGGGCTTGAAGTCCTTCATGGTGGCCGGTGAGTGGGCAGTGAAGTCGAAAGCGTCGAAGAGGAGGTGACTCTCCGTCGCCGCAGAGTTGTAGATCGATCGGGTTGGGACCGTCACGATCGCACAATCAGCATCCCTAGTTCACACAGACGACGCCAATTGACGAGGTTTGATCTCATCAATGCCCATTGTTATGGACTTGGGTTTTGGAGAAGATGGGGATGCTGGAGATCGTGGAACGGTTAGCAAACAAGCAACACGGGGACACAAGGTTTACCCAGGTTCAGGCCCCCGGAGGGAAAACCCTACTCCTGCTTGTCTGCTCTTGATTATGGCGGAACCGAAGGTTACAGGGGTGCGCAGATGCAATCTGGCATGGAGGTGTGTATGTGAAAGTATGAGGAGGAGCTCTAGGTCGTGCCCTCTGTAACACCCTCAGAATCGGACCTATGCAAGTTTGAGCAAAATTCGCCAAACCCGCATAGAAACGATTCAAAGGTGCCCACCAGGCACTTTCGTGCGGGTGGAAAACGAAGTAATAACATTACACAACAGTCCTCGATGGAACCCACAGAACAGATATATATAACAGCGACTCCATGAGTCAAGTATACAGATATAATATACAAAGATCCAAATCACCTTGAAAACGATATAGCGTCCGTCTACGGACAAGATGCAAAAGGGGCTAAGAGCCCTGAAGAATAACCAATGGCGTCCATAACCTGCCTGTGCCAAGCGGAAGGGTAACCTCGCTAACGCGTCGATCCCAAAACCTGCTTAAACAAAAGGGTGACAAAGGGCAAAGGAAAAGAGGAGCCAAGATCGAGGCCAAGACACGAGGCTAGAATTCGGCGGTCCTCGCCTACATAGGTATGGTGGACTGAGCGGCAGCGGCAGCATGCACTGAACAACCTATAGAGAATCGATACAACTGGCGGTTATCAGAGAGGGGTAAGAATGACCTATTCGGATCCAACCTGATACTATCATCAAACAAACCCATCCTGGCGTTTTCCCCTCGAGACCAATCGAGGAAGTCAACCGAGGAACTCACACAGTTGGCAGTTTTATTTAATCAGTTATCGTTGCAGCAATTACTAGTCAGGTATAGATAATCATCCTGATAAATTAAGCAGTGGGCACTTTTAGTTAACCATTCCGTTATAGTTGCAACAATTACTAATCAGTTACAGATAGCATGAGATAAACCCAAAACCCAGCAGTTGTTGGTTCTTTTAATCAGCCATTCCGTTGTAGTTGCAACACTTACTAGTCAGGTACAATGGTCGCAAGCGGCACTCCAAACAAGCAGTTGTGGGCAGTATTAATTAGCCATTCCATTATAGTGAAGCTGATTACTAGTCATTATAAGTCAAATTTATAACAATAAACTTTAGTTATGCTTGTCTATGATCGAGATACTGTGCTCCAAGTCGTCCATATCCGCGGACACGGCTTTCAGAAAGTTTTACCCGGCCGGGGTGCACCAATAGCAACACACGCTCGATCAACCTCGGAAAAACCAAATCAAAACCCAACGAGGCTTTCACGACCGAACAATCACAGGATTCGTAAATATTTCGTGGGCCACCCCATTGAGTAGACCCGCAAAGTAAGCAAGCTTGAGACGGACTCAAGGTTTGCGTCAATGGTCAGAAGATCGGGAACCCGAAAACTCGGTGTCGATACCGTAATCACTCCGCTTCCTAACAAAGACAAAGGTGCTATCTCGCACAATTTAAATACATAAGTAGCATGGCATAAGTACAGGATCGTAAATAAAACCTCAAACTAGTTGTGGCCCCAAGAAATAAGATGAATCAAGCTCGCTCGGGGGGTCCCATATACCTCCGGATGTGGATAGCGCGATAAATCAAGGAACATGTATCAAGTACTGGGGTCTTCACGGACACAAGTGGGCGTTCGGAAACCAAATATTTTCTATCACCCACCGATGCCTCTGCTTATTTCAATTTTAGTTGTTAAACAGGAATTAAAGTGAACGATAAGTAACACTATGATCAGCTCCAACATCAACATGCGGCAATACATCAACAACTGTGGCACTTGACGACACGGAACATCAATATAGCAAGCGACTGCGACGCGCAAGACCAACTATCTACTAAACAACAGGCAATAGGGTGTGTCCAAGGCAATATAGGGCTGCACGGTATATCACAGGTACGGAAATTCTAAAGCATCGCAACACAGATAGCAATAGATCAACAGGAGGGAATAAATACTATGAAAGGAAGATAGGTAGAAAGGGGGAGATGCTCGCCTGAAAACATTGCCGAAAGATTCAATCGAAGATCGGGGCGAAGCTCACATCAACTCAACGGCCTTATCCGCGAAGAAGCAAAACTCTAGAATAAACATCGGGTGCACTATTTAATACAACGGCAGAAGATCGGCATGATGCATGAATGATGCATGACATGGCAAAGGTGCAATGCGATTAGGTCATATTAAACGGAACCGGGGTCCCGACAATTATTCAAGTGGTTCAATTATTTAGAACCCCGCAATTAAATGTTGTTTTAACATGGCCAAAATATAGTACCGGTTCGCTACATCAATTTAAATGAGGCCAATATAAGACTAGATTTGCCCGCATATGGGCCCCACATTTACTTATGAGGTGAATCGGCATAAGGCCCCCAAACCACATGACAATATGCATGCATGAACAATTAAGATGCGGCAAGTTTATTATATTATAAGATAGGATTCTCGGAAAGGGGTTCACACATTGAGGGGTCTCGACGAACTTGGGGGTCGGGGTAGGTCTCGGGGTCCAGGGTTCGACGATCTGGGGTTCGGACTCCGGGATCGGTCTCGGACAACGGAGTAGATCTGGCGTTCCGGGAAGAAGGACTTGGTTTGGTGTCGGGGCGCATCGGGTTCGTTTTTGGTCGGTGCCGTTCTTGTCGCATGCAGATCTTGTCGCATTCGTGGGTCGGGTCGGACTTGACCTTCGGGGTGAGGAACTTGGCATCCTCGAGGAGCACTTGTCGTATCCGTGTAGATGACCTGGGCGTCCGGGTTCTCGGCGGTCTCGGCGTCCGGAAAGAAGCACTTGTCGCACAGGGTCTCGATGTCCGGGGAAGTACTTGTCGTTCCATGGCGATCTTGGCGGCTTCGGAGGGTTTGAAGATGGGACTTCGGATCCACGAGGGAGAGAACGCCGTGTTCGGTCTTCGAGTCCCGGGAGCAAGCGCTAGGGTTCGTGTGGGCGATCATGTTTTCCATGAAGGAGGGCTCGGGGCTCGTCTTTGCTTGTCGATGGTCTCAGGAAGATCTTGAGACACCACGATTTGGGGATCACACCAACACCAAGCCACCACTATACTGTCAGATAGCAGCATTAACACTGCAGAACCCGAACGGCTCTGGCTCACTTGCGCACTCACACGGGAAGAAGGCACCCGCAACCATCCGACAGAGGCGGTCCCAGGCGAAGCGGCTCGCGGCGGCGGCCAACCGGCGTTAGGGCTCGGGGGCTGCGGCGACGGAGATCGGCCTGGCGACGCGACGGAAGCGCGTCCGGGAGGCGCCAGGCTCGTGAGGGCGCCGGCGTGGTCCCGCCTGGTCGGCGCGCCGGCTAAGGTTATGGTGGCGCTTCGGCGAAGCTTGAGCGACGGAGGCGACGGACGGGCGGCGACGATGACGGAGGGCGGCGCTGGCGCGGATGACGAAGCTTCGCTTGGGCGACGCGGCGTCCTGGCGGCGGAGGCTCGAGGCGGGGTCGCTGGCGAGGAGGCTCGTGAGGCGAGCGCTGAGCGGGCGAGGCGAGGCGCGGAGGCGCAGGCTGGGCCGGAGGGCTTGGGTACGCCGCGGGCGGAGTGAGCTGCGAG
Organism: Avena longiglumis; assembly: GCA_030063025.1. Classification (NCBI taxonomy): domain Eukaryota; kingdom Viridiplantae; phylum Streptophyta; class Magnoliopsida; order Poales; family Poaceae; genus Avena; species Avena longiglumis. The sequence continues at coordinate 414,972,188 of CP125978.1, read as the reverse complement.
GGGAGCGGCGAGGGCGGCGAGCAGGGCTGGCGAGCAGACGGCGCAGAGGAGCGGGCGGTCGATGGGAGAAGCTGAGGGCGGGCGAGCGCAGCGAGGTCAGGCTGGCGGCGTGGCGGAGCGGGTGCTTGAGGGAGCGAATGGCGAGGTGGCGCGCAACGTGGGGCCGGGCGGAGAGGAGCAGCGCTGGCCGGAGAGCGACGGGGCGGCGAGGAGGGCGGCGAGGCCGGAGAGAGAGGGGGAGAGCGAGGTGGACGGGCGGTGGTGGAGGGAGAAGGAGGCGCGGGGAGAGGGAGGAGGAAGAGGACGGGTTGGTGGGGTCGTGGTGGGCTGGGCAAGGGCCACGGGCGTGTGCAGCCTGTGTGCGTGTGTGAGTGTGATGTTGTGGGGTGTGCTGGCAGGGTGGGTTTAGAGGGAGAGGGAGTGGGGGTGGCTAGGTGGCAGTTTAGGATTGGGTAGAGGGGGAGAGAGGGTGAAGTGTCACTAGGGGATTGGGTGGGGTGATGTGGCCAAAGGGGTGTGGGTAGATTAGTAGGTAGCTTTAGGATTTTGCAGGGCTGGTTAGGTGGACCGATTTGAAATTCCTGGGGGTGGTCGTTTGGGTCGAAACGGCCCGTTCGACTACCCCCGCTAAAAATAATATAATTTTTATTTGTTTTATTAACACCGTTTGCAAACCGATAGCACTCAAACAAAAATAATCCGGAGACCGGGCTTTGCATTTGAATTAAGATGGGGCGTTTGGAAAACAAATCGGGCTTTGCGAAAATAGTTTTGGCAAACAATGCATGATGATGACGATGCAATGCACAAATTCAACGCGATTTTCTAGTAGTGGTTTTGCGGGATGCCACACCCTCCTAGCCTTTATATAGACTCAGGCAGGTCCCGGGCATAGACCTAGTCGGTTACAGGTTCTAGGGTTTTACCCCTTTGAATTTCCTATCTACTCTAGTCTTGCTCTCCAAGGATCCGAAAACGTCATGGGCCTTAGCCACCCGAAAATCTTCATGGGCCGGCGTATAATTGCCGTGGGCCTTCCTTGGGCTGGACCAGGTATGCTGAGATCATGTACCCGCGGGGTATAACCATGTCAACAAAAGATTTCCCTTAATTCGATGAATTAAAAGGAAGTAATACTACAAGTTACTATGCATGGAGGGTTGCAGATCTGAAATAAAACTAAGCCTAACCTCCCGGTAATAGATGATGAGAAAACTAATGGAATATACTTAGATGTTAGGTAATACAATCTTCCATTTTCCAAACATAAACTTGAGCCAACATCATGACGTTCAGACTCTAAAAGAACACCCGAACAGACAAAGCCCATCAATATTACCCTCCATGCTAAAAAAAAGTTATGACATTTTTTCTAAATCGCATGTATATAAACACGTTTTGGCGTGTACCTTGACTCGTTTCAGAGTCTATATAATGCACATAGAAATATCAAAAACGACTTGTAATTCGGAGCAGGGTTAGTATTTGCTTAGAAACAACTACAAATAAACAAGACACAACCCCACAAAAAAACAAAACAAAAGACAGAAACACAACATATTTATACTTCCTTGTAAATCAAAACCCCACTAACAAGCAATTATGATACTCTATCTTAATATGTAAGCTATCCCATCACCCACTACTCCATGTCATCTACTTCTTGGCCATATAAATCTATCCATGTCATCTACTTTAGTCAATCAATTGGCCATATCATTTCGTTAGTATTCATTTATGATACATACAATCTATCCATGTCATCTACTTGTTGCCATATACCAATTTTTACTCGACAAATAAACAACAATTTATATCAATTAAATTTTGGCTCTCGACTATTGTGACCAATCTAAGCATATTATTTTATGAAGAACTTCATGTTTTAACGTAGGAGTATTTTATTTATACCTATTCATTCATTTACACAATCTATTTATTAAAGAAATTCCCTCGGTATTCTTCTAGTATACCGCCTACTCACATCCGTGTCCGAATTGAAAGACACCATCTCGTTCCCACGTCCAAAAAGTCCAACACAATTAGGAAGCACTCTATCCCAAGGGAGGGAGTAACACACGTCTGCCTCGCAATCCTCCACACGCCAAAGCAACAGTGGGTTGGAGTATGGATTGGATAGATAAATAAAACGTGGGAATCAAAGGAAATAGTACGCACATTTTATCCATCCGTCCCTTCAAAGCTTCCTTCTCCATCCCGTCAAACATGCTCCGAACGCGCGTACGGCCGACGTGCACGACACAGCTACGCTAAACAGTCCCAATTCCTTCTTATCCGTCGCGCCGGCCAAAGCTTCAAATTCCCCAAAGTCCAAACTCGTTCGAATTTGTCAAAATTCGGTAAGATACAGTCAGAATTTGACAAAGAATTTTGGCCCTGTAGATCCGCGACAGAATCTTCATGATGATACCCACCGGGTTAGGTAGTGGATCATAAAATAATCGCGACGCAGCGCGCAGATCATTGGAACTACTGATGCCTTCCTCGACTGATTGCAGCGTGACGACGCCAACAGCGACCCCCGTTCGGTAGCACGGTTCAGAACCACGGAGGAATTCCCCAATCCTACGCCGCTGCTATCCGAAGTTCCGAACGAACGAAAATCCTCCCCCGCCCCACCCGAACTCCTCCTCCTCCTCCTGCTACCTTCCCGAGACTGGAACTGGAAGCCAACCAGGCCTCCTCCGCCCGGTCGTGCGCGCGCGGATCTGCGTCCTCTCCAACCCGATCGCTCCTGGTCCTGGCGCACGGGCGAGCCAGATTTATGCGGTCTTATTACTGCCGCGCGCTCCAGACATGCAGCAGAGCAGCAGCGGGGAAGAAGAGGGTTTGACTGCCGCGGAGCTGCGGGGAGATTCGTCCCAGGTCCGGCAATGGCGAGCCTCTCGGACTCGGGCGGTGGCGGGGCAGGCGGCGGCCGGTCCGGCGCGGAGCTGATGGTGCCGCAGTTCCACCTCAAGGCGCTGCAGGCCATCCTGGCAGTGCGGTCCCCGCGGCTGATCGCGTCCCCGTCCGCCTCGGCGTCCGCGGCGGTCCGGCGGCGGGACAGGTGGTTCCAGCTGCCGCTCCACGCGCCGCCACCGCCGCCCGCGGCCGAGAGCTTCCCTGAGCCGTCCCTCGGGGAGCCGGTCGTGGTGGACGTGTACCTGGCGCCGTCGGCCGGCGGGGCCGAGGAGGAGGAGGTGGTGGAGCGGTGGACGGTGGCGTGCGAGCCGTGGTCGCCGGGGGCCAGGGCGGCCGCCGCGGCCGCGGGGGAAGGCCTGGCCGTGAACAGGGCCTACAAGCGCTGCATCACGCTGCTCAGGTCCCTGTACACCACGCTACGCCTCCTCCCGGCGTACCGCGTCTTCCGCACGCTCTGCGCGTCCGGCCACTCCTACAACCACGACATGGGCTACCGCGTCGGCTCCTTCGCCGCCCCCTTCTCCCGCGCCGAGGAGGCGGCCATGCGCACCCGCCGCTTCGCCCCTGTCGAGACCCACCTCGGCCGCCTCGTCGTCTCTGTACAGTACCTCCCCAGCCTCGCCGCATACAACTTCGAAATCTCTTCTCTTTCCTCCGTCATGCTCATCACCGATTACGTCGGGAGCCCCGCGGCGGAGCCTATGCGCGCCTTCCCGGCCTCGCTCACGGAGGCCGCTGGTTCAGCCTTCCCGCTGCCCTCCCGGCGCCCCAACAGCTGGGCCTCGCCTGCTAACTGGCCACAGTCGCCCGGGCAGCACGCCAAGTTCTCACCGCCCCCGACGATGTATGCATCTCCCACGCCCTCTCCTCCCACCTTTGCCGGCGGCTACCTACAGTCCCGGCTGAGTGGGGAGACCGCACCAATGAGCATACCACAAGCTGGTGGAGGGAGGGGTCCTGTCCAGTATCGGAATATGTCTGATCCCAGTAGAGGGTTCATGTTACCTCCGCCTTCACCTAAGAGCGCAAGAGGAGAAGTGGGGTCGCACGAGTCACCCACAGAGAACAGCCGGTCATTCAGGAGGCCAGAAGGACTCCGGATGGGCGATCTATATGCTAATTTGCCTGCTGCTACAAAGGTGATTCCTGCCATTTGCTTAACCTTAACTCGGTATGATTATTACGTGCATAATTCAAAACTTAAGACCACAAACGTGCTCATATCTGAATTACATCTACTAGCAGTTGTTGATACGATGATGTTCCATGTTGCTGAGTAGTTTTAGATGGAAGGCTGTGGAAACACATATGCCCAACCTGAAAGCCATGCTGTTAAATCATCCCTTCAAAACTGGGAGCCTAAATGTTAGCCTATTTCTTATTATAAAGATACATGATTTTAGTGTAAGGAGCACCCCTTTGAAGCCTTAGAGGACAACTATTGTTTTGGCAGCTAATATTGTAGCTTTCATGGTTTGAACTGATATTGTTGTAGTACCATAATTTGTTTCACTCCGGACTGACAGTTGGTATGATATGATTCTCATAAACTAAGGTGCCATAGCAGCATACTGCACCTTCTTCTTATTCAGTTTGTTCTGGTTAAACTGATGATTATCATATAGCGTGCCCTATCAATGTACTGCATTGCTACTTACACAGTTACACACCATGATTGGAGCATGGAAGGCTGGGGATCAGTAGTTTTAGTGGTCCTCACGGAAGGCTGGGGAAACACATACGCCCAACCTGAAAGCCATTATTTTAGTGGAGCCTTAGAGCACAACTATTGTTTTGGCAGCAAATATTGTAGCTTTCATAGTTTGAACTGATATTGTTGCAGTAGCCATAGTTTTTTCACTCCGGAGTGACAGTTAGTATGGTATGATTCTCATAATCTTATAATCTAAGGTCAATGTACTGCACACCATGATTGGAACATGTTGTTCACTGGAACTGCTCAAAGCTGCAATACTATTTTATTTATTGAATTTACGTATTTTAGTAAATGGCACATCTCTTGTTTCTTTTACTCCCTCCGTCCCAAAAGAGATGTCTTAAATTTATCAAAATTTGAATGAATCTATATACTAAACAGTGTCTAGATTCGTTCAAATTTTAACAAATCTGAGACATCTATTTTAGGACGGAGGGAGTAGATCAAACCTGTGCATCCTAATGTGCATAACATATTGGTAAGCAACTAAGCCGAAGTGCAGAAAACTATGAAGTAATCCAGGCTGCTAATTGCATAATTTCCTGTGAAGTAAGAAACCTACCTTATTGAGTACATTTACCTAAGTTCATCCTTTTCCAATATAGAGCCCCTCACTGTATCCCTGACGCCATTCATAAATAAGTATATGCATAAGTTTGGCATATTGGAGTGTCTAGCGTACAAATCAGTTGATTGTTAAGATTATATTCTAATATTGCTGGCTACATTATATCCTTCTGTGAGTTTGCAAAGAAGCAATTAGGTGAAATAAACATTAAGTTGTTCTTTCTGAGTTTGCTTGCTGGACCAATATGCTATTAAAAAGATACATCAGCATTTCGAATTTAAGTCTAAGTGTCGCCAAAGAAATATAAAAAGCCAAAACAGTATGTTTTCTTCATGAATCAGTATTTATTGTATTGAAGATAACTTGTATACATACCCATTTCACAGCCATTGTCCATGTGTTTGTTTTCCCTAACTGATTAGTTTCTCTGTTGAGCCACAGCCATTCATATTTTTTCATGTGTTCCATAACCTGTGTATTGAAGTGTAATGAGACTTTTTGGATCCTCGCCACAGTTTTTATGCCGAAAGTGTCACGCAAATTGGTCATCACTCACCACACCTATGACAGGGAGGGCATGAGTCTTAAAGAATGTGTTGCAAGCTATAATTATGGCAGTGAGCCAAACACTAGAAACTAGCATGTGATCTGCTGGAATTTCGATTTCATTTATATGAGAGAAAAGGAATTTCCCCCCTCAGGTGAAATTTCTGCTTATTCCACTCTTTCTAGATGCACCATATTTTTAGTACAATTACAAATGAACTGCACTTCTCTTCTTCACTTGCTGCTGACTTGGCTAGTCAACCAGGGTCCAGGTATAGTGCACGCATATAACTGTGGCATCTGGTTGCTGTCCCAATGATTGTATAATGTACCTAGAGATCATGGTTAGGCGAAAGTAATCTTGAGGGACTAAACTGGAACAAATGAAGGGTTGTCTCCAGAATACATTTGCACAAAGGACACCAGTAGTTATTTGGTATACCTCATGCCGAAAGTTTGTCCGATGTTAGAATCCTCTCCTGCACTGCTAGCCATCAATGAAGTCTATCTTTTGGGAGTCCCAAGGTTTCTAAATGATGTCGGCAAAATGGACACCAGTAGTTATTTGGTATACCTCATGCCAAAAGTTTGTCTGATGTTAGAATCCTCTCCTGCACTGCCAGCCATCAGTAAAGTCTATCTTTTGGGAGTCCCAAGGTTTCCAAATGATGTTGGCAAAATGGAAAAACGGGTATATATCCTTCATGGAGTTCCATTGTGTAGGCTGAGAATGGACGCCACTTAACAGGAAGCTCCATTGACATGGTTAGGAACTCTTCTTGTTACGCTAATCCTCAGAATCTAGCACCAAAGACCAACAAGTTAAGGGGTCATCAGTGGTGTAATGTTATTTAAGTAATCCAGTGATCATTCTGCTGAACTGAGGCAAGTGTGTTGCTCTTTCTGGTGGATATACTGCTGAAGAGAGTCGACACAAGCTACTTCACCGTATTCTGTGCTGCCAGATATGTGTTCAGAACTTTATTTTATTCCACCACAAGCGAGCTCATTGGGTGTGTACAAGTACAACAGCTACATGTCCTTCGAAGTGTCTGGTAATTCAATGTTGTCCCACTAGTCCTGTAATTCACTTGCAGTCCAAGAACGCCTAAACCTCCTAGCCCAATAGGTGCCCAAGAATGAAGCATGCCTAACTTGAGTGTGGGAAAGACACAAAGTCAATCCCTCTTGGATGCTTTGTTTTGGCATAGCTCTAAGTTTTGTTTAGTTACCTTCCAGATTTCCATTTGTCCATTTCATCCATCAGACATCAGTGCATTGCATCTTATAAACTAAGATTGACTGTCTGACTTACACGTAGACTAGACTGTTCTTGCTAAGTATATATTTTTTTTGTTGTATGCAGATAAAGGACAGTAGGGAGGACTCTGGCAGATTATCAGGTGTTTTCTCCTCCAGTTGTTCCCCACGACATGGGATTTCCAGAAGTTCAAGCAGATTATCTACGCAGGATGATACTGATGATACATATCTTCCGTTTGCTGTGGATGATGTTGATGCACCCGATTCTAGACCTGGGTATGTTTGAGCTCTTGCTTTTGTTTGGTTAGATTTTTGCGTGGGAGCTTCAGCATATGCCCACCCAATTTCAAGTTAATAAAGCAATATATGGTACATTTTTATATTTTGTGACGTTTAGTACTTGAGAACCTTTTTCTTAACCTTATTTAGTACTCCAGAGGGAGTAAGTCTTACTGATTACCAAAACCTGATGTTTATTCCATGGCATGCACTTTACAGGAGCAGTGGTGGTAAGGAGGACCAGTCGGGTTCGTCCTCCCATAAATCACAAGACGCCGCCGTCGGCTACCTTGTCCACCTGCTAAGGTCTGCACGTCCACTGCGAGATCCTAGCAACTCGTCTCTTACGTCGAGGGCCGAGTCTACTGAAGCAGGCAGCACCAGCTTGTCCATGTCCCGTAGGACATCTGACGCGTTTGAGGAGCTCGAATCTTTTAAAGAGATACGGGAGAACCTGCTTGCCCGTAGCAGATCTAGGCTGCAAGATTCATTGGGTAGATCCTAGCAACAGTTCACAATATTATTCCGTTCTTATAACTTTAAAGACAGGTGAAAGCTCCCCAATCAGAGGAGATTACATAGTATAAGATCGGATGTCTCCTCCATGAGCTATGTGTATATAACCATCGACTGGCTGGGGCTTGCTAGCAGCATCATGATCCGCCTCTGTTCATAGTGTTTTGTGTAAAAGGCAAAACCGACCAGAACTATACATGTTGCTGGAAGCTGCCCGTGACAAGCAGGGTGTGCGTTTGGAACTATATATATATATATGGTGATCACCATACTGAACAGTTTAGTCATGTCAGCACTTTGTACTAGTGCTCTTGATATGTCAAAACGTTACTCGTGAGGTGAAATTTGTGTGCACAGGGGGGCGGTATGAAACCGTGAATTCGCGGATGTGTTCTGTACTCACATTGTGACCGAAAGTCTGAAATGGAAAATGGAGTAGCTTCGAACTTGCTTGCAGCGTTGGAGTTTCCGCTTTCAGCTTGGCCTAATAGTACTCCCTCTGTCCTAAAATAGACGTCTCAAATTTGTTAAAATTTAGATGAATCTAGACATTAATTATTTAGTATATAGATTCATTTAAAATTTAAAAAATCTAAGACATCTATTCTTGGACGGAGGGAGTAGTACATGTTATCACCGCGTGTTATCTCCGTGGTTTTGGAAGTATTCCGTCTTCCAAAGCTAGGTAATATTCCCTTCCCTCTTGTGAGCAAACACGGTCTCTGTGAATAAACAGAGTAATGGCATGGATATCCCTTTTGCTCGCTCGAGGTAGAAGGCAGTTCGTTCACTCTGGGTATTGTTTCCTGAAAAGGTTGTGTGCTGTGAGCCTGTGAGTTTCTGTAGTAACGTTTCTGAAACTGTTCAACATGAGCACCTGGAATCCTGGATCTGGATGGATCCCTTGAGAAGCTACATCTTCATTCCACCAGATGGGGCGATCGGAACAGTACTCACGCCACACAAAACGAGCGAAGACGACGCAGAACCAAAACAATTCACTCATGTCTTGATGCATGGCTCGGTGGATGACGGTTATTCTTCCCCAGTTTGGCGAATTCGTCCAAACTTGTCTGGGATGCACCGGACGGACGAACACCTGTTTCCTGGCAAAGCCGTGCTCGAAACACCGCCACACCAGTAGCTTTATTCAATGTGGACTCGCAACTTTTCCCGTTCTTTACCACCGTCCAACCCCACAATCTGAACTGTTCTCGATCACGGCCCAAATGTCGCGCCACGTCTCTGGAGTACCTCGCTAATTCGAATCCATACATCTTCGCAGTGCCAGCTTATTAAACTATACTCGCTCATCAGGCTGACAGTTACATGTCTGTTTTTCCGTGACAGGGGGTGCCCCAGAGAACGATCAGTTATTGCCGAAGAGGAGGAAGATGCTGACAGTTACATAACACTGATGTTACTACAACGGGTGTGTCTAATTCTCAGTCAATAGAGAATTAGATTAATCCTCAGTTATATGATGTCATGTAATCTCAGTTGCTGGTTCATTTGCAAGTAAAAAATATTTCAGTTGCAACCCCGTTTACAACAACAACAACAACAAAAAATCTCAGTGTTGCAACCCCATTTGCAACTCAAAATCTCACTTGGAAAAACATTTGCAACTCACATAATACACTAATCGCAATACAATTACAGTGAATTAGGACTCCCTGACTCAGCTCTAACTTAATTCTCAGTCCACTGATAATACTCTCTATGTTCCATAATTATACATAATATTACTACAACCAATATGCTCTATATTAGTTGTAGTATTACATTTTATACTACGACGTGGCACGACATTTGGAAAATATTTACAGTACATCACATGTACAGCTTGTACACTTAGTTCAACATCTGGATATATTTAGAACACCTACTCCTCCAGATTAAAACTCTTTGCACCGCCAGATTAAGATACCCGCTCATCAGGCGTGACTCAGTGAGATTCACAGAAAATCGATCACTATCAGTAGTCTGTCCACATGCCATTCCATCTTTTTTTTTTTGCAGTTTCGGAACAAAAATTCATCACGATTATTAGTACACATTTCCCTATAAATAGCACTACAGCGCGTGTGGCTTCCACGCACACTCCAGCCATTTGCACACCATACTGCTAGAGCTCATCTCACTACACTCGTTTGAGGCGTGCAGCTGCGTCCATGGCTCCCGACCTTAGCTCCCACGTCCATGCAGCCACGGACGTTGCCCCCAAGTCCCCCTCCAAGCCAACAAAACAAGACGAGATCAACCCTGCTACTGCTACGGCCGCCATCGACGACGTCGAGGCGGCGGGTGGCAGCAGCCCGCCGGGCGACGGCGTGAACTACGTGGCGCGCGCGCAGTGGCTCCGCGCCGCCGTGCTGGGCGCCAACGACGGCCTCGTCACCGTGGCCTCCCTCATGATCGGCGTGGGCGCCGTCAACGAGGCCAGGTCCGCGATGCTGGCGACGGGCCTCGCGGGGCTCGTGTCCGGGGCCTGCAGCATGGCCATCGGCGAGTTCGTATCCGTCTACGCGCAGTACGACATCGAGGTGGCACAGATCGAGCGCGCCCACGACGACGACGACGACGACGGCGGCAAGAAGGAAAACCTGCCGAGCCCGACGATGGCGGCGGGTGCGTCGGCTCTGGCGTTCGCGGCGGGCGCCGCGCTGCCGCTGCTGGCCGGCGGGTTCGTGCGGGCGTGGGCGGGAAGGGTCGCGGCCGTGTGCGTGGCGACCACCGTCGGGCTTTCCGGCTTCGGCGTGCTGGGCGCGTACCTGGGCGGCGCGAGCGTGGCGCGATCGGGTGCACGGGTGCTCGTGGGAGGGTGGCTCGCCATGGCGACCACCTACGGGGTGCTTAGGCTCTTCGGGATGCAGAGTGCTTAATTTGATGCAAACTATATGGCATAAGTAATAAATCTTCATCACCTAAATAACTGAACCAATGATGGCTTTGTTAATGACACTAGCTATTCCAGACAAGACATCCATCGGTGAGTAGCTATATGTTTATTGATGTGTAGTGTTTGCCTTATGAAAAAGAGAGTGTGTGAGTAGTAAGTTACTGTTCACTCCGCTGCAAATGTAATGCATGCCTCATGACTATACTTATCAGCTTTGACCGTAATATTCTATAGTATTGTTAATGGTTACAAAATCACAAGAGTGTTTGTGAAGACAAAATTCAATGTTTCTGTAAAGCAACATACTGTTGGTTGGTCCAGTCTTTGGACAAAGCTTGAATTTGGGTGGTGAAAATAGACAAGGTGTTTTGGCTCACATTTTTTTTTGAATTAATAAGATCATATCATGCTCAGTTATTTATTAACTTCTTTTGCGGAGAATTATCTCTTAATCATTGTTGTAGCTCATCATATGTATTCTATGTCACCCTCCCTATTCATACGTAGCTACTCACACTATGGTACGGTGCTTTCCTTGTTCACACACACCACATGTGTATTCTGCACACGCAATAATTTTTATGATAAGAAACTATGATCCAACTGTTTGATACAACGATATATTATATCACATCCTTAGACACCGTGATGCAATCATATCCCACCTTAACTGGTAATGGTATGTATATTTCTAGGTTTTCATAGTTTTGTATTGTCCATTCATTATTATACCATGAGTGCTTTAGGACATCCGCAAGTCATGTTTTCGCATACCGCCGTACAATTACAACATATATTTGCTCAATGGATACAAAATATCCATGCTACCACGCCTAACAGTGACATCTACTAATTCACATTTTCACAGTTAATTAGTAAAAATGATTAACCCTAGTATTTTTTTTCTGTACATATTTTGCATCCCTATGTAAATAAGGTATTATACTTGAATAAATTGTTGTTTGATTTGCTACATTGTGATTGTAACGCTGACTAGGTAAGAAAAACGGAAAGAGAGAGGGATCCGAACCCTCAGTAAACAAAAGTCTACATAGCATTTCCAATGCTATGCCTCTTGACCATATCTCCTACATTAATCTTATTATGAAAAAAATGAGTAAATAGTGAGTTTCCTTATTTCTGTAGTACATATACAACCGCAACCGCTCGAGGTTCCGTAGTTCTATTGAAAAATTCCTTTTGTTGTAAGTGGAAGGGTCGTCCTTCCAAAATGGTAGTATAAGAGAATTCTTATTACTCTCTTTGTTTCTCTTAATTGAAGAAGTAAACTAAAAATAAAAGAGCAAGTACAAAAAATGAGTAATAAACTCCAGTATAGACTAGTACAATTCAGTTTAACACTTTGTTCATTCGGGTTTGATTGTGTCATAATTCAGTGACTTTTTTTATAAACACCTTATGGTTTCGTAATTAAAGTGCTATTACCCGTTCTATAACGTGAGTCATTCTAACGGTTCAAATTAAATTGCTAACGTCAGTTTCACGTATGCGCAAGACATAAAACAGAAGGACAAAGAAAAAAAAAAAAACCAAGACTGTAGCGCAAGCTAGGCAGACGAGACATGAAAGGCGTCTGTGTACGTAGCATGTACGAGTATACTCGTGGCAGATGAAAAAATCGCAGGAGCTAGCTAGTGAGATGGACGTGTGCGTTGATCGACGATGTTCCACTGAACAGAAAGCTGATAAGGCGACAAATCCAATCTCGTGTCCATCTCGATTTGCACCTCACAAAGGGCAAACTTGTGTACTACTACTCCATACGTATATTCTTTCTGTGAGTGCCGTCGAAAGTATAGTATAGTACAGTACTCTCTACGTACGCCTAGCGCGTCGACCCAAGTTTTCTCATCTATCGCAGCCGCGTCGATCGCTGGTCTTCTCGACGAGGCTGCCTCAGGCCTCTTCAGCTGTTTGATCGAGTAGGTATTCGAGGGTGGCATCGCTGCCACGCGGCCTGGATCGCATCAGAAATCCCCCTGGCGTGAGGAATAATACTGTACTAGTTCAGCGGCTTAGCATTCACGTATGTATGTACATACGGAACATTATACGCATCAAGTCACTAACTGCTACTATACGATCTTGTCAGTGATAGCCAGTCAATCATCCAGTCCATCTCTCAATTAGTACATCTATCAATTGTTAATGGTTGCGATAATATACACGTATGAGACTATGCATGAGTGTATTACATACGACGGGACGGTACGAATCTCAGAGCTGCGCAAGTAATTCTGCATGCTCTCTAGCTAGGAGACCCCGGCGCACTTTCGATCTTCTGCCAAAAAGAGAGAGGACTCAAGACCTTGATCACGCTTTAGCGGCGTGATTGGCAGTCTGGACCGATTTTGGAGCTATGCTTTGAGGGGCATGGTCACGCAGAAATATATTCTGGACCATGTTCTACAGTTTATTTGTATAGGTGTATTTGGTAGGCCGGATTCTTGTTTTTCGTATGAGCGTCGGATAAAATATTTTCGTTTGGAGAGCTGGGCTGCATGAAATTTTTACATAACACGGTTTTAAAGCAGCTCAAAACTTGACTAGCTAGTAACACCGATTTTAGGCGTTTTCATGGGACAGGTTTGCTGGGTGCAAATTCTTCTCCCGTGTGTAATCCAGGTACGTAAACTTTCTTCTCTGAAAGTGATTAAATTAATCCACTCTGATCTACAAAATCATGATCCGATTCAAAATAAGTTGTACATGAAAAAGTTACGGATCGACGATGCGAATCCGTCGGGATGATTGGTTTCTAGTTTCGTTGAAGTTTTAGGGGTCTATTTCGTGTTCATGTTTATACGTTTTGTGAACGAATTTTACCAAAAAAATTGTACACAGGCGACCATTTGAAATTTTCTTTGGGATGTAGCTTCGCCTTACCGAGTCACATAACTTCCGAGTTGTGAGTTTTTCGTTTTCACATTCATAACTACATAGATCTAAACTGTCATATTATACATATGTATACGTAGATCTACTCGTATAGCAATGCCAAAACAGAAAACTTTTAATATGAAAGTCCTGTGAAATGATGAACTGAATCTTCAAAATTCATTCAAAAAGCTTTAAAAGGAAAAACAACGTAGCATTTCAAACACTCAACAAAATTACAAATTGTTCACCGCAATAGATTCATAACATTGAGGGGCATATTTTTTATGTACAACTTATCTCGAATGGAGGCATAGTTAGTAGATTAGAGAGGATTAAAATCAAGTATGTTAGATTAGAGGGATAACATACATTGCCTACTGTGTGCAACGAGCAACCAAACGCTGGGACGATTTGGCGAAATGAGAATACATGAGACCTAACAAGAGCTCAAAGTTGGCTCAAGTCAAATCTTTCTTCATGCAGCATCCAGCGGGCCAAAAGGCAAAAACGAGAAATTCGGGCCCGAATAACCAAACATGCCCTATGTGTATTTTGTTGCTCGTCGACAGACAATGTGCATGGATGTTTGATGGGCTACATATTTATGTCTAGCTTAAGACTGATCTTGTGTTTGGTTGTCTAGCATAGAGCAGTTGTGCTAACCTCTTCTCAAAACTGGTGTACCAGCAATTAGAGCAAGAACAACAGAATCAGCAAGAACAGCAATAAGAACATCACATAATTAAACATCACACTATATAATTAAGCAGTACTTGACACATTAGATGTATACTTAACATAGTACGTTACTTAGTCAGTATCATAGTGCATAGCCATACTTAGGCAGGCATCACATACATCTTAGGCTAGTCAATCATCAACATCGTGCATGGTCATTCTCTTGTTTGCTGGAAGCCGGCCGGTGGTGTTGTGAGACCTTGGCGCATGGTTCAATAGGATTGATAGAAACCCATAGCAACAAGTTGCAACTTCTTTTCCGGAAGGTCATTTAAAAAAAACTCTAAGGTTAAGCGTGTTTGGCCTAGAGCAATTCTAGGATGGGTGACCGACAGGGAAGTGGGTAACCAGGTGCGCACGAGTGAGGACAAAGTGCGCAGAAAAGACTATTGAGCTGCCAGAAGTGACAGTCGTCGGTCCGGAGTGACCGGGGGTGTTACAGGTATGGGGACTGCTGGATCGGCCTGAATAATGGTGGCGTTCCTAGGTTTCCTTCCACGCAAAGACAAAGATCTGCCGGCTGCCTGTCCACGATGATATGGTCTGTAGCGGCGAGTTTCGGAAGGCTCCACCGGCGAACTCCCATGGGCGACTGTGCCTAGAGATTGTTGGATCGGATTGAATTCGGTCGGGCATACCCATGTTTTTTCTGGCCATTTGGTTTCAGCGGGAGCGTTGTGAAGCTCTAATATCTGTTACCATCATGTGTTACGTCTTCGATGATCTATGGTGAAGTTATATGCGGAGAATGTCAGAAAAGTTGGAACAACAGGGAAGCAATGGTGATTTGAGTCTTTGTGGCGACGAGGAACTGGCTGTGTGATCTGTGACTCACGACAGCGACTGTTTGTGGGGTGTGACAACACAAGTGGAGTTCCCAGTCTTATCTTGCAGGGTGAAAATCCAATGTCTGGCCTTAATTGGTTATACCTAGCAATGGCCTTGTTAAAGGCATTGTTTTGTGCGTGAGGACTTTCTCTAGGGTAAAAACATATGATCTTTGATCGGGCGACAACGATGCTTGTGCATTGTTTCCTTCTTGAGGGCGTCGCTATTGGAATGGTTGGACTACTGGAGTTGTTCAGGTGGTGTTAGTGTCGTTGCTTCGAGAAATCGTTCTCTGTAGCGGTACTTTTATTTTTTTAATTCTTCTTCTATTTTTATGGATTGTGTGCATCCATAAGGCCATTAGGGCCTGCATTTTTGTAGAGGCTGAGTATAATTGGTAACTTTTAATATTAATAATTGGTATCTCTTAATATTAATATATACTCTTTTTCAAGAAAAAATGTGCGCTCAGGGCACCTGGCCACCACCTCGTAGCAAGAGTAGTCGAAGACGACCACCTTGTACTTCTTTTCACTCACCTTCTTGAAGAACAGAAAGTAGCCGATATTCAGTTTGTGAGCTAGGCGAAGTCGGTCCATCCAGCTCGAGGCAGGATTTTTCAGTGTCTTCCTTGATGTTCATCTCCCATTGGCAGTCGGTGTTGGTCTTCACGATCATCTTTCCCGACACCATCCCTAGGTAAGGCCTAAAGGCATCTGGGAGAGGGAGCACCCCTAACCCAGAAGTCATCAACACCTTGCAAAAATGCGTAGGCGACACTTTGTCATGGAAGTGGCCAACATTTGGTGGCCTTCCCCTACCTCTCTTGTTGGATCCCTCTTCCGATAACACCTCGACATGGACTATAAGTTGCAACATCTACAAAAAAAAAAACGGTGAGGCAATGCATATATACCAAAGCATTAGCTACTAACGCACACATTTGAACAACAAAGGGAATAATAAACATCATGCCTCATACAATAATCACACCCTTTGCAAAGCAATGGTTCTATCATATCAACTAAAATGCGATAGGACCATTCCTTGCACACAAATAGTTATTTATTTTAATCATTGGCCTGCAATGCAATCAAAATTGGTTGAAGTTCAATCAAATGGTTGCCTCATATGTACATAACACACAATTGTGAGCAAGATGAATCCATATCTGCCATATTGTTGTACAACACACCAAGTCAGTACAGATCACCTCTTCCATAATGGACTTTAATCATTGTCACTAAGCTAACACAAACAAATAGGACACTGAGGCCTTATATAGCTAACATGGAGCATAATTTTAGGGATGGAATCAACGAACCAAAGTATATGCATAATATTTTTGTGTGACATGACACTAGATTCGGTAGCCCCTTCCTTAAAATTCAATTTAATCGTTGACAAAAACTAAAAAACGATACATCGCAATGCCTCATACACATAGCACTACAAGAACACATCACTGATACTATCTGTCACTTAACAGATGTCATGGACAACACACATGATTGAGCAGGACACATGTTAAATGCAGACCATCACAGTGATAGACCAAGTGCAAAATTTTAATCATCAACACTAGAACAAACCGTAAATGGGAAATGAATCTAGAGCATGTACAACACTCTTCTAAGCAAATCAGATACGATTGCAATCTACGGTACTGCAATTGAGCTACTAGGGTTGTGGAAATGAAAAAACCCTCAAGCAATGACTTCAATCTTAGCAAAAACGATGCGCCTGTCAAATCAAACTAAAAAACCTACCACATCTACCGTGCATGTCATTGTACAGCCATGTAGAGACCTTCTAGCATCAGATCTATGATAAAAAAGAACTGGTGAGGGTGTTTGTAGGCCTTACAACCATTGACCAACAACCAGGTATGAAGTTGAGGAAGTGCTGTACAGGGACGTGGACGATGCAGTTTGATCAAGGTTGTGGTCGAGGAGACGGTCACGATGGCCATCGTAGTCTCCTTCTGGATCTTCCTTGCACCATCGTGGTTGAGGAGGCGGTCGCGTTCGCGGGCGAGTTACCAGAATGATGCAACAGGTAGGTGGGAGACGAGGGAGAGTGACGAGAGTGAGTGGGAAGTAAGGGGATTTTATGGATAATGTTCCCAAACCGACGCCATCTCGCCTTCCTTCTCCACGTGTGCAAGGGAAGACTCCCTCTGCACTTCATGCAGTCGGGCTGTCTGGAAACAGCCTATTCGGCCGTTCCTCCCGGCCTGGCCGCCGGCGTGTTTAACATGCGCGCTAGCCATGTCACGGGCGAAGCATGGGCATCCAATCGGCTTATTTTTGCAGCTGGTGTCTTGTTTTCAGGACGTCTGGGATACCAATTGATGATACTCGACGTGGCACTTCGTTCGTAACCCCAAGCGTAGGGTGCGAAGAGCAAGCAGCAAGTTTTACCTTAGTTGAGACCGAGGTTATCGAACCAGAAGGAGGAAGGAAACGTCACACAGGTGTTGCAAGCAATGCAGAGATCTTCACAACACAAACTTAAGATTTTGCCCCAACGAATTAGTGAGGTTGTCAAGCTCACCATGCTGTAACAAAGAATTAAACGTATGGTGTGGAAGATAATGGTTTGCAGCAAGTAAACAAGTAACAGTGGAAGATGTATCAATGGTAAAGATTGGACCGGGGTCCATAGTTCACTAGAGGTGCTCTCCTTAGATAAATAACATGACATACAGGGTAAAAAATTACAATAGGGCAATTGACAGGAACTGAGCAAGGCATAACAATGCAATTACTAGTCAAAAAGATCCTATGAGATTCGATTGGGCAATACAACAAGATACATAGACCTCCATCCAACTGCATCTATGACTAGAAGTCCACCTTCAGGTTATCATCCGAACCCCCTCTAGTATTAAGTTGCAAGCAACAGACAACTGCTTTAAGCAAAGTGTGTAAGATAAACAGTCCACATGTTCCATGAACAAGAGACCTTTGTTTTCTCCCTAGTAGCAACAACACATATACAACCGAAGAGATTATTGTCACTTCCCTTGGAAACTAGTGGCATGAACCCACTATCAAGCATAAATACCCCTCTTGGAGTCACTAGCAACTACTTGGCCAAGATAGCTACTAACAACGGAGAGCATGCAAGATCACAAACAACACAGACATGATAGAATCATAAAGACAAAACCATTAATCAAACCAACATAATAATCTCAATATCCATCAGATCTCGCAAACACAACATGCTTGATTACAAATAGATTAGATCTTGATCATGAACGGAGCTCACAAGATCTATACATGAAAGCACAAAGGAGGAGATACAACCATCTAGCTACTACATGGACCCATAGTCCAAGGTGGAACTACTCACACATCATACCGGAGAGAAGGCCTCTGGGATGATCTCCCCTCCGACAGGGTGATGGGAAGAACTTCAGATCCCTCCCCCGATCTAGGGACGATGGTGGTGATGGCTACAGACGGTTTCGTGGATATTTGATCGGGTGCTTAGGGTTTCTGCATCGGGGGCTTCTTATAGGCGAAGGGGGAGGCCGAGGCGGTGGCCAGGGGCCCCACACCCCTCCCAAGCATGGGGCGGGGCCCACCCATGTCTAGGGTGGGTCTGGCCGGCCTCTCCGACTCCCCTCTGGACTTCTTGTTCCCCATGGAAAGTAATTGACTTTGACGTTTGTCCCGTCCAATTTTGAGAATATGTCTTTACTAACTTTTCTGAAACAAAAAACAGCAAAAAAAGGCATCAGGCACTGTTGCAACTTGTTAATAGGTTAGTACCAGAAAACATGTAAAAAGCACCTCAAAGTGTAGACAAGTAAAGAAAACTAGATACTAAACAAGCATGGAGCATCAAAAATTATAGATACGTTTCCGACGTATCAACATCCCCAAGCTTAACTCATGCTCGTCCTCGAGTAGATAAAGTGATAAACAGAATAATTTCTGAGGTGACATGCACCCTCATAAAGATCCAACTATTTGCAAGATTTGAAAGCTGGGATCAAAGAAATCTAAACAGTGCATGAAAGATGGAGTTCTAACAATATGACATAGCAACTATGCATGCAACATGAAAGGCTACAAAACAAAATATCATGAATAGTATGCATTGAAAAACATTTGTTTGATTCACATACAGAAAATATAGCATAGTGGCAATCATCTTGTCCCTCATAGAGTAGCAAATAGATGCATAGGACACCTTCAAAGTTCACAAGGGTGACTAGAAACAAATAGCACAAGAACAAGTAATATCACAATATGCATCAATTAATAAGCTTTGGAACACTACACACAGAATGAAAACTATGCTCTCTTAATGGTGCCTAAAGGTAGAAGGTGGTGACTCAATAATGGTGGAAGAAAGACCTTTTTATAAAGGAAGCATGGATTACAAGTTTCAAAAAGAGCTTCCAAAATTATGGTACTTGTTAGCTTTTATCCCTCATTGCCCCTATCATAAGCATCTTGAAGTGATTAAGGTTAAAGTGGCAAATATGGAGTATATGCTTGACGAAGTATAAGTTGGCAATCTCAAGTCCCTTGAATACGAGGGCCACACCTCATGCATACTAAACTTCAGTCATAGGTAAGTTCTTATCATTGTAAGTATTTGCATATCATTGAGAACCTCCAACGGGGTACCCCTTGCACATGGTACATGAGCTTTCCCATAACCAAAATGACAAGGCAAGCAGACAATGAGCATCTCAGCACTCTTTTTATTTACTATATGCATAGCTTTTTATTGAGGATGCTTCATAGATAGCTCACTATGGTGATGTTGCAAGTTTCCACCATGATTAGGCATGACTTAGGCTAGTGGCTTGATGGCGCCTAGTTGACGCGGGAGCTTCTTTCTTTATTCCCAGGCAACAGCGCCAGAAAGACCTTGATGATGCTCGACGTGACACTTCGTTGGTAACCCCAAGCGCAGGGTGTGAAGAGCAAGGAACAAGTTTTATCTCAGTTGAGACCGAGGTTATCAAACCCGGAGGAGGAAGGAAACGTCACACAGGTGTTGCAAGCAACGCGGAGACCTACACAACACAAACTCAAGACTTTGTCCCAATGAATCAGTGAGGTTGTCAAGCTCACCGGTTTGCTGTAACAAAGGATTAAAAGTATGGTGTGGAAGGTAATGGTGGTTTGCAGCAAGTAAACAAGTAACCGTGGAAGATGTATCAATGGTAAAGATTGGACCGGGGTCCATAGTTCACTAGAGGTTCTCTCCTTAGATAAACAACATGGCATGAAGGGTAAACAAATTACAGCAGGGCAATTGACAGGAACTGAGCAAGGCATAATACTGCAATTACTAGTTAGAAAGATCCTATGAGGTTGATTGGGCAATACAAAAAGATACATAGACCGCCATCCAACTGCATCTATGACTAGAAGTCCACCTTCAGGTTATCATCCGAATCCCCTCTAGTGTTAAGTTGCAAGAAATGGACAACTTCTTTAAGCAAAGTGTGTAAGGTAAACAGTCCACATGTTCCATGAACAAGAGACCCTGGTTTTCTCCCTAGTAGCAACAACACATCTATAGCCGAAGAGATTTCTGTCACTTCCCTTGGAAACTAGAGGCATGAACCCACTATAGAGCATAAATACCCCCTCCTGGAGTCACTAGCAACTACTTGGCCAAGATAACCACTAGCAATGGAGAGCATGCAAGATCACAAACAACATAAACATGATAGAATCATAAAGACAAAACCATTAATCAAACCAACATAATAACCTCAATATCCATCGGATCCCTGCAAACACAACATGCATGATTACAAATAGATTAGATCTTGATCATGAATGGAGCTCACAAGATCTATACATGAAAGCACAAAAGAGGAGATACAACCATCTAGATACTACATGGACCCATAGTCCAAGGTGGAACTACTCACGCATCATACCGGAGAGAAGGCCTTCGGGATGATCTCCCCTCCGGCAGGGTGTCGGGAAGAACTTCAGATCCCCCCCGATCTAGGGTCGATGGTGGCAGCGGCTATAGACGATTTAGTGGAGATTTGATCAGGTACTCAGGGTTTCTTCATCGGGGGATTTTTATAGGCGAAGGGGAAGGCAGACGGGCCGGCCAGGGGCACCAAACCCTAGCCAGGCGCGGGCCCACCTATGGCCACGCCTGGGGGGGTTTGGCCCCTCTGGCTCGCCTCCCCGGCTCTCCTCTGGACTTTTTGTTCCCCATGGAAAGTAATTGACTTTGTCCTTTGTCCCTTCCAATTCCGAGAATATTTCTTTACTAACTTTTCTGAAGCCAAAAACAGCAGAAAACAGGCATCTGGCACTGTTGCAACTTGTTAGTAGGTTAGTAACAGAAAACATGTAAAAAGCACCTCAAATTATGGACAAGTAAAGCAAAGTAGATACTAAACAAGCATGGAGCGTAAAAAATTATAGATACGTTTCCAACGTATCAACATCCCCAATCTTAACTCCTGCCCGTCCTCGAGTAGGTAAGTGATAAACAGAATAATTTTTAAGGAGACATGCACCCTCACAATAAAGATCCAACCATTTGCAAGCATTGAAAGCTGGGATCAAAGAACTCTAAATATGTGCATAAAAGATGGAGTTCTAAAAATATGACATAGTAACTGTGCATGCAACATGACAAGCTACAAACAAAGATTATGAATAACAAGCATTGAAAAACATTTGTTTGTTTCACATGCAGAAAAATAGCATAGTGGCAATCGGCTTGTCCCTCATAGAGTAGCAATAAAATGCATAGGACACCTGCAAAGTTCACAAGGGTGACTAGAAACAAGTAGCACAAGAGCACGTAATAACACAATATGCATCAATTAATAAGCTTTGGAATACTGCACACAGAATGACAACTATGCTCTCTTAATGGTGCCTAAAGGTAGAAGGTGGAGACTCAATAGTGGTGGAAGAAAGGCCTTTTTGTAAAGGAAGCAGGGATTACAAGTTTCAAAAAGAGCTTCCAAAAATTATGATACTTGTTAGCTTTCAGCCCTCATTGCCCCTATCATAAGCATATTCAAGTGGTTAAGGTTAAAGTGGCAAAGCTGGAGTATATGCTTGACAATGTATAAGTTGGCAATCTCAAGTCCCTTGAATACGAGGGCCACACCTCATGCATTCTCAACTTTGGGTCCAGGTAAGTTCTTGTCATTGTAAGTATTTTCATATCATTGAGAACCGCCAACGGGGTACTCCTTGCACATGGTACATGAGCTTTCCCATAACCAAAATGACAAGGCAAGCAGACAATGAGCATCTCAGCAATATTTTTATTTACCATATGCATAGCTTTTTATTAAGGATGCTTCATAGATAGCTCATTATGGTGATGCTGCAAGTTTCCACCATGATTAGGCATGGCTTAGGCTAGCGGCCCAGGCGTTTCTCTAACACAGAATACAAACTCCATGGACTTACAAGTCCCCTCTTTATTTCACACCGGTGACATCCATAGACAAAAGAGCATGATATCAACTGAGTACAACAAAGTACAAGTGCAATGTTGAAAACGGTCCCCGTGACAGCACAGTTCTGCTAACTCCAACTTATAAGTGCAAGCATATACAACAAAGTTGTCACAATGGTTCAAGTTTATTAAGGGCAAAGAATAAAGTGTGCCATCAAGTTCATGAGGGATTTTAATTACTAAGTTTTCACATAACAAAATAGTTTGTAATTGGAAGATAGTTGAAAACAAGAATATACTTGGAATGGTGTAACATACCATGCTTAGGAGTTTATAGTGGACACTTTGGAATAACTTGGTTTGTTGGGAGTTGGAGGCATGAGTAGAGCTTACTCATACAAGTGGAGGCTAGCAAAAGACTGGGAGCAACCAACTAAGAGAGCAATAATGGCCATAATCATGCAATGCAAAAAAGCATACTAATCAAAGAAAAGAGTGGTACTACAAGTCAAGGACTAAATGATCATAGATGCTAATGGTGACTTATGAGAGTCATAACATGGTGTGATCATGTGCCAAGTCAACCCAAGCAAAGCATCAAAGGAGAATACCACAATACTATGCTTTTGCATGCTAAAACAACGCATAATTTCTTCAAGGCACACTAAGCAATCCCAATTGTCTGGAACAAGACATGCTAAAACAATAATCACTAAGCATAATGCTAAAACAACACCTAGCATGTCATGCTAAAGTCTAATTCATAGTCAATGCAAGCTCCTCTTGCACTTCAAGCAGAACTTACTACTCCTTTCCATCACCAAGCAAACTTATTTGCAAAACAGCACAGCGAGAACGGGGGTACAAACTACTTAAGAAAACTAAACAAACTAAGCAAAGCAAACGAAAACTAAGACGCTCCAAGAACAACACAATTGTGCATGAAACAATAAAAACAAAGTGTCTAGACAGACCTGAGCTTTTTATTGATGAAGAATGGGATGCCTTGGCATCCCCAAGCTTTGACGCTTGTACCTCTTGGATATTTCTTGGGGTGACACCATGGTGGCATCCCCAAGATTGAGTTTTTTTCCATTCTTCATCTCATTGCATCATTCTTTCTCTACACCTAAAATTTTCCTTCATAACAAAACTTCACACAATCTTCATTAGCAACATTAGTGTATTCAAAAGATATTAGACCTCTGGCAAAGCTTTGGAACAGCAAGGCTTTTCACTAAAAACACAAGCTACTGTAGCAAATCCTTCAAAAAGCTCAATTTCCCAAAAAGAACTTAAAAAGGAATCAATAAGAAGCAAATGCAAATAATGGCAGAAATCTGTCAAAACAGACCAACAGGTAGAAACCATTTTTTTTCGAACATCTTATGTTGCTCAAATCAAAAAGTGTTGAACTAACGAAGTTATATAACATACCGGGGGATTTATTCATAAATTATCAGATCAATACGAGTTACAGAGACTCCTCACAAATTTTTATGGTGGAGGACAGAAATCTGTTTCGGGACAACAACTCCCCAAATCTTACTTCCCTCTCATTAGAGGTCATTCTTGACACAAAAAGCAAACAAAAAGGATAAGGAGAGGTCATTACTAAAGTAATAACTTCCAAGACTCAAGGAAACTCTTGGATTATCTCCCAACAAGTACTTTTCTTTAACGCCTTTAAGTTAGGCATGATAGCTTGAGAAGATGCTCACATAAGAACTATGAGTTGAAGTAAAAGAGAGCATCAATAAGCAAATTCAAAACACATTTGAGTCTAACCCACTTCCTATGCATAGGAATCTTGTAAAGAAACAAGTCATGGAAGCACAAATCAATAAGCATAGGAAAGCAAAACAAGTGCAACTTCAAAATTTTCAACATAAAAAGGGGAAACTTAATATTATTGAGATACATAAAACCATGTTTCCCTCTCTCGTAATAACTTTCAGTAGCATCATGAATAAAATTAACAATATAACTAGTGGGAACAAATTCAACAAAATAGCTATCATTATTATTCTCATCACCATAATCATCAAATATAGGAGGCATATTGTAATCACAATTAAGTTTCTCCTCAATAGTAGGTGGACTGAAAATATCAATATCATCATTGTAATCATCATAAATGGGAGGTAAAGTATCATCATAGGCAATATAATTTTTAGAATTGGTACCAAAGAGATTTTCAATATCAAAAGTAGTGTGCTTTTCCCAATCATGATCACTACTATAGGTAACAGGCATAGGAACATCATCACAAGTTTTACCCATATTTCAAAAGAATCCACAGGAGCATAACATTCATCCTTCTCTTTTTCATCTAATTAGCTTCCTGTTTCAGCAATTTCTTCTTCCATAGGCTCCTGCAAAGCATTAGTCTCTTCCGTTTTTGGAAAGCACCTATTAAAATATTCAAGAATATAGCCATTTTCTTCTTTGTAATTATCAAAGCAGAATTTAAGTATCTCAAAAACCTCATGTTCATAAGGTGCATCATCAGTATTTTCAAGCAAACTGGCAAGTTCAAATGCACCCTTGAAGGCAATAAATTCTTCAATTTGTTCCACATCATCAAAGTCATAATTTCCTTTAACATAAGAAGATATGGTAACATTATCATTATACTCACATTGAAAAGGCAGGTGTTTATACCTCCTACAACAACAAGATTTATCAAAGCTATAAATAACATTATAAGTAGAGCACACGTCTCTAGCAATAGTATTCAACTTATCAATTTGTTCTCATAAGTGTTTTCCTTTTTGTGACAAACAGTGTTCCTTATAATAATACTTTTTTTCTTCCGTGAACCCACCTTGCCAATAAGAACTAGTTTTAAAGAAACCATCCATTGATAGGAAGCATGACTAGGCAAGGCAACAACAGACCAACAACTAGAGTAGGAACTATTTTTTTTTTGAAAAGAGGCAAACAAAACCAAGAAAAAGAAACAAAGCAAACTAAAAACAAAGTAAAGAGAAAGGAAGTGAAGGACTCCCCTTGTGAAGACGTCCTTAGCCTCCCTAGCAACGGCGCCAGAAAGTCTTGATGATGCTCGACGTGGCACTTCGTTGGTAACCCCAAGAGCAGGGTGCAAAGAGCAAGCAACAAGTTTTCCCTCAGTTGAGACCGAGGTTATCGAACCAGAAGGAGGAAGGAAACGTCAAACAGGTGTTGCAAGAAACACGGAGATCTGCACAACACAAACTCAAGACTTTGCCCCAACGAATCAGTGAGGTTGTCAAGCTCACCAGTTTGCTGTAACAAAGGATTAAACGTATGGTGTGGAAGGTAATGGTTTGCAGCAAGTAAACAAGTAACAGTGAAAGATGTATCAATGGTAAAGATTGGACCGGGGTCCATAGTTCACTAGAGGTGCTCTCCTTAGATAAACAACATGGCATGCAGGATAAACAAATTATAGTAGGGCAATTGATAGGAACTGAGCAAGGCATAACAATGCAATTACTAGTCAGAAAGATCCTATGAGATTCGATTGGGCAATACAACAAGATACATAAACCACCATCCAACTACATCTATGACTAGAAGTCCACCTTCAGGTTATCATCCGAACCCCCTCCAGTATTAAGTTGCAAGTAACAGACAACTGCTTTAAGCAAAGTGTGTAAGGTAAACAGTCCACATGTTCCATGAACAAGAGACCGTTGTTTTCTTCCTAGTAGCAACAACACATCTACAACCGAAGAGATTATTGTCACTTCCCTTGGAAACTAGAGGCACGAACCCACTATTGAGCATAAATACCCCCTCTTGGAGTCACTAGCAACTAATTGGCCAAGATAGCTACTAACAACGGAGAGCATGCAAGATCACAAACAACACAGTCATGATAGAATCATAAAGACAAAACCATTAATCAAACCAACATAATAATCTCAATATCCATCGGATCCACGCAAACACAACATGCATGATTACAAATAGATTAGATCTTGATCATGAACGGAGCTCACAAGATCTATACATGAAAGCACAAAGGAGGAGATACAACCATCTAGCTACTACATGGACCCATAGTCCAAGGTGGAACTACTCACGCATCATCTGGAGAGAAGGCCTTGGGATGATCTCCCTCGGCGGGTACCAGAAGAACTTGGATCCCCGATCTAGGGACGATGGTGGCGGCTACAGACGGTTTCGTGGATATTTGATCGGTACTCAGGGTTTCTGCGGGGGCTTCTTATAGGCGAAGGGGGAGGCCGAGGCGGCCAGGCCCTCAGCCTCCAGTGCAGGCGGGGCCCACCCGTGCCTAGGGTGGGTCTGGCCGCCCTGGCCGGCCTCTCCGACTCCCCTCTGGAGTTCTTGTTCCCTATGGAAAGTAATTGACTTTGACGTTTGTCCCGTCCAATTCCGAGAATATTTCTTCACTAACTTTTTTGAAACCAAAAACAACAGAAAACAGGCATCTGTCACTGTTGCAACTTGTCAATAGATTAGTACCAGAAAACATGTAAAAAGCACCTCAAAGTGTAGACAAGTAAAGCAAAGTAGATACTAAACAAGCATGGAGCATCAAAAATTATATATACGTTTCCGAAGTATCACCAATCACACCCTTTTAGTACTCCTCGGGTCCTCTTCCAACAGTCTCACATCATATCCACTCACTCTCAACTTCATCCAACAAAGTCGAATTCTAGGCCGCATGGGAGGGTCGGCATGCCCCATGCCCCAAGTGGCCTTTTCTTGGCCAACATCACAAATACAAACAACATATATTTGAAAGCATGATTTCCCGCCACCAAAAAATGTCGCGAGTTCAAGGTCTCGACGGAATAAAAGCCACAAGTCTAGCCACTTCCTTATTACCTAGCCACGGGAATCAAAGAGTAAGAGCATCCTCCGTCGGGTAGAAGGCGACTTAGTTGTAGCCGCCATCGCCGTCGGTGTAGAACTCGACGTTGGTGTAGAACTTGTCGATGGTGCCCTCATTTCTTGCAAGATGAGGCCACGTTGACCCTTGTACCATACCTTCACCTTGTCATCCATTGTATACGTGTCGACACCCAAGGGAAATGCCAAGTGCTTCCTCCTATTCTTCGCCACAACATTGTCCTGGAGGAGCCCAATCTTGATGTCTTGCTTCTCCAACATCACCGCCCACATTGCATCATACTTATCATCCCTTAATACATCATACAATGCGGAGTTCTCAATGGATGTTTGCAACCTTTTGGAGGCCGGCACCAACTCCCTTGCAAGCTTGGCATTCTTGTTCCCAATGGGGTGCCCCTCCGAGGCCGGTGATGCCAACCCTTTAGGGTCATAGGCAATGTCCTTGGCCTTGGCGAGAGTCACCCCAGTCTCTTTCCATTTGTCACATGTTCCGATCCTTTTGAAGACGTGAATGACCTTGAACTTGATGTCACCATTGCCATTTTAGTAGGTGACGGACATCTGAATCAATTGCAAGGAAAAATGGCGCAAAAATGTAGGGGCCCGGCGATATGGGCACAAAATGTAGCTAGCCGAACGACAACGGAATGTGTGAAGTGTGCCTTATCTGATCGACGATGCTGGTGCCGTTGTTCGACCTGCCAATGATCACCTCTTGGACCCCATGCCACTTGTTGCAAGCATATTGTATATTGACCCAACAATGTGACATGGCCAACTCGTTACATTCCATGTGCAACATGTTGAACTCATGATCCACAAGCTTGCGCTCATAATATACCACCTTCACTCTCGCTCAATAGTGATTGGAGTTTTGATTCACACCGGTGATTTTATCGATGCTTACGACCTTACAAGCTTCGACGAGGCACTCATCCTCCAAGAGCTTCCACTTGGGGCCTTGGCTTCCACCATCGGTTGCACGTGGTTGCCGGAGGGTGGCAATAAGGGATTGGGGTTGAACCCGTCGAGAGGATTGTTGTGGAGGTAATCAGGCAAGGACAACAATCTCGACCACGATGTCCCATGCCCATGGCCCTCGTGGAACATCGTCGGAGAGGACGACGAGAGAAGTTGGTCGGCGACTAGATGCTTCCTTGGCTCCAAAGGCCAAGGTGGTAATGGCCAGGGTGAGGTGGTGGCCACCGCCCGACGTGCGACGTCCTCGCCAACTCAGCGTTTGTCATACCGACCAGCTTCTGCTTTGTTGTTCGTGGCCTCCTCAGCAGCTCGCCTTCGGTAGAACGAGGGACGATAAACTTTTCTAGTGGCATGACGGCATAGAGAGGAGATCACTGAGGGAAATGGCAGGAGTGGAAGAAAAGAGAGGAAAAGTTGCTCGCAGGAGTGGAAGAAAAGAGAGGAAAAGTTGCTCCCTCACGGACAGGTCAGGCCTACCCGTAGTGCAATGTGTGTAGCGTGGGGGCATAATGATTGTTCATTTGTTCCTCCATAGTGAGTCTGAGCAGACAAGATAAAGCACGCAACCTCCAATTTCTTGGGCCGCTAAAAGTAGATCCAGTCCACCCTTGGTCCAGTAATGCTACATCCACGTCAGTGCATGTCAGCAATTATACCAGCTTTGGTTCAGCATGTATTTTGCGAACACAAGTTAAGTGTCAACCTGAAGTATCATTCAGTAACCAAGAAGTAACTTCCTCCGCTAACAGCACTTCCCTAGGCACCAAGAAATGAAGTATTATAGTACAATAGTGACCTATCGTCTAGTATGTTCAACGCAAGCCGAACGCGGCTAGGCCTGACAAAACGAGACATTGCTATATAAAACTGTAACAACATAAATAACAATGTGGCAAGCTGTACTCACAAATCCAACTGGAAAATGGCAATAAGCCCCACGACGTACATTAGAAGTTCAGACTGAGCAGAGAAAGAGTGCATAGGGCGAGCTGACACAACAGAGCACAAGAGCACCAAACAAGTACTAGCCACAAACGATTCTGCCATCTATCTTTGCTTGACTATCTCGTTTGGACTATTCCAGCGTTTATGAGCTTCTGAATCTTCTGCGCAACACCAGGGTCCTTAAGATGATGCTGAGCAGCACTAGGGTTCTCCTGAAAATCCATCAATACCTGCAAAACATTTCCCGCGTCATCAAATTAACAACACAAAGATAAACTATTAACAATCCCCACACCATTCTCCAACTACAACTGGAGGTTCAATAATACCTGTCGCATGATAGGGTCGGTAAGGATTCCCTGGATTTCTGGGTCCTGCATAGCTTTACTCTACAGAAAACAGCAGCAACAGTTAACGATGTTGAACTTCTGATGACACATCCAACATAAGAAGAACATTGAAGCGGATCAAGAGGTTTACCTGTTTCTCCTGTAAGTCCTCCTGACTTATATCACCCCTGTTAGCCTTGTTAATCTGCTCAATACACCTGCAAAAGCCAACATCAGTTAGATGTTTGTTTATGCAGAATTAGAGAACATGTAATAGATAGATAGACTAAACGGTTGCATGTCATAGTTTCATTACCTCCTTATACCATCAAGCAGTTCTTGGTTATTCGGATCATGCTTCAACCCAGCTTGGTAAGTTTCCATTGCCTTCTCATGTTCTTTCATGAAAAACTGAATTGCACCTTTTCTTGTATACCCTTTGGAGAAGGTTGGGTCTAGCTCAATACACTTTTCAGCATCTTTAAGACCTTCAGGCATGGCTCCCAACTTGGTGTAGCATGCAGCCCTATTGCTGTACACCTGTGGTAAACCACCCAAGGCAGTTACAGACAGTACCAAACATATGTAAACTGATTGAAAGAATACAACCGTAGTAAAAAATGCAACAAGCAGAAATATATATGACAAAAAAAGAAAGAAGGGCAGCAACTGCTAACATTTTTTTTTGAATAACAGCAGGAGAACTGCTATATTCATTGCGATAGTGGAATAACAAGGTTTACAAGGAAAGGAAAGTGAAGGCCAAGACGGCCCTCACTGCAAAAAGCATTTTAAGGCATAGTATCAAAGTACCCTGTATTTCCAAAACAGGACATTTTAAAGCAAGCAATACATAGTATTTCAGTGTTCTACAATATGTTGACTTCCATTTATGTAGAGCTGCAAAACTTGCAACCACCAAGGTTTCTTTGATCATCACACAATCCCAGAAGTTCCATATATTGAAAGAACTGAATACTTACCTTTTTCATCGCATACATATTAAGCTAATATAAAGAAAAGAAAGAAAAAGAAACTGAAGAAATTACCTTAACATCCTTAGGGTTCCTCCTGAGAGCCTCATTGTAATGCTTTATTGCTTCTGGATACTTTTGTTGCTTGAACATCTCATTACCTATAAAACCATAAGATGAGCAAGCCTGCTACGAGCATCAACAGCAACTTAAAAACTCCTCTAGAAACAAATGTGTAACACATACTACCACAATAAGACAAAAGGAGTGTGGTAGACTAGAGAGGAGAATAAAATGCGGGTCATACCTTTCTCTCTCTCCTCATCTGCTACCTTCGGGTCATAATACTCTTGTTGCTCTAAGTCTTTCTTTGCCTTCTCAGCCTCATTTAGCCTTTTGAGAGTGTCAGGATTCCGATGCTCAGTTAGAGCCTTCTGGAAAGTCTCGATGGCAATATCGTAGTCTTTGGAGTTCTTAGCCAGTTTGGCCAGAGCAGTTCCTTTTCTTGTCAGTGCCCTTGCAACCATCTTGAAATCAGCACGAAGTTCCCTTCCCCTCTCCACAGCCTTATCACAGTCCTTGATGCACTCATCATACTGGAGACAGGAAATCCAATAACAAGAAATAACATAAATTAACAGGATATCAATACTTGCAAAGAATAACGAGGCAGCTAGAGTGTCATAAGTACATTAAACAAGTTCTAACGAATGGTCACATAGCTAATCATCACACTTGTGTGCTCTTACGATGTAAATCAGAATGGACAGCTAAGGTAAGAGACATTCAAATATTTCTAAGGATGTTTTATTGGAGAAAACTGTCAAACATTGGCATAAAATGCAGCTTTTCCCCTTGGGGCCATACGTATTTTAGTGTTTGTCACTTCATAACTTACATGGCTGCGATAGCCAAACATTGCCAAAGATGTGGCAACTGCTTGATACGCTGCCATAGTTGTTGCATGCCACATCTTAGCACTCTAATCTATCTGTAATAGACTCGGGAGCTATTTTGGTCCCCAGCAAGCTTGCCATGGTTGACCTTATCCTTAGGTATGCGTTTGGTTTATTTGCCATGGTTGTTGCTTGACACAAGTTCTTAGCCATATTATCCACATGTCACAGGCTCAGTATTTTACCAAATCTTGCCAGCGGTGGCAATTTGGTTCACCACACTTTTAGTATTAGCTACATTTTGCCAAGTTAATTACTGCCAAATTTGTGGCACAAAATGTGCGGTAAACGTTAGCAGCCTGCTTTGCTACCGACAAAACCAAATGAAGACAAAGATATGTATCTACCTACTTAAGGTTGTGAATTCTCATATAAAGCCATAAGATTAATCAGCAACATGTCAGTCAAAAGGATCTACGAACCATCATACTTAACGAAACCGACAATAATTTGGTTACTTGCCTTACACTTACAGTGTCACTAAGTTATTATGGGGACTTCTACGCCTCTCTCAACTATCCAATTATAGTCCCAACATCTTGTGTACCTTTAGAACCTAGAACGGCAGTACCCAGACAATCATATCTTAATGTCCATAAGTTTAGAACAGCAAACAAACATATAATCTTAATTGCTAGTCATTAAGTATCAAATGTCATGACCTAATTGCTAGCCAAAATTATTCTCACACTGCACCACCAAAAGCACAATAAATAATAGGGTGTACTACTCAAATTAGATCCTTAACTTCCAAGACATGGAGGGTATAAATAAAGCTCACCTTTCCCATCTCAATGTACACCGCTGCTCGGTTAGTCAGGAAGGAGATGTCCTCGTCGTCAAGTTCCAAGGCCTTTGTGTAATGCTGGATGGCCGTCTCAAAGTCCTTCTTCTTGTACGATGCGTTCCCTGCCTCCTTCTCCTTCTGAGCAGCCGCTTTCCTCTCCTTCCGCTCTTTCTCCTCATCAGACACCTCCATCGGCTCTGGTTCTGGCTCCGGCTCCACCTCCCTCGCCTTCGTCTCAGGCTGTTCCTGCTTCTGCTGCTGCTGCGGGGGCGGCGGCGAGGAAGTCTGTGGCAGGTCGGAGTCCTCCCCTCTCTGGATCTTGATGTTAAGCATGAGACTGAGCACCTGCATCATACGGGGATCCGATAGGTACATGTTGAGGCTGCTGGGGTTCCGCTGCACCTCCCGCAGCATCTGCATGAAGTCCGGCTGCTCGAGGTAGGCGCGCGTGGCGGGGTCGGCAGCGATCTTGCTCCAGAGCTCGGGCCCCTGGAACATCTGGCCGATTGCATCGGCGCCAGACGGCGTACGGCGCGGCGGCGGGGGGGCCGCAGCCTTCTTGGCGTCAGCTAGGCCGTCCTTGAGGCCCTGGTTGCTGGGATCGAGAGCGAGTCCCTTCTCGTAGGCGGCGATGGAGCTGGCCGCGTCCCCGAGGCCGAGGTGGGCGGCCCCCAGGCGCGAGTAGCCCTTGGCCCAGTCGGGCTTGAGCTCGACGGTCTTCTCGGCGTCGGCGAGCGCGTCGGAGTAGCGGTGGATCGAGGCGAGCGCCGCCGAGCGGTTGGAGTAGAGCACGTGGTTGCCCGGGGCGAGCGCGATGGCGTCCGAGAAGTGCCCCGCCGCCTCCTCGAAGCGGCCGGCCGAGAAGGCCGCATTACCTTTCGCCTTCGCCTCGTCGGCCATGGCTCGGATCGGATCGGGGGCGGGCCGCGGGAGCTCTGGCGGCTGGCGTGGAGGCGGAAGATTTCTTCTGGGGTTAAGATGGGGATTAAGTCGGACTAGCAGGAGAGGTTTTCTAAAGAGTGGCACGAGTTCGCTCGAGGGTTCCGGAAGGTTCCGCCGGGCAGCGGCGACCGGAAGAGCCCGATCAGATGCAGTGTGTGGACTTCGGTTACGTACTCTGCTGTACGTTTTACGTGTCGAGACACGTATACGTACCATGACTCCGTCTTTTCTAAATTGTTTTGCTTATTATGTGGGCTTCTCATGGGCTTCTCACGCAAGCCTGTTACCAGGACAAGCCAGGCTAAGCAAAACGGAAACTTGGTATGCACGGCCCGTGTTCTGGAATCAAAGTGGGCCACTGGTCCGGGTTCGGGGTTTGTGTTGACCGGCAGTGAGCCAGAGACGCACGCCGCCGCAAGGCGACGAGCCGAGCCGCACCGAACCACCACCTCACGCTCCACGCGTCCGCACTCCAGGCTGCATGGCGGCATGGCGCAGCGCGGCGCGGCGCCTACTTACCCTGCTCCCGCGCTGCTCTTCATCGCTACTAGTACCTTCCGGCTCTCCTGACTCATGGGCTCTCGGTTACTGCTGGTAGACCGTGGAGGGGGGAATATGGCGGCGGGGTGGTGCTTCACGTTGCTCCTGGTGCTGTGTGCGGCGGCGGGGGCCGACGCCTCGAAGGGGAAGTGGGAGATGGTGATCCGGATGCCGGGAGAGGAGGAGCCCGCCACGGAGCGCGGCGGTGAGGGCCCTGATGGGATGGAGGACGACGCTGTCGGCACGAGGTGGGCGGTGCTCGTCGCCGGCTCCTCCGGCTACGGAAATTACAGGCACCAGGTGAGCGATCGTAGGCGTGTCGGTGCTGCATGCGTTTGTGTTGTGGTTGTTGCGTCTGGAGTTCGATTTCGCTCGGAACGGGATGAGCGTGAGTGCGTGACACAGCCACGGCTCTGAAAGCTTGGCGGTTTGTAGAAATTCCCTCGCGAGATAGTGTGTACTTCTGAAAATTGTCGATGTTATTGGTGTGAGACTTTTGAATTCTCGAATTTGGAGTTTTAGAACTTCAATTTTGTGGTGGCATGGGTTAATCGGTGTTCCATAGGTTTGAAGCATAGACCTTCTTTCTGGTCCAAGTTCTGATACAGACACGCTTGTGGGTTAGTATCATGGTGTTGCGACTACAAATCTCTGCAACTCTTAAGGCTTTTTTCCCCTTAGACTTAACTGTGATAGAATCATGTGATAATTTCCTATTTGTGGCATTCCAGGGCCTACTAATGGAGTTAATGCTTAAGTTAGATGTGAGATAAATTTGCCATTGATAAAATAACGCTTAATTTGGAGGTAATTAGGTATCCGGATAAATAAATGGTGGATGCCTGAACTTTTTATCACTTAATTTGGAGGTAATTTAGGTATCAGGATAACTAAATGGTGTATAATGACACTAAAATGTACTCGAACATTTCGCATGTACATGTGTGCTTATTTATCTTGTTCTGGTTTCCAGTTTAGGAAAAGATATGCCATGGACCATCTGCTTAACTGTTGATTTGTCCGTGGTGCGGTGCAGGCCGATATATGTCATGCATACCAGATATTGCGTAAGGGGGGACTGAAAGAGGAAAACATTGTGGTGTTCATGTATGATGACATTGCCAATAATGCGCTCAACCCGAGGCCAGGGGTTATCATCAACCATCCAGAGGGCGAAAATGTTTATGCTGGTGTTCCAAAGGTATATCCGGTAGCTTCCCCTATTGTCCTTTCCAGTTTGGAGTTGGACATTTGGAATAATAATTGTCAACCCATGTGGCCATGTGTTTGCACAGCCTGGTTTCTATGCTGTTCTTCTAACTTCAACCGGGAACCCATGTGTTTGCACAGCCTGGTTTCTATGCTATTTTCCTAACTTCAACCGGGAACCCATGTGCTTCCACAGCCTGGTTTCTATGCTATTCTTCTAACTTCAACCGGGAAGGTGTAATATTTAATTTAAGCAGTTGAGAAAATAGCAATTTTATATTTACCATGATTAAAAAACACCAGAAAAGGTTTTAAACTTGCCCTGGAACAAATTCTCAACGTGACAGCAGCAGTTGTGGGTTCACATAAGTTCTGTGTCCATTTAACTCAATTTTGACATCGTGAATAAAGTTTATGTTTGTGTTCGAACTGTAAGATGCTTCCATGATGGTAGTCTCACCATTAGAGTGGCTAATCTATCCACGGGGAACAACCACGCACGTGTTGTCTGGCAAATACTTGGTTGTAGTTGTTGCCCTTCATTTTATTGGCTGCACCAGTTAATTCATTCCGCTTCATCAATTTATCTAATATGTAAACGAGCTTGCATAGTCCTAGCCTAGTTTTCATTTGTGAATAATAAGAAGTGATGTTTAGTAGGAAAAGTTGGGGATCTGGCAGCATCTTTTATCATTGTATGCATTGTAGGTTTATCTTTTCTGTTCAAGCTTGATATATAGCTTATGATTTATGTATAGCAGAAGTGCAGGACATGTATGCTACCCCTCTTTCTGCAAGTTTGACAAGGATAGCATGCCTTCTGATTTCAGGACTACACTGGAGACGAAGTTACCACTAAAAACTTCTATGCAGTTATCTTGGGCAATAAAACTGCAGTCAGTGGAGGGAGTAAGAAGGTCATAGATAGCAAACCAAATGACCATATATTTATCTACTACTCAGATCATGGGGGCCCTGGAGTTCTTGGTATGTGGAAGTTGTATATGCTTCTTTCTATATAAGTTAATTTTGTTCATCATGTGTATTGACATTTGTAAGTTTCAGGTATGCCCAACCTGCCATATCTTTATGCTGATGACTTCATCAAGGTCTTGCAAGAGAAACATGCTTCTAATACCTATGCAAAAATGGTAAGGCTGTTTGAGTTACTCATTTCTGGGAGCCTTATCCTGTTTGTCTGAAAGGATTTCTATAATTTGCAGGTTATATATGTGGAAGCTTGTGAAAGTGGCAGTATTTTTGAGGGTTTGATGCCTGCAGACCTCAATATTTATGTCACAACGGCATCTAATGCAGAAGAAAGTAGCTGGGGTACATATTGCCCTGGAATGGAACCATCACCTCCTTCTGAGTATATTACCTGCTTAGGTGACCTCTACAGTGTTGCATGGATGGAAGATAGGTACATAATTGGTACCCTAAATTTGCTGAAAAATTAATTAACAGACTACTAGCAGAATAGTATGATGCATGAGTTGTGAGTTCTGCTAATTGCATTATAATACACGGGTGTGCAGTACTTCAAGAAGGATTGCCCAATAAGCCTTCTCCCTTCCTTTCTTTACTCCCAGAAGTCGATATTACTACTCTTCCGTCTCAAAATAGATGTCGCAGATTTATCAAAATTTGGATGATTCTAGACTTTATTTTGTATATAGATTCATCCAAATTTTGACAAAACTGCGACATCTATTTTAAGATGGAGGGAGTACATAAATTTAATCATATGTTTTGAATATAAGAATGATTATATGTCTGTTAAGTATAAGTATGTTACAGCATTCTTTGTGTATTCAGTACTCATTTAATTTTGTTTGGTCATCTCAATGTTATTTGACAGTGAGAATCATAATCTGAAGGAGGAGACAATCAAAAAGCAGTACGAAGAGGTGCGTCTTCATTTTCCTTTTACCAGTCTCATTTGTGTTCTTAATTTCAAGTTACTGAAAGTGTCGTGGCCTTGTGGGCAGGTAAAGAAGCGTACCTCAGACTTGAACATGTATAGTGCTGGTTCTCATGTTATGGAGTATGGGGACAAAACATTCAAGGATGAGAAGCTTTACCTGTATCAAGGTTTCAATCCTGCAAACGCCAACATGACAAATAAGCTACTCTGGCAAGCCCCGAAGGCTGCAATCAACCAAAGAGATGCCGATCTTCTTTTTCTGTGGAGAAGGGTATGCTCTAGTTCTATGCAGTACTGTCAATCATTCATCTCTAAATGATTAGCTGTAGTACTGCATTTCTGTTCAAAAAATGACATTAAGCTGAAGGCTACTCTACTGTCTCTGGATCTTAAATTGGTCCTGTTTGTCACATTCTTAGTCCTTGTACAAGAAATTTTATCCAGCATAACACATACATAGAAGTGGATATGTTGGATGCACCTTAAACTGGCTCTTATGTACAACCAACTAAAACTCCTTATCGAAAGCTGTATTCGTCATATCAGGTAACATCGTCTTATCGTGCTATTTTATAATTCTTTCGCGTTTGGGTGTTAGGGGATGTCTCCCTTTACGTTTGGGTGTCTATATTGGATATCAGTTACTGTATACACTGAAGCACTTCTTGGTCATGTGAAAATTTCCAGTTTTGTTATACTTAATGCGTTGCTCGCGCCAGAACTGATAGTGTGCATAGGGAATTCGTGGTTTGTATTGGCCTGTGCTTTAAGGCTATGTTAACTGAAGGTTTCTTGTTTTGGTTTCAGTATGAGATGTTGCATGTAAAGTCTAAAGAGAGGGTGAATGTTCTGAGGGAGATCAGCGAGACAGTAACACAGAGGAAGCATATTGACAGCAGTGTCGATTTTATTGGGAAGCTTCTCTTTGGGTTTGAGAATGGACCTTCAGTGCTTGAAGCTGTCAGACCTTCTGGTAAGCCACTGGTGGACGACTGGGACTGTCTCAAGAGAATGGTAAGTAGTAGACTCAACATCATAGACTTCATATTCTGAGAGCTCCTCTGCAGTAGTAAATATTTGACTGTCGAGCATCTTCCTCAGGTACGGATCTTCGAGTCCCATTGCGGTTCGCTCAGCCAGTACGGCATGAAGCACATGCGAGCATTTGCAAACATATGCAACAATGGTATCTCTGGCACCACGATGAAGGAAGCAAGCATCAATGCTTGCGGCGGTCACAACTCCGCAAGATGGAGCCCCTTGATCCAAGGGTATAGTGCTTGATCGGTTTGCTGAGGTACTGCTACTACGTTACTCGTTCCCAGCTTATGTGAATGTGTGGCTCCTGGTGCCAGGAAGATATGTAATGTGAATATGTGTATGTAGTAGTGTATCGGGCTATTAGCGTACCCAATAACCTCCGGGATAGAAACTGCACGAGAATGTGGCAATGTAATGCTTCTTTAGCTGTGTGATATATACGTATGGTCTTTGTTCCGTTGAGTGTATTGACCGTGCAAGCCAGTGTTTCGTTCACAAAGCCAGTGTTTCGTTCACAAGCAGACCTTTGTTTGTGACATGTCAGATGAAGAGAAACAAGACAGAAGATTAATCATGAGCAGCTTTTCCTCTCAGAATAATTATAGTAGTAGAATAAAGACTGAAGCAATACAAGCCCTTCCGAGACCAAACCACTTGAAGTAGATCAGTGAACCTATAATAAGTTGAGTCAGCCAGCATGACCTCCTGCTGTGTTATCCTTGTGTAATGCCTGATCACCACCCAGTCTTCAGTAAACGATGTACCTGTGGCCGCCAGCTGCCATGGGCAGCAGTTATGCAGAAGCTTCCGTGTCTAGCCTGCATTGAAAACGCTGGTTAATTCACTTGGGTGAGAAAAACCCAGGCGGACGAGAAGTTCTCTGGACATTACTTAGTACCAGAGAGCTTACATGCTTTGCTGAGGAAAGAGATGAAAACGACGAGGAGTGCCAGCCCAGCCAAGATACCCACAATTATTGCCACGGTCCTTCCAAAATCGTCCCCCGAATAATCTGTCACCGAGCAAATAATAATCTGTCACCAAGCATATCAAATCGAGCTGAGCACTCCCAAAGTAAGTGTGCCCCCCTTTACTCGTAGCGAATATGTTCAGTGGATTGATCTATGATCGTAGATCATTAGTGGCCTCATTTTGTCCGGTTCAGTGGATGGACGGCGCCAATTGAAGTAATAAGGGCGTCTCCACTTGGCTATCCAGGACGCCGATCCGGACGCAATTTAGGTCCGAACGCTGGCCCAGTCGTGTACCCATGAACCTCTTTTCGTTTGGATTTGAGTCAACTTTGGTCCGGACTCTTCAGGCCATACCCAGGATCCCGGTTACGTCCTGAGAACGGTGGCCGAGTGGACCAGCCTGTCAGCGACAGAAGCCGAGTCATCGTCATCCTTCCCGCCGTTTCACTTTTCCCGTCCTCGCCACTACATCCCTCCCGCTCTCGCAGCCGAATTCGGCCTATAAAAGGCGTACATCTAGCCGTCTCCCTTCACAGTCTCTCACACCGCTCCCAACTCCGGCGAACTCCAGACGCTCGCACCTTTCTACCTCCTCAAATCAGCGTCAAAAATCATGGTGAGATTTCCGGCGACATCAGCAACGAACGGCGGCCGCCGCAGCTGCGGGCGGAAGCACGGCTGCTCCACGAGGCGGGCTATACGGCGGCGCCGGACTGTCGTCTCACCTTCGTCTGGCAACTTAGCGCCGGCGGGATCCCTATTCTGCCGGTGCCAGTCGACGAGGACATCGCCGGAGAGATCCAGGCGGCTATCGCCGCCACGCAAGACCCGGATCTCGCCGAGGATCCTCGCAACCTGGTCTTCTGGAGGAAGTTCTTTGCCGACAGGAGCCTCCAGGATCTCGCCCGACACGATGGACCGCCGGGCTCGCCGCCGCCAGCGTCTGTCTGCGCGCGCCCAGTGGAGCGCTCGAGGCGAACTCGCCGCCGTCATGGAGCACGTCCAGGCCGGCAACCATCCCCGTCTCGGCCTGTAAAAGCGGCGTTCGTCATCGACCACAGCTGCGGCGGTCTTTTCCTAGTTAAATTCGATGTAATATGTGCGTTCTTGACCTAGTTAATGAAATCCGTCTATATTTGTCTAAATTTCGCCGTGTTTAACTGAATTTCGTCGAATTCGCGGAAAACTCGCTTTCGAAAGCGAAGTTTCGTCCGACCAAAAAAATATCCGAATTTCGGCCTTGGATTCACCCAACGAGTGGGGATGCTCTAAGATCCATTAAGGTTGGCTTCGAATCCACAAAACTCACACCCTACAACAAAAAGCGCCTACTTCGCCTAAAAAGGAATTTGGAATATATTCTGCTTGTCCTCTTTATCAGCTTTGGAAATTTACCAGTGGGTTGGAATCTATTCCCGTATGTATATTGGTCACTAGTTAGTTGCAAGCCATGGCTAGCTCCCGCATTATCTAGGGCGCGCCACTTATCTTTTTAAATTTGGACCCTACTCTCTTGCGATCCAAATTCGTTCGAGTCAAGCTTTATTAATCGATCGAAGAATGCAACTAAAAGTGAAGACGATTTACTACAAGTTTGACATGGTTTCACGCGTGAATGAGTACGTACACACCTTGGGAAGAGCGGAAATCGTGGCCATTCTCCCAGTACTTGACGTAGCACTGCTCCAAGTAGACGTCGGCGGCGAGCGCCGAGCCGCACGCGCCCTTGACCTGCACGACCGCCTCCGCCAGACAGGCGGCGCAGTCGGGCGCCCTGATGTCGCCGAGGCACTGCGCCACCCCCTCCACCGTGCCCGACGCGGTCAGCTTGTACCCCGTCGCCGCCTGCTGCGCCTGCAGCTGCCGGAGCACGCCGTCGCGGCTCTTGAGGAACGCGGCGTCCTCGCTGGTGCCGGAGCTGCACCTTCGGTACGCGACGGTGTTGTCGGCGCGGCCGACGAAGTCGCTGGCGTCGTACCGCACGTAGCAGCCGTCCACCTGCAGCGACGCGGCGTAGGAGTGGGCGCACACGGCGCCCAGCCGCGCCACGGTCTCCCGCACGCACGCCACGCAGTCGCCCGGGCTCAGGTCGCCGCGGCACTGGTACAGCCCGTACGCGGCCGCGCGGTGGGCTGCCTCGGCTGTCTGGCCTTCCCCGACGCCGACGCCGGGGTCGCCGGCGGTGAAGCTGTTGTAGGTGGCGCCGGAAGACGCGGTGGAGGCGATGGAGGTGAGGAGGGACTTGAGGTTAGTCTCGAAGGCGGTGTCGCGCTCGTACTTGGACGGCGAGCACCCGGCGTAGACGAACGTGCCCGTCGCGGCGTTCACGGTGGCCGTCGCTGCGGCGCGGAAGTGGAGGAGGGCTAGCATGACCACGACGTAGCTGCCGAGCAGAGGCATAGGGGAGGCCTCGACGGTAACAGGGCATGCAAACACCGTATGGAGCTTCTTTGGCCTTGGTCCGATTGCAGTCAGTCCGGGCGCGCGTGACGTCTCGATGGGTTTATATTCTTGTCTGCTACTCCGCCTTGTTGGGCGAGCGATGCATAAACGTTTGGATGTACGACGATGCGGCCGGAACGGCTGGTGCGGTGCTGCCTGCAACACAGATTCTGTACACCATCGCGGTCCAGTGCTCATCAGAGAGTGCGTGGCCGAGTCACAGCAAAAACTTTCCTGACATTATGTATTTTTAAACAGTTTGCTGCATTTTTTATTAGTACAAAATTTGGCCCAAATATGCACGCCTGTAAGATCATCTCCACTCGTTGGACGAAAACCGGATCAATTTTTGGCCGGACGAAACGCGTTTTCGCTTGACGCTCAATTTCCTTTCAGCGTGTCAAGGCGAGTTCCCAGTTGGCTAAATTCAGTTAAACTCCGCGAAGTATGGACGAATATAGGCGAAATTTCATTAAGTAGGGCAAGGGGCACATAGTACATCGGATTTCATAACTAGAAAAAGGCCGCCGCCGTGGTCGACGTCGCAACTACAGGCCGAGGCGGGGGCGGTTGCCGGCCTCGATGTGCGCCATGACTCCAGCGAGAGTCCGCCCTGGAACGCTCCACCAGCGGCGGCGGTAAGCCGCATTGTTACGCGGCGGCGAGCCCGGCGGTCCGTCGTGTCTGGCGAGTTCCTCGAGGCGCCTGTCGCAAAAAATGCCTCCAGAAGGCCAGGTTGCCCTGATCCTCGGTGAGATCCGGGTCTTGCATGGCACGATAGCGGCCTGGATATCTCCGGCGAGTTCTGGGTCTTGCATGGCGGCGATAGCCGCCTGGATCTCAATGAGGTCCGTCCGGCGCCGGGCACGGGATCCGCCGGCGAAGTTTCTAGCCTAGGGGGAGACGAGTGTCCGGCGGGGCCGGATAGCGCGCCTCGCGAAGCAGCCAGGCTTCCCACGGCGACAGCGTGCGTCGGTCGGCCATGGCTTCTCGGTAGAGTTGGGGAGGAAAAAGCTGCGAACGTCCGAAGTTCGCCGGAGTTGTGGTGGTGTGAGAGACTATGAAGAGAGATGGCGAGATGTACGGCTTTTATAGGCCGAAAGAAT
The DNA here is from genome assembly GCA_030063025.1 of Avena longiglumis. Taxonomy (NCBI): domain Eukaryota; kingdom Viridiplantae; phylum Streptophyta; class Magnoliopsida; order Poales; family Poaceae; genus Avena; species Avena longiglumis. The sequence goes on along the minus strand of CP125978.1, from coordinate 414,929,555 downwards.
GGCGGGAGGGGTGTAGCGGCAAGGGCGGGAAAAGTAAAACGGCGGGAAGGGTGGCGGCGACTGCTCATCGGCACAGCTGGTCCACTCGCCAATTCACTCCGTCCGGTCCCAGGCGTGCAGGATCTGGGTTCGGCCTGGGTAGTTCAGACCAAAGTTGGCCCAAATCCGGCCGAAGAGGTCCCTAGGTACGCGACTGAGTCAATTTTCGGCGTCCGAACGTAATTTCGGCGTCTGGATCGGCCTCCTAGGTAGGCGAGTGGAGATGCTCTAAGGACGCACTCAAAGATTTCAGGTAAGCAATCCAGACACGGTGACTATCTCTCCGTCTACAAATAAGTGTCACAAGTCAAATATTTTTTTGACTAATTTTATGGGGAGAACTAGCACTATTTATGACACTAATTTAGTATCTTCAGATCTGTCTTGAAATGTAGTTTCATATTATACGGATTTGATGTCATATTATTTGGGTACTTTTCACATAAAGATGGTTAAAGTTTAATTCGGTCCCTGTAAAAAAAGTTCAATTTTATGACTTAGGAATACACTTATTTAAGGAGGAGGAGCATGCTTATGGGCCTGCACAAATTGGGCAAAAGGCAACTGATATCTTGTTCGTCCGGATGAAATGGAACAGGGCAAAAAAGCTAGGCGGGCGAAAACTTAACCAATCTTAGATTGACACAAAGTATATAAAAGTCTTAATTAGGATGTATAGACAACCCGCAAATCTGAACAGAACTGAGTGATGGTGCTGGTTAGCACTTTGTTGGGAACCCCAAGAGAAAGGTGTGAAGCAGCACAGCAACAGTTTTCACTCAGTAAGAAATCAAGGTTATCGAACCAGTAGAAGGAAGAAAACGTCACACAGGTGTTGCAAGCAACGTGGAGACCTGCATAACACAAACTCAAGACTTTGTCCCAACTAGACAGTGAGATTGTGAAGCTCACCGGTTTGCTGTAACAAAAGATTAAACGTACCGAGTGGAAGGTAATGGTGGTTTGCAACAAGTAAACATGTAACAGTGAAAGATGTATCAATGATAAAGATTGGACCGGGGTCCATAGTTCACTAGAGGTGCTCTCCTTAGATTAGGGCTGTCAACGAGCTGAACTCGAGCGAACATTGTTAGGCTCGGCTCGAGCTCGGTAGAAGCTTGAGTCGAGCTCGAGCGAGCCTAGGTTGAACTTCGAGCCTACATCTAAGCTCGAGTTCGGCTCAACCAAAGTTCGAGTAGGCTTGAGCTCGGTTCGTTGAAGCTCGGTAAGAAAATTTTAGTACATCGACATGCAGCTACATAGCAAAAAAATAGTAAAACTTGAAAACAGAATAGCAGAAATGGCTTGAAGTTTCATATAATAATGTCTGATTACAACATGTCAGCATAATTATTTTAGCAGTCTTACAACAGATGGAATAATAATAGAAGTCTCAATTATGGGGCTATACAAAAATCACGAGCTTTATCAAACTGTTTGAGTTCGGCTCGACTTAGCTCGCGAGCTCGAAAACAGTCTCGAGCTTGGTTTGTTAGATAAACAACATCACATGAAGGGTAACAAAATTACAGCAGGGCAATTGACAGAAACTGAGCAAGGCATAACAATGCAATACTAGTCAGAAAGATCCTATGAGATTAGATTGGGCAATACAACAATATACATATACCGCCAACTGCATCTATGACTAGAATTCCACCTTCAGGTTATCATCTGAACCCCCTCTAGTATTAAGTTGCAAGCAACATACAACTTCTTGAAGCAAACTGTGTAAGGTAAACATTTCACATGTTCCATGAACAAGAGACTGTTGTTTTCTCCCTAGTGGCAACAACACATTTACAACCGAAGAGATTTCTGTCACTTCTCTTGGAAACTAGAGGCATGAACCCACTATCGAGCATAAATACTCCCTCTTGGAGTCATTAGCAACTACTTGCCCAAGATAGCTACTAATAAAGGAGAGCATGCAAGATCCAGGGGCGGACCTGTAGGGGTTCGTAGCATGGAAAATAATGAAAATTTTCTATCGCATACAAACAAACAAGCCAAGATCTATCTACTAGATTGTAGCAACGAGTCGATGGAATAACTTACCCTCGAAGATTCCAAAGTGTTTAACGAGAGCGGATTCTCGTGGGTGATGTAGTCGTACTCTTCCCGATCTCAAGATCGTGTGAGCGATCCTTCGGTAGCTGCGTTACGGCGCTTCATGATCGGTCACTGCGTTGACTGACGAAGACCTTCCTCTCCCTTGTTCCAAAGGCGTGAGGTTGTAGCACTCTCCTCGCGATTCCGGCAACAACTGGCGTGGTCGAGTAGAGGAGATCCAGGCTTCGCCTTAAGCCGGAGCGAGTATGGTGGAGTATGAGAGAGAGCTATTAGTGGTCTAGAGATTAGACACACCAATTAGAAGGCTCTAAACCGAAGGCTAGGGCAATTAGAAGCTCTAAATCGAAACGGCTCTAAACCGGAGATTAGAGGATAGGAACTTGTGTGTCTAGAGGAGGAGGCCCTCCTTTTATAGGTGGAGGAGGCGGCCAAGGGAGGAGTCCCTACCCAAGTCGGCCTTGGTTGGCGCGCCGGCTTGGAGGGACTCCTCCCCCAAGTCGGTTCCAACCACCTCTTGCTTGTTTCCCACAGTTTCCTGTTTTAGCCGTTTGACTTTTAAACTGGCCATTTGACTTTTCTGTTTTAGGATTCAATTTAATCCTTTATTTGGAACAGCAAGAAAACTTAGTACATGATGCAATCATTCAATATGTAATGACACATTCATGTACCCTCCCCAGTCTTGGGACAATCCGAACCTTCTAGAACATTCCCGATGAAAACACCTAATCATTCCCGAACTCAAAGCAGGACTTTCCTTATATGAATCTTATTCTCCAGACCATTCCGGATCACCTCGTGATATACCGGATCCCATCCGAGACTCCTAACAACATTCGGTCTCTTTCTCATAATACCATAACTACTCAAAACAACGTCGAATCCTTAAGTGTGTCTCCCTACGGTTCGTGAATTATGCGGACATGATCGAGACACTTCTCCGAACAATAACCAATAGAGGAATCTGGAAATTCATATGGCTCCCACATATTTCTACGATTACTTTGCGATCGAATGAACCACTTACATACGATACCAATTTCCCTTTGTCTCACGATAGTTTACTTATCCGAGGTTATGATCGTCGGTATCTCTGCATACCTAGTTCAACCTCGTTACCGATAAGTACTCTTTTATCGTTCCCGTGATATGTGATCCCTTGTGAGCCAGTCACATGCTTGCAAGCTAATTGGATGACATTTCACCGAGAGGGCCCAGAGTATATCTATCCGTCATATGGATGGACAAATCCCACTCTTGATCCATGTGTTTCAACCAATACTTTCCGAACACTCAATGACACCTTTATAGCCACCCAGTTACGGTGTGGTGTTTGATGTCATCAAAGCATCCATCCGGTAAAGGTGATATGCATGATCTCATGGAAGGAATTAGGTTACTATGTCGAAAGCATATAGCAATTGAACTATTGAAATGACTTGATCTTTATGCTACGCTTATCTATAGGAGTATGTCCACCATATCATTCTCCTAACGATATGATCTTGTTGTTGATAACATCTCAATGTTCATGATAGGGAAACCACAATCATTAATCAACCAACAAGCTAGTGAAGTATAGAGGCTATACTAGGGACTTCAAATTAAGTTTACAAATCACACAAGTATTAATGTTTCCTTGTTAATACTATTATAGCATGAATGTAAACATTTATCATAAACACAAAGATATAATAATAACTACATTTATTATTGCCTCTAGGGCATATCTCCAGTCTCCCACTTGCACTAGAGTCATCTAATCTAGATTACATGGTAATATACCCAACACCCATGGCGGTTTGGTGTTGGTCATGTTTTGCCCTCGGGAGAGGTTTAGTCAACGGATCCGCCACATTCAGATCTGTGTGCTTTGCAAATCTTTATATCCCCATCTGGATATGTTCTCGAATAGCGTGAAAACGCAGCTTGATATGCTTGACTTCTTGTGTGACCTTGGTTCTTGCGCATTGGCTATGGCCCATGTTATCACAAGATAGACATTGGGTCCAAGGACTAGGAACCACACCCAGCTCTGTAATGAACTCTTTCATCCATATCGCTTTTGTGAAGCCTCAAAGACCATGTATTCCGATTCGTTGAAGATCTCACCACAACGCTTTGCTTTGCACTCCTCCGCCTATCGCTGCACCATTCAAAATAAATACGTATCCAGTTGTGATTTAGAATCATCCGGATCGGTGTTCAAACTAGCATCGGTGTAACCATTAACAACGAGTTGTTCATCACCTCCATAAGAAAGAACCATATCCTTAGTTCTTCTCAAGTACTTAAGGATGTTTTTGATCATTGTCAATGATCCACTCTGGATCACTTTGATATCTGCTAGTTAAACTAACGACATATGCAATGTCGGGTCTAGTACATAGCATGGCATACATTAGAGATCCTATGGCTGAGGCATAGGAGTCTTACTCATCCTTTCTCTATCTTACATCGATGTCGGACTTTGAGTTTTACTCAAGGTCGTGATTGGCAACATGGGCAAGAACCCTTTCTTGCTTTCTTCCATTCCAAACCTCTTTAGAACTTTGTCCAAATATGTACTCTGTGACAATGATATTTGGTGTTTCGATCTATCTCTATAAATCTTTATGTCTAATATGTAAGCTGCTTCGCCAAGATCCTTCATTGAAAAACTATTATTCAAATATTCCTTGACACTATTAAGAAGGTCTACATCATTCCCAATCAACAATATGTCATCCACATATAGTATTAAGAATGCTACAGAGCTCCCACTCACTTTCTTGTAAATACAAGCTTCTCCATAAGTTTGTATAAAACCAAAACTTTTGATCACCTTATCAAAACGTTGATTCCAACTTCGGGATGCTTGCTTCAACCCATAGATGGACCGTTGAAGTTTGCATACCTTGTTAGCATCTTTAGGATCGACAAAACCTTTGGGTTGTATCATATGCAACTCTTCATCAATATCTCCATTGAGGAATGTTGTTTTGACATCCATCTGCCATATCTCATAATCATAATATGCAGCGATTGCTAACATAATCCTCACAGACTTTAGCTTCGCTCGGTGAGAAAGTCTCATCGTAGTCAACTCCTTGAATTTGTCGAAACCCTTTTTGCGACAAGTCGAGCTTTATAGACGAGAACATTACCATCAAGATCTGCTTTCTTCTTGAAAATCCATTTGTTCTCGATGACCTTCCGCCATCCGGTAAGTCCACCAAAGTCTGAACACCCTCGAGAATCGGACCTATGCAAGTTTGAGCAAAATTCGCCAAACCCGCAAAACGATTCAAAATGCCACCAGCACTTTCGTGCGGGTGGAAAAGCGGTAATAACATTACACAAGTCCTCGATGGGACCCACGTAGCAGATATATATAATGACTCAAAGAGTCAAGATTACAAATATAATATACAAGGATCCAAATCACCTTGAAAAGCGATAGAGCGTCCACGGACAAGATGCAAATGGGGCTAAGAGCCTCAAGAATAACCAATGGCGTCCATAACCCTGCCGTGCCAAGCGGAAGGGTAACCCTCGCTAACGGCCGATCTCAAAACCTGCTTAAACAAAAGGGTGCCGACACAGGCAAAGGAAAAGAAGGAGGCGTCGATCGAGGCGATTGCAGCGAGGCTAGAATTGCGGTCCTCGCCTACATAGGTATGGTGGATCAAGCGGCAGCGGCATGCACTAAACAACCTATAGAGACTCGATACATGGCGGATATCGAGAGGGTGAGAATGACCTATCCGAACCAACCAAGCTAACACCAAACAAACCCATCTCGGTATTTCTCGAGACCAAACGAGGAAGTCGAGGAACTCACACGGTTGGCGCTTTACTTATTCAAAGGATAGTTGCGGCACTTTACTAGTCGTTTAGATAATCGTCACGATAAAGTATACAATGGGCACTTTTATTTAACCATTCCGTGATAGTTGCAACAATTACTAATCGGATCTGATCGCATGAGATAAACCCAAAACCCAAAGCTTGTTGTTACTTTTATTCAGCCAATTCGTTGTAGTTGCAATACTTACTAGTCGATACATTTGTATGGCGACAACCAAACAAGCAATGGTGGGCAGTATTAATTAGCCATTCCGTTATAGTGAAGCTGATTACTAGTCATTATAAGTCAAATTAATAGCGATAAACTTTAGTTATGCTTGTCTATGATCGAGATCATGCTCCAAGTCGTCCATATCCGCGGACACGGCTTTCGAAAAGTTTTACCCGGCGGGTGCACCAATAGCAACACACACTCGATCAACCTCGGAAAAACCAAATCAAAACCCAACGAGGCTTTCACGTTGAACAATCACAGATTCAGAAATATTTGGGGGCCACCCTTAAGTAGAATCCATAGCGGGTAAGCAAGCTCGAGGCGGCCTCAAGGTCTGTCTGACGGTTGAACTCGGGAACCCCAAGCGGGCTTGTCGACACAGCGAATCGTGTCCGATCCTAACAAGATGCGGTGCAAGACCTCGCACAATCGTAAATAAAGCGATAAAGCATGGCATAAGTGCAGATCGTAAATAAAACCTCAAACTAGTTTGTGGCCCCAAGAAATAAGTCTGAATCAAGCTCGCTCGGGGTCCCATATACCTCCCGGATGTGGATAGCGCGCAAAATCAAGGAACAGGTATCAAGTACTCGGGGTCTTACGGGACACAAGTGGGCGTTCGGAAACCAAATATTATCTATCACCCACCGATGCCTCTGCTTATTCAATTTTAGTTGTTAAACAGAAATTAAAGTGAACAATAAATAAAACTAGATTCATCTCCAACGTCAACATGCGGCAATACATCAGCAACTGTGGCACATGACGATACACATCAGCACTTGAGCAAGCAACTACGACGCGCAAGTCCAACTATCTACCAAACAACAGGTAATAGGATGTGTCCAAGGCAATATAGGGCTGCACGGTATATCAAGGGTACGGAAACTAAAGCATCGCAACACGGATAGCAATAGATCAACAGGAGGGAAGTAAGTACTATAAAAGTAAGATAGGTAGAAAGAGGGAGATACTCGCCTGAAAACATTGTCGGAGGGTTCATCCGAAGATCGGGGCGAAGCTCACATCAACTCAACGACCTTATCCGCGAAGAAGCAAGACACTAGCAAAAAAAAACCGGATGCACTATTTAATACACGGCAGAAGATCGGCATGATGCAAGTATGATGTATGACATGGCAAAGGTGCGATGCGATTAGGTCATATTAAGTGGAACCGGGGTCCCGACAATTAATTAAATGGTTCAAGTTATTTAGACCCCCGCAATTAATTGTTGTTTAACATGGCCAAAATATAGCACCGGTTCGCTACATCAATTTAAATGAGGCCAATATGAGACTAGATTTGCCCGCATATGGGCCCCATATTTAATTATTAGGTGAATCGGCATAAGGCCCCCAAACCAATGAGATGCATGCGAGATGTCAAATAACATGCGACAAGGTTATTATGTTATTATAAAATATGGGGTCGGGAAGGGGTTCACACATTAGGGTTCTCGACGATCTTGGTCCGGGGGTTCGGGGTTCGACAGGGTCCAGGGTCCGGTCTCGGGGTCCAGGTTTGACGGTCCGGTCTCGGCGGGAGCGTTATCGGATATCGGGGTCGATCTTGTCGAATCCGGGTGCGGGACTTGGGGGAATGTCGACGGTCATGGCGTTCCGGGGGAATGTTCTCGGTGTCCGGGTGAAGCACTCGGCGTTCTACGGTTCCGCGTCGACGGCCTTGGTTTCCTCGATGGAGAACTTGGTGTGTCCGTGAAGGAGAACTTGAGGGTCCAGCGTCTCGGTGTCCTCGGATCCGAGCGGAAGAACTTGTCGGGCCGGGTTCGGTCTTCGGAGTTCGGGAGGGAGAACTTGGCGTTCGGGTCACGGCATCCTCGGATCCGTGATGAAGATCTTGGGTGGCACCATGTACATGTACATCCTTCGCAACCATCGGCTTCGATCCGGTCTTGTCGGTGAGCTACCGTGGACGAAGATCTTGATTTTCCGTGGGTTCTGGCGTCCATCTTGAGCATCGAGGATGTTGTCCCGGTACTATCGACTCCTCGAGCTGCGACCTTCTCGTCGATACTCCGTTCGCTCCCAGCCTTATACGCACATGCCCACGTGTTACCTTGAGGAACAACTCCAGACCAGAGGTCTGGCCACTTGTTGAGCTCGGCAGGAACACACACAAAGCGATGTCACGACGCCACGTCGCATCGAAGGCGGCGGGGCCCGCGAGCCGCGGTTGGGACGGGCAGGACACGGTGGCGGCGCAGCTCAGCGAGGCGGCTCTGGCGGAGAGGCTCGTCTTGCGGGCTGCGGCGGGCCGCGGAGGTTGCTGGCGAGCCGGCGGGAGGGCGTGACCGGCGGAGGGGCGGCTCGAGTGGCCGTCGCGGGAGCCGGGCCGGGCAGGCGGCAGGCGGCTGAGGCGGGCGGCAGCTGGCGAGCGGCGAGGTCTGAGCTGGCAGTGGGCGGCGCGGCGGGCGGGAAGGCGGTGAGGCAGCGGCCGGCGTCGAGGCGCAAGCGCCGCGGTGGCGGCAGCGCGCCCAGTGGGCCATCGGGGCAGGCGCTCGGACTCAGCAGGCGGGCGGCGGCTGCAGGGGATGAGGGTCGACGGGCGGAGGGCTGGTGGCGGTGGATGGCGGCTGAGCGGCGAGGCGGCGGCCGCGGGCATGGCGGGAGGGCGGGCGGCGGCGATGCCTGGCGGCGGCTGCATCGCATGGAGAAGGGAAGGTGGCGGGGGTGGCAGGCGGCGTGTCATGCAGCGGAGGGCGGTGGCGGGCATGGCAGGCGGTTAGCTGCCATGGCGAGGAGATCCGCCGGAGGCGGGAGAGGTGTCTGCGGGAGGAGGGGAGAGGTGAGAGAGGGAGCGACACGGGGAAGAGGAGCAGTGCGGGGTGGGGCGCGCGTGGGTGGGGCCCGGTGGTCGGGCCAGGCGGGTGCGCGTGGTGTGCGTGTGCGGCTGGGTGGGACCGCGTGGTTGAGTGGGTGAGTGTGACAGGTGGGCCGCGGGGTGAGGTGGCAGGTGGGTGAGAGGAAGAGAGAGAGAGAAGAGAGATGGTGAGGGAGGCCACGTGGCGGGCTGTGGTTGGGTGAGGGTAGAGGTGGCTGAGGGTGGCGTCAGGGGATAGGAGGAGTGATGTGGAGGCCGGGGAGGTAGATTGGGTAGGTTTAGGTATAAAGGGTGGCTGGATGGATGAGGTGGCAAGTGGGTAGGAAAAGGGTGAGAGGGTGAGGTGGCGGTCTGCGGTTGGTGGGTAGGATAGAATTTGGTGGGACTAGGATTTAGGTGGGGGCTGATTGGGGTGGACCGATCTGTTTAATACGGGTGGTCGTTGGTCATACTACCGCTCGTTCGCCTTAACTAAAACAATTAAATCTTTTATTTAATTTAATTGGGCGTTTGCAACCCGATAGCAACAAAACAAAATAATCCGCGACCGGGTTTTGGCGTTTGAATAAAGATGGGCGTGAAAACAAACGGGTGTTGCGAAAATAGTTTTGGAAAACAATGCATGATGATGATGCAATGCACAAATTCAACGCGATTTTCTAGTAGTGGTTTTGCGGGATGCCACAATTCGACACCACTAACAATGGATCTCGCCTCGAGATCCGCCTCATGGTACTGGAAGGAAGGTCGGCGATCTTCGTCTTCGCGCTTCGTGTAGATCCTCGCGACACCACTAACGAGGGTTCATCCTCCATCTTGAAATCGGCGACACCACCAACAAAGGTCGTTGTCCGTGATCGTCGAGAGAACTCTCCGGTAACCAAAAGGTCGAAGGTAGAGGTATCAACAATTAAAGCCACCCCTAACTTCCATGAACGGAGTAAAATCGCTGGATCCACTGATTCGATGTACAAGAGCGAATGATAAGAGTAGTGGTATGGTAGCTACTCCATCCCGCACCCAAACCATTACTCTGCGCACGAATAGGCGGATTATGCAACCAACTCTGAGTCGATCAAGATCTCGACAAGCGAGGTTGAACAACGGAGTGATGCGCACTGCGGCGGATCCGCATAGATGATGTCGTCGCGTCGGAAAACACCGGAAGGCACAAACAAAGACAAAGAATGGTAACACCGTAGATGGATTCATCAGGCAGCTTGAACACCGGATGGTAGCACACCGTTATCAAAGAAGGAAGCGAAACCCTAAAGGTACGACGGAAACCCAACCACGAGAATTCCTGGACTCGAAGAGAGAGAGGAGAGCAGATCCAAAACACGTAGAGGTAAGAGGAGAACAGCAGAGGGGTAAGGAGTAAAATCAGACCTATTCAGAACTATCCAGCCGATTTTGCAAAATAGTTTTGACACTCTACTTCGGCCGTTAGCTAGGTTATCCTACAGGCTGGACTTGTGGGGTATCGCAACTGCTGAGCTCTGATACCACTCTGTAACACCCTCAGAATCGGACCTATGCAAGTTTGAGCAAAATTCGCCAAACCCGCATAGAAACGATTCAAAGGTGCCCACCAGCACTTTCGTGCGGGTGGAAAGCAGTAATAACATTACACAGGTCCTCGATGGGACCCACGTAGCAGATATATATATAACAATGACTCAAAGAGTCAAGATTACAAATATAATATACAAGGATCCAAATCACCTTGAAAACGATAGGCGTCCAGCTACGGACAAGATGCAAATGGGGCTAAGAGCCCGAAGAATAACCAATGGCGCCCATAACCCTGCCGTGCCAAGCGGAAGGGTAACCACCTATGGCGTCGATCTCAAAACCTGCTTAAACAAAAGGGTGCCGGACACGGGCAAAGGAAAAGAAGAGGCGTCGATCTTGAGGCCAAGACGGCGAGGCTAGAATTCGGCGGTCCTCGCCTACATAGGTATGGTGGACTGAAGCGGCAGCGGCAGCATGCACTAAACAACCTATAGAGACTCGATACAACTGGCGGATATCAGAGAGGGTGAGAATGACCTATCCGGAACCAACCTGAAGCTAACACCAAACAAACCCATCCTGGTATTTCCCCCTCGAGACCAAACGAGGAAGTCGACCGAGGAACTCACACAGTTGGCAGTTTTACTTATTCAGTGATAGTTGCGGCACTTTACTAGTCAGGTTTAGATAATCGTCCTGATAAAGTATACAGTGGGCACTTTTATTTAACCATTCCGTGATAGTTGCAACAATTACTAATCAGATACAGATCGCATGAGATAAACCCAAAACCCAGCAGTTGTTGTTACTTTTATTCAGCCAATTCGTTGTAGTTGCAATACTTACTAGTCAGATACATTTGTCGCAAGCGACAACCAAACAAGCAATGGTGGGCAGTATTAATTAGCCATTCCGTTATAGTGAAGCTGATTACTAGTCATTATAAGTCAAATTAATAGCAGTAAACTTTAGTTATGCTTGTCTATGATCGAGATACTGTGCTCCAAGTCGTCCATATCCGCGGACACGGCTTTCGTAAAGTTTTACCCGCCGGTGCACCAATAGCAACACACACTCGATCAACCTCGAAACCAAATCAAAACCCAACGAGGCTTTCACGACGAACAATCACAGATTCAGAAATATTTGTGGGGCCACCTTAAGTAGAATCCGAACGGAGTAAGCAAGCCCGAGGCCTCAAGGTCTGGGTAATACGGCGTGAACGATCGGGAACCCCAAACGGGCTTGTCGACACCGCTGAATCGTGTCCCGATCCTAACAAGATAAAGTGTGCGACTGCACAATCGTAAATAAAGCGAAAGCATGGCATAAGTAGATCGTAAATAAAACCTCAAACTAGTTTGTGGCCCCAAGAAATAAGTCCGAATCAAGCTCGCTCAGGGGTCCCATATACCTCCGGATGTGGATAGCGCAAAATCAAGGAACAGTATCAAGTACTCGGGTCTTACGGGACACAAGTGGGCGTTCGAAACCAAATATTATCTATCACCCACCGATGCCTCTGCTTATTCAATTTTAGTTGTTAAACAGAAATTAAAGTGAACAATAAATAAAACTAGATTCATCTCCAACGTCAACATGCGGCAATACATCAGCAACTGTGGCACATGACGATACACATCAGCACTTGAGCAAGCAACTACGACGCGCAAGTCCAACTATCTACCAAACAACAGGTAATAGGATGTGTCCAAGGCAATATAGGGCTGCACGGTATATCAAGGGTACGGAAACTAAAGCATCGCAACACGGATAGCAATAGATCAACAGGAGGGAAGTAAGTACTATAAAAGTAAGATAGGTAGAAAGAGGGAGATGCTCGCCTGAAAACATTGTCGGAGGGTTCATCCGAAGATCGGGGCGAAGCTCACATCAACTCAACGGCCTTATCCGCGAAGAAGCAAGACACTAGCAAAAAAAAACCGGATGCACTATTTAATACACGGCAGAAGATCGGCATGATGCAAGTATGATGTATGACATGGCAAAGGTGCGATGCGATTAGGTCATATTAAGTGGAACCGGGGTCCCGACAATTAATTAAATGGTTCAAGTTATTTAGACCCCCGCAATTAATTGTTGTTTAACATGGCAAATATAGCACCGTTCGCTACATCAATTTAAATGAGGCCAATATGAGACTAGATTTGCCCGCATATGGGCCCCATATTTAATTATTAGGTGAATCGGCATAAGGCCCCCAAACCAATGAGATGCATGCGAGATGTCAAATAACATGCGACAAGGTTATTATGTTATTATAAAATATGGGGTCGGGAAGGGGTTCACACATTAGGGTTCTCGACGATCTTGGTCCGGGGGTTCGGGGTTCGACAGGTGGTCCGTGGTCTCTCGGGTCCAGTTTGACGGTCCGTCTCGGCGGGAGCGTTATCGGATATCGGGTCGATCTTGTCGAATCCGGGTGCGGACTTGGGGAATGTCGACGGTCATGGCGTTCGGGGAATGTTCTCGGTGTCCGTGAAGCACTCGGCGTTCTACTTGCCCGTCGACGGCCTTGGTTTCCTCGATGGAGAACTTGGTGTGTCCGTGAAGGAGAACTTGAGGGTCCAGCGTCTCGGTGTCCTCGGATCCGAGCGGAAGAACTTGTCGGCCGGGTTCGGTCTTCGAGTTCGGAGGAGAACTTGGCGTCGGGTCACGGCATCCTCGGATCCGTGATGAAGATCTTGGTGGCACCATGTACATGTACATCCTTCGCAACCATCGGCTTCGATCCGTCTTGTCGGTGAGCTACCGTGGACGAAGATCTTGATTTTCCGTGGGTTCCGCGTCCATCTTGAGCATCGAGGATGTTGTCCTGTACTATCGACTCGAGCTGCGACCTTCGCCGATACTCTCGCTCCCAGCCTTATACGCACATGCCCACGTGTTACCTCGAGGAACAACTCCCACTGCAGGTCCGCCACTTGTTGAGCTCGGCAGAACACACAAACGCAGGCTGCACGACGCGCGACGCATCGGAAGGCGAGCGGGGACCGCGAGCGCGGTTGGGACGGGCGTGGACACCGGTGGCGCGGGAGCAGCTCGAGGCGGACGCGGCGCTCGCGGAGAGGGCTCGTCTGCGGGGCTGCCGCGGAGCGCTGGAGGTTGCTCGGCGAGCCGGGCGAGGGAGCGTGACCGCGAGGGCGGCCGGAGTGGCTGCGGCGAAGTCGGGCGGGCCGGGCAGCCCGAGGCGGCCAGGGGCGCGAGGCCGCGCTGGGCGGCGAGGTCCAGGCGGCTAGCGGTGGAGGCGGCTGCCGGGACGGGAAGGCGGCGGTGACGGAGGCGAACGGCGGCGCCCGAGGCGTGCGAAGCGCCGCGCGCGGAGCGGGAGCCGTGAGTGGATCGACGGCGGGCCGGACTTCAAGGCGGAGGCGACGGCCTGCAGGGGGATGAGGGGGTCGACGGGCCGAGGGCTGGTGGCGGGATGGGGCTGCGAGGGCGAGGGCGCTCGCCGGCGCTGTGAGGCGCAGGAGGCGGGCGCTCGGGCGATGGCCACGGCGGCGGCGCATGCTGGAGAAGGGCCGGGGTGGTGGCTTGGGATGCGGCCGCGGGCGAGTGAGAGGGCGGTGGCTGCATGAGCATGGCCAAGGCGAGGAGATTCACGGAGGCGGAGAGGTGTCTGGGAGGAGGGAGAGGTGAGAGAGGAGCGACGGGGAAGAGGAGGATGGGTGGGGCGTGGGTGGGGCCCGTGGTCAGTCAGGGGTGTGCGTGGTGTGCGTGTCGTCTGGGTGGGACCGTGGTTGAGTGGGTGAGTGTGACAGTGGGCCAAGGGTGAGTTGGCGGTGGGTGAGAGGAAGAGAGAGAGAAGAGAGATGGTGAGGGAGGCCATGGCGGGCTGTGGTTGGGTGAGGGTAGAGGGTCACGAGGTGGCGCAGGGAGGGAGGAGTGATGTGGAGGCTGGGGGAGGGTAGATTTCTGGGTAGGTTTAGGTATAAAGGGTGGCTGGATGGATGAGGTGGCAAGTGGGTAGGAAAAGGGTGAGAGGGTGAGGTGGCGGTCTGCGGTTGGTGGGTAGGATAGAATTTGGTGGGACTAGGATTTAGGTGGGGGCTGATTGGGGTGGACCGATCTGTTAATACGGGTGGTCGTTGGTCATACTCTGCTCGATCGCCCCAACTAAAACAATTAAATCTTTTATTTAATTTAATTGGGCCGTTTAAACCCGATAGCAACAAAACAAAATAATCCGCGACCCGGTTTTGGCGTTGAATAAAGATGGGGCGTCCCGAAACAAAACGGTGTTAAAATAGTTTTGGCAAACAATGCATGATGATGACGATGCAATGCACAAATTCAACGCGATTTTCTAGTAGTGGTTTTGCGGGATGCCACAAGTCCATACTTGGTTTTCGTACATGGATCCAATCTCGGATTTCATGGCTTCTTGCCATTTATTGGAATCTGGGCTCATCATCGCTTCCTCATATGTCTCGGGGTCATCGGTGTTGTCCACCAACATGACACTCATAACAGATCATACCAATGGAGTGGTACGAGTTCTCGACCTCCGAGGCTCAGAGCAACTTCAACCAAGTTTCATGATCACCATCATTAGCTTCCTCTCTTATTGGTGCAGCACCACATGAACTTCTTCCGGTCGCGCTACTCGCAATTTCGAGAGAAGGTTCGACAACCTCGCCGAGTTCTACTTTCCTTCCAGTCACTTCTTTCGAGAGAAATTCCTTCTAGAAAGGATCCATTCTGGCAACGAAGATTTTGCCTTCGGATCTATGATAGAAGGTATACCCAATAGTTTCCTTCGTATCCTATGAAGACGCATTTTTCCGCTTTGGGTTCAAGCTTGTCCTATGTAACTTCTTTACATAGGCTTCGCATTCCCAAACTTTAAGGAACGCCAATCTAGGTTTCTTCCCAAACCATAATTCATACGGTGTCGCTTCAACGGATTTAGACGGTGCCCTATTTAAAGTGAATGCGGATGTTTCTAATGCATAACCCCAAAATGATAGCGGTAAATCAGTAAGTGACATCATAGAACGAACCATATCTAAGAGAGTTCGACACGATGTTCGGACACACCATTACTGTGTGGTGTTCCCGGTGTCAATCGTGAAAGTATTCCGCATTTCTTCAAATGCTCGCCAAACTCGTAACTTAGATATTCACCTCCACGATCGTAACGTAGAAATTTAATCTTCTTGTTACGTTGATTCTCTACCTCACTTTGAAACTCCTTAAACTTCTCGAAAGTTTCGGATTTATGTTTCATGAAATAGATATACCCATATCTACTCAAGTCATCCGTGAAGGTAAGAACATAACGATAACCATCACGATGCTACACTCATTGGTCCACACACATCGGTATGTATGATTTCCAATAAGTCCGTAGCTCGCTCCATCATACCGTAAAATGGAGTCTTAGTCATTTTTCCCATCGACATGCTTCGCATCTTTCAAGTGATTCAAAATCAAGTGATTCAAGAAGTCCATCGAATGGAGTTTCTTCATACGCTTCACTCCAATGTGACCAAGACGACAAAGTGCCACATATAGGTCGAATTATCGCTGATTTCAAACGCTTAGCCTCAATGTTGTTGATATGTGTATTTCCACTATCGAGATTCAATAAGAATAGACCATCTATCAAAGGTGCATGTGCATAAAACATATTACTCATATAAATCGAACAACCATTATTCTCGACTTAAACAAGTAACCATCTCGCAATAAACAAGATCCCGATATAATGTTCATGCTCAACACAGCACTAAATAACAATTATTTAAGTATAAAACTAATCCCGATGGTAGATGAAGGGGTAGCGTGTCACCGCGATCACATCAACCTTTGATCCGCTTCCCACGCCGCATCGTCACCTCGCTCTTCGCTAGCTTCCGCTTATTCTCGCAAAGACCTGCTTCGAGTTACAAATATGAGCAACCGAACCAAGATCAAATACCCGTGCACTACTACGAGTACTAGTGAGATACACATCAATAACATGTATATCGATATACCTTTCTTCTTGATGTTTCCGCTCTTCGATCCGCCAAGTACTTTGGGCAATTCCGCCCAAAGGACCTTCTCCCTTGCAGTAAAAGCACTCAGTATCAGGCTTGGGTCCAGCCTTGGTCTTCTTCTCCTGCGTGGTAACTTTCTTACCACCCTTCTTGAAGTGTCCCTTTTGCTTAGACTTGCCTTTCTTGAATTTGGTGGTCTTATTGACCAACAACACTTGGTGCTCTTTCTTGATCTCCACTTCTACAGACTTTAACATAGCAAACAGTTTTGGCAACTCTTTGTTCATGTTCTGGATGTTGTAGTTCATCACAAAGTTCTTGTAACTTGGTGGTAGTGATTGGAGGACACGGTAAATCCCCAAAGCATTAGGAATCACTATACCCAAGCTTTGAAGTTTGTTTATGCCTGCACATCTTAAGCACATGCTCACCGACGAGCCCTCTTCCATCTTGCAGTTAAAGAACTTTTCAGAAGCCTCATAGCTTTCAATTGTCGCATGAGTCTCAAAAATCAATTTGAGATCCTCGACAATATCATATGGGTCTGAATTCTCAAACCTTTTCTGAAGCTCCGATTCCAAACCATACAAGATAGCACACTGAACTATGGAGTAATCGATTCTTCCGAGCGAGGTAAACATTCTTTACTTCATCGAGCATCACCGCAGTGGGTCAACCAATGTGCATCCAAAGACATAGGTCAAATTACCACCGTGAGGACAATCCTCAAATTGCGGAACCAATCCGTGAAGTTGCTTCCATTGTTTTTCAACTTTTCTTTCTCTAGGAACGCATTAAAATTGATGGTAGGGGCTGCCATTGATCTACAACATATTTGCAATATTTAGACTAAGTTTATGACAAATTGAGTTCAAATTAATTAAGTAATTAAACTAGGTGAACTCCCACTCAAAACAACATCCCTCACATTGTTTTAGTGATCACACGAACCAAATCCACTACATCAACACCGATCATCACGAGAGTTGATATAGTTTCAATGGCGAACAATCGTCATGTTCATCATATCTACTATATGATTCATGCTTTACCTTTCGGTGATCCGTGTTCCGAGACCATGTCCGCATACATGCTAGGCTCGTCAAGATCAAACCTTAGTTTCGCATGAGCAAATCTGGCTTGCTCACGTTGTATACACTTGCGTAATCTAACACCCGATCATCACGTGGTGCTTCAAACAACAAGCTTTAGCAACGGTGCTAACTAAGGGTGAACACTTTATGACTTGAAATTCATGTGCATGAGGGATCATCTTATAATGCTACCGCCGTACTAAGCAATACAAGATGCATAAAGGATTAACATCACATGCAATTCAATAATATGTGATATGATATGGCCTTTCTTCTTTGTGCTTCCGATCTCCATCTTCAAGCACGAACATGATCTCCATCATCACCAAGATTGCATCAAGGTCAATGACGCTTCTCCATGGTTGTCGCCCACGCTTCAACTATTACAACTACTTTGAATAGACACGGGTCTTAACATAAATTAAAGACAACCATATTCTCCGCCCGTTGCCAACTTACAATAAGGAACGTTGCATACATCAAATATAATCACAATCATGGTCATATCACATCACTGCACACCCCTGCAAAACAAAGTTAGACACCTCTACTTTCTATGCATATTTTACGTGGTTTGGGGCTTTCAATAAGTGTCGTTCTAACTTACGAACAAGAACCACAACATTGATACTAGCATTGTTGATCACCCGTTGTAAATTGGATCTTAACTATGCTAGGAGAAACAGCACCAAGAAGCCACTTATGCAATACAAGTTGCATGTCAAGCGTGGAGCAAGTATCATGAACGATGTCATGTAAGGTTAGCCCGGGCCGCTTCATCCCAACATATCGCAAGATGCAAAGTACACAAGAAGCAATCGACAATAAAAGCATCAACGCCCACAATGACCATTGTGTTCTACTGCAACAGATCTACATATAGACACGGCTCGATACCACTAGGGGTTCGTAGCATGGAAAACAAAAATTTCTATCGCATACAAACAAACAAGCCAAGATCTATCTACTAGATTGTAGCAACGAGTCGATGGAATAACTTACCCTCAAGATTCCAAAGTGTTTAACGAGAGCGGATTCTCGTGGGTGATGTAGTCGCATTCTTCCCGATCTCAAGATCGTAGACGATCCTTCCGCCGCTGCTCGCAGCGCTCGCAATCGGTCACACGTTCAGATTGACGAAGACCTTCCTCTCCCTTGTTCCAAAGAAAATGGAGGTTGTAGCACTTCTCGCGATTCCTAAAAGACAACCAAGTGGTACCTAAGTAGAGGGAGATCCCAGGCTTCGCTTGCCGAGCGAGTATGGTGGAGTATGAGAGAGAGCTATTAGTGGTCTAGAGATTAGACACACCAATTATAAGGCTCTAAACCAAGGCTAGGGCAATTAGAAGCTCTAAATCGAAACGGCTCTAAACCGGAGATTAGAGGATAGGAACTTGTGTGTCTAGAGGAGGAGCCCCGCCTCCTTTTATAGGTGGAGGGCGGCCAAGGGAGGAGTCCTCCCAAGTCGGACTTGTTGGCGGCCGGGCTTGGAGGACTCTCCCAAGTCGGTTCCAACCACCTCTTGCTTGTTTCCACAGCTTTCTGTTTTAGCCGCTTGACTTTTAAACTGCCATTTGACTTTTCTGCTTTAGGATTCAATTTAATCCTTTATTTGGAACAGCAGAAAACTTAGTACATGATGCAATCATTCAATATGTAATGACACATTCATGTACCCTCCCCGGAGTCTTGGACAATCCGAACCTTCTAGAACATTCCGATGAAAACACTAATCATTCCCGAACTCAAACGGACTTTCCTTCTATGAATTTTATTCTCCGACCATTTCGATCACCTCGTGATATCCGGATCCCATCCGAGACTCAACAACATTCGGTCTCTTTCTCATAATACCATAACTACTCAAAACAACGTCGAATTCTTAAGTGTGTCTCCCTACGTGAATTATGCGGACATGATCGAGACACTTCTCCTAACAATAACCAATAGAGGAATCTGAAATTCATATGGCTACATATTTCTTTATTACTTTGCGATCGAATGAACCACTTACATACGATACCAATTTCCCTTTGTCTCACAATAGTTTACTTATCCGAGGTTATGATCGCTTTATCTCTCGCATACCTAGTTCAACCTCATCGATAAGTACTCTTTTCTCGCTCCTGATATGTGATCCCTTGTGAGCTACCACATGCTTGCACGCTAATTGGATGACATTTCACCGAGAGGGCCTGAGTATATCTATCCGTCATATGGATGGACAAATCCCACTCTTGATCCATGTGTTTCAACCAATACTTTCAACACTCAATGCCACCTTTATAGCCACCCGCACGGTGTGGTGTTTGATGTCATCAAAGCATCCATCCTAAAGGTGATATGCATGATCTCATGGTCGAAGGAATTAGGTTACTATGTATCGTAAAGCATATAGCAATTGAACTATTGAAATGACTTGATCTTTATGCTACGCTTATCTATAGGAGTATGTCCACCATATCATTCTCCTAACGATATGATCTTGTTGTTGATAACATCTCAATGTTCATGATAGGGAAACCACAATCATTAATCAACCAACAAGCTAGTGAAGTATAGAGGCTATACTAGGGACTTCAAATTAAGTTTACAAATCACACAAGTATTAATGTTTCCTTGTTAATACTATTATAGCATGAATGTAAACATTTATCATAAACACAAAGATATAATAATAACTACATTTATTATTGCCTCTAGGGCATATCTCCAACAGGCATGGAACATCAAAATTATAGATACGTTTCTGACGTATCAAGCATCCCCAAGCTTAACTCCTGCTCGTCCCCGAGTGATAAAAAGAATAATTTTTGAGGTGACATGCATCTTCACAATGAAGATCTAACCATTTGAAAGCATTGAAAACTAGGATCAAAGAACTCTAAACATGAACATGAAAGATGGAGTTCTAACAGTAAGAGAAATCAACTATTGTTGCAACATGACAAGATACAAAAAAAGATCATGAATAACATGCATTGAAAAATGTTTGTTTGTTTCACATACAGAAAACATAGCATAGTGGCACTCAGCTTGTCTCTCATAGAGTAGCAAATAGATGCATAGGACACCTTCAAAGTTCACAAGGGTGACTAGAAACAAATATCACAAGAACAAGTAATATCACAATATGCATCAATCAATAAGTTTTGGGACACTGCACATAGAACTAAGAATGACAACTACAATTTCTTAATGGTGCCTAAAGGTAGAAGGTGGAGACTCAATAGTGGTGGAAGAAAGACCTTTTATAAAGGAAGCAGGGATTTCAAGTTTCAAAAAGAGCTTCCAAAAATTATGGTACTTGTTAGCTTTCAGCCCTCATTGCCCCTATCATAAGCATCTTGAAGTGATTAAGGTTAAAGTGAACAAACTATAGAGTATATGCTTCACAAAGTATAAGTTGGCAATCTCAAGTCCCTTGAATACGAGGCCACACCTCATGCTACAACTTCAACACCGTAAGTTCTTGTCATTGTAAGTATTTGCATATCATAGAGAACCGCCATGTGGTACCTTGCATATGGTACATGAGATTTCCCATAACCAAAATAACAAGGCAAGCAGACAATGAGCATCTCAGCGATCTTTTTATTTGCTATATGCATAGCTTTTTATTGAGTATGCTTCATAGATAGCTCACTATGGTGATGCTGCAAATTTCCACCATGATTAGGCATGGCTTAGGCTAGTGGCCCAGGCGTTTATCTAACACATTATACAAACTCCATGGACTTCCAAGCTCCCTCTTTATTTCACACCGGTGACATCCATAGACAAAACAACATGATATCAACTGAGTACAAAATACAAGTGCAATGTTGAAAACGTTCCCCGTGACATCACGATTCTGCTAATTCCAACGTATAAGTGTAAGCATATACAACATGGATGACACAATGGTTCAAGTTTATTAGAGGCAAAGAATATAAAGTGTGTCATCAAGTTTGTGAGGGCTTTAATCACTAAGTTTTCACATAACAAAATAGTTTTTAATTGGAAGATAACTGAAAACAAGAATATATTTGGAATGGTGTAACACACCATGCGTAGGAGTTTATAATGGACACTTTTGAAAAACTTGGTTTCTTGGGAGTTGGAAGCACGAGTAGAGCTTACTCATACAAGTGGAGGCTAGCAAAAGACTGGGAGCAACCAAATAAGAGAGTAATAGTGGCCATAATCATGCAGAGCAACAAAACATTACTAACCAAAGCATAAAGTGGTACTAAAAGTCAAGGACTAAATGATCATAGAGGCTATGGTGACTTGTTCATAGTCATAACATGGTGTGAGCATGTGCCAAGTCAACCCAAACAAACCTCAAAGGAGAATACCACAATACTATGCTTTTGCATGCTAAAACAACGCATAATTTCTTCAAGGCACACTAATCAATCCCAATGACTTGGAGCAAGCCATGCTACAACAATAATTACTAAGCATAAAGTCAAAACAACACCTAGCATGTCATGATAAAGTCTAAGTCACAGTCAATGCAAGCTCCTCTTGCATTTCCAAGCAAGAACTTTCTACTTCTTTCCAACACCAAGCAACTTATTTGCAACAAAACACAACGAAATCAGGGGTCCAAACTACTCAAGCAAACTAAACAACTAAGCAAATCAAATGAAAACTAATATGCTCCAAGAACATCACAATTGTGCATGAAACAATAAAAATGAAGTGTCTAGACAGACCTGAGCTTTTTATTGATGAAGAAGGGGATGCCTTAGGCGTCCCCAAGCTTTGACGCTTGTACCTCTTGGATATTTCTTGGGGTGACACCATGGTGGCATCCCCGAGCTTGAGATTTTGTCCATTCTTCATCTCATTACATCATTCTCTCTCTACACCTGAATTTTTTTCCTTCATACAAAACTTCACACAATCTTCATTAGCAACATTAGTGTATTCAAAAGATATTAGACCTCTGGCATAGATTTGGAATAGCAAGACTTTTCACTAAAAACACAAGATACTGTAGTAACTCCTTCAAAAATCTTAATTCCCCAAAAGAGAACTCAAAAAGGAATCAATAAGAAGCAAATGCAAATAATGGCAGAAATCTGTCAAAGCAGACCAGCAGGAAGAAACCGATTTTTTGAAAATATTTTGGTGCTCAAATCAAAAAGTTTTGAACTAAAGAAAGTTAGCTAACATACTGTGGGATTTATTCATAAATTATCAGCTCAATCCGAGTTACAGAGACTCCTCACGAATTTTTATGTTGGAGGACAGAAATCTGTTTCGGGACAGCAATTCCCCAAATCTTACTTCCCTCTCATTAAAGGTCATTCTTGGCAGAAAAAGCAAACAAAAAGAATAAGGAGAGGTCATTACTGAAGTAATAACTTCCAAGATTCAAAGAAACTCTTGGGTTATCTCCCAGCAAGCACTTTTCTTTAACGCCTTTAAGTTAGGCATAAGAAGCAAGAAGAATCAAGTATTTTCAAATGATGAAGCAACCTTCTTATTCTTTACTTTCTTATCTTTCTTCTTCTCTTTAGGGAAAATAGGATTTCTCACTGGAAGAGTAAAGTGCATAATGCCTTTTCCCACATCTATTACTGCTCCAAGGTGTTTCAGTAGGGATCTTCCATGTGTGATCTGTCCTTTGCCTACACATTCAATAACAAGATAATCAGTAGTCACCATTTTCCCTGAGATTTTTGTAAACACACCTTCAGCTATTCCAATGGGTAATTGTAACATCCCCAAATTCATATTTCAAAACTCATTCATGGCATCTAAGCATTCATCATCATGTAGGGTTCTTCTCAAAAACAGAAACTTATGCTATGATTTCATGTGAGTAAATTTCACTCATTAGGCCATCACCTTTTGAAACTTGAAAGATATAGAACTTGTTTGCTTGCCCACTATGGGAATGATTGGGTATAAAAGTTTAACCAAAATATTCAAATTAGAAATAATTTCCAAAACCTCCATTTCAAACATTTGCAAATGATGCATAGTCTCTGTTTATTTGAAATCTAAGTCTGACCAAACCTTTGCAAGGCAATCCCACAAGTTTTGACTCATTTCTGAGACCAAGTCACCCCTGAAAAACCTCAAAAAGATTTGAATTCAAATTGAGTTTGAAACCATTTGGAAACATAACCAGAAAATCGAATTAGAAAAGAAAAGAACTAAACAATAGAAAGGCCGAATGAAAGTGGCCCAAAGAGAAACGAGCCCAACTAGCCCACCCGGGATTTCCTTTCCTTCTCTCACGCTGAACGCACACAACACCGACGAACGGACCCCACCCCATATTTCACACGTCACGACAAGCGGCCCGCCCACGCCGTCATCGCCTTCCCCAAACCTCGCCTCATGACCACGCCGCAATGGATCGCGGTGATGGCGCTTAATTGGGCCATTAAACGCAGCGTTTCTTGTCGAGGCACCGCTATAAGATCCCCACCTCCCACGATCATTTTCCCCAATCTCACGCCACGCCACTGTGCCCGACGACTGCCGTAACCGCCAGATCGACGACTCCGACCGATTCCGGTGAGCCTTGACCGCCCTTCTCTCGATCAAGGATGCTCAAGATGTTCTTACGCACCGATGCATTTCTTTGCCTGTTCACCCAGTCGTCGTCTCCATCCACGATCGAACCACTGCGCCGCCGACTCGGCGACAATTCAGTAAAACCCGAGCCCTTGCCCCTCTTTCACGCGAGTTCGCCACGTTTGCACAACTTCGATGCCTCCGCTCGTGTTAGGGCGACGCCAAACCTCGGCAAGCACCACGCCCCGCAAGCAACCGACGCCGCCATACTCCAACGAGCTCCTAAAGCCGCATCAAAGACGCCCGCAAGCCGCATACCACGACGAGCTCAAGACCTCCCGAACCTCGTAAGACCCCTCCTCTCGCGACGATGTAGAACACCGCGCCGTGGTCGACGCCGCCCGCTTAGCACCGCCAGCCAATGCTCGACCGTGATTTGGACCGTTGGATCCGCATCGTAGGGCTAAGATAGAACCTTGAACGAAAGGGTAAGCGCCAGATCCGAGCCGCCAGATCCCACTTAGATCGTATGCGGTCCACGAGCGCGATCCGCTAAGACGCACCAGCTAGGATGCGACGCGTGGCAGGATTTAAATCAAAAAATAATTTAAAACCGATTTAGATCCAAACTTTGAACTGCTATAACTTTTGAATGCCACGTTAGATTTTTACAAATTTTATACCGTTGGATTCAGTGAAACAAGACCTTTCTGAATGCCCAATTGGTTTAACAAATAGTAACCATTAAAATGACTTTATTTGTAGAATCTTGTTTAAAGCTATTTTGAGTATAGTTATATTTGGATAATTAGTTTTAATGCTGAATAAGTTTTAATGGGACAAATTTTGTGCCCTGTTATGTTTCAGTATCATGCACATGCTTGGGAAAATTTCCAAAATCACCCCTTAGTAAAATACTTGCATGCATACATTCATATTATTTTTGATTGAATATTTTGTGTGAAATTGAATGCTATAATTTTTCTTGTAGATTTTGCTAGTGATTGTGATTGTGAAGAGTGCTACTCTCCCCACTACCAAGGCAAGTGATATTTACATGAATATTTTTATCCTGTGTTTTGAACTAGCATTAGATATTTTGCTATAGTATTGCATGTTATTTTGTCTAATGCAAAAGTTGGGAAATCCTATGTAGTCTAGTAGAATTGCTAAGGAATTTTCCCTAAGATAAGTTGCCATACTTTGCTTAGCCTAGCTATATAGCAAACAAGGGTTGGTGAAAAACTACACTTACTATGAAGAAAATATTTCTAAGTCATGAGACTTATACTTTCCTAATAAAACCACTAAGTCAAATGAACCTCCTGGGTGGAAGGGAAGAATGGGTTATGTTGAGTGGTTACACAAGGCCATGGACTTGGGTTGTGTATCTCACTTGTGGTAAGCCACCCAGGCACAAAGGGATTTGGAGGCCAAGTGTTGAGAAAGCTTACAGTGCAACCACTTGGCAATATGGGCTCTGCCTTGATCATATAGGTTGCTAGAACTTAGTCATTTGGACAGTTGGTGGTAGATGGGATGATAGGTTGGAGCGCGTCCATTTGACTAAGGAAAGGCTTCTGAAAGGTCCTGTCTTGGGAAGCCAAGTCTGGTGGGGAAAGTGCACAACCTCTGCAGATGGAAAACCTAAGTACTTAGCCTAGTCCAAGGCAATGGACACTTTTGAGCATCAAGACATGGAAGCTACAAGAATCTCATCACTCCAATTTCTAAGTAAAATTCATGGGTGAACAAGGGTGAAGACCCCAATGTCTATTGGAGGTTCTTTGGGAATGTTTTGACAAAGAAAACTTAGTGATTTCAACTAATAGGTAAAACCTATTTTAAAGCAAAGCAAGCCAAGCTACACTTAGCCAAAATGCATATAGTAATATAGTCCACTTAAAATATACTAAGGTATCACTTGCCAATACTATTCCAAAGTATTGACCCTCTGTGGCTGTAACTTGTGATGTTGCAGGTTATTCCGATGATGATTAGGAGTCATGAGTCTACACTCAACATGCTTGCCTGTGGCACATGAAGATGAAGACTTGTGTTTATTTGCTTATTCCTTCAAACTCTTGTATTAGGCCTATGGCCATGAGTTGTAAAAGACTATGTTTTATCTCCGAATGAATGTAATAAACGACCTTTGTATCTCAGACTTCATCTTAAACTGTGGATGCTAGCATTGATCAAGGGACTAGCATTGCAATCACAGGATCCTTTCCTTTATAAAGGAGGGTCTAACATATGGTATCGAGCACCGTGTTGCTCAGAGGATTATGACCCTAGGATTTGAAAACCACTAAGGAAAAATTTTCAACTACTTCTACACTTGTCTATTCTTCTCGTAAAACTTTTCTAATCTTTTCATTCTCAACTCCATTTGTAGATGAACTCCATCAACGGCCGTGAAGAAAGGACCACTCATGACCATGACCTTGGAGTGTGAAACTGAGTTTCCCAATATACTCAAGGACCTCATGGTGGCAATGGAAGCACATGGTGCTGTGTACAAGGGCTTTCCGGATGGATGAAGGAGTGGAGTATTGGTGGGTACAACTTCACTTGTACAAAAACAAGGAAGACAACCACAAAGAAAGAGGATTCTGCATGTACACCAATACTAAAATGCACACCACATTCTTTGAGTCAGCCAGAGATGCAGCTTGGAGGACTATCAAAGAATTAAGTGCTAGAGTCAAGTGCAGAATGCTCAACCTCCATAAAGACTTAGAGAAAGAGAAGGAACTTACCCAAGAGTTGGAAGCCACTAACCAAGAGTTAAGGGGAGATGTAATAGACTTAGTGATGGAATCATGTGAACAAGATAGGTGGATTGCCTCTAGGAACATTGTGATAGCCACCGATCCAAAGGAGATAGGCATATAAGCACACTTTGTAGTGGACCACCATCTATCACCTTATTTTCCAAAATGATACCTTAAATAAGTTGGACCTTGTTTGATGTAATGGATTTATGTATGCATGACTTGTGTGATATTTGTGTTCCATGGTTATGTATGAGATGGTTGTTTTGTATTCATCTTAAATAGTGTTGTTCTAACTTTTCAATTTTATAAATAGATGCCTATTGTCACAAGACTATTGAGGAGTTCCAGTGTTACCTGCTTTAACCCGTATCATTGAGCTTACCACTTTGCTCGATCTCCCTCTTCCCACCATAACGGTATACCCACTCACCAAGTTCGAGAGGAAGGACCTCTGGGGCTTCAAGGTGAACCAGCCAGGACGCCAGACTGAGCCTACTACAGGCCATCGCCTTCAAGCCGATGCACGACGTGAGAGAGGCATGGAGGTAGTCATGCAGGACTGATAGGACGCTTGTTAGCCGTCACTCCGACAGGTTAGGGCACTCACTTCCACGCCTTCTAAGGCGTGATGTTGATGGAGATTCCATCGACTTTGAGGATGACTCGAGGGACACGGGAGCCAATACGCCTCTATCTCCGTGACTTAGAGACTCTCCTCGTGCACGTGTACACGGATAGACGAACGCCATGCTTGGCAATGACGAATCTCGTGTGCTACGCGAGAAGGACAAGCTTTTCGCACAGGATGAGATGATCAAAGAAATGGAGACAAAGTTCAAGCCCAGACCGCAAGTTCAAGAGTCAAGAGAAACGCGCCCGTGATAGGAACAAGAAGATCCGGACATGATCGAGGAACAAGTCCAAGGACTTGAGCTTGAGCAAAAGCAGATGGTTATTGAGAGGCTTCGCCGAAGAGGGCTCTCAAGGCCAAGGTCGATTCCTTGACCACTACGATTGAGGAGAACAAGACCGCGATGGAGAACGCAGGTCTTACCTTCACGAGGAGGAGATTGATGCCGATGAGTAGACTTGACCGCTTGTTTGTCTTTCATATTCGTACTTGTTATTGTGAATATATTATTGGACCATCCGACATGTGGATGGCTTGCCATTTGTGTGTTTTACTTCATGAGCTTATTATGTGGATGTTGAACTTTTATTCTTATGTTGTTTGTTATGTGTTTGTTTATGATGTATGGTGCATAAAACATCTATGGGTATCTCATTCTTATCTATTTGAACAAACCACGATGCCTCCCCGTCAGCAAAACCCCAACCCCAACAACATCACCCCGAATGCAACAAATGATGAATGCGCAAACACAATTTATGCAAATGATGACAACATTCATCCAAAACCGTAATAACAACAACAACAACAACAACAACAACAACAACCCCAATAACAACAACAACCCTCCGGTTTTGATATGCTCACCAGATTTGCGTCTAAGGCCAAGAAAGTTTTCGAACAATCGATCCCATGGTAGCCAATGACCTACGCTCGTGAACAAAGACTTAGTGACCGGTGTTGCACTTGCGGATGCTGAAAAGTCGTTCAAGACATCTGTTGAAGGACCAGCCACATGGTGGGACAACTTCCAAATCACCACTCCTATTGATGAAGTGACTTGGGACATCTTTGAAGATGGCTTTCGATCGCTCATATCTCATCGTGAATGATGAGTCCGAAAAGAAGGAGTTTCATAACACAAGGCGCCACCGCAGTGGCCGAAAGTACATAGAAGATTCAACAATCTGGCGCTATGCACCGGATGAGGTTGATACCGATGCAAAAAGAAAGGAAAAATTTCTGGAGGGTTGAATGATGAGTCGAACCTACAAATGTCTCAGCATATGTTCCAACTTATCGCTTTGTGTGACAAGGCTGCCATTTTGGAAAGTAAAATGAAGCAAGTCGAGAGTAGGAAGAGGAAACACTGACAAGCACAAACTCGGGATTGTCTCACAAACGATCTCACTATGATGACAGCGGTAGCTCAGGATCACATAAGCATGGGAAATTCAACAAGCACCACAACCACAACCGTCATGACAACAAGCATCACCGCAGTCATGACAATGATAAGTACAAGAACCACAAGAGTGGACACAAGAGCCACCACAGTGGGAATGGTAGTGGAAGTGGAAATCAACATGTTAAAAAGGACATCAGTCAAGTGGAGTGCTTCAAATGCAAGAAGTTGGGGCATTATGCTAATGAGTGCCCTGAGAAGAAAGTGGAGGGACCTAACAAGCCAAATCCTTTCCAGAAAGGACATGTTAACCACATCAATGTGGAGGAGGTCTATGAAGAGCCCGATGCTTTCGGTAAGTTCGACTCAATTCCATTCCAGCATTTGTACTCTTTGACACTGGTGCATCTCATTCATTCATATCAAAAGCATTTGTTGATAGAAATGGGTTTGCATCTGAAAACATTGGGTGTCCCATAAAAGTTAGTTCTCCGGGTGGAGACATGATAGTAAGTCTTGGATGCCGGGACCTTGTCATAGAGTTTGGAAAACATAAGTTTCCAGTAAGCCTGATAATCCTAGATTCCCAAGGACTAGACGTAATTTTGGGAATGGATTGGATGGCTAAGTATGAAGGAGTACTTGATTGTGCCAATCGTACAGTTGCACTCACAACTCCTGAAGGGAAAAGAATAAAGTTCAAATCAAACTTTGAACCCAAGGGAAGTAAGCTGAATTCTCTTAAGGGGGTTAGCATGGACAGTGTGCCAATTGTGTGTGAGTATCCGGATGTATTTCCGGAAGAATTACCAGGAATGCCACCAGATAGAGATGTGGAGTTTCTGATAGATTTGGTACCGAGTTCGGACCAATAGCTAAGAGACCGTACAAAATGTCAGTTGATGAACTGAAAGAACTCAAGAAACAGCTAGGAGAACAGTTGCAGAAAGGGTTTATTCAACCAAGTTCTTCATCTTGGGGAGCCCCAGTATTGTTTGTGGAGAAAAAAAGGATAGAACGCAAAGATTGTGTATTGACTACCGTTCTCTCAACGAGGTAACCATCAAGAACAAATACCCTTTGCCAAGAATCAACGACTTGTTTGATCAGTTAGAAGGAGCATGTGTGTTCTCGAAGATTGATCTTCGGTCAGGCTATTTTCAACTCAAGATAAGAGAGCAAGACATACCTAATACCGCATTCACCACAAGGTATGGATTGTATGAGTACACTGTGATGCCTTTTGGTTTAACCAACGCTCCGGCATACTTCATGAATATGATGAACAAGGTGTTCATGGAATTCCTAGACAAGTTCGTTGTCGTTTTCATCGATGACATCTTGGTCTACTCCAAGAGCAAGGAAGAACATGAAAGACACTTGCGCTTGATACTTGAAAAGCTAAGAGAGCATAAACTTTACGCCAAATTCAGCAAGTGTGAGTTTTGGTTAGAGGAAGTTGGTTTTCTTGGTCATGTTATGACAAAAGATGGTGTAGCAGTTGATCCTGCTAAGGTTTCAGCTGTGACAGAATGGGAATCTCCCAAGAATGTAAAAGAAGTTCGTAGTTTCCTCGGCTTAGCGGGTTACTACAGAAGGTTCATTGAAAATTTCTCAAAGGTTGCTAAGCCAATGACGGAATTGCTAAAGAAGGACAAGAAATTTGCTTGGACCAAGGTTCTTGAAGTCGCCTGTGAGTTAAAGAAGAGACTTGTGACAGCACCAGTTCTATGTCTGCCAGATTTGGAAAAGGATTTCCAAGTATATTGTGATGCGTCACATCAAGGTTTGGGTGCTGTACTTATGCAAGATGGTAAAGTCGTAGCCCATGCTTCGAGACAACTCAAAACTCATGAGGTAAACTATCCTACTCATGATTTAGAGTTAGCCTGTCATTCCATGCACTCAAAACATGGAGACATTATCTTTTGGGTAAGCGGTGTGAAGTGTTCACCGATCATAAGAGCTTGAAGTATATCTTCACCCAGAAAGAAATCAACATGAGGCAAAGGAGATGGCTAGAACTTATCAAGGATTACGACTTAAGTTTGCAATACCACCCCGGTAAAGCAAATGTAGTAGCCGATGCTCTAAGTCGTAAGACGTTTGTAAATGGCCTTACCAAAGGGGAATTGCCAGATGACTTGTGTAAGCAATTCAAGGAACTCAGATTGGAGATTGTACCAGAAGGACATCTCATGTCCTTAGATGTTCAACCCACTTTATTGGACAAGATCCGAGAAGTTCAGAAGACTGATAAGGAAATTGAAAAGATTAAGGAAAATATAAGTCTAGGGAAAGCCAAGAGTTTCCATATAGACGAACAAGGTACCTTATGGCACGGGAAACGTATTTGTGTTCCACAAGATCCGGAGTTCTGGAACCGATTCTACAAGAGGCTCACAACTCTCCATATTCTATCCACGGAAATAGCAAGATGTACATGGACATGAAGGAAAGATTTTGGTGGAACAATCTCAAAAGGGACATCGCCGAACATATTGCTTTGTGTGATGTGTGTAGCAGAGTCAAAGCGGAGCACCAGAAACCAGCAGGTTTGCTTCAACCACTACCTATTCCTGAATGGAAGTGGGAAAATATTGGTATGGATTTCATTACCGGATTACCAAGGACCAGGTCAGGGTATGATTCCATATGGGTGGTAGTGGATCGCTTAACTAAAGTGGCTCATTTTATACCCGTGAAGACAACTTATAAAAGTGCTAAGTTAGCAAAAATTTACATGAGCAGAATTGTATGCCTTCACGGAGTGCCAAAGTATTGTGTCGATAGGGGAACAGTTCACTTCTCACTTTTGGAGGACTTCATGAATCCTTGGGAACGAGATTGGAATTCAGTACTGCCTTTCATCCCCAAACTGATGGACAAACGGAAAGGACTAATCAAATTCTTGAAGACATGTTGAGAGCCTGTGCTTTAGACTATGGAGCAAGTTGGGATGAAAGCTTGCCTTACGCAGAATTCTCTTACAACAATAGTCATCAAGCTAGTATTGGAATGGCACCATTTGAGTTACTCTACGGAAGAAAATGTACCACCCCATTACTATGGAATGGTGTAGGAGAGAGAAGTTTATTTGGACCTGATCTTATCAAAGACACCGAAGAGAAGGTCAAACTGGTTAAGGACAGGTTGAAGGTAGCACAGTCCCGACAGAAAAGCTACGCAGACTCTAAGCGTAGAGAAGTCACCTACGAAGTTGGGGATTGAGCTTATCTCAGGGTATCACCACTCCGTGGAGTGAAAAGATTTGGAGTCAAAGGAAAGTTGGCACCAAGATATGTTGGGCCATTCAAGATTCTAAGTCGCAAGGGAGAAGTTGCATATGAAGTCGAATTTCCTGAATCCCTGTCAGCTGTCCATAATGTATTTCATGTAAGTCAGCTTAAGAAATGTCACCCAGAGATGGAGGAAACTTGTTTGAAGGATACCATACCTTTGGAAGAAGTCCAACTAGAAAGTGATCTCACCTATGAAGAAAAGCCTGTTAAGATTCTTGAGACCGCAGAAAGAGTCACAAGGACAAAAACTATCAAGTTTTGCAAGGTACAATGGAACCATCACTCCGAAGAAGAAGCAACATGGGAAAGAGAAGATGACCTTCGGAAAGACCACCCTCACCTATTTGCTATCCAATCCAAATCTCGAGGGCGAGATTCATCTTAAGGGGGTTAGATTTGTAACATCCCCAAATTCATATTTCAAAACTCATTCATGTCATCTAAGCATTCATCATCATGTAGGGTTCTTCTCAAAAACAGAAACTTATGCTATGATTTCATGTGAGTAAATTTCACTCATTAGGCCATCACCTTTTGAAACTTGAAAGATATAGAACTTGTTTGCTTGCCCACTATGGGAATGATTGGGTATAAAAGTTTAACCAAAATATTCAAATTAGAAATAATTTCCAAAACCTCCATTTCAAACATTTGCAAATGATGCATAGTCTCTGTTTATTTGAAATCTAAGTCTGACCAAACCTTTGCAAGGCAATCCCACAAGTTTTGACTCATTTCTGAGACCAAGTCACCCCTGCAAAACCTCAAAAAGATTTGAATTCAAATTGAGTTTGAAACCATTTGGAAACATAACCAGAAAATCGAATTAGAAAAGAAAAAGAACTAAACAATAGAAAAAGGCCGGCCCAGAAAGTGGCCCAAGAGAAACGAGCCCAACTAGCCCACCCGGGATTTCTTTCCTTCTCTCGCATGAACGCACACGACCCGATCCAGCGAACGGACCCCACCCCCATCTTTCACGTCGCCGACAAGCGGCCCACATCCTGTCGCCGTCTTCCCCAAACCTCGCCGCGACCACGCCGCAGCTGCGTGATCGCCGGTGATGGCGCGGCTTAATTGGGCCATTAAACGCAGCGTTTCTTGTCGAGGCACCTGCTATAAGATCCCCACCTCCCCACGATCATTTCCCCGGTCAATCTCACGCTCACGCCACCAGCTGCCCACGACTTCGCCGTAACGCGCGATGCGGCGACTACGGCGACCGATTCGGTGAGCCTTGACGCCCCTTCTCTCTCGATCAAACAAGGATGCTCAAGATGTTCTTACACTTTCGATGCATTTCTTTTACTGCCGCGACCAGTCGTCGTCTCCATCCACGACCGAAACCACCTGCGCCGCCGCTCGACTCCGGCGACCAATTCAGGTAAAACCCGAGCGCCCCTTGCCCCCTCTTTCACGCGAGTCAGTTCGCCTACGTTTTGCACAACTTCTGATGCCTCTGGCTCGTGTTAGGGCGACGCCAAACCTCGGCAAGCACCACGTCTGCAAGCAACCGACGCCGCCCGTTACTCCGACGAGCTCCTAAAGCCGTACCAGCACGCCCCTCCGCAAGCCAGTACCACGACGAGCTTCAGCAGCCTCCGGCGAACCTGGTAAGACCCCTCTCCCTCTCGCGGACGATGTAGAACACCGGCCGCCAGAGTCGACGCCGCCGCCAGATTAGCACCGCCGCCTGCCGTTTCGACGGTGATTTGGACCGTTGGATGCATCGTGAGGCTAAGATAGAACCTTGAACGAAAGGGTAAGCGCATCGAGCCTCCAGATCCCACTTAGATCGTGCGGTCCACGAGGCGCGATCCGCCAAGGCATGCACGCAGTTAGGATGCGACGCGTGGCAGGATTTAAATCAAAAACAGAATTTAAAACCAGATTTAGATCCAAACTTTGAACTGCTATAACTTTTGAATGCCACGTTAGATTTTTACAAATTTTATACCGTTGGATTCAGTGAAACAAGACCTTTCTGAATGCCCAATTGGTTTAACAAATAGTAACCATTAAAATGACTTTATTTGTAGAATCTTGTTTAAAGCTATTTTGAGTATAGTTATATTTGGATAATTAGTTTTAATGCTGAATAAGTTTTAATGTGACAAATTTTGTGCCCTGTTATGTTTCAGTATCATGCACATGCTTGGGAAAATTTCCAAAATCACCCCTTAGTAAAATACTTGCATGCATACATTCATATTATTTTTGATTGAATATTTTGTGTGAAATTGAATGCTATAATTTTTCTTGTAGATTTTGCTAGTGATTGTGATTGTGAAGAGTGCTACTCTCCCCACTACCAAGGCAAGTGATATTTACATGAATATTTTTATCCTGTGTTTTGAACTAGCATTAGATATTTTGCTATAGTATTGCATGTTATTTTGTCTAATGCAAAAGTTGGGAAATCCTATGTAGTCTAGTAGAATTGCTAAGGAATTTTCCCTAAGATAAGTTGCCATACTTTGCTTAGCCTAGCTATATAGCAAACAAGGGTTGGTGAAAAACTACACTTACTATGAGGAAAATATTTCTAAGTCATGAGACTTATACTTTCCTAATAAAACCACTAAGTCAAATGAACCTCCGGTGGAAGGAAGAATGGGTTATGTTGAGTGGTTACACAAGGCCATGGACTTGGGTTGTGTATCTCACTTGTGGTAAGCCACCCAGCACAAAGGGATTTGGAGGCCAAGTGTTGAGAAAGCTTACAGTGCAACCACTTGGCAATATGGGCTCTGCCTTGATCATATAGGTTGCTAGAACTTAGTCATTTGGACAGTTGGTGGTAGATGGGATGATAGGTTGGAGCGCGTCCATTTGACTAAGGAAAGGCTTCAAAGGTCTGTCTTGGGAAACCAAGTCTGGTGGGGAAAGTGCACAACCTCTGCAGATGGAAAACCTAAGTACTTAGCCTAGTCCAAGGCAATGGACACTTTTGAGCATCAAGACATGGAAGCTACAAGAATCTCATCACTCCAATTTCTAAGTAAAATTCATGGGTGAACAAGGGTGAAGACCCCAATGTCTATTGGAGGTTCTTTGGGAATGTTTTGACAAAGAAAACTTAGTGATTTCAACTAATAGGTAAAACCTATTTTAGCAAAGCAAGCCAAGCTACACTTAGCCAAAATGCATATAGTAATATAGTCCACTTAAAATATACTAAGGTATCACTTGCCAATACTATTCCAAAGTATTGACCCTCAGCTGTAACTTGTGATGTTGCAGGTTATTCCGATGATGATTAGGAGTCATGAGTCTACACTCAACATGCTTGCCTGTGGCACATGAAGATGAAGACTTATGTTTATTTGCTTATTCCTTCAAACTCTTGTATTAGGCCTATGTCCATGAGTTGTAAAAGACTATGTTTTATCTCTGGAATGAATGTAATAAACGACCTTTGTATCTGCGTACTTCATCTTAAACCGTGGATGCTAGCATTGATCCAGGGACTAGCATTGCAATCACAGGGATCCTTTCCTTTATAATGTAGGGGTCTAACAGTAATAAAGTGGTATTATTAGTAAGTGAGATTTCCTCTCCTCCTTCAGTAAGCCCCCAAAGACTCAAGGAATCATAAATATCTTTAGGCATGAGGCAAAATTTAGACATGATATCACAACGAGCATCAAAAAGTGTAGTGTTTATAGAGACTTTGATTGTGGGAAACCACTTTGAAGGCTCAGAGTTTATGGGAATATAATCATGGTAAGTCCTAAGCGTGTGATAGCAACTATTCATAGCAGCAATACTAGTCTCAAGAGTGTTCAACCTAGCAAAAAATTGTGAAAGAGGAATCACACTTGCGGTGTATTATAAATTGTAATCAACTTATTTATGGCATTAAAAGCTTCATCCTCAATTACTTTGAAAAATATCTTTCTCAATACAGCATTGTAACATCCCAAAAATATTAAACTTGGATCATCAAACTCTAATCATCAAAATTAGGGTTAACAAAAACTTTGCCAATTAAAAATATGAAAGCATTCATATGTGTGTGTATTCAAAATTTGGATTCTTTTGAATTGCCATGGTTCTGTGTTTCTTTGCTTGTAAAATGATTCTTAGGTGAAATAAACATCATGTAAACAATCCCCAAACTTTTACCAAAGACAAACAAGTCAAAACAAATAAATTAAGTGAATGGTCACTTTGGCCAAATTAACTCCCATGCCTACTTTGGCTATCTCTAATTTTCAAAACTCAACAAAAACATGTATGGATCTTTTCACCCCTTGTTAGTACTCATAATAAGGTACCAAGGCCCACTTTGTGATCATCCAAAAACATTCAAATGCTAAGTTTAAATGACAGTTTAAAATTGAATCTATCTCGGAAGATCCCACTATTTCAAAAACCACTCAAACAAGCTCAATTTTCAAAACCCAAGCATCCACAGAATCCTTAACACATGCCTAGCACACCCACAAAAAATATTTTCAAAATTCAAAACTCAAGTTCATGCGGCCATTTCATCAAACAGGTTGCAGATTCAAATCAACCAAATCAATAACACTATGTTGAGCAGTGTTTTGGGCCAACCTTGTTCCCTCTCTGTATGCAACTAGCCTTAGTAGATCATCTAGCATCTTTAACTAACCTCTAGCACCACTGTGAGCTTGCCAATGCCATCAATGGTGAGTAGGCCGAGCCTCACCATGTCACCACAGTGTGGACAGCAAGCTAGGAGAAGAACTAGTCGTGCCCACCTTGTCTAGCATGAAGCCCATACCTCACCGCCCCCTCTTGACCAGCCCTAGCTCGAAGACAGAGACCAGAACTGCCAGGAACGCCGCACCCACGCTGCTGTCGACCATGCCGACGTGCACCCCAGTGCACGCGCCGTTCCCACTCAACCCGACCACCTCGAGCCATCGCTGCCGCCAGCGTGCACCCCACCGTCCCAGGAGACCACCAGACATGCTCGTTTCATCGCCCGTACCCCGTAGCCACCGCTCGCCGTGGAGTTCTCCGCCTCTGCCTCGCAGAGCACTGCACGTTGCCGACCAATTGCCACTGCCCCTACACGCGCATTCAAGCTCTAGACCATCGCCAGGAAACCGCCCGTCGATC
This sequence comes from Avena longiglumis, assembly GCA_030063025.1. Taxonomy (NCBI): domain Eukaryota; kingdom Viridiplantae; phylum Streptophyta; class Magnoliopsida; order Poales; family Poaceae; genus Avena; species Avena longiglumis. The sequence continues at coordinate 414,892,188 of CP125978.1, read as the reverse complement.
GCCAACCGTAGCCATGCCTCTAGCCGCCCGTAGCCGTGTCGCAACCGTCGCCTGCCCATACCTCTCGGTCTCGCCGTCGAGCCTATAAAAGGAGACGACCCCCGCTCGATTTCTTCACAACAGTTCACTCCCCTCTCACCCAGAACCACCCCACCTCACTGTAGGGGTTCGTAGCATGGAAAACAAAAAATTTCTACCGCATGAACACACAATCAAGATCTAATCTATGATCAAGCCAAGATCTATCTACTAGATTGTAGCAACGAGTCAATAGAGTACTAACCCTCGAAGATCCAAAGCGGTTAACGAGAGCAGATTCTCGTGGATGATGTAGTCGTACACTCCCGATCTCAAGATCGTGCAGACGATCCTTCCGGCGCTGCGTTCCGGCAGCGCTTCCGCAGTCGGTCACACGTTCGGTACTCGACGAAGACCTTCCTCTCCCTTGTTCCAGCAGGCAGTGGAGGTTGTAGCACTCTCCTCGCGATTCCAAGCTGACAACGGCGGTTAGGAAGTAGAGGGGAGATCTAACAGGGCTTCGCCTTAAGCCGGAGCGAGTATGGTGGACTATGAGAGAGCCCTCGACGATCTAGGGTTTAGACACGCCGAGGAAGAGGTGCTAGTCCGGTGGCTAGGGCTTGGGGTTTGCCCAAGTCGGTGGCTAGAGGAGCCCTAGGAGGTGGCGGCAGCTGCAGGAGGTGGCGGCACCAAATTAGGGTTTAGAGGAGAGGATATTGTGTGTCTTGGAGGGGCAGCCTTGCCCCTCCCTTTATAGGTGGGAGGTGCGGCCAAGGGGAGGGGAGTCCCTCCCCAACTCGGCTTGGAGGTGGGCCGCCGGTTAGAGGAGGGAACTCCTCCCCAACTCGGTTTCAAACTTCCTTCTCCTCTTTCCAAAAACTGCCGTTTGACTTTTCAAACTAGCCGTTTGACTTTTCAAACTAGGATTTGAATAAACCCTTTATTTTGGACAGCGAAGACACCAAGTACATAATGCATTCATACCAACTTGATATAACACATTCATGTACCCCTCCCACCCCGGAGTGCCGGACATTCCGGAACCTTTAGAACATTCCCGATGAAAACACCGGAACCATTCTCCAACTCCGAAACGGGACTTTCCTTATATGAATCTTATTCTCCGGACCATTCCGGATCTCCTCGTGATATTCCGGATCCCATTCGAGACTCCGAACAACATTCGGTCTCTTACTCATCATTCCATAACTACTCAACAACATCGAATCCTTAAGTGTGTCTCCCTACGGTTTGTGAATTATGCGGATATGATCGAGACACTTCTCCGATCAATAACCAATAGAGGAATCTGGAAATTCATATGGCTCCCACATATTTCTACGATTACTTTGCGATCGAATGAACCACTTACATACGATACCAATTTCCCTTTGTCTCACGATAGTTTACTTATCCGAGGTTTTGATCGTCGGTATCTATGCATACCTAGTTCAACCTCGTTACTGATAAGTACTCTTTTCTCGTTCCCGTGATATGTGATCCCTTGTGAGCTAATCACATGCTTGCAAGCTAATTGGATGACATTCCACCGAGAGGGCCCAGAGTATATCTATCCGTCATATGGATGGACAAATCCCACTCTTGATCCATGTGTCTCAACCAATACTTTCCGAACACTCAATGCTACCTTTATAGCCACCCTGTTACGGTGTGGTGTTTGATGTCATCAAAGCATCCATCCGGTAAAGGTGATATGCATGATCTCATGGTCGAAGGAATTAGGTTACTATGTATCAGAAAGCATATAGCAATTGAACTATTGAAATGACTTGATCTTTTATGCTACGCTTATCTATAGGAGTATGTCCATCACATCATTCTCCTAATGATATGACCCTGTTGTTAATAACATCTCTATGTTCATGATCAGGAAACCATGATCATATATTAACCAACAAGCTAGTTTAACAAGAGGCTTTACTAGGGACTCTTTTATATTTACAAATCACACAAGTATTAATGTTTCCGGTTAATACAATTATAGCATGGTATGTAAACATTTATCATAAGTATGAAGATATGATAATAACCACTTTATTATTGCCTCTTGGGCATATCTCCAACAGTCTCCCACTTGCACTAGAGTCAATAATCTAGTTTCAAACCTTTGTGTATACAACACCTATGGCTTTCCGGTGTTGTATGTACACGATTGCTAGTGGTCAATGATCTCGGATCGACACTTCCAGGTCCGTGTGTAATTGCATGTCTTTGCGTCTCTACGCATCACTCATTCTCTAATGAGATGGCTTTGTATAAATTTGGTCCTTTGAAGAGACCTTTAGTTCTTCGGGGTTAAAACATGTTGATAATATTGTCGTACAATATATCTTCATAGTATTATCCCGCTGTGAACTACACCTAGTTTGATAACAAACTACTTGACACAAATGCCCTCTTTAGCTGCTATTATAGCAGTCATATACTTAGCCTTTTGTTGTAGTATCTGTCACAATGTCTTAACTTTGGAACTCATCCAAATCCATTATGGAACTCACTTTCCATTATATTGTGCCACCCTTAGTTTAGATTGAGATAAACCTAATTTGTACTTTGTGACAAAACTAGTATCAATGTAGTACTTTTACAATGAACTAACCATCTATTTGTCACCTCTACAAATAATATACTCTTAGTTCTTCCAAAAGATCATAAGAATATCCTTACTATTGTCCAATGATCAACTTATGAATCATTCTGGTATATGCTCATAACATTTAGAGTATAGGACATATCTGGATTTGTACATATCACAGTATGATTGATATAAATACTCTTTGTGATTTCATACATCAAGTATCAATCTATACTTGAATCTTTGTTTCACTTACCCTGTGTCAATACACTTGAATATATCATCAATATTGAACTCATTCAATCGTTTCTGTGTGACAAGAACCTTTCTTGTAGTTTCTATATTGAACTCATTCAATACATCATCTATGTACTTTCGGCACAACCATATTAGCGTCTATTGATGCCAAATATTTGGGTTTTGCCTAAGTCTTTCATCGAGATGAAATTCTTATCTTGTGTTAATAAAAGATACATCATTTCCAATCAACAATATGTCTTCCACATAATGTATTAGAAACATGTCTTAGCGCTCCCACTTAATTTCTTGCAAATGCAAGCATCTTCATTATCTCCAACGAATTTAAACTCCTTTAACAGTTTCATCATAGTGAAGATTCCAACTCCGTAATGCTTACTTCAACCATTGAAGTTTGCATATGCATTTAGCATCCTTTGAACTAACAAAACCCTTTGGACCGTGTCATGCACACATCCTAGGTAACCCTTCTATTAGAAGAACTTGTTTTGTTTATCCAACACATAACAAAATTATATGTCGTGGTTGCTACATTAATCCGTCTAGACTAAATATTGCTATGAAAGATCAAATCTTGTCATAGTCAACCCTTGAACATTGTTGTGAACTCTTTCCCAACATGTCGACCATTTCAGAGATGTGAAACATCCATGTCTATTTTTTTATAGATCCAAACACAACTGTAAGGTCTTACACCTTTCTCGAGGGTCCTTCAAGTTCAAAACTTGATTTCTCGTGTATGGAACTATCACGGATTTAATGGCTTCAAGCCATTTGACGGAGTCAGGGCCCATCATCGCTTATTTGCATGTAGTCGGATCATTATTGTCAAATAATGATTTAACTCTCAAATCTTGGCATTTGATTGTTTACCCGACCTTCTTGTTTCAATAGGAACTTAGATCTCCGTGACCATAACCTTTGAGGCACGTGATCCATGAGCATTGTTGCTGCCTCCGGAACACTTTTCGGCGCTGCGCAACTTTGATTATATATAGCTAAGGTCCTTTAAACCTTGTCAAAGTTCTATTGTCCTCCCACTTAACTTTTCACGAAAAATTCCTTCTCAAAGAAACTTGACGTTCTAAGTGACAAACATTTTTGTCTCCGATGTTATGGAGGAATACTTAACATTTATTCGAAATAACATACAAAGACAGGTTCATCCGACTTTTGGTTGCAAACATCTTTCTTATGCATAGCATACCAATGTTTTAAGAAAGGACAACTTGGGTTTAATCCCAAACCATAACTTTATATGGTGTCATTCAACGGATTATGATGGAGCTCTTTTCAGTGGAAAAACAGTAGTCTCTAAAGCTTTTAATCTTTAAAATATAATGGCAGTTTTATGAATTATACCTTTGATCTTACCATGTCAAACAAGGTTTAATTACATATCTCGAACGCTCCATACTCTTATGGTGTTTCGGGAAAATGCAAATCCACAGAACGATTCCTTAAATCTTAGGTATTATGCTAAACTTGTAACTCAAATATCTTCCTTTATGATCTTATCATAAACCATTTATATTCTTGTTACAATGATTTTGCACTTCATCTTGAAAGTCTTTGAACTTTTCAAATGTTTCATACTTCATCCTTATTAAGTAAATATTCATATATTCACTCAAATTTTCGGAGAAAGCATATGAAGTTGAAATCCATCACTCTTTACTACACATAATGGACTTCGTACAACAATATGTACAAGTTCCAATAAGATAGTCATTCGTTCCTTTTGGCCTATGAACGAAGTTTTAATTATCTCGAGGAAAGTTTCTGGCGTCATGTGATCAAAAATCAAAAGACTCCAAAATTCCATCCACATGGAGTTTCTTCATGTTTTCTTTCCAATATAATTTAAACGGCGATGTCACTTCCTAAGCGATCTTTCAATCAATTTGTCTTTCGACATCTTTAGCACTAGTTTTATGGATGTGATTTCTCAATAGAGATTTGTGAATCATCCATCTTTTATGGATTACGGCAATTATTTGAACAACCCTTTTGTTCTCATAATACCTGATGAAACAAACCTTGAAGGCAAGCTTTGATGTTTAACGAGCAACACAATAACCCTTTATTTGTTCTCGATGAACATCATCACATATTCTTTTGCTAGTTACTTAGGCCATTGTAGTTCATGAATTGTGTTGTTTCGTATGACGATTCATACCAACAAATTCAGTATCAAATACTTAAGAACCACATTGTTTAATAAGCAAAGAATATAGCCATAACATGTATATCATCTATATACTTAAACTGAACAATTCTAGTCTTTTCTTTTCTGCCATATATTTATGAGATTCTCTTTCAGTATTTCCTTTTATATTTGAAAGAATCTATCAACATCAACAGTGGATTCATACATATGACACATAGTCCAAAGCGTGTATAATTAAATACCAATGTCTTTGGACTTGCACTTTGAAGTAGATCACCATCATCAAATGTTTGGTGTGCTTTCAAATTCTATTCTTTAGTAATCTCTTGGTGTGGTAAATATTTTACCTACATCAAATATTCACCCTTATCATGGAATTATTCATGATCAAGCTACTTTTAGCTTATAAAGATGAATCGCGAGTATAATGTTGCTCTCCAAAACCTTTTGGTGGTTCAGGACAACTAGTGTCTCCAACCTTATGCAACTTCTCATCAAATATGAGAACATGTCTTTTGCCATATTATACTCTATCATGTTGTAACCAAAACTTCGTTTCAGATATCACAATATCTGCCACACATCATGGTTTCTGAAACAACTCTTTCAGATCCTAGATAACCTTGATATTAAGACAATCCTTTGAATATCAAGAATCATGGAGACAAACACGATACTCATACAATAACACTTGGAATTGTCACTCTTGATTTAATACCAATTATTAAACTTCATGGAGTAACCGGAACTTACTGAAAGTTTGCAATAGGACTTTTAAACTTTAGATTAACACTTCAAAACAATACGATACCAGTTCGTAAAGTAACTAACCATAATTCTATAGTTCTATCATCTCAATTATAACTAAGCGCAAGGTGGTAAACGGATGCCAATGACTACAACAATTATGCAAATTCACTTTGAGTTAATTTATGATAAATAGTGTTCAACTTTTAATCATATTGCTGTTAAACTCCCACTCAAAACAATATCCCTCGCATTGTTTTAGTGATCACACGAACCAAATCCACCACATCAAAACCGATCATCACGAGAGTTGATGTAGCTTCAATGGCGAACAATCAACATGTTCATCATATCTACTATATGACTCATGCTTTACCTTTCGGTGGTCCGTGTTAGAGACCATGTGCATACATGCTAGGCTCGTCAAGATCAAACCTTAGCTTCCGCATGAGCAAATGGCTTGCCCACGTTGTATACACTTGCGGAATCTAACACGCCCGATCATCACGTGGTGCTTGAAACAACAAGCTATAGCGGTGCTAACTAAGGTGAACACTTTATGACTTGAAATTCATGTGCATGAGGATCATCTTATAATGCTACCATCGTCTACTAAGCAATACAAGATGCATAAAGGATTAACATCACATGCAATTCATAATATGTGATATGATATGGCCTTTCTTCTTTGTGCTTCGATCTCCATCTTCTATACGAACATGATCTCCATCATCACCGACATTGCATCAAGGTCAATGATGCTTCTCCATGGTTGTAGTCCACGGCTTCAACTATTACAACTACTTTGAATAGAACCACGGGTCTTAATAGAAATTAAAGACAACCATATGGCTCACGCGATTTGGACTTACAATAAGGAACATTGCATACATCATATATAATCACAATCATGGCCATATCATATCCTTTGCACACCCTGCAAAACAAAGTTAGGCGCCTCTACTTTCTTTGCATATTTTACGTGGTTTGGGGATTTCAATAAGTGTCATTCTAACTTACGAACAATAACCACAACATTGATACTAGTATTGTTAATCACCGTTGTAAATTGGATCTTAACAATGCTAGGAGAAAGCAGGCACCATAAAGCCACTTATGCAATACAAGTTGCATGTCAGCGTGGATCAAGTCTCATGAGCGATGTCATGTAAGGTTAGCTCGGGCCTTCATCCCAACATACCGCAAGATGCAAAGTACACAAGAAGAAATCGACAATAAAAGCATCAACGCCCACAATGACCATTGTGTTCTACTCGTCTGTGAGATCTACATATAGACACGGCGATACCCTTTGTAGGGGTTCGTAGCATGGAAAACAAAAATTTCTACCGCATGAACACACAATCAAGATCTAATCTATGATCAAGCCAAGATCTATCTACTAGATTGTAGCAGCGAGTCAATAGAGTACTAACCCTCGAAGATCCAAAGCGGTTTCACGAGCGATTCTCGTGGATGATGTAGTCGTACACTCCCGATCTCAAGATCGTGCGGGCGATCCTTCCGTTGCGTTCGGCAGCGCTTCATGATCGGTCTGCGTTCGGTACTCTATGAAGACCTTCCTCTCCTTGTTCCAGGTGACGGAGGTTGTAGCACTCTCCTCGCGATTCCCAAGGCCTGTGGCGTGGTGGGAGTAGAGGGAGATCTCATGAGCTTCGCCTTAAGCGGAGGCAGTATGGTGGACTATGAGAGAGCCCTCGATGATCTAGGGTTTAGACACGCCGAGGAAGAGGAGCTAGGCCAGCTGACTGGGGCTTGGGTTTGCCCAAGTCGGCTAGAGGAGCCTAGGAGGTGTGGCGGTGAGGAGGTGGCGGCACCAAATTAGGGTTTAGAGGAGAGGATCTTGTGTGTCTTGGAGGGGCAGCCTTGCCCCTCCCTTTATAGGTGGGAGGTGCGGCCAAGGGGAGGTGAGTCCCTCCCCAACTCGGCTTGGAGGTGGGCCGCCGGTTGGGGGAGGGAACTCCTCCCCAACTCGGTTTCAAACTTGCTTCTCCTCTTTCCAAAAACTGTCGTTTGACTTTTCGAACTAGCCGTTTGACTTTTCAAACTAGGATTTGAATAAAACCTTTATTTTGGACAGCGCAGACACCAAGTACATAATGCATTCATACCAACTTGATATAACACATTCATGTACGCCTCCCCGGTCTTGGGACATTCGGAACCTTCTAGAACATTCGATGAAAACAGGAACCATTCTCCAACTCCGAGCAGGACTTTCCTTATATGAATCTTATTCTACGGACCATTCCGGATCTCCTCGTGATATCCGGATCCCATTTGAGACTACGAACAACATTGGTCTCTTACTCATCATTCCATAACTACTCAACAACATGAATCCTTAAGTGTGTCTCCCTACGGTTCGTGAATTATGCGGACATGATCGAGACACTTCTCCGATCAATAACCAATAGAGGAATCTGGAAATTCATATGGCTCACATATTTCTCGATTACTTTGCGATCGAATGAACCACTTACATACGATACCAATTTCCCTTTGTCTCACGATAGTTTACTTATCAGGTTTTGATCGTCGGTATCTATGCATACCTAGTTCAACCTTATTCTTGATAAGTACTCTTTTCTCGTTCCGATATGTGATCCCTTGTGGGCAGGTCACATGCTTGCAAGCTAATTGGATGACATTCCACAGAGGGCCCCAGTATATCTATCCGTCATATGGATGGACAAATCCCTCTTGATCCATGTGTCTCAACCAATACTTTCCGAACACTCAATGCCACCTTTATAGCCACCCTGTTACGGTGTGGTGTTTGATGTCATCAAAGCATCCATCCGGTAAAGGTGATATGCATGATCTCATGGTCGAAGGAATTATGTTACTATGTATCAGAAAGCATATAGCAATTGAACTATTGAAATGACTTGATCTTTTATGCTACGCTTATCTATAGGAGTATGTCCATCACATCATTCTCCTAATGATATGACCCTATTGTTAATAACATCTCTATGTTCATGATCAGGAAACCATGATCATATATTAACCAACAAGCTAGTTTAACAAGAGGCTTTACTAGGGACTCTTTTATATTTACAAATCACACAAGTATTAATGTTTACGGTTAATACAATTATAGCATGGTATGTAAACATTTATCATAAGTATGAAGATATGATAATAACCACTTTATTATTGCCTCTTGGGCATATCTCCAACACTCACTCCCCGAGCAAGGCGAGGAGCGCATCATCGCCGAATTTCATGAACTTGGTCTTTGGAGAAGAAGGAAGCCAGCGATTGGAGCCGCCCGGGAGGCTGGATGCCAGGAGAATCTCCGTCATCGACTTCGTTGTTTGCCCCCATCGCCGACCCATGTTGGAGATATTCCCTAGAGGCAATAATAAATGTAGTTATTATTATATCTTTGTGTTTATGATAAATGTTTACATTCATGCTATAATAGTAACAAGGAAACATTAATACTTGTGTTATAAACTAAATAGAGTCCTAGTAAAGCCTCTTTATAACTAACGTTGGTTAATAAATGATTGGTTTCCTATCATGAACATTGAAATGTTAGACAAGATCATATCGTTGGGAGAATGATATGGTGGACATACTCTATATCAAGTCATTTTATGGGAGTGTTGGAAAGTACATGGATCAGGGATATCACGAGGATCGAGAAATCAGATTCATATAAGTCTGGAGAATTCGTGTCATCGAGGTTGGAAGGTTCGAATGTCCGCACTCAGGAGAAAGGAGTACATGAATGTGGCATATCAAGTTGGAATGATTGCATCATGTACTAGGTGTCATCGCTGAACAAAATAAAGGGTTTAATCAAATCCTAGTTTGAAAAGTCAAACGCCAATTTGAAAAGTCAAATGGCTATTTTGGAAGGTGGAGGGGAAGTAGGAAACCTACTTGGAGAGGAGTTCCCTCCCTCCACCGCCGGCCCACTTGGGATCCGAGTTGGGGAGGGACTCCCCTTCTCTTGGCCGGCGCCTCCCACCTATATAAGGAGGGGCAGGGCTGCCCCTCCTAGCACACAAGTTGCCCCCTCTAAACCCTAACCCTAGCCGCCGCCGCCCTCTATAGCCGCCGCCGCCCTCTATAGCCACCGCCGCCTAGGCCCAACTCGCCGCCGCCTAGGGCAAACCCTAGCCGCCAGCCTTGCCCCTCCATGGTGCATCTAAACCCTAGATCGCCGAGGCTCTCTCTCATAGTCCACCATACTCGCTCCGGCTTAAGGCGAAGCCCTGCGAGATCTGCCCTCTACTTTGTGCCATTGTTGTCTTTGCGAAATCACGAGAGTGCTACAACCTCTGGAACATGGGATATGAAGGTCTTCTTGATCCGAGCGTGTGGTCCATTGCGGGAAGCTTGCCGGAAGGATCGTCTCTGCGATCTTGAGATCGAAAATGACTACATCACGAGAATCCGCTCTCGTTAAACACTTTGGAGTCTTCGAGGGTGAGTTATTCCATCGACTCGTTGCTACAATCTAGTAGATAGATCTTGGCTTGTTTGTTTGTATCTTAGAAATTTTTGTTTTCCATGCTCTGAAACCCTACAATGGTATCGAGCCGTGTCTATATGTAGATTTGCAGAGTAGAACACAATGGTCATTGTGGGTGTTGATGCTTTATTGTTGATTGCTTCTTGTGTACTTTGCATCTTGCGGGATGTTGGGATGAAGCGGCTAACCTTACATGACATCGTTCATGAGACTTGCTCCACGCTTGACATGCAACTTATATTGCATAAGTGGCTTTCGGTGCCTGTTTCTCCCGCCAAATAGTTAAGATTCAATTTACGGGTGATTGACAATACTAGTATCAATGTTGTGGTTCTTGTTAGTAGTTAGAACGACACTTATTGAAATCCCCAAACCACGTAAAACATGCAAAGAAAGTAGAGGCGTCTAACTTTGTTTTGCGGTGTGTCTTGTGATGTGATATGGCCATGATTGTGATTATATTTGATGTATGCAATGTTCCTTATTGTAAGTTGGCAACCAGCAGGAGCCATATGGTTGTCTTTAATTTATGTTAAGACCCGCGTGTCTATTCAAAGTAGTTGTAATAGTTGAAGCCGGTGGACGACAACCATGGAGAAGCGTCATTGACCTTGATCCAATGCCGATGATGATGGAGATCATGTTCATGCTTGAAGATGGAGATTGGAAGCACAAAGAAGAAAAGGCCATATCATATCACATATTATGAATTGCATGTGATGTTAATCCTGTATGCATCTTGTATTGCTTAGTTAACGACGGTAGCATTATAAGATGATCCCTCATGCACATGAATTTCAAGTTCTAAAGTGTTCACCCTTAGTAAGCACCGTTGCTAAAGCTTGTTGTTTCGAAGCACCACGTGATGATCGGTGTGTTAGATTCCGCCAATGATACAACGTGGGCAAGCAGTTGCTCATCGGAAGCTAAGGTTTGATCTTGAGCCTAGCATGTACATATGGTATCGACACGGATCACCGAAGGTAAAGCATGAATCATATAGTAGATATGATGAACATGATGATTGTTAGCCATTGAAACCATATCAACTCTAAATGATGGGGTGTTGATATGGTGGATTTTAATGTGATCACTAAAACAATGTGAGGGATATTGTTTTGAGTGGGAGTTCACCTAGATTAATTTAACTATTAATTAGAACTCAATTTGTCATAAACTTAGTCTAAACTATTGCAAATATGTTGTAGATCAATGGCAGCCCCTACCATCAATTTTAATGCGTTACTAGAGAAAGAAAAGTTGAAAAACAATGGAAGCAACTTGGCGGATTGGTTCCGCAATTTGAGGATTGTCCTCACAGCTGGTAATTTGACCTATGTGCTGAATGCACCGCTAGGTGACCCACCTGCAGATACTGCTACCGATGAAGTAAAGAATGTTTACCTCACTCGGAAGACTCGGTACTCCACAGTTCAGTGTGCTATCTTGTATGGTTTAGAATCAGAGCTTCAAAAAATGTTTGAGAATTCAGACCTACATGATATTGTCCGTGATCTCAAATTGATCTTTGAGACTCACGCGGCAATTGAGAGCTATGAGGCTTCTGAAAAGTTCTTTAACTGCAAGATGGAAGAGGGCAGCTCCGTCAGTGAGCATGTGCTTAAGATGTGCAGGCACGCATAAACAAACTTCAAAGCTTGGGTATAGTGATTCCTAATGCTTTGGGGATTTATCGTGTCCTCAATCACTACCACCAAGTTACAAGAACTTTGTGATGAACTACAATATGCAAAACATGAACAAGCGGTTGCGAACTCTTAGCCATGTTGAAATCTGCGAAGTGGAGATCAAGAAAGAGCACCAAGTGTTGATGGTCAATAAGACCACCAAATTCAAGAAAGGAAAGTCTAAGCAAAGGACACTTCAAGAAGGGTGGTAAGAAAGTTACCATGACGAAGAAGACCAAGGCTGGACCCAAGCACGTCTTGAGTGCTTTTACTACAAGGGAGAAGGTCCTTTGGGCGGAATTGCCCAAAGTACTTGGCGGATTTGAAGCGGCAACATCAAGAAGAAAGGTATATCGATATACATGTTATTGATGTGTCTCTCACTAGTACTAAATAGTAGTACCGGGTATTTGATCTTGGTTTGGTTGCTCATATTTGTAACTCGAAGCAGTCTTTGCAGAATAAACGGAAGCTAGCGAAGAGCGAGGTGACGATGCGCGTGGGAAACGGATCAAAGGTTGATGTGATCGCGGTCGGCACGCTACCCCTTCATCTACCATCGGGGTTAGTTTTATACTTAAATACTTGTTATTTGGTGCCTGCATTAAGCATGAACATTATATCGGGGTCTTGTTTATTGCGAGACGGTTACTTGTTTAAGTCCGAGAATAATGGTTGTTCGATTTATATGAGTAATATGTTTTATGCACATGCACCTTTGATAGATGGTCTATTCTTATTAAATCTCGATAGTGGAAATACACATATTAATAACATTGAGGCTAAACGTTTGAAATCGAGCGATAACTCGACCTATATGTGGCATTGTCGTCTTGGTCACATTGGAGTGAAGCGTATGAAGAAACTCCATTCCGATGGACTTCTTGAATCACTTGATTTCGAATCACTTGAAAGATGCGAAGCATGTCTGATGGGTAAAATGACTAAGACTCCATTTTCTGGTATGATGAAGCGAGCTACAGACTTATTGGAAATCATACATACCGATGTGTGTGGTCCAATGAGTGTAGCATCCCGTAGTGGTTATCGTTATGTTCTTACCTTCACGGATGACTTGAGTAGATATGGGTATATCTATTTCATGAAACATAAGTCTGAAACTTTCGATAAGTTTAAGGAATTTCAAAGTGAGGTAGAGAATCAACGTAACAAGAAGATTAAATTTCTACGTTCTGATTGTGGAGGTGAATATCTAAGTTACGAGTTTGGCGAGCATTTGAAGAAATGCTGAATACTTTCACAATTGACACCGCTGGGAACACCACAGCGTAATGGTGTGTCCGAACGTCGTAATCGAATTCTCTTAGATATGGTTCGTTCTCTGATGTCACTTACATCTTTACCGCTATCATTTTGGGGTTATGCATTAGAAACAACCGCATTCACTTTAAATAGGGCACCATCTAAATCCGTTGAAACGACACCGTATGAATTGTGGTTTGGGAAGAAACCTAAATTGTCGTTCCTTAAAGTTTGGGGTTGTGAAGCCTATGTAAAAAGTTCTGAGGACAAGCTTGAACCCAAAGCGGAAAAATGCGTCTTCATAGGATACCCGAAGGAAACTATTGGGTATACCTTCTATCATAGATCCGAAGGCAAAATCTTCGTTGCCAAGAATGGATCCTTTCTAGAGAAGGAATTTCTCTCGAAAGAAGTGACTGGAAGGAAAGTAGAACTCGACGAGGTTGTCGAACCTTCTCTCAAAATTGCGAGTAGCACAGCACCGGAAGTAGTTCTAGTGGTGCCTGCACCAATAAGAGAGGAAGCTAATGATGATGATCATGAAACTTCGGTTGTAGTTGCTACAGAGCCTCGCAGGTCAACGAGAACTCGTAGCACTCCTGATTGGTATGATCCCGTTATGAGTGTCATGTTGGTGAACAACACCGATGACCCTGCGACGTATGAGGAAGCGATGATGAGCCCAGATTCCAATAAATGGAAAGAAGCCATGAAATCCGAGATTGGATCCATGTACGAATACCAAGTATGGACTTTGGTGGACTTACCGGATGGCCGAAAGGCTGTCGAGAACAAATGGATTTTCAATAGGAAAACAGATGCTGATGGTAATGTTACTGTCTATAAAGCTCGACTTGTCGCAAAAGGGTTTCGACAAATTCAAGGAGTTGACTACGATGAGACTTTCTCACCTGTAGAGAAGCTAAAGTCTGTGAGGATTATGTTAGCAATCGCTGCATATTATGATTATGAGATATGACAGATGGATGTCAAAACAACATTCCTCAATGGAGACATTGATGAAGAGTTGTATATGATGAAACCCAAAGGTTTTGTCGATCCTAAAGATGCTAACAAGGTATGCAAACTTCAACGGTCCATCTATGGATTGAAGCAAGCATCCCGAAGTTGGAATCAACGTTTTGATAAGGTGATCAAAAGTTTTGGTTTTATACAAACTTATGGAGAAGCTTGTATTTACAAGAAAGTGAGTGGGAGCTCTGTAGCATTCTTAATACTATATGTAGATGACATATTGTTGATTGGGAATGATGTAGACCTTCTTAATAGTGTCAAGGAATATTTTAATAATAGTTTTTCAATGAAGGATCTTGGCAAAGCAGCTTACATATTAGGAATAAAGATTTATAGAGATAGATCGAGACGCCTAATATCATTGTCACAAAGTACATATTTGGACAAAGTTCTAAAGAGGTTTGGAATGGAAGATAGCAAGAAAGGGTTCTTGCCCATGTTGCCCAATACGACGTTGAGTAAAACTCAAAGTCCGACAACGTCAGAAGATAGAGAAAGGATGAGTAATACTCCCTATGCCTCAGCCATAGGATCTCTAATGTATGCCATGCCATGTACTAGACCCGACATTGCATATGTTGTTAGTTTAACTAGCAGATATCAAAGTGATCCAGGAGTGGATCATTGGACGTGATCAAAACATCCTTAAGTACTTGAGAAGAACTAAGGATATGGTTCTTTCTTATGGAGGTGATGAACAACTCGTTGTTAATGGTTACACCGATGCTAGTTGGAACACCGATCCGGATGATTCTAAATCACAATCTGGATACGTATTTACTTTGAATGGTGTAGCAGTTAGCTGGTGGAGTGCAAAGCAAAGCGTTGTGGCGAGATCTTCAACTGAATCGGAATACATGGCTGCTTCGGAGGCTTCACAAGAAGCGATATGGATGAAAGAGTTCATTACAGAGCTGGGTGTGGTTCCTAGTGCGCTGGACCCAATGTCTATCTACTGTGATAACATGGGCGCCATAGCCAATGCGCAAGAACCAATGTCACACAAGAATATAAAGCATATCAAGCTACGTTTTCACGCTATTCGAGAACATGTCCAAGATGGGGACATGAAGATTTGCAAAGTACACACAGATCTGAGTGTGGCGGATCCGTTGACTAAACCTCTCCCGAGGGCAAAACATGACCAACACCAAACTGCCATGGGTGTTCGGCATATTACCATGTAATCTAGATTAGATGACTCTAGTGCAAGTGGGAGACTGTTGGACATATGCCCTAGAGGCAATAATAAATGTAGTTATTATTATATTGTGTTTATGATAAATGTTTACATTCATGCTATAATAGTATTAACAAGGAAACATTAATACTTGTGTGATTTGTAAACTAAAATAGAGTCCCTAGTAAAGCCTCTTTATAATACTAGCTTGTTGGTTAATAAATGATTGTGGTTTCCCTATCATGAATATTGAGATGTTATTAACAACAAGATCATATCGTTAGGAGAATGATATGGTGGGCATACTCCTATAGATAAGCGTAGCATAAAGATCAAGTCATTTTAATAGTTCAATTGCTATATGCTTTCTGATACATAGTAACCTAATTCCTTTGACCATGAGATCATGCATATCACCTTCACCGGAAGGATGCTTTGATGACATCAAACACCACACAGTAACTGGGTGGCTATAAAGGTGGCATTGAGTGTTTGGAAAGTGTCGGTTGAGACACATGGATCAAGAGTGGGATTTGTCCATCCATATGACGGATAGATATACTCTGGCCCTCTCGGTGAAATGTCATCCAATTAGCTTGCAAGCATGTGGTAGCTCACAAGGGATCACGTATCACGGGAGCGAAAAGAGTATTTATCGATGCGAGGTTGAACTAGGTATGCGGAGATACAAGCGATCATAACCTCGGATAAGTAAACTATCGTGAGACAAAGGGAAATTGGTATCGTATGTAAGTGGTTCATTCAATGTAAGTAATCATAGAAATATGTAGAGCCATATGAATTTCCAGATTCCTCTATTGGTTATTGTTGGAGAAGTGTCTCGATCATGTCGCATGATTCACGACCGTAGGAGACACACTTAAGGATTCGACGTTGTTTGAGTAGTTATGGAATGATGAGTAAGACCGAATGTTGTTGGTCTCGGATGGGATCCGGGATATCACGAGGAGATCCGGAATGGTCCGGAGAATAAGATTCATATAAGGAAAGTCCTATTTGGGTTGGAGAATGGTTAGGTGTTTTCATGGAATGTTCTAGAAGGTTACGGAATGTCGGCACTCAGGAGGAAGGGTACATGAATGTGTCATATCAAGTTGTAATGATTGCATCATGTACTAGGTGTCATCGCTGAACAAAATAAAGGGTTTAATCAAATCCTAGTTTGAAAAGTCAAGCGCCAATTTGAAAAGTCAAGCGGCTATTTTGGAAGGTGGAGGGAAGTAGGAAACCTACTTGGAGGAGTTCCTCCTCCACATGACCACTTGGGATCCTAGTTGGGGAGGGACTCCCCTCCCCTTGGCCGTCGCCTCCCACCTATATAAGGAGGGGCAGGGCTGCCCCTCCTAGCACACAAGTTGCCCCATCTAAATCCTAACCCTAGCCGCCGCCCTCCATAGCCGCCGCCTAGGGCAAACCCTAGCCGCCGGCCTTGCCCCTCCTTGGTGCGTCTAAACCCTAGATCGCCGAGGATCAATCTCATAGTCCACCATACTCGCTCTGGCTTAAGGCGAAGCCCTGCGAGATCTCCCCTCTACTTCCGGTACCACGCCGTTGTGCTGCCGGAATCACGAGGAGAGTGCTACAACCTTATTTTCTTTGGAACACGGGAGAGGAAGGTCTTCGTCAGTACAGGCGTGTGGCCGACTCTGGAGCGCTGTCGAGCATAACCGGAAGGATCGTCTACGCGATCTTGAGATCGGCAAGAGTACGACTACATCACCCACG
The DNA here is from genome assembly GCA_030063025.1 of Avena longiglumis. Taxonomy (NCBI): domain Eukaryota; kingdom Viridiplantae; phylum Streptophyta; class Magnoliopsida; order Poales; family Poaceae; genus Avena; species Avena longiglumis. Next base: position 414,874,974 of record CP125978.1, on the reverse strand, counting down.
AGAATCCGCTCTCGTTAAACACTTTGGAATCTTCGAGGGTGAGTTATTCCATCGACTCGTTGCTACAATCTAGTAGATAGATCTTGGCTTGTTTGTTTGGTAGAATTTTTTTTGTTTTCCATGCTACGAAACCCTACAGTGGTATCAGAGCCGTGTCTATATGTAGATCTGTTGCACGAGTAGAACACAATGGTCATTGTGGGCGTTGATGCTTTTATTGTCGATTGCTTCTTATGTACTTTGCATCTTGCGGGATGTTGGGATGAAGCGGCCCGGGATAACCTTTCATGACATCGTTCATGAGACTTGCTCCACGCTTGACATGCAACTTGTATTGCATAAGTGGCTTTGCGGGTGCCTGTTTCTCCCAGCATAGTTAAGATTCAATTTACAACGGGTGATTGACAATACTAGTATCAATGTTGTGCCTGTTTCTCCCAGCATAGTTAAGATTAAATTTACAACGGGTGATTGACAATACTAGTATCAACAGGTGATTGACAATACTATCCCCGATGATCCTCCCACGACCCCCACTGAGCCGCTAGGGTTCGAGCTCGCCGGTGGCATGTTCATCGTCGACGACGACCCTCAGCCGTTGATCTCACTTCTAATCCAACGCACCACATCGCCCCATACCGCTTCGCGTGTTTTGAGCCACTGACTGGTGGAACCCCCTGTCAGTTGCGCCCCGCGCTGCGGAGTGACACTGGGCTGGCCCATTAGCATTTCCCGCGCAGCCCAAGCATTTGAATTTAGATTTTTCTATTTTAATTCAAATACAGTTCTGTACCTAGTTTCAAAAATCAACCCAGCTCTATTCACTGAACCAAATTGCATGAAACCAATTTTGTTAGAAAGGTACTGAAATGCTTAATCCAAGCCCGTTGGATTCAAATCATTTGGATCTGTAGATCACCCTTGGTAAAAATAATAAGGCAAAAGCTTTTCTGGATTCAAACATTTTTCAAATTTAAACCATAATAGATTTTGAGTTGATTCCAACTCTCAAAAATCACATTTGATCATACCTTTAAGAATATATAAAAACATTAGGGTTTACTTACAGAAATAATATCCAAGTAATAAAAGAATGCCACATAGGCATTTCTAGTCACTTTATTTATTTAAAATAAAAGGGTAAACCTTATTAAATTGTGACACCACTTTAAATCACATTCCAATATACTGAAATATGTGGTGATGACATGTGTCAACATGATCCCATGTTTGAGTTGGAGAATATTAAATCTTAAATAGTTTTTCAATGAGTAGAAATTACTTTTCTAAAAATAAAATAAATAAGACAAAGACTTTAATCTTGTAATGTTAGTGATGATGCTAGATCATCTATAAAACCCCTTTGTGTGATGATTGAAAATAGTTAAGTATTGTTTGGTGATTGTGTACCTCGTATTTATTTATAGACGCTAGTACCGACCAAGGATACGAGGAGGAAGGAGGATACTACGAAGAAGAAGCCGAGGAGAACTTCAACCACTGCTCTGCACAAGGCAAGCCTTACTAACCAAGTTGACCTATGCAAGCCAATACTTGCAAGCTATTAACTTAGCAATCTTATACTAATACCTATGCAAGCTAATACTTGCTTGTTACCATGCCAACTATATGCCTTAAGCAGATGTGATCATACCCACTTGATAACCCAATCCTAGTTTTACTTGCAAGCTTTATACTTTATTTCTTTATCAAAGCTTTCTCTTAGAGTTTACATAGTGAATTGTAGATACTAGTAAGATAATTGAAGGTTGCATAAAGAGCATTAAATTTGGCCTAATCTAGAAAATCTTGATGTCATCCTAAGGAATGATATTGAACTTAGTTACACCCCACTTGTTTACCACCCCTCATTAGTACTTATCACCACTTGTAGATGCTAGTGCTAAGCATAAAACTTGATCAACTTCAGATGGGAATACTTGGTGAAAATGGTTATGAAAACCTTGGAATGATGAATCATTCTACTGAAATGTTTTGACATGTGTTTCTGAACACCAGATGATTTTGATGATGAAAATGTTGAGGCATGAGCCTTAGCCCTTTATAAAATTGATGGTTGTCTGGATGCGATACCATTCCAATTTTACCGTACAACCACAATACCCGAAAATTGGGTAGGGCTTGACTGGAAACTTATATACCTTAGTATGGGTTCCCTCACGGCCAAGGTCTGAGATGAGGCTACCTTGTGAATATTGTCCACATGTGTAGTACCCAAGATGACCGTTGGTCATGGTTGGGAGGCCAAACTCACAGGAGAGGTGCCTATACTAGGGCGTGTAATTGAAAGGTTAGGATTGATTATCCGCATACTGAGTATGGTGAATTTAGGATTTGTTCCTGATGGATGTATCGAATGTTGTGGTGAAAGTGTACAATCTCTGTAGAGTGTCAAACTATTGAATAAGCGTCCATGATTATGGACGATTAGATGGCCATCTTGTTCATGGTCGGATGTTTTCAAAATGACTTGTGAAATGAATTGAGATTTTGACTTGACCACAACAGAGTTGTGATATGAAATTCAAGTTCCCACTTAGGTGTTATAAAATTTCAACTAGTTGTTCTTGCTTCTGAACTTAGTAGAAGTAAATCTGGCTTTTTTCAAAACAACCCTAGAGCTTAGTGTCCTAATACAAAAACCCCCTTAACTTGTTAGTATTAGTTTGCGAGTTCTTAAAGAGTAGTCATGGCTTTGTCCCTGGCTATTCCCGTGGCTAGACTATGAAGAAGAGTACCAGGAGGATGGACCACAGGAAGGTTATGACAACTAGGATCATCTCCCATCGTCAGCATTGCCTGTGACCCCGAAGATGGAGCTTCGCCTACGCTACCTTTATTATTACGTTATTCCGCTGCTTGAGCTGTATTAAGAACTGGATCCTGAGATCCTTATTTGTGTAAGACATTATGTACGGTTTGTAATGGATGATGTACTGTGATATCCAAATCTGTTATGTCTCGCAAAAATGGTAATCATGGGATTGCGATGTATGGCATAACAGGCATCTGGATTAAGAATCCGGGTGTTGACAAGTTGGTATCAGAGCCATCCTGACCATAGGAGACCCTAGTTAGATCGAACGTTTGAATCAAAAACTTAGTTTCAAAACCCAGGAAAGTGAGTATTTACAAAAACTTATTCCCATTCTTATCACTTTGATTCTTTCATAAAAAATCATGTTCCTCAAAAACCCTTGCAAAATACATAAAATTTGACACACTTGATCACTCTACTAATTTACTCATCCTATATTCTTATAGATGGACGTGAAGTACAACAAGTTTTATCAGTTGGGGAATGGAGGAGACCTCATCTTTGAGCGGGATTTGGACCAGCTTTTGGAACTTCTGGAGCGTCCACACCCCGAGTTCTTCGGAGCTCAGCTCAATGATCAAGGAGGAGAAGATCTGCAGTGGCTAATTGTTGCAAGTCTCCGAGGAAAGATTGAACCTCCCACTGCCGAGGGAATTCAGTTCACCTTAAGAGAAAACAACTGGCTCAATGGACTTGCCAGAGCCATGTAGGAAGCTCTTGCCCGTCTATGTGGCGGTATCAACGGATCAAGGGTACCTTTGAGTTCTTTCAAGGCGTGATGCTATGGGACAGCGACAGCTGAAGCCCCATACCACCCCGAGCTGAAGACTCAGTTGACCACCTTAGCTTCATGATGTATGATCGTCAGCAGGAGTTGGACAATGCCCGTGACTACTCCAACCACAAGTCCGCCATCATCAAGACGAAGGATCAGACCATCGCCATGCTAGAAAAAGACTGCAAGTCTTGCCGCCGTCAGCTCGACAAGAAGGAGCGCATCATTGCTCGTCTTCGCCACCGTATCTCGGATTTGGAGGAGACCATCCATGAGAGAGACATGCAGTTGGAGTAAAGGGAGAATGCCGGAGAAGATCTTAGTGGAGACCCCTACTCCTATCTCAGCGATGATGATGATTTTCTGGAGGATCAGGCCATGGACTTCTTCAACGATGAGGATGATTTTGCCTTCATCGATGACGATGCGGATGATGAGGATGACGATTACACCGACTCCAAGGAGTAGTAGCACTTGAGCACTAGCATAGTGAGTTGTATTCGGTCCCACTGTATCGTAGTTTCCAGAATGGTTCTTAAAACCATCTGTTTACCTTTGTTATGGTGTGTGTTGTATCTATTGGAATTATGCCCTAGAGGCAATAATAAAGATGTTATTATTATAATTCTTGTTCATGATAAAGTTTATATTCCATGCTAGAATTGTATTAAGCGGAAACATTAATACTTGTGTGGTTTGTGAACAACACCGTGTCCTGAAATGCGCCTCTAAGGACTAGCTCATTGATCAATGATGGTTAAGGTTTACTAACCATAGACATGAGTTGTCAATTGATAATGAGATCATATCATTGGGAGAATGATATGATGGACAGACCTAAACTAAGCGAATCAATTAGATCGTATCATCGTGTTCATCTTTGCGAAGCTTTCCTATGTCAAATATTGTATTCCTTAGACCATGAGATAATACAACTCACGGTATCGGAAAGCTTTGAGGTCATCAAGCGTCATCCTATGAGAGGTGATCATAAAGGTGTCTCTCGGTGATCGGAAAGTATCTGTTGGGTTGTATGTATCGAGATGGAATTTCCCTCCCAAGTCGGAGAGATATACTTGGGCCCACTCGGTAATTGATATCAACACCGCTTGCAAGCATGTGGTTAAGATTTAATCACAAAGTGATATCGGATTGAGCGAGTAAAGTACTTCTTGTGAACGAGATTGAACTAGGTATGGCCAGCAACCGACGATCGAATCTCGGCAAGTAAAATATCGCGAGGCAGAGGAATATATATATGGGATTGATTGAATCTCGCATAGTGGTTCATCCGATATGATCATCAATGAATGTGGGAGTCAATATGGGTGCCTGGACCCTTTGTTGATTATTGATAGAAGATCATGTCGCATATTCTCGAACCGCAGGTCACACATAACGTATCTCGATGCTAGGATAGATTGGATAATTGGTTTATGAATTTTTGTTCGAGTCTCGGATGGGATCCGGATATCACGAGAGGTTCCGAATGGTCCGGAGAATAAGATTCATATAAGGCAAAGGCAGTTTTTGGAGTTTGGAATTGTTAGGGTTAATCGGTATTGTGCGAAAGCTTCTAGAACCTTCCGGAAGGGGACCAACGTGGCCCCACCTTCCGGGAGGGGCATGAGGGAGTGTCCTGGCGCATTGGGCCGGGGCACAAGGCCCCATAGGGCCCAGCCGATCCTAGATAAGTTTAAACTCGTTTAAACTAGAGATAGGATTTCTAGATAAGGGAGAGTTTAAATCGTTTAAACTAGAGATAGGATTTCTAGATAAGGAGAGTTTAAATTGTTTAAACTAGAGATAGGCTTGGAGGAGGGCAGGGCTGGCCGCCCCTCTATATATAGAGGGTGGTGCCCTCCCCACACACCTTCCTCCAAACCCTAGCGCCTTGCTACCTTCCTCTCTCCCTCCCGATTGTTTGTAGGCGAAGCCTGCAGAAATTCTCCACCATATACACCACGCCGTGTTGTAGATCCAATCTATCTCTCCACCATACTTGCTGGTCCTAGGAAGGAGGAGGCGTCGAGGTCTTGCTGCAGTGCATCTCACGGAGGCACCGCCACTTGTGGTGCTAGATCGGATCGGATCGCGAGGAGGAGAAGCGAGTACGACTACATCACCCACGTTCCGACGAACGTTCCGCTGTGCGAATCTTCAAGGGTATGAAGATCTAATCCAATCTCTCTCGTTGATTGCATCTTCTAGATTAGATCTTGGCTTCCCCTCTGTTCGCATCCGTAGAAAATTTTGATTTACTATGTCGCGAAACCCATCAGTGGTATCAGAGCTAGATCTATGCGTAGATGTGTTTCACGAGTAGAACGCAACATGGTTGTTGCGGGCGTTGATGTTTTCTGTTGCAAGCCTCTTGTTTGTGTTCTTCTTATGGCGGGATAGTGAGATTGAAGCGGTCCAGCCAACCTTACGCGACGTCGTCATGAGACCGCTCCACACTTGACGTGGCTTGTACCCACATGCGGCTGGTGGATGTCAGTTTCTCTCACTATAGTTGTCATGGGATTAACACCGGAGTTTGGCAACCATAATATCACCGTTGTGGCTTTCCGTAGTAAGAATCGTTCTTAGCATCTACTCCCATAAGCCACGTAAAACATGCAACAACAAAGTAGAGGCGTCTAACTTGTTTTTGCAGGGAGTGTTTTCTGTGATATGGTATGGCCCAAGATGTGATGTGTATATTGTATGCTATGATCATGTTTTGTAATGTTTCACGAATTGCATGTCGATGAGTACACAACCGGCAGGAGCCATATGGTTGTCTTTATAATTGTGTATGACCTGTGAGTCAACTTCTTATACGCCATGTAATAGCTTTACTTTATCGCTAAGTAGTTAGCAATAGTTGTAGTTGCTATTCGTGGTGGATGCAATCATGGTGGAGTGATGGAGATCATGCCGGAACGCACAAGATGGAGATCATTGCGAAGATTGGCTATACCATGTCACATAAAGTTATATGCATGTGATGGTTATCCTTTATGTATCTTATTATGCTTAGATCGTGTGGTAGCATTATAAGATGATTCCTCATAAAGATCAAGATAAAACTGTTCTCCCCAAGTATGCACCGTGCGAAAGTTAAACGTGTCCAAGCATCACGTGATTATCGGGTGCTATAGACTCTACCACATACAACGGGTGCAAGCCGGTTTTGCACACGGAAATACTTGGGTCTAGCTTGACGAGCCTAGCATGTATGCACATGGCCTCGGAACACAAGAACCGAAAGGTTAAGCATGAGTCATATGAATGATATGATCGACACTTTGTTGTCCACCATTGAAACCACATCTCTTCTCGTGATGATCGGATTAGGTGTGGTGAATTTGGATCGTGTTCACTAAACAACTTGAGGGATGTTGAATTTAGTGGGAGTTCATCTAGTAATTTGATTAAGTTGAACTATTTATCATGAACATAGTCTAAATTGTACTTGCAAATCTTGTAGATCACATGGCCAAATCCAACTTCAACTTCAACGTTTTTTGAGAAGGAAAAGCTTAGAAACAATGGGTCTAACTTCACCAATTGGTTCCAATCTAAGAATCATTCTGTCATGGACAAAGGACTATGTCCTTGGTAAAGAGTTAGGTGACCCTGCAAGAATCTACGGTGATGAGAAAGCTGTCTATCGGGCCAAAGATGATTATGGTGTGATTAAGAGCACCATGTTGTTTGCTATGGAACCGGAGCTTCAAAATCGTTTTGAAACCTATCCGGCCCTTTGAGATTCTCGAGGAGATGAAAACCATGTTTCGACTCAAGCCCGTTCGAGAGATATGAGATCTCCGAGAAGTTCTTTAGCAAGATGGAGGAAGGGAGTTCCGTTAGTGAGCACGCCATAAAGATGTCGGGCTACACTCAACGCTTGAGCAAGCTGGAATGCACGATTCCGGAGGAGCTCAAGATTGACAGGTTCGCAATCACTCCTCCCGGCTACAAAAGTTTTGTAGTGACTCATAATCAGATTGGTTCCACTGATACGATCACCGAGCTCTTCGCAAAGCTGAAGGTTGCGGAAGTGGACATCAAGAAGGATAATCATGTGTTGATAGTCAACAAGCCCTCCTTTAAGAAAGGTAAGGGAGCAAAGAATCCCTTCAAGAAGCGGCGGCAAGTTTAATGCTCCCTGAAAAGAAGCTCGGTATGGTCCTAAGCCGACCTTGGTGCTTCTATTGCAAGGACAGGGGTCACTGGAAGCGCAACTGTCCGAAGTACTTAGAGGATAAGAAGGCTGGCACCATCAAAGGTATATTTTATATACATGTTATTGATGTTTTCCTTACTATCCCTCGTTGTAGTGCCTGGGTATTTGATACCGGTTCAGTTGCTAATATTTGTAACTCAAACAGAGCTACGGAATAGACGGCGTTTGCGAGGGATGAGGTGACGATCTGGCGTTGGCAGCGGATCAAGAGTTGATGTGATGGCCGTCGACGCTCTCCTTAGTTTTACCTTCGGATTAGTTTTAAACCTTAATAAATGTTATTATGTGCCTGCGTTGAGCATGAACATTATTTCCGGATCATGTTTATTGCAAGACGGTTATTCATTTAAATCGGAGAATAATGGTTGTTCTATTTATATGAGTAACATCTTTTATTGTCATGCACCTCTTGTGAATGGTTTATTTCTTCTAAATCTCGAAAGGGATGAAACACACATCCATAACATTGAGGCTAAGAGATGCAAAGTAGATAGTGATAATACTACTTATCTGTGGCATCGCTCTAGGTCATATTGGTGTAAAGAGCATGAAGAAACTCTATTCTGATGGACTTTTGGAGTCTCTTGATTTTGAATCATTTGACACATGCGAACCATGCCTCATGGGCAAGATGATCAAAACGCCGTTCTCCGGTATGATGGAGCGAGCAACGGACTTGTTGGAAATCATACATACCGATGTATGCGGACCGATGAGTGTTTCGACGCGCGGTGGATATCGCTATTTACTCACTTTTACCGATGACTTAAGTAGATATGGGTATATCTATTTAATGAAATATAAATCTGAAACATTTGAAAAGTTCAAGGAATTTCAGAATGAAGTGGAGAACCATCGTAACAGAAAGATTAAGTTTCTACGATCCGATCGTGGAGGTGAATATTTGAGTTATGATTTTCTCACGCATCTGAAAGCAAGTGGAATTGTTTCACAACTCACGCCACCCGGAACACCACAGCGCAATGGTGTGTCTGAACGCCGGAATCGAACCCTAATCCGTTGAGACGACACCGTATGAACTGTGGTTTGGTGCTAAACCTAAGTTGTCGTTTCTTAAAGTTTGGGGATGCGAAGCTTACGTCAAGAAGTTGATGCCGGACAAGCTCGAACCCAAAGCGGAGAAATGCGTCTTCATAGGATACCCTAAGGAAACCATTGGGTATACCTTCTATCACAGAACCGAAGGCAAAGTGTTTATGCATGAAGAACGGTTCCTTTCTTGAGAAGGAGTTTCTCTCGAAGAAGTGAGTGGGAGGAAAGTAGAGCTAGACGAGGTTATTGAACCTTCTCTTGAATTGGAGAGTAGCGACCTGAAATTGTTCGATCACCGCACAACAATAGAGGAAGCTAATGACAAGGATCATGAAGCTTGGACGATGTCGCATCGAATGTCGCGGTCGACAAGGTCGCGTGCCCCTCCTGAGTGGTACGGCAACCTGTCTTGACTGTCTTGTTAGTAGAAGGCGGTGAACCTACGAACTATGAGGAAGCGATGATGAGCCCGGACTCGAGAAATGGCCGAAGCCATGAAATCCAATTGGGATCCATGAGCGAAAACCAAGTATGGACTTGGTGGATCCTCCTAGCGACCGAAAGGCCATTGAGTGCAAATGGATATTCAAGAAGAAAACGGACGGATGGTAATGTTACCGTCTATAAAGCACGCTTGTCGCGAAAGGTTTTCGACAAGTTCAAGGTGTTGACTACGATGAGACTTTCTCTCCCGTAGCGATGTTTAAGTCATTCGGATTTTATTAGCAATTGCTGCGTTTCATGATTATGAAATATGGCAGATGGATGTCAAGACTGCTTTCCTCAATGGGAACATTGATGAAGAGTTGTATATGATGCAACCGAAGGTTTTGTCGATCCTAAGGATGCTGATAAAGTATGCAAACTTCATTCCATTTATGCCTTTGAAGCAAGCATCTCGGAGTTGGAACCTTCGTTTTGATCAAGTGATCAAGAGCTTTGGATTTGTTCCAAATTGCTCTGAAGCTTGTATCTACAAGAAAGTGAGTGGGAGCTCGGTGGCGTTTAATGCGTATGTGGATGACATATTGATTATCGGAAATGACATCAACATGCTTAACGATGTGAAGAGTTATTTGAACAAGTGTTTTCAATGAAAGACCTAGGTGAAGCTGCTTATATATTGGGCATCAAAATCTATAGAGATAGACAAAGGCGCTCGATAGCTTTAAGCGAGTACATACCTAGACAAAGTTCAAAAGGTTCGGAATGGATAAGGCAAAGAAAGGTTCAAAGGCCTATGTTGTCGGGTAAGATATTGAGCAAGGCTCGGTGTCCAGCTACTGATAAATGATAGGGAAGCTATGAGCAAAGTGCCTTATGCCTCGCCATAGGTTCCATCATGTATGCCATCTTGTGTACTAGACCGATGTGTCCAATGCTCTTAGTTTGACGAAAGATATCAAAGTGATCCAGAGTGGAACATGGACACGTGAAGAACATCCTAAAGTACCTAAATAGAACTAAAGAAATGTTCTTAGTCTATGGGGTGATGAACATTGTCGTAAAGGTTACGTCGACGCTAGTTTCGACAACGACAAGGATGATTCTAAATCTCGACGGATACGTGTATATTTTGAATGGAGGAGTGGAGTTGGAGAAGTCAAGCAAAGCATGATCGCGGATCTACAAAGAAGCGGAATACATGGTCTTGCGAAGCGTCAAGTGAAGGAGTTTGGATCGAAACTTCATCATCGAGCTTGGCATGGTTCCAAGTGCATTGGACCCATCGGAGATATTGTGACAACACCGCGCCATAGCACTCGCTAAGGAACCAAGATATCATCCAAAGACCAAGCATATCAACCGCAAGTTTCATATAATCCGAGATTATATATCAGATGGAGATCTGAAGATTAGCAAAGTACATACGGATCTGAATGTCGCAGATCCATTGACTAAACCTCTTCCACGTGTAAAACATGATCAACACCTCAGTGCCATGGGTGTGAGATTGTTGCCAGATGTAAACTAGATTATTGACTCTAGTGCAAGTGGGAGACTGTTGGAATTATGCCCTAGAGGCAATAATAAAGATGTTATTATTATAATTCTTGTTCATGATAAAGTTTATATTCCATGCTAGAATTGTATTAAGCGGAAACATTAATACTTGTGTGGTTTGTGAACAACACCGTGTCCCTGGTACGCCTCTAAGGACTAGCTCATTGATCAATGATGGTTAAGGTTTCCTAACCATAGACATGAGTTGTCAATTGATAATGAGATCATATCATTGGGAGAATGATATGATGGATGACCAAACTAAGCGAAGCAATTAGATCGTATCATCGTGTTCATCTTTGCGAAGCTTTTCCTATGTCAAATATTGTATTCCTTAGACCATGAGATAATACAACTCCACGGTATCGGAAGAAAGCTTTGAGGTCATCAAACGTCATCCTATGAGAGGGTGATCATAAAGGTGTCTCTCGGTGATCGGAAAGTATCATTGGGTTGTATGTATCGAGATGGAATTTGTCCTCCCAAGTCGAGAGATATACTTGGGCCCACTCGTAATCGATATCAACACCGCTTGCAAGCATGTGGTTAAGGAGTTAATCACAAAGTGATATCGGATTACGAACGAGTAAAGTACTTCTGTGAATGAGATTGAACTAGGTATGACGGCAAGCGATCGAATCTCGCAAGTAAAATATTGCGAGACGAAGGGAATATATATATGGGATTGATTGAATCCACGGCATCGTGGTTCATCCGATATGATCATCGATGAATGTGTGGAGTCAATATGGGTGCCTAGACCCGCTATTGATTATTGATAGAAGATCATGTCTGCATATTCTCGAACCCGCAGGGTCACACACTTAACGTATCTCGATGCTAGGATAGATTGTATAATTGGTTTATGAATTTTTGTTCGGAGTCTCGGATGGGATCCGGGATATCACGAGAGGTTCCGGAATGGTCCGGAGAATAAGATTCATATAAGGCAGTGCAGTTTTTGGAGTTCGGAATTGTTCCGGGTTAATCGGTATTGTACCGAAAGCTTCTAGAACCTTCCGGAAGGGGACCAACGTGGCCCTACCTTCAGGGAGGGGGCATGGGCCTATGAGGGAGTGTCCTGGCCGCATTGGGCCAGGGGCACAAGGCCCCATAGGGTCCAGCCGATCCTAGATAAGTTTAAACTCGTTTAAACTAGATATAGGATTTCTAGATAAGGGAGAGTTTAAATCGTTTAAACTAGAGATAGGATTTCTAGATAAGGGAGAGTTTAAATTTTTTAAACTAGAGATAGGATTGGAGGAGGGGCAAGGGCTGGCCGCCCCCCCTCTATATATATAGGGGTGGTGCGCCCCCTCCCCCCTACACACACCTTCCTCCAAACCCTAGCAGCCTTGCTACCTTCCTCTCTCCCTCCTGACTGTTTGTAGGCGAAGCCCTGCAGCAGAAATTCTCCACCATATACACCACGCCGTCGTGTTGTAGATCCAATCTATCTCTCCACCATACTTGCTGGTCCGAGGAAGGAGGAGACGTCGAGTCTTTGCCGTGTGCATCTCACGGAGGCACCGCCACTTGTGGTGCTAGATCGGATCGGATCGCGAGGAGGAGAAGCGAGTACGACTACATCACCCACGTTTAGGCGAACATTCCATTGGCGAATCTTCAAGGGTATGAAGATCTAATCCAATCTCTCTCGTTGATTGCATCTCCTAGATTAGATCTTGGCTTTCCCTCTGTTCGCATCCGTAGAAAATTTTGATTTACTATGTCGCGAAACCCATCAGTATCGTGTGCTATGAATGAATGAAAAGCAAGTTGCAAAAAAATCTGAGTCAAACTTTAAAAACTTTTCAAAGTCCCTGAACCTTAGAAATTACCCTCTTTTCTCATGATCTATCTCAATCTTCAGATGTCACGCAGAGGAAGTGGTTCATCCCCGGACCCGATGTTGCAGATCCTGCAAATGTTGGTTTCTGACCGCGAAGCTGAAAGAGCCGAATGTCAAGCCAACCTAGCCACCCTTCAGCGGATAGATCAGCTGGCCCACAACAATCAAGGCCAAGGAAATCAGGACAACCATGGATCTAAGCTCAAGAATTTCCAGAACACCAACCCACCCGTTTTCACTAAGTCGGAAGAGCCCCTAGATGCAGACGATTGACTGCAAACCATGGAAAACAACCTGGATCGCCGGAGTGGAAGCTAACGAGAAAGTTCTGTTCGCCACCCACTATCTATCTGGAGATGCAAGAGCATGGTGGAACAACGTTCGTGCAATGACCGGAGGACAGATGATGACCTGGGAGGAATTCAAGGTCAAGTTCAGCAGAACCCATGTGCCACCGGGTTTGATCAAGAGAATGAGAGATGAGTTCATAGAACTGAAGCAAGGAAGTATTACCATAGTGTAATACCATGACAAATTCTTGTCATTAGCTAGGTATGCCCCGGATGAGATCGACACCGAAGCCAAGAAGAAAGAGAGATTCCTGAATGGTCTGCACGATGAGATGCAGACGGTGTTGGTCAATATCCCCTTTGCGGATATTGAATCCCTTGTCGACTCTGCCATCCAGATGGAAGGAAAGATCAACCAAGCCAATGAGAACCGCAAGCGTCGCATGATGCATCATCCAGGAACCCATCAGACCCCAAAGTATCGCCCTAACCCATCTCCAGGATTTGCCCCGAGAAACAACAGACCCCTGATGAACCGTCCCACCTATCCCAACCGTGGAAACCCGAGGCCTGGAGGAAATCACAACAACCCCGGCAACTCTAACCATTTCAACTGTGCACCACCCAAGTTCAACAACAACAATGCTACCGCCAACACCAACACTGCCCCGAGGACTGGAAGCAATGTTGTGCCTGTTGCAGCAAAGGACAAGTCGCAAGTGACTTGTTATGACTGTGGGAATAAGGGTCACTACTCCAATGAGTGCCCCAAGAAGAATGCCGCAGCCCCCAATGCAAATGCCCTAGCTCAGCAACAGCATCGTGTTCATCCTGGAAGAAGGTTTGCCTCAGGGAATTCGCTCAACCGCAACGGCCGTCTTTTTCTCATGCATGCTGAAGAAGCTCAGGAAGCGCCAGACGTCATGCTGGGTATGTTTTCTGTTAATTCAGTACTTGCTAGAGTGTTGTTTGATTCTGGTGCATTGCACTCATTTGTCACCGAAGAATTTGCATGCACTAGTAAGATTCAACCAACCAAACTAAAGCATGTTATGATTGTTCAAATTCCCGGTTCAACCACCAAAGCTAGGCAAATTTGCAAATCCGTCCCTATCCGAATCCATGGCATAGATTTTTATGCTAATCTAATAGTACTCGGAACTAAAGGTTTGGAAGTAGTACTAGGAATGGATTGGATGTCCAAACATAAAGGATTAATTGACTGTGCCAAGAAAGCCATAACCATGACCAAGATAGGAATATCAGTCGAGCATGTATCTGAAACCTTACCTCGTCAATTCAAGTGCAACAAGATTATAGCCCAACCTACCATTGACCAAGTCCGGATAGTCTATGAATACCCCGATGTATTTCTAGATGTTTTTCCCGGTATGCCCCCAGATCGGGATATCGAGTTTATCATCGAACTAATCCCTGGAACAGGACCCATAGCCCAGAGACCATATAGTATGAACCCGTCTGAACTAGCAGAACTGAAGAAGCAACTGGATGCCATGCTGGAAATCGGATTGATTCAACCAAGTGCGTCATCATGGAGATCACCTGTCTTGTTCGTGGACAAGAAGCATGGAGGTAACCGTTTGTGTACGGATTATTAGAATTTGAATGATGTCACCATCAAGAACAAGTACCCATTGCCCAAGATAGAAGATTTGTTTGATCAGTTGATCGGTGCCAAAGTGTTTTCTAAGATTGATCTTAGAACTGGCTATCACCAACTCAAGATTCGCGCAGAGGATATTCCAAAAACTGCCTTTACCACCAGATATGGATTATACGAGTATACTGTCATGTCTTTTGGATTAACCAATGCCCCCGCTTATTTCATGAATCTCATGAATAAGATTTTTATGTACTTCCTGGATAAGTTTGTCGTTTTTTTCATCGATGACATTCTGATTTATTCGAAATCAGAAGAAGAACATGAGCTACACCTAAGGAACATTATTGGAACCCTTAGAGAGCATCAGTTGTATGCCAAGATTAGGAAATGTGAATTATGGTTACAGGAGGTAGGATTCCTCAGTCACATTGTATCAGCAGGAGGAATTGCCGTTGACCGCAAAGGTGAAAGATGTCAAGATTGGCAAGCCCAACCACTCAAACCCAAGTTCGTGCATTTCTCGGATTGGCGGGATACTACGCAAGTTCGTAGAAGGATTCTCAGTATCGCCGCACTGACCCAATTGTGAAGAAGGACAAGAAGTTTGAATGGACGGACAAATGTGAAGCGAGTTTTCAAGAACTCAAGAGAAGATTGATTTCAGCCCCAATCTTAATCATGCCGGATATCACGAAGCCCTTTGATGTGTATTGTGATGCATCCAAGATCAGTCTCGGATGTGTGCTAATGCAAGAAGGCAAAGTTATATCTTATGTATCTCGACAACTGAAACAACATGAGCAGAACTATCCAACCCATGACCTCGAGCTCGCAACCGTAGTTCTAGCCCTGAAGACATGGAGGCATTACCTGATGGGAAACCGTTGTGAGATTTATTTGGATCACAAGAGCCTGAAGTATATATTCACTAAGAAGGAGCTGAATATGAGACAGAGAAGATGGATTGAGCTAATCAAGTATTACGATCTAGACATTCACTATCACCCCGGTAAAGCCAATGTGGTAGCAGATGCCCTTAGCAGATTGCCGTGCCGCTTGAACTCCATGATTTTGAAGGAGCAACCAAGATTGCACAAAAATATGGAAGATTTCCGAATGGAATTAGTGAGTGAGGGATTTTTGGCTAGCATAGAACTTTAACCCACTTTGATAAGCCAGATCAAGGAGGCGCAGAAAGGAAATGCTAGTATCGACAGAATCAAGCGTCGTATCGGTACATGCAAAGTACCCGGATTCACCGAAGATGAAGAAGGAGTTCTGTGTTACAAAGGACGTCTTTGTGTACCAGCAGATTCTGAGTTGAAAGTAGTTATTCTGAAGGAAGCTCATGATACTCTTTATTCTATCCACCCCGAAGGAACGAAGATGTATCAAGATATGAAAGAACAATTTTGGTGGCATAATATGAAGAGAGAAATTGGAAGCTATATCGCCAAGTGTGATATATGTCAGCGAGTCAAGGCGGGACATCAAAGACCCGCTGGATTGTTGCAACCATTGCAGATTCCTCAATGGAAATGGGATTCTGTTGGAATGGACTTTATCACCGGATTACCTACTTCTAGTAGGGGAAATGACTCTATCTGGGTCATAGTGGACAGATTGTCCAAAGTCGCCCATTTCTTACCAGTCAAGACCACATATCAGAGTTCTTAGCTAGCGGAGTTATACATCGCTAGAATCGTCAGTTTGCACGGAGTCCCCAAGAACATCGTATCGGATCGAGGAACTCAGTTTACCTTGAGATTCTGGAAGAAAGTCCAAGAAGGTTTAGGAACCCGACTAGATTTTATCACAGCTTAGCACCCTCAGACCGACGGAAAAACGGAGCGAGTAAACCAAATACTCGAAGACATGTTGAGAGCCTGTGTGTTAGAATATGGATATAAATGGGAAGACTGTCCGCCGTTCACAGAATTTTCATACAACAACAGTTATCAAGCTAGTTTGCAAATGGCCCCATTTGAATTCATGTATGGAAGGAAGTGTCGCACCCCTTTGAACTGGTCGGAAGTAGGAGAGAGTCAGATTTTCGGACCCGACATCCTACGAGAAGTAGAAGATAAGGTTCACAAGATTCGTGAGCACCTCAAGACCGCCTAGTCCAGACAAAAGAGTTATGCCAATAAGAGACGTCGAGACCTCGCCTTCAACATAGGAGATTTTGTGTATCTGAAAGTGTCGCCATTGAAGGGAATGCAGCGTTTCCAACTGAAAGGAAAGTTAGCCCCTAGATATATTGGCCCCTTCAAGATTCTGAACCGTCGAGGAGAAGTGTTGTATCAATTGGAACTACCCGAAGAGTTGTCAGCCGTGCACAATGTGTTCCATATCTCATTACTTTGTAAGTGCCTCGAAGTTCCGGAGAAGACTGAAGTGTTCAAGAACATTGATTACCGGACCACAGAAATCAACGATGACCTGACCTATCCCGAAGTACCCATCCGTATTTTGGAAGAAGCTTTCAGAACTACCAGAACCCGAAGCATCAATTTTCTCAAGATTCAGTGGAGCAACCACACAGAAGAAGAAGCTACCCGGGAGCGCGAACATCACATCAGGACAGAGTTTCCCGATCTCTTCAAATCCTAGGTAATCTTTTTTTGCCCTTTTTCAAATCTCGGGACGAGATTTTGTTTAAGGGGGGAAGGTTTGTAACATCCCAAAAATATTAAATTTGGATCATGAAACTCTAATCATCAAAATTAGGGTTAACAAAAACTTTGCCAATTAAAAATATGAAAGCATTCATATGTGTGTGTATTCAAAATTTGGATTCTTTTGAATTGCCATGGTTCTGTGTTTATTTGCTTGTAAAATGATTCTTAGGTGAAGTAAACATCATCTAAACAATCCCCAAACTTTTACCAAAGACAACCAAGTCAAAACAAAAAAAATTAAGTGAATGGTCACTTTGGCCAAATTAACTCCCATGTCTACTTTGGCTATCTCTAATTTTCAAAACTCAACAAAAACATGTATGGATCTTTGCACCCCTTGTTAGTACTCATAATAAGATACCAAGGCCCCTTTGTGATTGTCCAAAAACATTCAAATGCTAAGTTTAAATGACAGTTTAATATTGAATCTATCTCATATGGGAAGATCCCACTATTTCAAAAACCACTCAAACAAGCTCAATTTTCAAAACCCAAGCATCCACGGAATCCTCAACACATGCCTACCACACCCACCAAAATTATTTTCAAAATTCAAAACTCAAGTATGCGGCCATTTCATCAAACAGGTTACAGATTCAAATCAACCAAATCAAAAACACTATGTTGAGCAATGTTTTGGGCCAACCTTGTTCCCTCTCTGGATGGAACTAGCCTTAGTAGATCATCTAGCATCTTTAACTAACCTCTAGCACCACTATGAGCTTGCCAATGCCATCAATGGTGAGCAGGCCGAGCCTCACCATGTCACTCCAATGTGGACAGCAAGCTAGGAGAAGAACTAGTCGTGTCCACCTTGTCTAGCATGCAGCCCATGCCTCACCGCCCCCTCTCGACCAGCCCTAGCTCGAAGACAGAGACCGGAACCGCCAGGAACTCCGCGCCCGCGCCGCTGTCGACCATGCCGACGCGCACCCCAGTGCACGCGCCGTTCCCACTCAACCCGACCACCTCGTGCCATCTCCGCCCGCCAGCGTGCACCCCACCATCCCAGGAGACCACCAGACATGCTCGTTTCATCGCCCGTACCCCGTAGCCACCGCTCGCCGCGGAGTTCGCCGCCTCTGCCTCGCAGAGCACCGCACATTCCTGACCGATTGCCACCGCCCCTACAAGCGCATTCAAGCTCTAGAGCATCGCCAGGAGACCGCCCGTCGATCGCCAACCGCAGCCATGCCTCTAGCCGTGTCGCCACCGTCGCCTGCCCATAACTCTCGGTCTCGCCGTCGAGCCTATAAAAGGAGACGACCCCCACTCGATTTCTTCACACCAGTTCACTCCCCTCTCACCCAGAACCACCCCACCTCACTCCTGGAGCAAGGCGAGCAGCGCATCACCGGAATTTTATCGGAGCCCACCGCTGCTGGAGAAGAAGGAAGCCAGCGATTGGAGCCTTCCCAGGAAGAGCTGCCGGTGCCAGGAGAATCACCATCATCGACTTTGTCGTTTGCCCCCATCGCCGACCCGTTTCTGAGCCCCGGTGAGCCTCCCACGACCCCCACTGAGCCGCTAGGGTTCGAGCTCGCCGGTGGCATGTTCATCGTCGACGACGACCCTCAGCCGTTGATCTCACTTCTAATCCAACGCACCACATCGCCCGTGGCAACGCGTGTGCCACCAACCGGTGGAACCCCTGTCATTTGTGCCCAATGACCTTGGCCGGCCCATTAGCATTTCCCGCGCAGCCCAAGCGTTTGAATTTAGATTTTTCTATTTTAATTCAAACACAGTTCTGTACCTAGTTTCAAAAATCAACCCAGCTCGATTCAGTGAACCAAATTGCATGAATCCAATTTTTTTAGAAAGGTACTGAAATGCTTAATCCAAGCCCGTTGGATTCAAATCATTTGGATATGTAGATCACCCTTGGTAAAAATAACAAGGCAGAAGATTTTCTGCATTCAAACATTTTTCAAATTTAAACCATGATAGATTTTGAGTTGATTCCAACTCTCAAAAATCACATTTGATCATACCTTTCAGAATATGTAAAAACATTTGGGTTTACTTACAGAAATAATATCCAAGTAATAAAAGAATGCCACATAGGCATTTCTAGTCACTTTATTTATGTAAAATAAAAGGGTAAACCTTATTAAATTGTGACACCACTTTAAATCGCATTCCCATGTACTGAAATATGGGGTGATGACATGTGTCCACATGATCCCATGTTTGAGTTGGAGAAAATTAAATCTTAAATAGTTTTTTAATGAGTAGAAATTACTTTTCTAAAAATAAAATAAATAAGACAAAGGCTTTAATCTTGTAATGTTAGTGATGATGCTAGATCATCTATAGAACCCCTTTGTGTGATGATTGAAAATAGTTAAGTATTGTTTGGTGATTGTGTACCTCGTATTTATTTATAGACGCTAGTACCGACCAAGGATACGAGGAGGAAGGAGGATAATACGAAGAATAAGCCGAGGAGAACTTCAACCACTGCTCTACACAAGGCAAGCCTTAGCCCCACTTGTTTACCACCCCACTTGTCTTAAGGCATGAGATTGAACTTAATTACACCCCTACCACCCCGCATTAGTACTTATCACCACTTGTAGATGCTAGTGCTAAGCCTAAAACTTGATCAACTTTAGATGGGAATACTTGGTGAAAATGGTTACGAAAACCTTGGAATGATGAATCATTCTACTGAAATGTTTTGACATGTGTTTCCGAACACCAGATGATTTTGATGATGAAAATGTTGAGGCATGAGCCTTAGCCCTTTATAAAACTGATGGTTGTCTGGATGCGATACCATTCCACTTTTACCGTACAACCACAATACCCGAAAATTGGGTAGGGCTTGACTGGAAACTTATATACCTTAGTATGGGTTACCTCATTGCCAAGGTCTGAGCTGAGGCTACCTTGTGAATATTGTCCACATGTGTAGTACCCAAGATGACCGTTGGTCATGGTTGGGAGGCCAAACTCACAAGAGAGGTGCCTATACTAGGGCATGTAATTGAAAGGTTAGGATTGATTATCCGCATACTGAGTATGGTTAATTCAGGATTTGTTCCTAATGGATGTATGGAATGTTGTGGTGAAAGTGTACAATCTCTGTAGAGTGTCAAACTATTCGAATAGCCGCGTCCGCGGTTATGGACAGTTGGAGTGGCCATACTGTTCCCCCATCAGATGTTTTAAAAATGACTTGTGAAATGAATTGAGATTTTGACTTGACCACAACAGAGTTGTGATATGAAATTCAAGTTCCCACTTAGGTGTTATAAAATTTCAACTAGCTGTTCTTGCTTCTGAACTTAGTAGAAGTAAATCTGGCTTTTTGCAAAACAACCCTAGAGCTTAGTGTCCTAATACAAAAAAACCCATTAACTTGTTAGTATTAGTTTGCGAGTACTTAAAGATTACTCATGGCTTTGTCCCTGGATATTCCCGTGGCCATACTATGAAGAAGAGTACCAGGAGGATGGACCGCAGGAAGGTTACGACAACTAGGATCATCTCCCATCGTCAGCATTGCCTGTGACCCCAAAGATGGAGCTTCGCCTATGCTACCTTTATTATTATGTTATTCCGCTGCTTGAGTTGTATTCAGAACTGGATCATGAGATCCTTATTTGTGTAAGACCTTATGTACGGTTTGTAATGTATGATGTACTGTGATATCCAAATCTGTTATGTCTCGCAAAATGGTAATCCTGGGATTGCGATGTATGGCATAACAGTCATCTGGGATTAAAAATCTGGGTGTTGACAAGCATCCAAAGCATATCTATAACGAAGAGCAAGACCGTGGTATAAACTATTGATAACCATGCTAAGACTCATCTTAGGCACATTTTCTCTTTGTAAAGTAGTGATTCTAGACCTAGCCTCTTTAAAACTTTCTTCAGTTTTTTGCTTAAAAGTAAATATCTCTTCCAAAGGTGTAATAGAGATTGGCTCCAAACCAGACATGGTAGCAACTAGGGTAGGAACTAATTTTTTTGTGTGTTTTGAATAAAGAAAGCAAACTAAACTAGACTAAATATTTTTGGATTTTTTGAAAAGAGGCAAACAAAACCAAGCAAAAGAAACTAAGCAAACTAAAAACAAAGTAAAAACAAAGGAAGTGAAGGACTCCCCTCGTGAAGACGTCCTTAGCCTCCCCGGCAATGGCGCCAGAAAATAGCTTGATGGTGCTGGTTAGCACTTCGTTGGGAACCCCAAGAGGAAGGTGTGAAGCAGCACATCAACAGTTTTCCCTCAGTAAGAAACCAAGGTTATCGAACCAGTAGGAGGAAGGAAACG
Organism: Avena longiglumis; assembly: GCA_030063025.1. Lineage (NCBI taxonomy): Eukaryota > Viridiplantae > Streptophyta > Magnoliopsida > Poales > Poaceae > Avena > Avena longiglumis. Next base: position 414,853,338 of record CP125978.1, on the reverse strand, counting down.
TCACATAGGTGTTGCAAGCAACGTGAAGACCTGACAACACAAACTCAAGACTTTGCCCCAACTATAAAGTGAGGTTGTCAAGCTCACCGGTTTGCTATAATAGATGATTAAATGTACCGAGTGGAAGGTAATGGTGGTTTGCAGCAAGTAAACAGGTAACAGTAGAAGATGTATCAATGGTAAAGATTGGACCGGGGTCCATAGTTCACCAGAGGTGATCTCCTTAGATAAACAACATGGCATGAAGGGTAAATAAATTACAGCAGGGCAATTGACAGGAACTGAGCAAGGCATAACAATGCAATACTAGTCAGAAAGGTCCTATGAGATTAGATTGGGCAATACAACAATATACATATACCGCCATCCAACTGCATCTATGACTAGAAGTCCACCTTCAGGTTACCATCTGAACCCCCTCCAGTATTAAGTTGCAAGCAACAGACAACTGCTTTAAGAAAAGTGCGTAAGGTAAACAGTCCACATGTTCCATGAACAAGAGACCATTGTTTTCTCCCTAGTGGCAACAACACATCTACAACCGAAGAGATTTTTGTCACTTCCCTTAGAAACTAGAGGCATGAAACCCACTATCGAGCATAAATACCCCTCTTGGAGTCACTAGCAACTACTTGGACAAAATAGCTACTAATAACGGAGAGCATGCAAGATCACAAAAACACAGACATGATAGAATCATAAAGACAAAACCATTAATCAATCCAACATAAATCTCAATATCCATTGGAACCCCGCAAACACAACATGCATGATTACAAATAGATTAGATCTTGATCATGAATGGAGCTCACAAGATCTATACATGAAAGCACAAGGAGGATATACAACCATCTAGCTACTACATGGACCCATAGTCCAAGGTGTAACTACTCATGCATAATACCAGAGAAGAAGGCCTCCGGGATGATCTCCCCTCCGGCAGGGTGCCGGGAAGAACTTTAGATCCCCCCTGTCTAGGGGGGATGGTGGCGGCGGCTACAGACGGTTTCGTGGAGTTTTGATCGGGTACTTAGGGTTTAGGCACCGGGGGCTTCTTATAGGCGAAGGGGGAGGCCGAGGAGGCGACCAGGGGGCCTACACCCTGCCTAGGCACGGGCCCATCCCTGGCTGCGCCTAGGGGGTGGCCGCCCTGGCTTGCCTCTTCGTCTCCCCTCTAGACTTCGTGTTCCCCACGGAAAGTTATTGACTTTGGCTTTTGTCCCGTCCAATTCCGAAAATGTTGATTTTCTGCCTTTCTGGAACCAAAAACAGAAGAAGCAACTGGCACTGTGGCAACTTGTTAATAGGTTAGTTCCAGAAAAGATATATAAAAACACCTCAAAGAAAGACAAAGCAAAGCAAAGTACATGTTAAACAAGCATGGAACATCAAAAATTATAGATACTTTTCCGACGTATCAAGCATCCCCAAGATTAACTCCTGCTCGTCCCCGAGTAGGTAAGTGATAAAAAGAATAATTTTTGAGGTGACATTGCGGTGACCCACCATACCACTGCATGATGTAGTACACTATAGTCGTTGACATAACATCAATGGAACACCGTTCACTAGTATTACATCCCTCAGAGTGGTACAACAGAAACACAACAGGTCTAAGACATGACTATAGGTTACAACTCAACTCTTTACACAAGATCCAGGGAACACTCTAGGTTAAAGAGAGAGAAAGAAGCTTCTTACAAAGAAGAATCATAAATCAACAACTCAAAACTATCATGCTATTATGACTAGTATCTTAATTAATGGTCTGGCATTGCTGCTATTGCAATACACTATAGAAATAGGTTCTATGGCTAGAGATTATATTCCTATCTAATCAGTAACTTCGTCTTCACTGGAGTTGATGTATATGTTGATTTTCTTGACTGCATTGAAGAGCTTCAGCTTTGGATGATGATTCCTGGAGCAACAACTTGAAGTAGACGTCGTCTGTACTGGCTTTAGAACCTATCAAGGGTTAAGAAGATACTTTGAGTACGAGCGTACTCAGCAAGTTCACTAGAAAAGGAGTGTTTGATGCACTATATCTACAGCCACAGACCATAGGTCATAGGCAATGCAAGTTTTCGTAAACATTTATTCAAAGGTTGTTTTTATTCTGAAAAACTATATCCATAAGCCATCACGGGTTTACCAGAACTTTCATGGAGTTCCTTTCCCGCCACGTTCGTAGCTCCTTCTCGGAATAGGGAGTAACAAGTTATAGTTTTTACACTCTGTAGAGGTGCGTCACTTTACCCATGAGAGATCTTAGCTTTGTTGCACATCCGGGCCGCGAACCCGTTCATACTTCCTTGGTATGAGGCCCAGACTAAGACCCAAGCCAATCACTGCCTTCTCCGTGACCCCGCATGTCTCCTTGGTGTACGCCGGCCCACCTATTGAATTACGGCAATTGGCGATGCAGCTCAGATGCCGGAACTATCGTGGGACGTTGAGGGCTCCCACCCATATGCTGCATATCCTCTATGAATTACCATATAATATGCATGATACGAGTGATAACAGCCACGACCCGCACATCCGGCTCCATGCGAGTGGGAAAAGATACAGCTGACTTCTTCGTCCCATTCCAAATCTCATGGTCAACGCGTAATATACGGTGCAAGAATCACTGGCGACATTGGTTGTTAAGTCCTAGATAATATGTTCCTTTACCACCGGAACTCTTATAGTAGGTTATTACCTCATGGTAAATAACCTATAATCATATTATTACGAAAATAGTGTTTTCTGACCTTTTTCAAATGCAGGTGATGACAACACTGGATTTGCAAAATACTTTACAAGTAATGTACTTATAAAGATTTTTTACACTATAAATTTTTATCTTCAATTTTTACTTTACAAGTAATGTACTTATAAAGAACTTAAGTGTTATCATTCCAAAGTATATAAGTAAAGTATAATGTAATGTGATTACTATTAATTGTCATATGTTGACTGAAGTGGTAAAACGAATAACTTCAGAAGAAAATATTTCTTTATTAAGGTTTAAACAATCCTTGTGGCTAATCAGAGGTGGTTGATGTTATTTGTGCTTGCTGGAACAGTTTGGACTTGAGATGCTTTACAACTTAATTATAACAGACCAAAGTTAACTATACAGTATATAATAAAGTTTTTAGCATTATTTTTAAAGTCTGGTAGACTAAAGTTAACTTTAAAACATTGATGGACTTTAGGTGGAATGCTTGTTATACTCATACCTTGTTCACTTTATTATGTTTCTTTCAAGTTACTTAAGAATGGTATTGCTTTTATTTGGTAGTGGTTTCTTTACATTATGAATGTATAAAGGGATTTTTCTCCCTATAAGGGTGTGGTTAAGGTTTGTGAATAAGTAAACAATATTATTTACTACTTATGAACTTACAATAGTGTTTTGATTTGTTTATAAATTTGTGGTTAAAGTAAAGAAATAGGTTTTATTTCACTACAAATTATTCTTGGAGGTTTTATATTAAATTAAAAAATCCTTTTATAAAATAATCTACACTTATGGTTGAATGATAATTTCATAAAATTGCATTTTTAAAATGTGTTGAACCATTTGGACTCCATAATATTAGAATTTAAGACTAATACTATTTATTAGATTTAATTGGTTAATTTAAGAAATATTAACAACTTTTATTTGGCATTATATGAATTATTAACTAAAGAAATAGATTTAAATTCAAATTTATTAAAGTGTTTAACTTTTTATTTAACTCAAAAGTGGAATATTACATTTTTAACATGTAGATATTATTTTTGTGATCATTTTGGTATATTACATTTATTTTTGTGATTTATAAATAATAAGATGTGATTTTTATAATATTTATTACTTTATAAATACTTAATAAATAACAAATATTTAATTAACTGGAATAATAATGTATGATTTTTAAATTTGAATTATAGTTCTTATTTTTCTAAGATTTTTGGCATTTTATTTATATTTTTAACATTTACCATTATTAAAATATGAATTATTAAAGTATTAATACTTATAAAATCTTTATTAAATAATAATTATTTAAATTTTTAACATAATAATGTTTGATAATAGTTTTAAGTTATAGATTTTATTTTTCCACAAATTTTCATATATTATATACATTTTTCTTAATTATAAATCAAAAGTTATTAAATTTACAAGATTTATTCTTTTCTCTAAATTATTTCTTAATTAAACTCTAAATGGTAAATACTTTTCACATCGATCCAACTCTAGACACAGTCACTGACTGGTGGGCCACATGCCACATGGCATGCCCCAGTTTTAGCTAATACTTTTGTTACTGGGCTGGTTCTTACTCTTAGAGGATGACACATGGGCCCAAGGCTAAATCAGATGCCACATGGGCGAAGACTGGTCAAACGAACTGACTCGGCGTAAGCATGACGTCATCCCGCCGGATCCTTCTCAGATCAATGATCGATCGAGCGATCCCGAACGCGCACGCAGCTGCGGTTGTGTTGGTTGGAACGAGGACAACGCGAGGAGCCTAGCTGTGGTGGCGCCGCCAAGAAATGGTCACCGGCGAGTGGAGCACGACGGCGTCTGGCGGCTGTGCACGGCAACGCACGACGGTGGTTCGATTTAGGAAGCAAGCGAGGCAAAGGAAGACGGTGGCGTGTTCAGTAGCTTACCCGGAATGTAGAGAAGTGGTTGTAGAGGCGAGGTGCAGCTGGAGACAGCAGCGATTGACGTCGGTGTCGGGGAAGACGTCCTAAATCCTGCAGCTAGGGATTTCCCCGACCAGCACGCCTTGGGGAAAACGACTAAGTCGAGCATCGCGGTCTCCGTGGTGGCCTCTAAATTTCAAGGGGTGGCCGGAAGCGAGCTCTAGCTCGAACCACATCAAGTTAGGGTTTCGGCAGAACGGGAAAATGGAGAGGGGAAAAGGGATTAGGGTTCTTCAGCGGTGTTCAGGGCTTCTTGTAGACAACTGGGAAGGGTGGCGCGGATCTTGACGCGGCTGGCGACGGGGTGGCCGCCAGCGAGCTTCTTCGCTGCATCATGGGGTCGCTGGCGTCGCGAGGAAGACGACGCGAAAAGAAGGTCGAAGAATGCGGGCGGTGCCGAGCACTTGGGCAGTGGGCTACATTTGGCTGCTCGTGAGCGGTGGATAAGGTAGTGAGGATGTGGGCCGTGGGTCAGATTTGTTGCTTCTTCTGTTTTTTCCTGATCCTATCCCTTTTCTATATTCAGTTTAGTTTTTAATGTGTATTTTTATATTTGATTTGAACCTTTCTTAATGGAATATTATTTGCTGAATATTTGCAGCAATAATGAATATATTTAAAGTAATTTTGTGAACTTTTATTATATATTGTTTAGAGTTTCTTTATTTTCTTTATATAGCTACTTTTCCTATTATTATTTGTAAGGGCCTTTAATAAGAATTTAATTGGGAAAAATTTCATAAACTTATTCTAGAATGCATTACTATTAACTAATGAGATTTTATTCTCATTAATACATAATATTAAGGCAAATTTTATATTTATTGATCCTTCATAAGTATTTGATACATAATGTTCTAAGTGCTAATAGGGTTAATATTATTCTTATGAATTTAGGAAATAGCAATATAAATATTTTATTATTACTAACTTAAGAGTTAAATGTTTGAGATTACAAATGTCTACCATGAATTATGGGAGTTTTTAATATTTTTATATCCTTTGATAATTGTGAATAAAGATGAATGGTTAAGATATATTATCTTTATGTTAAAGATATTGAATGATATTACCATTTAGAATAAAATAGTGGGATTGTTTTCTAGGCTAACTTATGAGGCAGAATTGATAAAGATAGCTCCTAAGCACATGTGATCATGATAGCTAGAAATGACAAAGATGTGCTTAAGTGATTTGTTATAGGAAAATATTCCTATAAATCATTATGGAAACAAGATGATAGATCAACCATAGAAAGTGGATATTAGGTTTGGTTTTAGACTTAGGGTTTAGTGTTTAACAAGGATTCCTATACTCCAGACTTCATAATCCTGGACTTCTAATTAAGGAATTCCTTTCCTGGATATACTACTTCTATATATCGATCATCATGTGTTAACATGATGAGCTTTACTTCACAAGAGTATTCTTATCCACCTTTTATTCTTCTAAATCCACTTGTAAATCCAATGAGCTTAACACTAAAGCTTTCATAATCTTCTCATATCTAAACTTGGTTATATCAAACTATTCTACTACTAATAATCTCCAATCCAACAAGTGTTTACTTATAACTCCATTCATACTCTTCCTTAAACATCCATCTCCAACATTACTCTAATAAATTTATATATATATGTATCAAATCCTACTTCACCTCAAATGTTTAGTATTTCCAAATAGGAGAATACTACTTCTTTAATCCAATGTTACCCTAACATCCTCTTGATCAAACTATCTTGTCTCTACTTAACTCCAGTATCTCATACTCCAACCTCACATTATATTAATGTGACTTGTCATGGCTAACCTAGGATAATATATCTATACTAGGGTTTAATCATGTTTTATCCACCAATGTCACTTATACTTGATATAAGCATTCTATCTTGGTGAATAAGGCATGGTCATTATACTCCTTTGTGGTTTAAGTTTCCAGTTGGCTAATCAAGGCTTCATCTTAGCATCTCTATTGGATTAATGAATGCTATTCATGGACTATGCTTGCTTAATCCAATAGGATTACTCCTTGGTATCTATCTTCAGGATTCATCCTTATAATCCTATTTGTTAACATATTGATTTGATTTACTTCAATCACTCCCATCCTATAGATGATATCTAATACTAGCATTACCACTTATCTCTTCTTACTTCTTTCTCTTAAGGACTGAAGTGAATGCTATATTAAGAGCAAGAGTTGCTAGATCAAGAATTGATAGGTTAATAATTGGTGAATCAATAGTTGATTACTCAACATTGATGAATAACAAATATAAGGATAGGATTCCATAAGGATTGATATGGAAAGAAAGATATATGGTGAATGATCTTAACTTGGTTTCTTTCCTACTCAATCTCACTAAAGAGTTAAGGTTAAGTATTACCATGATACTCATGGTATAAGTAAATGAGATTAAGATAGGTCAATTTTAAGTTTTTACATTCCTATTACTTAAGTTATGTTTATAACTTGGTATTCATGAGTTGTGTAATGAATACTAGGATATGATTATCTAAGGATCAAATATAAATCATTAAATAATGTATTAGGTTTAACTTTTATTACATTTGATCTACCCTTAGATCAAATCTCCCTTACCCAAAATAAGGTTTTAACAAAGGTCATATTGAAACTTATCGCAGTCAACTTGATGATCTACTTCAATTCCATCAAGTTAAGAGAAGCTTCAATCTCTTTGACAAGCTTTTATTTAAAAGCGCGAAAATTATTCGGATTTTCTATGCATGAATGCAATGCACACATCTGTGTTCAGCTTATTTCTAAGCTCAAATGCTGGGATGTTACAGACTCTCCCCCTTAAAATAAACTTCATGCTCGAAGTTCGTACACTCTTTCGTTTCAGAATGAGAAATTGTCTTCTATTGGTTATGATATGTCTCCACTCCATGGTAACTTCGATGGGATAATTGTAATATCCCATATCCAGATCCTTTTCTTGAATTCCCACCATACTTGATAATATCCGACTTGATCTCGCTAATATACCAAAATTCCTTTTTCTTTACTCCCTTAGGGATATTTCCTATTATGAACTCCTTAAATTTGGGGTCTTTTCTATAGTTCATTTTCCTAATTAGGTATTCTAATCCAACTCCTTTACTTGATCATCAAGTTTTCTTATCGCATTAGGTAAGGTCTAGGAAGTTTAAACAGGGTTTTAGATTCTACTAAACAATAGCTGAGGCTAAAAGACTATATTTGGTTTGTCATTGTATGGTACAAGCTGGTAATCCTTCCAAGTTTGGATTTAAACTCATTTGGTCCATACCCATTGGAATTTCTTGTTCCTCTATACTTGTCCAATTGGATGTGTTTTACTCCCTCTTAAGGATCACTTAGGAGTTGTTTCTTTTAGAACAAGTCTGTTAGGACTATTCCATTTTATTACTTCAAGCTTTTACCTTGGCAGGCTTTAGATAATCTTTCCTTATTACCTGAAGTACTTATTTAACTTCCAATTATTAACTTAAGATTTGAGTACTACTACTACCTTGAAATAAATTTCGATATTTCATCCAGACATACTCCAGAGAGTACTTTTCTGATGATTTTCTTTTAATCTTATAAAAATAAGGCTTACTATTGTTGTAGGTTAGTCCCTCTTCTCCAACCTTGATTTGGAAAGTCGGATAATGATATTTTCATTTCTAATGTTTACTCTCCCCCTTAGGGTTTACTAATGGTCTTCAAATTGTCTTAATAAGTATTTATATTTTATCCATCTTATACTCTACCACGTTAGGGTCTTATGAAAGATTGTATGGTGGATCCACACAATTGTAGATCTCCGAAGTGAATCTTTCAGCATTATTTATCTTACTTACTATTTGGACATTTTTGCTTTGATAGTCTGACTTTGTGAAGTGTTTTAGAAAACTGTCGCTTAATATTTTATACCTCTCTAAGTCTTACTTAGCGTAGGCCAAGTTTTATGCTCTTTATGCAACCATTAAGATGATCTGGTTAACTATGTCAACCAACACCGGCTGCGGACAAGATACCAACTGTGGATCAAATACCAGCTACGGATCATCCTAGGTTGTAGGTATTACCCTACGGTTTCCAACATCCTTATGGCATTCCATCTGAATTGTCAGAGCTGGAATACCATTTTGGTTCCAAGACTTCGTATTTGCATTTATTCATGATGCTTTCATGAACTTGGTACAATTACTTTATTAACTTCCTATCAACATTACCTATTCTAGGTGAACTCTAAGTTCATGACTCCTTATTGCTCCAAGTATTTTTTTACGCTAGACTTCCTTCTCATATCTGGCTAAGAATAACCTGAGCTTGATCTATCCTTCAAACTGCGTTGATAATCCATCAACTTTGCTTCATTATTCATGTATGTCTTCATCTTAGCCTCTGAAAATCGTCACTCCCTTACACGGATTCCCATTCCTATCTAGGACTATAACATCAAGTAATAACTGGATGTTGCAACATGCATTTGCACACCAAGTCAAACTTCATGTACATATCTAGTCAATCAAGAAGATCTAAGAAAAACAAATAAATCCAAATGTGGTACATATAACACACAATATTCTAAGCCCAAAATATAATAGTTGAGTATATTATCTCTAGAATTCAGGCTTAGTTGTGTAGTATATGACACCTCCTCATATAGGTTTACATTGTGATACTTAGCACATAGAGTCAAACTATTATTTATCTTAATATTTACCCAAATTGCTCAAGGGCAACAGGATAATCTTAAGTAAAGTGGTCTCAATTTGGTTTTGACTAACCTTTAGTCTCACTCTTAGAAATGATTAAGATAACCAACCTATCATTATTTAGTAACTAAACACACATGATCACACCAAATGACTAATCAGATTCTATTTGCTAACTTAACCCAAAGATTATTAGAAGTTTTTAACACTTATGACTTCTAGCATAGTTCTACCATGTTATTTCCTTACATATAATTCACGATAATTTACTAATTACTTGTCATATTTATACTCTCATCATGGTTTCGAAGCTAATCTCACCATGATCTTGTTATGTTTTACCTATTTATCATCATTCAAGAGCTAATCTCACCATGATAACTTTACTTCTCCTTACACTATCATTAAATCCTAACATAATTTCACTTCATCACGTAGAATTCTCAAGTAAATCCCACATGATTACTACCCATTACATCAACATTTATCATAATGATATTCATCATGTTGTCTTTGGTCATCAATTAACAATAAGGTTTTACTACTCTTACCTAAATTCTAGGTTTAGGCTATACTATTAGAACTATTTCATATGATGTCTTACACTTTCCTACAGTATGTTGGTGGGTTATGTCTCCTTCGGAAAATACTAAAGAACACTATACTTGAGAAAAGATAAAATAATTACTCCTAAGAAAGAATGACTTAAGCATGTGACTTAGGTATGTCAAGGTTATCCTCAAGTGGACACTCATCACAAGTCATAAGAATATTTGGTTTAGATAAGATCGCTCCTATAGTCACTATCCAACCTACAGATCTTCCTAAAAGGGTTTCAATCCTAAGGTCAAAGCATATGCTCTGATACCAACTGCGGTGACCCAGCATACCACTGCATGATGTAGTACACTATAGTCGTGGACATAACACCAATGAAACACCTTTCACTAGTATTACATCCCTCAGAGTGGTACAACAGAAACACAACAGGTCCAAGACATGACTATAGGTTACAACTCAACTCTTTACACAAGATCCAGGGAACACTCTTGGTTAAAGAGAGAGAAAGAAACTTCTTACAAAGAAGAATCATAAATAAACAACTCAAAACTATCATGCTATTATGACTAGTATCTTAATGAATGGTATGGCATTGCTGCTATTGCAATACACTATAGAAATAGGTTCTATGGCTAGAGATTATAATTCTATCTAATCAGTAACTTCGTCTTCACTAGAGTTGATGTATATTTTGATTTTCTTGACTGCATTGAAGAGCTTTAGCTTTTGATGATGATTCCTGGAGCAATAACTTGAAGTAGACGTCGTCTGTACTGGCTTTAGAACCTATAAAGGGTTAAGAAGATACTTTGAGTACGAGCGTACTCAGCAAGTTCACTAGAAAAGGAGTGTTTGATGCACTATATCTATAGCCACAGACAATAGGTCATAGGCAATGCAAGTTTTCTTGAACATTTCTTCAAAGGTTGTTTTTATTATGAAAAACTATGTCCATCAGCCTTCATGGGTTTACCATAACTTTCATGGAGTTCCTTTCCCGCCGCGTTTGTAGCTCCTTCCCGAAACAGGGAGTAACAAGTTACAGTTTTTACACTCTGTAGAGGTGCGTCACTTTACCCATGAGAGATATAAGCTTTGTTGCACATTCGGTCCGCGAACCCGTTCATACTTCCTTGGTATGAGGCCCAGACTAAGACCCAAGCCAATCACTGCCTCCACGACCCCGCATGTCTCCTTGGTGTACGCCAGCCCACCTATTGAATTACGACAATTGGCAGTACAGACCGTTCAGATGCCGGAACTATCGTGGGACATTAGGGCCCCCACCCATATGCTGCATATCCTCTACGAATTACCATATAATATGCACGATACGAGTGATAACAGCCACGACCCGCACATCCGGATCCATGCGAGAGGGAAAAGATACAACTGACTTCTTCGTCCCATTCCAAATCTCATGGTCAACGCGTAATATACGGCGCAAGAATCACTGGCGACATTGGTTGTTAAGTCCTAGATAATATGTTCCTTTACCACCGGAACTCTTATAGTAGGTTATTACCTCATGGTAAATAACCTATAATCATATTATTATGAAAATAGTGTTTTCTGACCTTTTTCAAATGTAGGTGATGACAACACTGGATTTGCAAAATACTTTACAGAAAATAATCAAAGGACATGAGCAAGTGTGAACTTGCCTTTTGTGATTGCAAGATTATGCACTCACGGTCTTTGAGACAATATAATATCCAATATATGAAATCAGCATCATTGGTCTGATAAGGACTAATGTTTAAAGAAGCAAGATGCTTTTATGCATAAGTAATGTAATGCAAGTTGATAACTTGAATCCCGGGAATAACGTTGATCTAGGGTTTGGATACTGGAAATGGTTTCCTTGGAATGTGTTGTCCTTTTAGATAAGTTTCATATTTGTGCTTCTTATTAATGCTTGTGATTGTATGTGAATAGCACATATCTATACAACAATAACATACACACATATGGAATGCTACTCAAGATTGTTTACACTATAATTGTTTATCTTCAATTTTTACTTTACAAGTAATGTACTTATAAAGAACTTAAGTGTTATCATTCCAAAGTATATAAGTAAAGTATAAAGTAATGTGATTACTATTAATTGTCATATGTTGACTGAAGTGGCAAAACGAATAACTTTTGAAGAAAATATTTCTTTATTAAGGTTTAAACAATCCTTGTGGCTAATCGGAGGTGGTTGATGTTATTTGTGCTTGCTGGAACAGTTTGGACTTGAGATGCTTTACAACTTAATTATAACAGACCAAAGTTAACTATACAGTATACAATAAAGTTTTTAGCATTATATTTAAAGTCTGGTAGACTAAAGTTAACTTTAAAACATTGATCGACTTTAGGTGGAATGCTTGTTATACTCATACCTTGTTCACTTTATTATGTTTCTTTCAAGTTACTTAAGAATGGTATTGCTTTTATTTGGTAGTGGTTTCTTTACATTATGAATGTATAAAGGGATTTTTCTCCCTATAAGGGTGTGGTTAAGGTTTGTGAATAAGTAAACAATATTATTTACTACTTATGAACTTACTATAGTATTTTGATTTGTTTATAAATTTGTGGCTAAAGTAAAGAAATCGGTTTTATTTCACTACAATTTATTCTTGGAGGTTTTATATTAAATAAAAAAATCCTTTTATAAAATAATCTGCACTTATGGTTGAATGATAATTTAATAAAATTGCATTTTTAAAATGTGTTGAACCATTTGGACTTCATAATATTAGAATTTAAGACTAATACTATTTATTAGATTTAATTGGTTAATTTAAGAAATATCAACAACTTTTATTTGGCATTATATGAATTATTAACTAAAGAAATAGATTTAAATTCAAATTTATTAAAGTGTTTAACTTTTTATTTAACTCAAAAGTGGAATATTATATTTTTAACATGTAGATATTATTTTTGTGATCATTTTGGTATATTACATTTATTTTTGTGATTTATAAATAATAAGATGTGATTTTTATAATATTTATTACTTTATAAATACTTAATAAATAACAAATATTTAATTAATTGAAATAATAATGTATGATTTTTAAATTTGAATTATAGTTCTTATTTTTCTAAGATTTTTGGCATTTTATTATATTTTTAACATTTACCATTATTAAAATATGAATTATTAAAGTATTAATACTTATAAAATATTTATTAAATAGTAATTATTTAAATTGTTAACATAATAATGTTTGATAATAGTTTTAAGTTATAGATTTTATTTTTCCACAAATTTTCATATATTATATACATTTTCTAAATTATAAATCAAAAGTTATTAAATTTACAAGATTTATTCTTTTCTCTAAATTATTTCTTAATTAAACTCTAAATGGTAAATACTTTTTACACCGATCTAACTCTAGACACAGTCAGTGACTGGTGGGCCACATGCCACATGGCATGCCCTAGTTTTAGCTAATACTTTTGTTACTGGGCTGGTTCTTACTCTTAGAGGATGACACATGGGCCCAAGGCCACGTCAGATGCCACAGGGACGAAGACTGGTTAAACGAACTGACTCGACGTAAGCATGACGTCATCCGCCGGATCCTTCTCAGATCGATGATTGATCGAGCGATCCCGAACGCGCGCGCGGCTACAGTTGTGTTGGTTGGAACGAGGACAACGCGAGGAGCCTAGCTGTGGTGGCGCCGCCAAGAAAATGGTCACTGGCGAGTGGAGCACGATGGCGTCTGGCGGCTGTGCACGAAGACCCATGACGGTGGCTCGATTCAGGAAGCAAGCGAGGCAAAGGAAGACGGCGGCGTGTTCAGTAGCTTACCCGGAATGTAGAGAATTGGTCGTAGAGGCGAGGTGCAGCTGGAGACAGCGGCGATTGACATCGGCGACATCGTCGGTGTCGGGGAAGACGACCTAAATCCTGCAGCTAGGGATCTCCCCGACTAGCGCGCCTTGGGGAAAACGACTAAGTCGAGCATCACGGTCTCCGTGGTGGCCTCTGAATGGCAAGGGGTGGCCGGAAGCGAGCTCTAGCTCGAACCACATCAAGTTAGGATTTTGGCAGAACGGGAAAATGGAGAGGGGAAAAGGGATTAGGGCTCTTCGGCGGCGTTCAGGGCTTCTTGTAGATGACTAGGAACGGTGGCACGGATCTTGACGTGGCCGGCGACAGGGTGGCCGCCAGTGAGCTGCTTCGCTGCATCGTGGGGTCACCGGCTTCGCAAGGAAAACGACGCGAAAAGAAGGTCGAAGGGGTACGGGCCAGTGTCGGGCCGCACTTTGGCCAGGTGGGCTGCATTTGGCTACTCGTGAGCGGTGGATAAGGTAGTGAAGATGTGGGTCGTGGGCCAGATTTGTTGCTTCTTCTGTTTTTTCCAGATCCTATCCCTTTTCTATATTAAGTTTTGTTTTTAATGTGTATTTTTATATTTTATTTGAACCTTTCTTAGTGGAATATTATTTGCTGAATATTTGCAGCAATATTGAATATATTTAAAGTAATTTTGTGAACTTTTATTATATATTGTTTAGAGTTTCTTTATTTTCTTTATATATCTACTTTTCCTATTATTATTTGTAAGGGCCTTTAATAAGAATTTAATTGGGAAAAAATTCATAAACTTATTCTAGAATGCATTACTATTAACTAAAGAGATTTTATTCTCATTAATACATAATATTAAGGCAACTTTTATATTTATTGATCCTTCATAAGTATTTGATACATAATGTTCTAAGTGCTAATAGGGTTAATATTATTCTTATGAATTTAGGAAATAGCAATATAAATATTTTATTATTACTAACTTAAGAGTTAAAGGTTTGAGATTACAAATGTCTACCATGAATTATGGGAGTTTTTAATATTTTTATATCCTTTGATAATTGTGAATAAAGATGAATGGTTAAGATATATTATCTTTATGTTAAAGATCTTGAATGATATTACCATTTAGAATAAAATAGTGGGATTGTTTTCTAGGCTAACTTATGAGGCAGAATTGATAAAGATAGCTCCTAAGCACATGTGATCATGATAGCTGGAAATGACAAAGATGTGCTTAAGTGATTTTTTATAGGAAAATATTCCTATAAAGCATTATGGAAACAAGATGATAGATCAACCATAGAAAGTGGATATTAGGTTTGGTTTTAGACTTAGGGTTTAGTGTTTAACAAGGATTCCTATACTCCAGACTTCATAATCCTGGACTTCTAATTAAGGAATTCCTTTCCTAGATATACTACTTATATATATCCATCATCATGTGTTAACATGATGAGCTTTACTTCACAAGAGTATTCTTATCCACCTTTTATTCTTCTAAATCCACTTGTAAATCCAATGAGCTTAACACTAAAGCTTTCATAATCTTCTCATATCTAAACTTGGTTATATCAAACTATTCTACTACTAATAATCTCCAATCCAACAAGGGGTTACTTATAACTCCATTCATACTCTTCCTTAAACATCCATCTCCAACATTACTCTAATACGTTTATATATATATATATGTATCAAATCCTACTTCACCTCAAATGTTTAGTATTTCCAAATAGGAGAATACTACTTGTTTAATCCAATGTTACCCTAACATCCTCTTGATCAAACTATCTTGTCTCTACTTAACTCCAGTATCTCATAATCCAACCTCACATTATATTAATGTGACTTGTCATGGCTAACCTAGGATAATATATCTATACTAGGGTTTAATCATGTTTTATCCACCAATGTCACTTATACTTTATATAAGCATTCTATCTTGGTGAATAAGGCATGGTCATTATACTCCTTTGTGGTTTAAGTTTCCAGTTGGCTAATCAAGGCTTCATCAATACAACATTGCATTTGTATTGAAATTATATTCTTAGCATCTCTATTGGATTAAGGAATGCTATTCATGGACTATGCTTGCTTAATCCAATAGGATTACTCCTTGGTATCTATCTTCAGGATTCATCCTTATAATCCTATTTGTTAACATATTGATTTGATTTCCTTCAATCACTCCCATCCTATAGATGATATCTAATACTAGCATTACCACTTATCTCTTCTTACTTCTTTCTCTTAAGGACTAAAGTGAATGCTATATTAAGAGCAAGAGTTGCTAGATCAAGAATTGATAGGTTAATAATTGGTGAATCAATAGTTGATTACTCAACATTGATGAATAACAAATATAAGGATAGGATTCCATAAGGATTGATATGGAAAGAAAGATATATGGTGAATGATCTTAACTTGGTTTCTTTCCTACTCAATCTCAGTAAAGAGTTAAGGTTAAGTATTACCATGATACTCATGGTATAAGTAGATGAGATTAAGATAGGTCAATTTTAAGTTGTTACATTCCTATTACTTAAGTTATGTTTATAACTTGGTATTCATGAGTTGTGTAATGAATACTAGGATATGATTATCTAAGGATCAAATATAAATCATTAAATAATGTATTAGGTTTAACTTTTATTACATTTGATCTACCCTTAGATCAAATCTCCCTTACCCAAAATAAGGTTTTAACAAAGGTCATATTGAAACTTATCACAGTCAACTTGATGATCTAATTCAATTCCATCAAGTAGATAAGCTTCAATCTCTTTGACAAGTTTTTATTTAAAAGCATGAAAATTATTCGGATTTTCTATGCATGAATGCAATGCACACATCTGTGTTCAGCTTATTTCTAAGCTCTAATGCTGGTATGTTACAGACATGCATCTTCACAATGAAGATCTAACCATTTGCAAGCATTGAAAGCTGGGATCAAAGAAATCTAAACATGAACATGAAAGATGGAGTTCTAACAGTAAGACAAAGCAACTATTGTTGCAACATGACAAGATACAAACAAAGATCATGAATAACATGCATTGAAAAATGTTTGTTTGTTTCACATACAGAAAACATAGCATAGTGGCACTCAGCTTGTCTCTCATAGAGTAGCAAATAGATGCATAGGACACCTTCAAAGTTCACAAGGGTGACTAGAAACAAATAGTTACAAGAACAAGTAATATCACAATATGCATCAATCAATAAGTTTTGGGACACTGCACATAGAACTAAGAATGACAACTACGCTCTCTTAATGGTGCCTAAAGGTAGAAGGTGGAGACTAAATAGTGGTGGAAGAAAGAAGGAAGCAGGGATTTCAAGTTTCAAAAAGAGCTTCCAAAAATTATGGTACTTGTTAGCTTTCAGCCCTCATTGCCCCTATCATAAGCATCTTGAAGTGATTAAGGTTAAAGTGAACAAACTATAGAGTATATGCTTGACAAAGTATAAGTTGGCAATCTCAAGTCCCTTGAATACGAGGGCCACACCTCATGATACTCAACTTCAGTCACCTGTAAGTTCTTGTCATTGTAAGTATTTGCATATCATAGAGAACCGCCAACTGGGTACCCCTTGCATATGGTACAGGAGCTTTCCCATAACCAAAATAACAAGGCAAGCAGACAATGAGCATCTCAGCGATCTTTTTATTTACTATATGCATAGCTTTTTACTGAGTATGCTTCATATATAGCTCACTATGGTGATGCTGCAAGTTTCCACCATGATTAGGCATGGCTTAGGCTAGTGGCCCAGGAGTTTCTCTAACACATAATACAAACTCCATGGACTTCCAAGCTCCCTCTTTATTTCACACCGGTGACATCCATAGACAAAAGAGCATGATATCAACTGAGTACAAAGTACAAGTGCAATGTTGAAAACGTTCCCCGTGACAGCACGATTCTGCTAATTCCAACGTATAAGTGCAAGCATATACAACATAGACGACACAATGGTTCAAGTTTATTAGGGGCACAAAATATAAAGTGTGCCATCAAGTTTGTGAGGGATTTAATCACTAAGTTTTCACATAACAAAATAGTTTTTAATTGGAAGATAGCTGAAACAAGAATATATTTGGAATGGTGTAACACACCATGCATAGGAGTTTATAATGGACATTTGGAAAAACTTGGTTTCTTGGGAGTTGGAAGCATGAGTAGAGCTTACTCATACAAGTGGAGGCTAGCAAAATACTGGGAGCAACCAAATAAGAGAGCAATAGTGGCCATAATCATGCAGAGCGACAAAACATTACTAACCAAAGCATAGAGTGGTACTACAAGTCAAGGACTAAATGATCATAGAGGCTATGGTGACTTGTTCATAGTCATAACATGGTGTTAGCATGTGCCAAGTCAACCCAAATAAACCTCAAAGGAGAATACCACAATACTATGCTTTTGCATGCTAAAACAACACATAATTTCTTCAAGGCACACTAATCAATCCCAATGACTTGGAGCAAGCCATGATACAACAATAATTACTAAGCATAAAGTCAAAACAACACCTAGCATGGCATGATAAATTCTAAGTCACAGTCAATGCAAGCTCCTCTTGCATTTCCAAGCAAGAACTTTCTACTTCTTTCCAACACCAAGCAACTTATTTGCAACACAACATAGCGAAAGCGGGGGTCCAAACTACTCAAGCAAACTAAACAACTAAGCAAATCAAATGGAAACTAAGACGCTCCAAGAACATCACAACTGTGCATGAAACAATAAAAATGAAGTGTCTAGACAGACCTGAGCTTTTTATTGATGAAGAAGGGGATGCATTGGGCATCCCCAAGCTTTGACGCTTGTACCTCTTGGATATTTCTTGGGGTGACACCATGGTGGCATACCCAAGCTTGATCTTTTGTCCATTATTCATCTCATTACATCATTCTCTCTCTACACCTGAATTTTTTTCCTTCATACAAAACTTCACACAATCTTCATTAGCAACATTAGTGAATTCAAAAGATATTAGACCTCTGGAAAAGATTTGGAACAGCAAGACTTTTCACTAAAAACACAAGATACTGTAGTAACTCCTTCAAAAATCTTAATTCCCCAAAAGAGAACTCAAAAAGGAATCGATAAGAAGCAAATGCAAATAATGGCAGAAATCTGTCAAAACAGACCAGCAGGGAGAAACCGATTTTTTGAAAATCTTTTGTTGCTCAAATAAAAAAGTGTTGAACTAACGAAAGTTAGCTAACATACTGGGGTATTTATTCGTAAATTATCGGCTCAATACGATGAGACTCCTCACAAATTTTATGGTGGAGGACAAAATACTTTTGGACAAAGAATTCCCCAAATCTTACTTCTCTCTCATTAAAGGTCATTTTTGGCACAAAAAGCAAACAAAAAGGATAAGGAGAGGTCATTACTAAAGTAATAACTTCCAATACTTAAAGAAAATCTTGGGTTATCTCCCATCAAGTACTTTTCTTTAACGCCTTTAAGTTAGGCACAAGAAGCAAGAAGAATCAAGTATTTTCAAATGATGAAGCAACCTTATTGTTCTTTACTTTCTTATCTTTAGGGAAAATACGATTGCTCACTGGAGGAGTAAAGTGCATAATGCCTTTTCCCACATCTATTACTGCTCCAAAGTGTTTCAGTAGGGATCTTCCAAGTGTGATATGTCCTTTGCCTGCACATTCAATAACAAGATAATCAGTAGTCACCATTTTCCCTGAGATTTTTGTAAACACACCTTTAGCTATTCCAATGGGTAATAAAGTGGTATTATTAGTAAGAGAGATTTCCTCTCCTCCTTCAAGAAGCCCCAAAGACTCAAGGAATCATAAATATCTTTAGGCATGAGGCAAAATTCAGATATGATATCACAGCGAGTATCAAAAAGTGTAGTGTTTATAGAGACTTTAATTGTGGGAAACCACTTTGAAAGCTCATAGTTTTTGGGAACATAATCATGGTAAGCCCTAAGCGTGTGATAGCAACTATTCATAGCAGAAATACTAGTCTCAAGAGTGTTCAACCTAGCAAAAAAATTGTGAAAGAGGAATCAGACTTGCCAAGTGTATTATAAATTGTAATCAACTTATTTATGGCATCAAAAGATTCATCCTCAGTACATTGAAAAATATCTTTCTCAGCCACAACATCCAAAGCATATCTATAATGAAGAGCAAGACCGTGGTAGAAACTATTGATAACCATGCTAAGACTCATCTTAGGCTCATTTTATCTTTACAAAGTAGTGATTCTAGACCAAGCCTCTTTAAAACTTTCTTCACTTTTTGCTTAAAAGTAAAGATCTCTTCCAAAGGTGTAATAGAGATTGGCTCCAAACCAGACATGGTAGCAACTAGGGTAGGAACTAATTTTTTTGTGTTTTTGAATAAAGAAAGCAAACTAAACTAGACTATTTTTTTGGATTTTTTGAAAAGAGGCAAACAAAACCAAGAAAAAGAAACTAAGCAAACTAAAAACAAACTAAAAACAAAGGAAGTGCAGGACTCCCCTCGTGAAGACGTCCTTAGCCTCCCCGACAACGGCGCCATAAAATAGCTTGATGGTGCTGGTTAGCACTTCGTTGGGAACCCCAAGAGGAAGGTGTGAAGCAGCACATCAACAGTTTTCCCTCAGTAAGAAACCAAGGTTATCAAACCGGTAGGAGGAAGGAAACGTCACACAGGTGTTGCAAGCAACGCGGAGACCTGCACAACACAAACTCAAGACTTTGCCCCAACTAGAAAGTGAAGTTGTCAAGCTCACCGGTTTGCTATAACAGAGGATTAAACGTACCGAGTGGAAGGTAATGGTGGTTTGCAGCAAGTAAACAGGTAACAATAGAATATGTATCAATGGTAAAGATTGGACCGGGGTCCATAATTCACTAGAGGTGCTCTACTTAGATAAACAACATGGCATGAAGGGTAAACAAATTACAGCAGGGCAATTGGCATGAACTGAGCAAGGCATAACAATGCAATACTAGTCAGAAAGATCCTATGAGATTCGATTGGGCAATACAACAATATACATAGACCGCCGTCCAACTGCATCTATGACTAGAAGTGCACCTTTAGGTTATCATCCGAACCCTCTCCGGTATTAAGTTGCAAGCAACAGACAACTGCATTAAGCAAAGTGTGTAAGGTAAACTGTCCACATGTTCCATGAACAAGAGACCGTTGTTCTCCCTAGTGGCAACAACATATCTACAACCGAAGAGATTTCTGTCACTTCCCTTGGAAACTAGAGGCATGAACCCACTATCGAGCATAAATATTCCCTCTTCGAGTCACTAGCAACTACTTGGCCAAAATAGCTACTAATAACGGAGAGCATGCAAGATCACAAACAACACAGATATGATAGAATCATAAAGACAAAACCATTAATCAATCTAACATAATAATCTCAATATCCATCGGATCCCCGCAAACACAACATGCATGATTACAAATAGATTAGATCTTGATCATGAATGGAGCTCACAAGATCTATACATGAAATCACAAAGAGGAGATACAACCATCTAGCTACTACATGGACTCATAGTCCAAGGTGGAACTACTCACACATCATACCGGAGAAGAAGGCCTCCAGGATGATCTCCCCTCCGGCAGGGTGCCGGGAAGAACTTCAGATCCCCCCGGTCTAGGGACGATGGTGGCGGCGGCTACAAACGGTTTCGTGGAGTTTTGACCGGGTACTTAGGGTTTAGGCACCGGGGACTTCTTATAGACGAAGGGGAGGCGGCAGGGGCCACACCACCTAGGCGGGCCACCTGCCGCGCCTAGGGGGGTGTGGCCGTCCTGGCTTGCCTCTCTGTCTCCCCTCTGGACTTCGTGTTCCCCACAGGAAGTTATTGACTTTGGCTTTTGTTTCGTCCAATTCCGAGAATATTGATTTTCTGCCTTTCTAGAACCAAAAACAGAAGAAGCAACTGACACTGTGGCAATTTTTAATAGGTTAGTTCCAGAAAAGATATATAAAAACACCTCAAAGAAAGACAAAGCAAAGCAAAGTAGATACTAAACAAACATGGAATATCGAAAATTATAGATACGTTTTCGACGTATCACTGAACCTGACTAGATCTTTTCCCACGCAACTCCAAATACTAGAAAATCAGCATGACATTTGATAAGAGCATGTTTCTCAATTTGTGATAACTACTTATATTTATCTATATCTATATCTATACCAATATAAAAAGACCCAGAAGAGGACAGATCTAACAAATCTGGACCCTTGAACCATCATCCAACGCTTTAAGGAGCACCCATCTTTTGTGGTAAAACATTGTCCGACACTCCAGTCCCACCCACAATTTCAGCGTTAACCACCCACGAGCAGGTCAAAAAAAAATCACCCACGAGCACCGGCGATCTCCTCAAACGCCCACAGACCCGCCCGCCGACGGCTCGCCTCACGCCGCCCACACCGTCGCCGTCCCATCCCCACCTCGCCTCACGCCTGCACGCCGCTCACATCATCGTCGTGTCGTCTCCAATGTCTCCTTACAATCAGCACATGTTCAGGTTGTTCTCTCCGCGCAGCGCGCCTCTGTCCCTGATCAGATCGGCATGTCCTATTCTTTTCCACGCCATGAGCGCTGCCGCGCCGCATCCTCTCCAAGTGACACCGTCGTTCCAGGCGCCGCCGCCTCATCACGCCACGCCTCCTGGCTCCTGGCCAGCGCGCGGCA
Source organism: Avena longiglumis (assembly GCA_030063025.1). Classification (NCBI taxonomy): domain Eukaryota; kingdom Viridiplantae; phylum Streptophyta; class Magnoliopsida; order Poales; family Poaceae; genus Avena; species Avena longiglumis. Next base: position 414,830,837 of record CP125978.1, on the reverse strand, counting down.
GCACCCCGCCGTCCAATACACGTCCTTCCTCGCATCGCATCCAGTCCCCCTCACGCAGCCGACGACGCCAACTCCTGAAGCGAGCCGTCTACTGCTGGCTTTCATCCACTGCAGGGAGGACGCCTCCGGACGCTGTGCCCTGTAGTTGTTGACTCCCGATGCAGTTAGCTTTTTGGTTGTTTTTCTTTAGATGTGGCGATGGTGGGTTGCTGCAGGCGGAAGCGCATGCTTTGATTTGTGCACATGCGCATAATCTTACGAGCTGCAGACTGACATACATTGTTACTTCCACTTACACAAAAACTGCAAGGGTTTGAAATTAGTAAACTGAACATGCCCTGTCAGTCATATGGTGATAGCTTTATCAATTTTTTGGGCAAACAACTGTACAAATTGACCGGTGCTTCTGACAATAATTTACATGAGTCCTTCTAGTTCTACCGAATTTGTGTAGCACCTAGCATGAGTAATGGTGAGCATCACGTAATTAATTAAGCCTAACACAAATTCAGAAGTAATATTGAGTGGGCATGTACTAACTGAGTTCACATTGTTCAAATCTGAAAATTTGAGTTCCTACCATCTACACAGATGACAAAGGCATACTTTCTCAAGCAAAGATTTTAGACTATTATGTTAAGAAACCCAGTGTCTATAATGGTAAGATTAATTATTATCCCTGGACTATCAGCAGACTCCTTTGAGATCAAAACCAAGGCTGAGATGGAACGTGAGCTGGATATATGTGTAATTCATGTTTTTTTTTTGCTGCCTTGATTGTTGATCACATGAGGATACATGTTATTGAATCTGAAGTTGGGGCATGAGTTCAGGGAAAGATATACAACTATGAACTGAATGATATACATAGTAGCTTTCTAGAAAAAAAATTGTTCTGTTGAATTAGAGATATTTCAATATAAAGTAGTATAGTTTTTTAGGCAATTGATATGTGCAGAAACATCCTACGTAATTAAGTCAAAATTTTAACAATTTCTGAATAAGGAATGAGTTTGGGTATGTGTAGATGTGTTTGGTTTTAGCAAACGTATTTATCTCCTTGAGTTATTGTTTGATTTTCTTAACAGAACAGATTTGCCAGATTCTTTTGTTTTTGTGAGAGTTTGACTAAATTTGCAATGGACGGCCTGTCAGCATTTTTTTCTGATGATTTCCTTGCTAGGTTGAATTGATAGCACATGGGAGAGACATTGCCATTAGTCGGATCTATTAGACAGAACTATATCCTGGACTTACCATTTGCAAACTAACGGTGTGAATTTCCCTTTATTTATTTGGTAAGTCTGTTTGGATCACTGCAATTGAGATATTTATCTTTCTTAATCAGAACTGCCACTCTACGTCGCCCATTGGCCACACCTAAATCCAGGGGGCATCACCCAGTCATCACAACAGAGGTGCTCTCTTTAATTCCAGTTTGTTGAATCAAGTACGCCATTCATATATTTTTTAATCAAGTATTTGATGGGCACTGCTACTATTATTTGGGATATAAATCCCTAGATTATATATTAGGTCTGTTTGTTCTGTTGGATGGTTATCTATGATATTCTTAATACAATTACCCGATGGATTTGTTAATCGGCCCTTTGCGCTTCGTGTTGCAGCTTATAATTTTATATTTCACATCACTAGTGTTACCATCGTTTCTAATCCTTTATTTCAGTGAGATCACCAGCAGTAGCTTCCTGAAAAACAATATTAGAATCTTGATTTGTAGATTTAATTCACTCTTGTGCAATAAAAGTCACTGTATTTGGATATGCTTTAACTATTTGAAACATCATGTGGCAAGAATTTTTATGTAAATATCTCAATTTTATGTGTGTGCTAATAATTATGCATTGTCCATTTACTTATAATTTTCTAGCAAGGCTTCTTTACTAATTTTAGGCGAGAGATTATGATATTTTAGACATTTAACTAAATTTACCTCAATCAACACGTGCATGTGCAACATTACTAGTGAGTGAGAAATGCTCCATGCTGAGACAGGGAGGTCATGCTCGTATCTATGTTTTTCATCATTGGTCTAGTCTACGTGTACCCCGACCCACGAGGTACATCTTTGACTACCGTCCTTCTTATCGTTACGCTATACATTCAGTTCATTCAGTCCCAGAGACTTATCCTTCATAAAAAGGTAATCCACCCATATCAGGCTTTTCTTCACCTGGCCTTGCGGATTCAATACCGAAAGACTTCTCTTTGCATCCCGAGCTGATAATTCTGGGATTTGCTGTTGAAAGGGCATGTATGCCCCCATGTGTGGTTTTGATAATTAATGACAATCTCTATGAACTAATGTCTAAATTGAGTTTCACTTGTAGGTTTGTTCATTGGCATCGCTTGGGCCATTTGTTGGTCTCAAGGTTGAAAGTTGAAAAAATGTCCAAGGGCTTTGTGCTCATTGGAATCATGAAGAAAGAATGTGCTTGAAGGTTGATCAAAACAAGTACAAAGAGTTGCATCAAGATGGATCAACCTCAAGAAAGGATGAAGAAGGGCAAGCTCAAGATGTGCCATCTCTAGAAGATCTCATGCTTGAAGCTTCCCATCCTCGTGATCATGGAGTGATGAAGACAAGTTCAAATAAGAGGTTTCCCCATGGAGTATGGGGGTTTGCAAGTCTTCATCAAGCAAGAGCGAGCGAGAGCAAACAAGAAAGATGTTCCCTCTTGAGAAGAACAAGACGGTCTACACCAAGCTCAAGTGAATTGCACAAGACAAAAGTATGATCTTGATAGGGATTCTCTTTTGCTGATCTCGTGTTGTTAGTTGGGAGATCGGTTTTAGAATAGTGATGTCTACGCACTTCTATTCTTGTAGACAATTGTTGGGCCTCCAAGTGCAGAGGTTTATAAAACAGCAGCAAGTTTCCCTTAAGTGGATTACCCAAGGTTTATCGAACTTAGGGAGGAAGTGGTCAAAGGTATCCCTCTTAAGCAACCATGCAATCAATATACAAGAAGTCTCTTGTGTCCGCAACACACCCAATAAACTTGTCAGGTGTAAAGGTGAACCAGTTCGGCGAAGAGATAGTGAAATACAAGTAATATGGATAATTATAAGTGGAAACGGTGCCAGAAAAGAGCTTCTGACAGGGAGGAAAAGACTAAAGGCAGAAAGATGGAAGCAAGAAAACATGTAACAGATCTAGTTCTGAACGGTGTTTCAATGTTTAGAAACAAGGCCTAGGGATCATACTTTCACTAGTGAAAACTCTCAATAAATATATTCTCTTCATGATACTACCCTGAACTACTCTCCGGTTGGACACTCTAATCCATGGTAGGGCTACAAAAGCACACCTCAAAATCTACCTTCCCCATCTAGATAACCCCACACTGTCACCTTGAGCGCTAGATGGTTCCAACAAATACCACAATTTCATAGAGACATCCAACTCCAAATATAACTCATGACAAGTATTTATAAACTCTAGCCTAAGGCCACCACGGCGCACAGACTGTCACTTTCACACACGTGGGGAGAGCAGAGATCTATTGAAGCACTTGAGTAGCAAGGTAGATCTACTTGATTACAAAGCTCATGACCACAACAAGATCATGCATAGAGAGAGATGAACACATAGCTACCGGTAGAGCCCTTAGCCTCGAGGAAGAACTACTCCCTCCTCATCATGGGAATCAGCAACAGCGATGGAGATGGTGGTGGAGATCGATGGAGATGGCTCTAGGGGCACTTCCCCATCCCGGCAGGGTGCCGGAACAGAGACTTCTATCCCCCGAATTTCCCCTTCGGTGGTGGCGGCACTACGGAGGTTTTCATGGCTTTCTCCTAGATTATTTAGGGTTTTTGGGTCGGAGGCTTCTTATAGGCGAAGGAGGCAAGGTCGGTGGAGGGCCCCCCTATGGGCGCCACCAGGGCTGGCCTGCGCCCACCTAGGGTGTGGCCACCCTGGTGTCCTCCTCCATCTCTGCTTCGTGGTTCTGTGTCGTGTCGGGTAAAATAATGACTTTGGCTTTTGTCCCGTTCAATTTTGAGAATATTGATTTTCTGCCTTTTCTGGAACCAAAAAACATATAAAAACACCTCAAAGTGTAGACAAAGCAAAGCAAAGTAGACACTAAACAAGCATGGAATATAAAAATTATAGATATGTTTCAGACGTATCAAGCATCCCCAAGCTTAAGTCCTGCTCGTCCTCGAGTAGGTAAGTGATTAAAAGAATAATTTTTGAGGTGACATGCACCATCAAAATCAAGATCAAACTATTTTGCAAGCATTGAAAGCTGGGATCAAAGAACTCTAAACATGAACATGAAAGATGGAGTTCTAACAGTAAGACAAAGTAACTATGCATACAACATGAAAGATTATAAACAAAGATCATGAATAACATGCATTGAAAAACGTTTGTTTGTTTCACATACAGAAAACATAGCATAGTGGCATTCAGCTTGTCCCTCATGGAGTAGCAAATAGATGCATAGGACACCTTCAAAGTTCATAAGAGTGACTAGATACAAATAGCACAAGAACAAGTAATATCAACAATATGCATCAATCAATAAGTTTTGGGACAATGCACATAGAACTAAGAATGGCAACTATGCTCTCTTAATTGGTGCCTAAGGATAGAAGGTGTAGACTCAATATAATAGTGGGAGAAAGGCCCTTAAAGGGAAGCAGGGATTTCAGGTTTCAAAAAGAGCTTCCAAAAATTATGGTACTTGTTAGATTTCAGCTCTCATTGCCCCTATCATAAGCATCTTGAAGTGATTAAGGTTAAAGTGAACAAACTATGGAGTATATGCTGACAAAGTATAAGTTGGCAATATTCCCTTGAGTACGAGGGACGCTTCTCATGCTGCTCAAGTCTAGTCACCTGTAAGTTCTTGTAATAGTAAGTACATGTGTATCATAGAGAACCGCCAACGGGGTACCCCTTGCACATGATACCGGAGCTATCCCATAATCAAAATGACAAGGCAAGCAGACAATGAGCATCTCAGCAATCTTCTTATTTACCATGGGAAAATGGTGCTTTTTCTCTCTTTCCTCTTTTCAATATGTCTCTTTTTTTATAAGAAGAAGCTTCATAGATGTCATTATGGTGATGTTGCAAGTTTCCACCATGATTAGGCATGGCTTAGGCTAGCGGCTCAGGCGTTTCTCTAACGCACATACATAACTCCATGGACTTACAAGCTCTCCTTTTATTTCACACCGACGACATCCATAGACAAAAGATCATGATATCAACTGGGTAATGTACAAGTGCTATGTTGAAAGCGTTCCCCATGACAGCATGGTTCTACTAATCCCAACGTATAAGTGCAAGCATATACAACATAGATGACACAATGGTTCAAGTTTATTAGGGGCAAGAAAAATAAAGTGTGCCATCAAGTTTGTGAGAGCTTTAATCACTAGTTTTTCACATAACAAAATACTTTTTAATTGGAAGATATATGAAAACAAGAATATACTTGGAATGGTGTAACACACCATGCATAGGAATTTATAGTGGACACTTTGGAAAAACTTGGTTTCTTGGGAGTTGGATGCATGAGTAGAGCTTACTCAGCAAAGTGAAGGCTACTAAAAGACTGGGAGCGACCAACTAAGAGAGCGATAATGGCCATAATCATGCAGAGCAACAAAACATTACTAATCAAAGAATAAAGTGGTACTACAATTCAAGGACTAGATGATCATAGAGGCTATGGTGACTTTTTCATAGTCATAACATGGTGTGAGCATGTGCCAAGTCAACCCAAACAAAGCATCAAAGGAGAATACCACAATACTATGCTTTTGTATGCTAAAACAACGCATGATTCCTTCAAGGCACACTAAGAAATCCAATTATTTGGAACAAGTCATGCTACAGCAATAATCACTAAGCATAAGGTCAAAACAACACCTAGCATGATATGATAAAAGTCTAAGTCACAGTCAAAGCAAGCTCCTCTTGTACTATTCAAGCAAGAACTTTCTACTCTTTTCCAACACCAATCAACTTATTTGAAACCACATAGCGAGAACGGGGGTCCAAACTACTTTATTCAAGCAAACTAAGCAAAACAAACGAAAACAAAGACGCTCCAAAAACAACATAACAGTGCATAAAACAATAAAAACAAAGTGTCTAGAAACACCTGAGCTTTTTATTGATGAAGAAGGGGATGCCTTGGGCGACACGGGGTGGCATCCCCAAGCTTGAGATTTTGTCCATTCTTCATCTCATTACATCATTCTCTCTCTACACCTGAAAATTTCCCTTCGTACAAAACTTCACATAATCCTCATTAGCAACATTAGTGCATTCAAAAGATAATAGACCTTTGGTTTTTGTTTCAAAACAGCAAAACTTTCACTAAAAACACAAGCTACTATAGCCATTCCCTCAAAAATCTCAATTTCCAAAAACAACCCAAAAAGGAATCAATAAGAAGCAAATGCAAATAATAGCAGAAATCTGTCAAAACAGACCAGCAGGTGAAAAACGATTTTTTCGAAGACCTTCTATTGCTCAAATAAAAAAGTGTTGAAATAACAAAAATTAGCTAACATACAGGGGGATTTATTCAGATAATATCAGCTCAATCCGACTTACAGAGATTCTTCACAAATTTTTACGGTGGAGCACAAAAATCTGTTTCTGGACAACAACTCCCCAAATCTTACTTCCCTCTCATTAGAGGTTATTCTTGGCATAAAAACCAAATAAAAAGGATAAGGATAGGTTATTACAGAGGTAATAACTTCCAAGACTCAACTAAAACTTTTGGGTTATCTCCCAATAAGTTCTTTTCTTTAACGCCTTTAAGTTACGCATAATAGTTTGAGAAGATGCTCACATAAGAAATATGAATTGAAATAAAATAGAGAAGCAAGAAGCAAATTCAAAACACATTTTGAAGGGATATGGTAGGCTAAACTAGAGAAAATCAAAATTTTCTACTGCGTAAACCAGAATTACTGTTGTCATAGATCACGGGATTACCACTAGACGCGCAGTTGCGGAACTTGAAGAAGCGCGTCAAGGCAGTGCAGACGATCTACGTCTCCTCCTCCTTCTCGTCCCACGAGCAGCTCCCCTTACACGGCTCATCCAAGCGCCACATATGCAGCGCCTCCGAGGTATCCACATGTACAGGGTGAAAGCGTCAAACGCCGGACTGCTAGGTCAGCTCGCCCCACCCTCTCTTATATAGACGTCCCTAGTGGGCTTCTACATTAGCAGCTCATTAGTAGCCTAAGCCTGGTCTAATTAGGATCTAATCCTCATTAGGCTTACATCCCCTTAAGTGTGTGATCCTATAGGTTCATATACACATAGACATGACACGAATACACTTATTCTGTCAATAGTTGGTAGCGACCTCTAGCAAGACGTGCCAACTCCAAAACGCATACAAAGATCATATCGGACGAACCATCACAAGGTTTAGTATATGTCTTTCTCTTTTCCTCACAATATTTGGTCTAGCTCCAAGCTGACCTCCCTTTCTTGATATTGTGATTCGGAATACCTTTACTAGGTTAACTCTTAACCATATGTAGCACGGTCGTGCATTTCTGGATCCGATCACCGAGGGCCGTAGATATCTCTCTCAAGTAGAGAGGGGCAAATCCCATATTGATTGACCATGACTTGCAGCATGCTTCAGGACAAACCCGAAAGCTATCTTTATAACTACCCAGTTACGGAGTAGCGTCTGGTAGCCCCAAAGTATGTCGATCCACATCTCAAGTACATGCGACAATTTCAGGTCTAAGGACAAAACCTACACGATGTGTAGAGAGAGAGCTGCAACTAATTGCCAGTCTCAAGTTGGGTCAGTCCAACCCCATATTCATAACATGTGTCCACATCATTGGTTTAACATCTCCATGTCTATGACTTACGAAACATAGTCATCAACCAATCGATGTGCTAGTCTAATATTCACGTGTGTCCTCACATGAACTCCGACTAGGGATAACTATTAAATAACCATACAAGTAAAGAGTTTCACAAACAATTCATATAATTGTCAATCAATACAAGTTGCCTGATATGGTTATTTAAGGAACATTACAATAACTCATGGATACATAAGAAATATAATAATCTCTATGATTGCCTCTAGGGCATATTTCCTTCACATTTAAGTCTAACCCACTTCCTATGAAAAATAATCTTATAAAGAAACAAGTCATGAAAGTGTTGGAGATATGCCTAAGAGGCAATAATAAAGTGGTTATTATCATATCTTCGTACTTATGATAAATGTGTACATACCATGCTATAATTGTATTAACCGGAAAAATTAATACTTGTGTGGTTTGTAAACATAAAAGAGTCCCTAGTAAAGCCTCTTGTTAAACTAGCTTGTTGGTTAATATATGATCATGGTTTCCTGATCATGAACATAGAGATGTTATTAACAATAAGGTCATATCATTAGGAGAATGATGTGATGGACATACTCCTATAGTTAAGCGTAGCATAAGATCAAGTCATTCAAATAGTTCAGTTGCTATAAGCTTTCTGATACATAGTAACCTAATTCCTTTGACCATGAGATCATGCTAATCACCATCACCGGAAGGATGCTTTGATGATATCAAACACCACATCGTAACTGGGTGGCTATAAAGGTGGCATTGAGTGTTCGGAAAGTATGTGTTGAGGCACATGGATCAAGAGTGAGATTTGTCCATCCATATGACGGATAGATATATTCTGGGCCCTCTCGGTGGAATGTCATCCAATTAGCTTGCAAGCATGTGAATGGATCACAAGGGATCACATATCATGGGAACGAGAAAAGAATATTTAACGGTAACGAGGTTGAACTAGGTATCCAGAGATACCGACGATCTGACCTCGGATAAGTAAAATATCGCGAGACAAAGGGAAATTGGTTCCGTATGTAAATGGTTCATTCGATCACAAAGTAATCATAGAAATATGTGAGAGCCATATGAATTTCCAGATTCCTCTATTGGTTATTGATCAGAGAAGAGTCTCGATCATGTCTGCATAATTCACGAACCGTAGGAAGACACACTTAAGGATTCGATGTTGTTTAGTATATATGGAATGTGAGTAAAGAGACCGAATGTTGTTCGGATTCTCGAATGGGATCCAGGATATCACGGGGAGATCCGAAATGGTTTGGAGAATAAGATTCATATAAGGACAGTCCAATTTTGGAGTTCGGGAATGATTTCGATGTTTTCATCGGAATGTTCTAGAAGGGTTTAAAGGTTCACCGATCCGGAAGGGGAAGGGTACATGGATGTGTCATGACAAAGTGTAATAGTTGCATCATGTCCTAGGTCACTTGTATGGACACTTGGAAGAGAGAAATCAAACTCTAATTTGAAAGTCAAAAAGACAGTTTGAAAAAGTCAAATCCCAACATGGTTCCGAGTTAGGGATTGTTTCCACCTGGGTTCGGAACACCCTTGGACGCTTCCCCACCTATATAAGGAGGGGTGGGGGCGAACCCCAAGGTATCCCTCTTGCCCTAGGCGCCCAAGAAACCCTAGGTTGACCGCCGCCCCCTCTCTAGTTGCGACCAATCTAGATCTCCTCTAAACCGCTACCGACTAGCTAAACTCTAGTTGATAGCTATCTCTAAACCTCGGCCATCTAAATACTAGATCGCCGGGATCCCTCTACTCCACCATACTCGCGTTGTCTTAGGCGAAGCCCTGCGGGATCTCCCCTCTACTTCTGACACCACGACGTCGTGCTGCCGAAATTTCAAGGAGAGATCTACAACCTCCATTGTCTGCTGGAACAAGGGAGAGGAAGGTCTTCATCGAGTACCGAACGTGTGAACAACTACGGGAGCGCTGCCAGAACGTGGCACTGGAAGGATCGCCTACGCGATCTTGAGATCGGCAAGTTAACTACTACATCACCCACGAGAATCTGCTCTCGTTAACCGCTTTGGATCTTCGAGGGTTATTACTCTATCGACTCGTTGCTACAATCTAGTAGATAGATCTTGGCTTGTGTGTGTTAATGCGATAGAATTTTTTGTTTTCCATGAAGGGAATATGCCCGAGAGGCAATAATAAAGTAGTTATTATCGTATTCCTTGTTTATGATAAATGTTTATTTTGCATGCTATAATTGTATTAATACGGAAACATTAATACATATGTGTTTAATAAACAAACTTAAAGTTACTAGTTATGCCTCTCTCATAAACTAGATCGTTGATTAACAAGATGATCAAAGTTTCCTGATCATGGACATTGGATGTTGTTAATAACGAGGTCACAACATTAGTGTAATGATGTGATGAACATTCATCCGAAGTATAGCATTACGATCAAAGTCATTGAGTTTATATTGCTATAACAGCTTACGAAGTGATCCTAATCCTTAGACCATGAGATCATGTCAATCACTAACACCGAAAGAGTTTCTTGTTGACATCAAACGTCACACCGTAATTGCGTGATTATAAAGATGGCTTCAAAACTACTAAAGTGTTATGTTGAGACTCAAGAGTGGAATTTGTTCATCGCGATGACGGATAGATATACTCTGGGCCCTCTCGGTGATATCACATTGATTAGCTTGCAAGCAAGTGATTTGATCACTAGAATGTTATATCACGAACGAAAAGAGAGCATGGCGATAACGAGAGCAAACTAGGTATGGAGATACCGATGATCGAATCTTGGACATGTAATATATCGTGAAACAAAGGTATTAAGATACTAGCGTAAAAGGTTCACACGATCACGAAGTCATCGTTGAATGTGGGAGTCGAGATGGATCTCCGTGTCCCGCTCGATTATTGATCAGAGAAGGGTCTCGATCATGTCCGCATTATTCGCGAACCGTAGGTGACACACTTAAGGTATACCGACACCATTCGGAGCAAATGATATGCCAGAAAAAAAAAGGAAAGCGCATGAATTTATTTCACTAGACACCGGAACTGTTTCGGTTGAAATTGCTGAAACTGGGTTCGCATGTGAAATTGAAATGTTGTAAGGGTTTTATGTGAATGTTTGTTAATTAAAGTAATTAACAAAATTCTGAATAAATAAATAAAAGAGTTTTATTCAAATGAGAGCTTGCATTAAATTTGGTGGAAATTTAATGCATGTGAGTGATTTTTAGTGGAGGCTTTTTAATGGGAGTGGAGGCTTTTCATTTTGGTGGGAGCTCCACCCACATGAATGTTGAAGAGGTGGGGCAGCCCCATGGCTGGGCGCCATGCCCCTTGGGTGCTCCTCTCCCCTAAAAGGCCCCTCTCCTCCTCTCAAAGTACACCTCCTCGAAGGATCTCTCTCCCCTTTAGAATTTCCCCATGGTCTCGGATCGAGATATATGTTCCAGTGGATTTTCGAAGGATTTGTTGCTTCCGCTCCTTTGGAGGCGGCGGAGGTTGTCGGGGTACCGCACGTGTGTGCGATCACGGATGCACCACTGCTTTGAGGTGCTGGACTTGATCGTGCTGGACCGGCTGGACCAGACGGACTTCATCACGATCTTGAGATCGGCAAGCGTTCGTATACATCATCCACGAGTACAACCTCGTTAACTGTAACACCCTCAGAATCGGACCTATGCAAGTTTTAGCGAAACCCGCCAAACCCGCATAGAAACGATTCAAAGGTGCCCACCAGGCACTTTCGTGCGGGTGGAAAACGAAGTAATAACATTACACAACAGTCCTCGATGGGACCCACAGAACAGATATATATAACAGCGACTCCATGAGTCAAGAATACAGATATAATATACAAAGATCCAAATCACCTTGAAAAGCGATAGAGCGTCCACTACGGACAAGATGCAAATGGGGCTAAGAGCCACGAAGAATAACCAATGGCGTCCATAACCATGCCCGAGCCAAGCGGAGGGGTAACCACCTAACGGCGATCTCAAAACCTGCTTAAACAAAGGGGTGCCAACAAAGGGCAAAGGAAAAAGAGAGGCGTCGATCGAGGCCGATACAGCGAGGCTAGAATTGATCGTCGCCTACATAGGTATGGTGGATCAGCGGCGGCAGATGCACTAAACAACCTATAGAGACTCGATACAACTGACGGCTATTAGAGAGGGGTGAGAAAGACCTATTCGGAACCAACCGGATACTATCATCAAACAAACCCTTCCTGGCGTTTCCCCTCGAGACCAAACGAGGAAGTCAACCGAGAACTCACACGATTGGCGGTTTACTTATTCAGTTATCGTTGCAGCAATTACTAGTCAAGTATAGATATTCATCCTGATAAAATAAGCAGTGGGCAGTTTTAGTTAACCATTCTGTTATAGTAGTATCACTTACTAATCAGATACAGATAGCATGAGATAAACCCAAAACCCAGCATTTGTTGGTACTTTTTTTTCAGCCATTCCGTTGTAGTTGCATACTTACTAGTCAGGTACAATGGTCGCAAGCGACACTCCAAACAAGCAATTGTGGGCAGTATTATTTAGCCATTCCATTTTAGTGAAGCTGATTACTAGTCATTATAAAGTCAAATTTATAGCAATAAACTTATTTATGCTTGTCTATGGTCGAGATACTGTGCTCCAAGTCGTCCATATCCGCGGACACGGCTTTCAGAAAGTTTTACCCGGCCGGGGTGCACCAATAGCAACACACGCTCGATCGACCTCGGAAAAACCAAATCAAAACCCAACGAGGCTTTCACGACTGAACAATCACAGGATTAAGAAATATTTCAGGGGGCCACCCCTTGGAGTCTACATAGCAGTAAGCAAGCTCGAGACGGACTCAAGGTTTGCGACAATGGTCATGGCGATCGAACCCGAAACTCGGGGTGTCGATACAGCGTAATCACTCCGCTTACCTAAGCGATCAGTGTGCTCCTCGCAAATAAATACATAAGTAGCATGGCATAAGTACAGGATCGTGAATAAAACCTCAAACTAGTTTGTGGCCCCAAGAAATAAGACCGAATCAAGCTCGCTCAGGGGTCCCATATACCTCCGGATGTGGATAGCGCGATAAATCAAGGAACATGTATCAAGTACTGGGTCCTACGGGACACAAGTGGGCTCGAAACCAAATATTTTCTATCACCCACGATGCCTCTGCTTACTTCAATTTTAGTTGTTAAACAGGAATGAAAGTGAGCAGTAAGTAAAGCTATTATCATCTCCAACAACAACATGCGGCAATACATCAACAATCGTGGCACTTGACAACACGCATGACACTTGAGCAAGTGGCTACGACGCCATGAGTCCAACTATCTAACAAACAACAGTAATAGGATGTGTCCAAGGCAATATAGGCTGCAAGGGATATCACGAATGCGAATACTAGAGCATCGCAACCACGTATAGCAATAGATCAACAGGAAGGAGTAAAATACTATAAAAGTAAGATAGGTAGAAAGGGAGATGCTCATGAAAACATTGTCGAAGGTTCGACCAAGATCGAAAGCTCACATCAACTCAACGGCCTTATCATGAAGAAGCAAAACACTAGAATAAACACGGATGCAATACTTACTACTACGGCAAGAGATCGGGCATGATGCATGTATGATGCATGGCATGGCAAGGTGCGATGCAATTAGGTCATGTTAAGCGGAACCGGGGTCCCGACAATTATTCAAGTGGTTCAAGTTATTTAGAACCCCCGCAATTTAAATGTTGTTTTAACATGGCAAAAGATAGCACCGGTTCGCTACACAAGATTTAAATGAGGCCAATATGAGACTAGATTTGCCCGCATAAGGGCCCCATATTTAATTATTAGGTGAATCGGCATAAGGCCCCCAAACCAATGATATGCATGCGAGTATGACAATTATTATGCGACAAGTTGTATTATGTTATAAAATAGGGTTTCGGGAAGGGGTTCACACATTAGGGGCTCGACGGTCTTGAGGTTCCGGGGTTCGGGGTCGGTCTCAGGGTTCGGATCTGGGGTTCGACGGAAACGTTCTCGGACTCCGGGATCGGCGAGGTTCGGATACAAGATGGAGAACTTGTCGTCCAGGGTCTCGATGCCGGGGTGAAGTACTGGACGTTCTCGAGGGAGTACTTGTCGCACATGTGTTCTTCGGGTCCCCTGTCGATGATCTTGTCGTTGAGAAGAACTTGTCGGGGTCTCGAAATCCGTGAAGAGCCTTGTCGGGTACGCGGTTTGGGTCAGACTTGACGTCCGGGGAAGTACTTGGCGTCCCTGGTTCGGTAGGCGAACTTTGCGGATGGCATGTTCTTCGAAAGATCTTGGCATTCCGACTCCAATGTCGAGGACGTACTTGACACGGCGTCGATCTTGTCGCCCCAGCTATCTTGATGGAGGTAAGGTACTTGAAGTGCTTGCATTCGGTGTACTCGGTCATCGGATCCAAGATGGAGAGCATGTGGTTCCGTGATGACGAGCTTCTTCCATTGCGTAAAAACTTTGTCCCGACTTCGTGTCGATGCAGTCCTTAGCGGCACGGTACTGTTTGAGTCACGCATCGAAGATCTAGCGGCATTGTGCCCACACGCGAGGTCAAACGTGATCGGGCGATGGCAAGGGAGCTTGAGTTGGGTGTTGCACGGACGTGCACAGCTGCAGGAGGACAACATCTCGATGGGACCTCGCGACGCAGCCTGGCGGTGCTGCGGGAGGACGGCCCGGCGGCAGGTCGGATGGCGGGGCTTGGCGGACCGCGTTGGCGCGCGGTGGCGCTTTAGGCGGCCGGTGGACCTCCGGCGGCGAGGTCGGGAAACGGCGCGAGGCGGGCGCGGCCGGCGGCACGCGGCCACCGGGAGGAAGGAGGCGACGGCAGAGCGGCGGCGCGGAGGGGAGAGGAAGCGGCTCGGAGGCGGCCGGGCGCGAGGCGCGGAGGCGGGCGGAGGCGGGCGAGAGCTGAAGCAGGAGCTGGAGAGGCTCGGGCGAGGCGGAGGTTGCGAGACGGAGGCGGCGGGGAGGCGCTGTGAGGAGAGGAGAGGCTGCGGGGCAGGCGGGGAGGCGGCGGGCAGAAGCGGGGTGGCGTGGCAGCGGGGCGAGCGGGGCGGCGGCGGCGAGCAGCGGGCGAAGGCGGCGGAGGTGGGCGGCGGCGGCGCGGGCGGCGCAGTTGAGGGAGGAGGCAATGGGGAGGAGGCGGAGGAGGAACGCTGCGGCCGGAGGAGAGGCGGCGGTGGCTCGGGAGGCGCTGCTGATCGGGGAGCTAGGCTTGGGAACAGAGGAAGGAGAGGAACTGGGAAGAGAGAGAGGAAGGTGAGGACGGGGGGAAAGAGAGAGAGAGGCGCGGGACCCACAGGGCAGGTGGGGTGGGTCCCAGGCGCGGGTGGTTGGACCGGTGCTGTGTGCGTGGGTTGCATGTGTGTGTTGCGTGCGTGTGGTGTGGGTGGTTTGTGTGGTGTGTGTTGTGTGAGCTGAGAGGGAGAGAGAGAGGAGAGGCCAGGGGTGATGTGGCGGCGTGTGAGTGGGTGAGGGAGAGGGAGGAGGTGAGGTGGCAAACTGCTATAGGGTGGGGTGAGGTGGAGGGAGGGTGTGGGTAGATAGGTGGGTAGCTGTAGGATTTAGAAGGGCGGGTGTAGGTGGACCGTTGTATTTTCTAGGGGTGGTCGTTCGGGTCGGGTCGGCCCGTTCGACTGCCCCCACTAAAACAATTAATTAAATTATTTATTTCAACCAGCGTTTTTGCAATCCGACAGCGGACAAAAAAAAATACTCCGGGGACCCGGTTTTGATGTTTGAATAAAGAGGGGGCGTTTTAGAAAACAAAACGGGCTTTGCGAAAATAGTTTTATGCAAACAATGCATGATGATGACGATGCAATGCACAAAAACAACGCGATTTTCTAGTAGTGGTTTTGCGGGATGCCACAATTCGACACCACTAACAATGGATCTCGCCCTCGAGATCCGCCTCATGGTACCGGAGGGAAGGTCGGCGATCTGCGTCTTCCCGCTTCGTGTAGTTCCTCACGACACCACTAACAAGAGGTCGTTGTCCGTGATCGTCGAGAGAACACTCCGGGGACAAAAGGTCGAAGGTAGAGGTATCCACAAATAAAGCCACCCCTAACTTCCGTGGGAGTAAATTCGCTTGGATCCACCGATTCGATGTACAAGAGCGAATGATAAGAGTAGTCGGATGGTGATCAGTCCATCGCGCACCCAAACCATTACTCTGCATACGAATAGGCGGATTATGCAACCAACTCTCGGAATTAGACTGAAGATCTCGAAAAGCGAGGTTCGGAACAACGGAGTGGTGCAGACTCTGCATCGGATCTGGCGTAGATGACGTCGTCGCGTCGGAGAACACCGGAAGGCACAAACAAGGAACAAAGAATGGTACCACAGCAGACGGATTCCTCAGGCAGCTTGAACACCGGATGGTAGAACTCCGTTATCAGAGAAGGAAACGAAACCCTGAAGGTACGACGGAAACCCATCCACGAGAATTCCTGGACTCGAAGAAAGAGACGAGAGCGGATTCAAAACACGCAGAGGTGAGAGGAGAATAGCAAAGGGGTAAGGAGTAAAATCAGACCTAATCAGAACTATCCAACCGATTTTGCAAAAATAGTTTTGACACTCTACTTCGGCCGTTAGCTAGGTTATCCTACAGGCTGGACGTGTGGGGTATCGCAGCGCTGAGCTCGATACCACTCAGAACACCCTCGAATCGGACCTATGCAAGTTTTAGCGAAACCCGCCAAACCCGCATAGAAAGCGATTCAAAGGTGCCACCAGCACTTTCGTGCGGGTGGAAAAGCGGTAATAACATTACACACAACAGTCCTCGATGGGACCCACAGAGCAGATATATATAACAACGACTCCATGAGTCAAGAATACGATATAATATACAAAGATCCAAATCACCTTGAAAAGCGATAGAGCGTCCACTACGGACAAGATGCAAATGGGGCTAAGAGCCACGAAGAATAACCAATGGCGTCCATAACCATGCCCAGCCAAGCGGAGGGTAACCACGCTAACGCCGATCTTAAAACCTGCTTAAACAAAAGGGGTGTCGACAAAGGGCAAGGAAAAAGAGGCGTCGATCGAGGCCAGTACACGGCGAGGCTAGAATTCGGCGGTCCTCGCCTACATAGGTATGGTGGACTGAAGCGGCAGCGGCAGCATGCACTAAACAACCTATAGAGACTCGATACAACTGACGGCTATTAGAGAGGGGTGAGAAAGACCTATTCGGAACCAACCGGATACTATCATCAAACAAACCCTTCCTGGCGTTTCCCCTCGAGACCAAACGAGGAAGTCAACCGAGGAACTCACACAGTTGGCAGTTTTACTTATTCAGTTATCGTTGCAGCAATTACTAGTCAAGTATAGATATTCATCCTGATAAAATAAGCAGTGGGCAGTTTTAGTTAACCATTCCGTTATAGTAGTATCACTTACTAATCAGATACAGATAGCATGAGATAAACCCAAAACCCAGCATTTTTTGGTACTTTTTTTTCAGCCATTCCGTTGTAGTTGCATACTTACTAGTCAGGTACAATGGTCGCAAGCGACACTCCAAACAAGCAATTGTGGGCAGTATTATTTAGCCATTCCATTTTAGTGAAGCTGATTACTAGTCATTATAAAGTCAAATTTATAGCAATAAACTTTAGTTATGCTTGTCTATAATGGTAGAATCGTGCTCCAAGTCGTCCATATCCATGGACACGGCTTTAAAGTTTTACCGGCCGGGTGCACCAATAGCAACACACGCCGATCGACCTCGGAAAAACCAAATCAAAACCCACGAGGCTTTCACGATCATTGAACAATCACAGGATTCAGAAATATTTCAGGGGCCACCCTTGGAGTCTACCCATAGCGGTAAGCAAGCTCAGAGACGGACTCAAGGTTTGCGACAATGGTCAGAAGCGAATGGGAACCCGAAAACTGGGTGTCGATACAGCGTAATCACTCCGCTTACCTAACGATGCAGTGTGCTCCTCGCTGTCGTAAATACATAAGTAGCATGGCATAAGTACAGGATCGTAAATAAAACCTCAAACTAGTTTGTGGCCCCAAGAAATAAGATGAATCAAGCTCGCTCAGGGGTCCCATATACCTCCGGATGTGGATAGCGCGATAAATCAAGGAATTATCAAGTACTCGGGGTCCTACGGGACACAAGTGGGCGTTCGAAACCAAATATTTTCTATCACCCACCGATGCCTCGCACTTCAATTTTAGTTGTTAACAGAATGAAAGTGAATGGTAAGTAAAGCTATGATCATCTCCAACAACAACATGCGGCAATACATCAACAATCGTGGCACTTGACAACACGCAATGACTTGAGCAAGCGGCTACGACGCGCGAGTCCAACTATCTAACAAACAACAGGTAATAGGATGTGTCCAAGGCAATATAGGGCTGCAAGGGATATCACAGTGCGAATACTAGAGCATCGCAACAGATAGCAATAGATCAAGGAAGGAGTAAAATACTATAAAAGTAAGATAGGTAGAAAGGGGGAGATGCTCGCCTGAAAACATTGTCGAAGGTTCGACCGAAGATCGGGGCGAAGCTCACATCAACTCAACGGCCTTATCCGCGAAGAAGCAAAACACTAGAATAAACACCGGATGCAATATTTAATACTACGGCAAAAGATCGGGCATGATGCATGTATGATGCATGGCATGGCAAGGTGCGATGCAATTAGGTCATGTTAAGCGGAACCGGGGTCCCGACAATTATTCAAGTGGTTCAAGTTATTTAGAACCCCCGCAATTTAAATGTTGTTTTAACATGGCAAAAGATAGCACCGGTTCGCTACACAAGATTTAAATGAGGCCAATATGAGACTAGATTTGCCCGCATATGGGCCCCATATTTAATTATTAGGTGAATCGGCATAAGGCCCCCAAACCAATGATATGCATGCGAGTATGACAATTATTATGCGACAAGTTGTATTATGTTATAAAATAGGGTTTCGGGAAGGGGTTCACACATTAGGGTCTCGACGGTCTTGAGGTTCCGGGGTTCGGGGTCGGTCTCAGGGTTCGGATCTGGGGTTCGACGGAAACGTTCTCGGACTCCGGGATCGGCGAGGTTCGGATACAAGATGGAGAACTTGTCGTCGTGGTCTCGATGTTGGGTGAAATCTTGGGCGTTCTCGAGGAGTACTTGTCGCATGTGTTCTTGGTCCCTGTCGATGATCTTGTCGTTGAGAAGAACTTGTCGGGGTCTCGAAATCCGTGAAGAGCCTTGTCGGGTACGCGGTTCGGGTCAGACTTGACGTCCGGGGAAGTACTTGGCGTCCCTGGTTCGGTAGGCGAACTTTGCGGATGGCATGTTCTTCGGAAGATCTTGGCATTCCGACTCCAATGTCGAGGACGTACTTGACACGGCGTCGATCTTGTCGCCCCAGCTATCTTGATGGAGGTAAGGTACTTGAAGTGCTTGCATTCGGTGTACTCGGTCATCGGATCCAAGATGGAGAGCATGTGGTTCCGTGATGACGAGCTTCAGGTTCCATTGCAGAAAACAATTGTCCCGACCTCGTGTCGATGCAGTCCTTGTGGTAGCGGTACTCGTTTTCGTAGTCACGCATCAAAGATCTAGCGGCATTGTGCCCACACGCGAGGTCAAAACGTGACTGGGGCTGATGGCAAAGGGGAGCTTGAGTTGGGTGCTGCGCGGACGTGAACTACCCAGAGGAGGACAACATCCTGGACAGGGGACCTCTCGCGACGCAGCATGCTGCGGTCGGAGGGCAGGGCCCGCGGCGAGGTCGGACGGCGGGGGCTCGGGCGGACAGCCGGCTGGGCGGGCGGTGGCGCTTTGGGCGGCGGTGGACCTCCGACATGGCGAGGTCGGGAAGGCCGAGCCGCGGGCGGAAGGCGCGCCGGGCGGCGGGGCACGCGCCACCGGGAGGAGGGCGGGCGGCCAGCGGCGCGGAGGAGAGGGAGCGGCTCAGGGCGGAGGCGGCGCAGCGGCGAGAGCGGAGGCGGGCGAAGGCCTGGGGTGAGGCGGGAGAGGCTCGGGCGAGGCGGAGGTTGCAGGCGGCGGCCTGCTGTGGAGACGGGCGGGGCGTCTGAGGTCGCCGGGGAGGAGAGGCCGCAGGCGGAGGTGAAGGCGGGGTCAGTGGCAGGGAGAGGTCAGCTGCGGTCAGCCAGCCTTGGCGGGGAGGCGGTGGCCAGGCGGCAGTTGAGGGAGGCAGCGAGGAGGAGGCGGAGGAGGAGGCGGCTGAGGAGCCGAGGGAGGGCGCGTGGCTCGGGAGAGGCGCGCACGGTCAGGCGAGCGGGGCTTGTCGGGTTGGGAACGGAGGAGAGGAGGCGGGAAGAGAGATAGGAAGGTGAGGACGGGGGAAAAGAGAGAGAGAGGCGCGGGACCCACAGGGCAGGTGGGGTGGGTCCCAGGCGCGGGTGGGTGGACCGGTGCTGTGTGCGTGGGTTGCATGTGTGTGTTGCGTGCGTGTGGTGTGGGTGGTTTGTGTGGTGTGTGTTGTGTGAGCCGAGAGAGAGAGGAGAGGCCAGGGGTGATGTGGCGGCGTGTGAGTGGGTGAGGGAGAGGGAGGAGGTGAGGTGGCAAACTGCTATAGGGTGGGGTGAGGTGGAGGGAGGGTGTGGGTAGATAGGTGGGTAGCTGCAGGATTTAGAAGGGCGGGTGTAGGTGGATCGTTGTATTTTCTGGGGGTGGTCGTTCGGGTCGGGTCGGCCCGTTCGACTGCCCCCACTAAAACAATTAATTAAATTATTTATTTCAACCAGCGTTTTTGCAATCCGACAGCGGACAAAACAAAATACTCCGGGGACCCGGTTTTGATGTTTGAATAAAGAGGGGGCGTTTTAGAAAACAAAACGGGCTTTGCGAAAATAGTTTTATGCAAACAATGCATGATGATGACGATGCAATGCACAAAAACAACGCGATTTTCTAGTAGTGGTTTTGCGGGATGCCACATTAACGCTATTCGGTCTTCGAGGGTATGTTTTCTATGGATGTATATCCACCCGTTTCTTGTATCTAGTAGATAGATCTTGGTACTTAGATGTTCCCATCGTAGGAAATTTTTTGTTTTCTATGTTGCGAACCCTTCAGTGGTATCAGAGCCGGATCTATGCGTAGATGGTTTGCACGGGTAGTACACATATGAGTATGTGGGCGATGATGATCATTTTATTGCTTCTTAGTTGTACTTTGGATATTGGTGGCATAGTGGGATGAAGCGGCCTGGACAAACTTTACATGTCCTCGCACATGAGACCTGTTCCACGCTTGACATGCAACTAGTTTTGCATAAGTGGCTAGCGGGTGTCTGTCTCTCCTACTATAGTCAATATCTAATTTGCAACGAGTTGTCAACAATTTGCTTATCCCCGTTGTGGTTCATGTTCGTAGGTAAGAACGGTTCTATCTTCGAAAGCCCTAAACCACGTAAAACTTGCAATGGATAAATTATAGGCGTCTAGTTTAGATTGTTGCTGGGCTAGTGTTATGATATGGTGATGTTGTAAGTAGAAGTATGCGATGATACTCTTACAACACACATAGCGTGTAAGTTCCATAGACCTTGGCCTTACACATAAAGGTATGATAGTGATCATACCACGATGCACATGATGGAGATCATATGCGGGAACCATATCATTTCACTTTTTAACATGTGATGCTAGATTGCATCTTATATTGCTTGTTTGGCGTTTTATTAGCATAATAAGATGATCCCTCATTTAGATATCAAGATAAAAATGTGTTCTTCCTTAAGTATGCACCGACAATATTTCGTCGCTTCAAGACATCACGTGATGATCGGGTGTACTTGAATCCGCGAGCATGTCTCGGGTGTAAGACAGTTACACACGCAAATACTAAGGTTCTTACTTGGCGAGCCTAGCATGTACAGACATGGCCTCGGAACACAGACCGAAAGGTTAAGCATGAGTCATATGTTTTGATATGATGACCATATGGATGCTCGCCTTTGAAGCTACACCGACTCACGTGATGATCGGACTTGGTGTAGTGGATTTGGTTCATGTAATCACCAAAAATACACGAGGGATGTCGTTTTTGAGTGGGAGTTCATTTCTAATTTGGATTAGTAGAACTCAATTTATCATAAATTAAATCAAAGTGAATTTGCATAATTTGTTGTAGTCATTGGCATTCGTTCACCACCTTATGCATATTTGTAATTGAGATAATAGAACTATAGAATTCTGGATATATACTTTACGAACTGGTATCGTATTGTGTTGAGTGTCAATCTAAAGTTTAAAGTCCTATTGCAAAATTTCAGCAAACTCTGTTTACTCCGTGAGATTTAATAATTGGTATTAAATCGAGAGTAACAATTCCAGTGTTAGTATCTTAAGTATCATGTTTGCCTCCATGATTCTTGATTGTTTTAATATCAAGTTTATATAGGACCTGAAAGAATTGTTTCAGAAACCATCATGTGTGACAGATATAACGATATCTGAAACAATGTTTTTGTTGCAATATGATAGAGTATAATATATGTTCTCATATTGGATGAGAATTTACAAAGGTTGGAGATGCTAGACATCCTAATCATCCAAAAGGATTTTGGAAAGTAATATTATACTATTGATTCGCCTTTATAAGCTACAGTAGCTTGATCATGAAAGTCGTCATGATAAGGGTGAATAGAAGATGTATGTAAAGTGTTTACTACACTAAAAGATTACTAAAGAATGGATTTTAAAAGAATACCGATCATTTTGATGATGGTGATCTACTTCAAAGTGCAAGTCCAAAGGTATTATTATTTGAATATACACGCTTTGGACTATGTGTCATGTATATGGCGCCACTTTTGATGTTGATAGATTCTTTTAAAAAGGAAAAGGAAATGCTGAAAGAGAATCTATAAAATATATTTGGCAGAAAAGAAAAGATTGGAAATATCCAATTTAGGTATATAGATAATACAGGTTATGGTTGTATTCTTTGCTTGTTAAACAATGTGGTTCTTGGGTATTGGATACCGAATTGGTTGGTATGAAATTTCATACGGAATCGCAATTCATGAACCACAATGGCCTAAGTAACTAGCAAGAGAATATGTGATGATGTTCATCGAAAAACAAACCGTTGTTTGTATTTCTCGTTGACATCAAATCTTGACTTTAAGATTTGTTTTAATAATTGTTATTTAAATCAGGTATTATGAGAACAAAGGTTGTTCAAATAATTACCTTATTCCATATTAGATGGATGATTTACAAATCTAGTTGGAGAAATCACATCCATAAAGCTAATGCTAAAATGTCGCAAGACAAATGATTGGAAGATCACTTACGAAGTGACATCACTGTTTAAATTATATTGGAAATAAAACATGAAGAAACTCCATTTTCATGGATTTTTGGAATCTTTGATTTGATCAAGTGACGCTTATGAGAATTTCCCCGGGATAATTAAAACTTCTTTCAAAGTCCAAAGAAGAACGAACGACTAAAATATTGGAATTTATACATATCGATGTAGGTAGTCCATTATGTGTAGTCGTAAGCGATGTGTTTCAACTTCATATACTTTCTCCGGAAATTTGAGTGAATATTCACTTAATGATAAAGAAGTGTGAAATATTTGAAAATGTTCAAAGACTTTCAAGATGAAGTGAAAATCATTGTAACAAGAAAATAAATGGTTTATGATTTTATCATAAGGGATTTATTTGAGTTACAAGTGTAACAAGAAAATAAATGAATTATGATTTTATCATAAAGGGATTTATTTGAGTTGCAAGTTTAGCAAAACACCTAGATTTACATCTCCCGAAACACCATAGGAGTATGGAGTGTTTGAGATTTGTAATGAAACCTTGTTTGACATGGTTGGATCAAAGGTGTTATTCATAAAACTGCCATTATGTTTTAAAAGATTAAAGCTTTAGAGACTACCGCTTTTACACTGAAAAGAGCTCCATCTTGATCCGTTGAAATGATACCATGGAAGTTATGGTTTGGGGTAAAACCCAAGTTGTCATTTCTTAAATTTTGGTATGCTAAACATAAGTAAGATGTTTACAACCAAAGTCGGATGAGCATGTCTTTGTAGGTTATTTCGAATAACAATTGGTTATTCCTCCATAACACCAAGGACAAAAGGGTTTGTCGCTTGAAATATGAAGTTTCTTGAAGAAGGAATTTTTCGTAAAAGTTAAGTGGGAGGACAATAGAACTTTGATAAGGTTAACGAACCTTAGCTATATGTCGAGTTATAGCGCTATAAATCGTTCCGAAGGCTGCCATAATGCTCATAGCTTATGTGCCTCAAAGGTTGTGGTCACGGAGATCTAAGTTCCTATTGAACCAAGTAGGTCGATTAAACAATCAAATGCTAAGATTTGAGAGTAAATAATTATTGTTTAACAATGATGAACCGAATACATACAAAGAAGCGATGATGGGCCCTGACTCCGTCAAATGGCTTGAAGCCATAAAATCTGTGATAAGTCCATACACGATAAATCAAGTTTTGAACTTGGAAGACCCTCCGGAAAGGTGTAAAAACCTATCGGTCGTATTTGGATATATAAAGAAACAGACATGGATGTTTCACATCTATGAAATAGTCGGCATGTCGTAAAGTATTTTATGACTATGTTCAAGGAGTTGACTATGACAAGATTTGATCTTTCATAGCGATATTTAGTCTGAACGGATTAAAGTAGCAACCACTACATATAATTTGGTATATGGTAGATGAATAAACAAAACAAAGTTCTTTTAAAAGAATGGTTACCTAGGACGTGTACATGACACGATCCAAAGGGTTTTGTTAATTCAAAGGATGCTAAAAAGGGGCATGCAAACTTCAATTGTTGAAGCAAGCATCGCGGAGTTGGAATCTTCACCGTGATAAAAAAGAGTTTTCATCAGGGGACGATGAAGATGCTTGCATTTGCAAGAAATTAAGTGGGAGCGCTAAGACATATTTCTAATACATTATGTGGAGGAAATCTTGTTGATTAGAAATGATGTATATTTTATTGACAAAGGTTAAGAATTTCATTTTGATGAAATACTTAGTCAAAACCCGAATATTTAGCGTGAATGTCTATAGTGGATAGACTGTGACGCTAATATGGTTGTGCCAAACGTACATATATGAGATATTGAAGGAGTTCAATATATAAACAACAAGAAACGGTTCTTGTTGCATGGAAAAGAATTAAATCAAGATTCAAGTGTATCGACACTTGATAAGTGAAACAAGATTCAAGTGCTTTGACACTTGATGAGTGAAATCACGAGAATGTTTTGATCAATCATACCATGATATGTACACATCCAGATAAGTCCTATGCTCTAAGTGTTATGAGCATATACCATAATGAATCATAAAATGATCATTGGACGATAGTAAGGATATTGTTATGATCTTTTGGAAGAACTAAGAATATATTTGTGTAGAGGTGACAAACAAGTACAAATAGTTCATTGTAAAGCGTTACATTGATACTAGTTTTGTCACAAGATACAAATTAAGTTTATCTCAATTTAAACTATGGGTGGCACAATGTAATGGAAAGGAGATTCCATGATGGATTTGGAAGAGTTCCAAAGTTAAGACATTGTGACGAATACTACAACAAAAGGCTAAGTATATGACTGCTATAGTAGCGGCAAAGGAGGGAATTTGTGTCAAGTAGTTTGTTATCAAACTAAGTTGTGGTATTGTGTGACAATAGTATCGACGTGTTTTAACCCCAAGGAACTAAAGGTCTCACCGAAAGACCAAATTTATACAATGCCATCTCATTGGAGAATGAGTGATGCGTGAAGACGCAAAGACATGCAAATACACACGGACCTGAAAGTGTCAGATCCGTAGATTATGTTAACCACTTGCAATTGCGTATTTGGAACACCAGAAAGCCATAGGTGTTCAATACACAAAGTTTTCAAACTAGATTATTGTCTCTAGTTTAAGTGGGAGACTGAAGGGAATATGCCCGAGAGGCAATAATAAAGTGGTTATTATCGTATTCCTTGTTTATGATAAATGTTTATTTTGCATGCTATAATTGTATTAATACGGAAACGTTAATACATATGTGTTTAATAAACAAACAGAAAGTTCCTAGTTATGCCTCTCTCATAAACTAGATCGTTGATTAACAAGATGATCAAAGTTTCCTGATCATGGACATTGGATGTTGTTAATAACGAGGTCACAACATTAGTGTAATGATGTGATGAACATTCATCTGAAGTATAGCATTACGATCAAAGTCATTGAGTTTATATTGCTATAACAGCTTACGAAGTGATCCTAATCCTTAGACCATGAGATCATGTCAATCACTAACACCGGAAGAGTTTCTTGTTGACATCAAACGTCACACCATAATTGGGTGATTATAAAGATGGCTTCAAAACTACTAAAGTGTTATGTTGAGACTCATGGATCAAGAGTGGAATTTGTTCATCCCCATGACGAATAGATATACTCTGGGCCCTCTCGGTGATATCACATTGATTAGCTTGCAAGCAAGTGATTTGATCACTAGAATGTTATATCACGGGAACGAGAAAAGAGTGCATGTCGGTAACGAGATCAAACTAGGTATGGAGATACCGATGATCGAATCTCGGACATGTAATATATCGTGAAACAAAGGGATTAAGATACTAGCGTAAAGGTTCACACGATCACGAAGTCATCGTTGAATGTGTGGAGTCTCAGATGGATCTCCGTGTCCGCCATCGATTATTGATCGAGAAGGGTCTCGATCATGTCCGCATTATTCATGACCGTAGGGTGACACACTTAAGGGATACCGACACCATTCGGAGCAAATGAGATGCCAGAAAAAGAAAAGGAAAGCGCATGAATTTATTTCACTAGACATCGGAACTGTTTCGGTTGAAATTGCTGAAACTGGTTCTGCATGTGAAATTGAAATGTCGTAAGGGGTTTTATGTGAATGTTTGTTAATTAAAGTAATTAACAAAATTCTAAATAAATAAATAAAAGAGTTTTATTCAAATGAGAGCTTGCATTAAATTTGGTGGAAATTTAATGCATGTGAGTGGATTTTTGAGTGGAGGCTTTTTAATGGGAGTGGAGGCTTTTCATTTTGAGTGCGAGCTCCACCCACATGAATGTTGAAGAGGTGGGGGAAGCCCCCATGGCTGGGCGCCATGCCCCTTGGGTGCCCCCCTCTCCCCTATAAAAGGCCCCTCTCTCCTCCTCTCAAAGTACACCTCCTCGCGAAGGATCTCTCTCCCCCCTTTAGAATTTCCCCATGGTCTTGGATCAGCGAGATACATGTTCCCGGTGGCTTTTTCTGGAAGGATTTGTTGCTTCCGCTTCACCGAGCGAGGGCGGAGGTTGTCGGTACCCGTGTGTGTGCGATCACGGATGCACCTGCTTTGAGGTCGGACTTGATCGTCTTGGACGGCCGGACCAGACGGGCTTCATCACGATCTTGAGATCGGCAAGCGTTCGTCTACATCATCCACGAGTACAACCTCGTTAACGCTATTCGGTCTTCGAGGGTATGTATTCTATGGATGTATATCCACCCGTTGCTTGTATCTAGTAGATAGATCTAGGTACTTAGATGTTCCCATCGTAGGAAAATTTTTGTTTTCTATGCTGCGAACCCTTCATTCCATGCTACGAACCCTTACAGTGGTATCAGAGCCGTGTCTATATGTAGATCTGTTGCACGAGTAGAACACAATGGTCATTGTGGGCGGTGGTGCTTTTATTATCAATTGCTTCTTGTGTACTTTGCATCTTGCGGGATGGTGGGATGAAGCGGCCCGAGCTAACCTGCAACTTGTATTGCATAAGTGGTTTTGTGGGTGTCTATCTCTTCCATCATAGTGAAGATTCAATTTACAACGGGCACTTGATAGTTCATGCATCAACGTTGTGGTTCTTGTTCGTAAGTTAGAACGATACTTATAGAAAGCCCTAAACCACGTAAAATATGGAAAGAAAATTAGAGGCGTCTAACTTTGTTTTGCAGGGGTGTGACGTGATATGGCCATGATTGTGATTATATATGATGTATGCAATGATCCTTATTGTAAGTCGGCAACCGGCAGGAGCCTTATGGTTTTCTTTTAATTTTGTTAAGACTCGCATGTCTATTATTCAAAGTAGTTGTAATAGTTGATGCTGGTTGATGACAACCATGGAGCGGTGCCATTGACCTTGACGCCACGCCGGTGATGATGGAGATCATGTTCGTGCTTGAAGATGGAGATCGGAAGCACAAGAAGAAAGGCCATATCATATCACATATTATGAATTGCATGTGATGTTAATCCTTTTATGCATCTTGTATTGCTTAGATTGGGACGATAGCATTATAAGATGATCCTTCTCACAAAATGTCAAGTTATAGAGTGTTCGTCCTTAGTAGGCACCGTTGCCAAAGCTCGTTGTTTCGAAGCACCACGTGATGATCGGGTGTGTTATATTCTGTGTGTATACAACAGGAGAAAGCCATATTTGCTCATGCGGAAGCTAAGGTTTGATCTTGACGAGCCTAGCATGTACAGACATGGTCTCGAAACACAGAATACCGAAAGGTAAAGCATGAGTCATATAGATGATATGATGAACATGATGATTGTTCGCCTTTGAAACTACATCATGTCACGTGATGATCGGACTTGGTATAGTGGATTTGGTTCATGTAATCACTAAAACAATGTGAGGGATATTGTTTTGAGTGGGAGTTCAACAACAATATGATTAAAAGTTGAGAACTATTTATCCTAAATTAAATCAAAGTGAATTTGCATAGTTGTTGTAGTCATTGGCATCTGTTTACCACCTTGCGCTTAGTTATAATTGAGATAATAGAACTAGAGAATTCTGGTTAGTTACTTTACGAACTGGTATCGTATTGTTTTGAAGTGTTAATCTAAAGTTAAAAGTCCTATTGCAAACTTTCAGTAAGTTTTGGTTACATCGTGAAGTTTAATAATTAGTATTAAATCAAGAGTAACAATTCCAGTGTTAGTATATAAGTATCATGTTTATCTCCATGATTCTTGATATTCAAAAGATTATTTTAATATCAAGGTTATCTAGGAACATCATATGTGGAAGATATTGCGATATATGAAACGATTTTTTGATTACAACATGATAGAGTATAATTTGACAAAGTTTATGTTCTCATATTTGATGGGAATTTTCAAAAGGTTGGAGACACTAGTCGTCCTAATCCTCCAAAATATATTGGAGAGCAACATTATACTCGCGATTCACCGTTACAAGCTAAAGTAGCTTGATCATGAATAGTTCCATGATTTGGATGAATATTTGATGTAGATAAAATGTTTACTACACTAAAAGATTACTAAAGATGAAATTTGAAAGAACACCAAACATTTGATGATGGTGATCTACTTCAAAGTGCAAGTCCAAAGACATTGGTATTTAACTATACACGCTTTGGACTATGTGTCATGTGTATGGCTCCACTATCGACGTTGATAGATTCTTTCAAACAGAAAAGGAAATACTGAAAGAGAATCTCATAAATATATGGCAGAAAATAAAAGACTAGAATTGTTCAGCTTAGGTATATAGAGGATATACATGTTATGGCTATATTCTTTGCTTGTTAAACAATGTGGTTTTTTAGTATTGGATACTGAATTTGTTGGTGTGAATCGTCATACGAAACAACACAATTCATGAACTACAATGGCCTAAGTAACTAGCAGAAGAATACGTGATGATGTTCATCGAGAACAAATAAAGGGTTGTTGTGTTGCTCGTTAACATCAAATCTTGCCTTCAAGATTTGTTTTATCAGGTATTATGAGAACAAAAGGGTTGTTCAAATAATTGCCATAATCCATAAAGATTGATGATTTACAAATCTCTTTGGATAAATCACATCCATAAAACTATTGCTAAAAATGTCGAAAGACAATTGATAAGAAATATCACTTAGGAAGCAACATCGCCGTTTAAATTATATTGGAAAGAAAACATGAAGAAACTCTATGTGGATGGAATTTTGGAGTCTTTGATTTTTGATCAAATGACGCTTGTGAAACTTTCCTAGAGATAATTAAAACTCCGTTCATAGGCCAAAGGGAACGGATTACTAGCTTATTGGAACTTGTACATATTGTTGTATGACGTCCATTATGCGTAGTCAAGAGCGATGGATTTTAACTTCATATGCTTTCTCCAAAAATTTGAGTGAATATATGAATATTTACTTAATAATGATGAAGTGTGAAACATTTGAAAATGTTCGAAGACTTTCAAGATGAAGTGGAAAATCATTATAACAAGAATATAAATAGTTTATGATAAGATCATAAAGGAAGATATTTGAGTTACAAGTTTAGCATAACACCTAAAGATTTGAGGAATCGTTCCATGGATTTGTGTTTCCTGAAACACCATATGAGTATGGAATAATCGAGATATGAAATAAAACCTTATTTAACATGGTAAGATCAAAGGTGTAATTCATAAAACTACCATTATATTTTAAAGATTAAAAGCTTTAGAGAGTACCGCTTTCCACTAAAAAGAGCTCCATCATGATCCGTTCAAATGACACCATATAAAGTTATGGTTTAGGATAAAACCCAAGTTGTCCTTTCTTAAACATTGGTATGCTATGCATAAGTGAGATGTTTATATCCAAAGTCGGATGAACATGTCTTTGTATGTTATTTCGAATAAACATTGAGTATTACTCCGTAATACCAAAGACAAAAATGTTTGTCGCTTGGAATGTCAAGTTTCTTTGAGAAGGAATTTTCCGTAAAAAGTTAAGTGGGAGGACGATAGAACTTTGATAATGTTAAAAGAACCTTAGCTATATGTGCAAAGTTGCGCAGCGCCGAGAAGTGTTCCGCAGGCAACAACAATGCTCATGACTCACGTGCCTCAAAGGTTGTGGTTACGGAGGTCTAAGTTCCTATTGAACCAAGTAGGTCAGGTAAACAATCAAATACCAAGATTTGAGGGTTGAATCATTATTTGACAATAATGAACGGAATACATGCAAAGAAGCGATGATGGCCCTGACTCCGTCAAATGGCTTGAAGCCATAAAATCCGTGGTAGTTTCATACACGAGAAATCAAGCTTTGAACTTGAAAGACGCTCTGAAAAGGTGTAAGACCTTACAGTCGTGTTTATATCTATAAAGAAATAGACATGGATGTTTCACATCTATGAAATAGTCGACATGTTGGGAAAGAGTTCACAACAATGTTCAAAGGTGACAAGATTTGATCTTTCATAGCGATATTTAGTCTATACGGATTAATGTAGCAACCAGTACATATAATTCTGTTATATGGTGGTTAAACAAACAAAACAAAGTTCTTTCAATAGAATTGTTACCTAGGACGTGTACATAACACGATACAAAGGGTTTTGTTAATTCAAAGGATGCTAATAGCGAATGCAAACTTCAATGGTTGAAATAAGCATCACGGAGTTGGAATGTTCACCATGATGAAACTATTAAAAGATTTTAATCTCATCGGAGATGATGAAGATGCTTGCATTTGCAAGATAAGTGGGAGCGCTAAGACATAATTCTAATACATTATGTGGAAGACATATTGTTGATTGGAAATGATGTATCTTTTGTTAACACAAGTTAAGAATTTTATTTTGATGAAAGACTTAGGCAAAACCCGAATATTTGGCATCAATATCTATATAGATAGATTGAGATGCTAATATGGTTGTGTGGAAAGTACATAGATGATATATTGAATGATTTCAATATAGAAACTACAAGAAAGGTTCTTGTCACACAGAAAGGATTAAATCGAAATTTAAGTGTATTGACACTTGGTAAGTGAAACAAAGATTCAAGTATAGAATGATACTTGATGTATGAAATCACAAAGAGTATTTATATCAATCATACTGTGATATGTACAAATTCAGATCTGTTATGCTCTAAATGTTATGAGCATATACCAGAATGATTCATAAGATAATTATTGGACGATAGTAAGGATATTCTTATGATCTTTTGGAAAAACTAAGAATATATTATTTTTGTAGAGGTGACAAATAGATGGTTAGTTCATTGTAAAAGTACTACATTGATACTAGTTTTTTCACAAAGTACAAATTAAGTTTATTTCAATCTAAACTAAGGGTGGCACAATATAATGGAAAGCAAGTTGCATAATGGATTTGGATGAGTTCCAAAGTTAAGACATTGTGATAGATACGACAACAAAAGCTGAGTATATGACTGCTATTATAGCAGCAAAAGAGGGCATTTGTGTCAAGTAGTTTGTTATCAAACTAGGTGTAGTTCACAGCGGGCTAGTACTATGAAGATATATTTTATGACAATATTATCAACATGTTTTAACCCCAAGGAACTAAAGGTCTCACCAAAGGACCAAATTTATACAATGTCATCTCATTAGAGAATGAGTGATGCGTAGAGACGCAAAGACAAGCAATTTCGCACAGACCTGTAAGTGTCGGATCCGAAAATCGGTTGACCACTAGCAATCGTGTAAATACAACATCAGAAAGCCATATGTGTTGAATACACAAAGTTTTGAAACTAGATTATTGTCTCTAGTGCAAGTGGGAGACTGTTGGAGATATGCCCAAGAGGCAATAATAAAGTGGTTATTATCATATCTTCGTACTTATGATAAATGTTTACATACCATGCTATAATTGTATTAACTGGAAACATTAATACTTGTGTGGTTTGTAAACATAAAAGAGTCCCTAGTAAAGCCTCTTGTTAAACTAGCTTGTTGGTTAATATATGATCATGGTTTCCTGATCATGAACATTGAGATGTTATTAACAATAAGGTCATATCATTAGGAGAATGATGTGATGGACATACTCCTATAGTTAAGCATAGCATAATATCAAGTCATTTAAATAGTTCACTTGCTATAAGCTTTTTGATACATAGTAACCTAATTCCTTTGACCATGAGATCATGCTAATCACCATCACCAGAAGGATGCTTTGATGACATCAAACACCACACCATAACTGGGTAGCTATAAAGGTGGAATTGAGTGTTCGGAAAGTATGTGTTGATGCACATGGATCAAGAGTGAGATTTGTCCATCCATATGACAGATAGATATATTCTAGGCCCTCTCGGTGGAATGTCATCCAATTATCTTGCAAGCATGTGAATGGCTCACAAGGGATCACATATCATGGGAATGAGAAAAGAATACTTATGGTAATGTAACATCCCAAAAATACTAAACTTGGATCATCAAACTCTAATCATCAAAATTTAGGAGTAACAAAAACTTTTCTAAATAAAAATATGAAAGCATGCATGTGTGTATGCATTCCAATTTGAATTCTTTTGAATTGCCTTGTTTATGTGTTTCTTTGCTTGTAAATGGATGCTTAGGTGAAATAAACATCATCTAAACATTTCCCACACTTTTCCCAAAGACAAGTAAATCAAAACAAATAAAATAAGGGAATGGTCATTTTGACCAAATTAACTCCCATGCCTACTTTGGCTGTCTCAAACTTTCAGAACCTAACGGAAACTTTTCTGGATCTTTGCACCCCTTGATTGTACTCATAACAAAGTATCAAGGCCCACTTTGTGATCATCCAGAAACTTTCAAATGCATAGTTTAAATGATAATTCAAAATTGAATCTTTATCATATGGGAAGATCACACTTTTTCAAAAACCACTCAAACAAGCTCAACTTTCAAAACCCAAGCATCTGCAGACTCACCAGCACCAATCTAGCACACCCACCAAAAATCTTTTCAAAATTCAAAACTTGAATTCATGCGGCCATTTCATCAAACACTTGGCAGACCCAAATCAAACAAAATCAAAACATTATAGTGTGCAGTGTTCTGAGCCTAATTGGTTCCCTATCTAGATCACAACCATCTCTGTAGATCATCTAGCAAGATTAACCAAGCACTAGCACCACTGTGAGCTTGCCAAAACCATCAATGGTGAACAGCCGAAGCCACCCTTGCCACCCCAGTGTAGACAGCAAGCTAGGAAGGAAACTAGCCATTCCAACCTTGTCTGGGAGATCACCCATGCCTCACCGCCCCCTCTCGACCAGCCCTTCCTCGAAGACACCGACCAGAGCACCAGAATGCCGCCGCTGCGGCTCGCCAACCGCGTTGAGCATGCGCTAGAGCGCCACCCTCGACCGAAGCCCACAGACCGCGCGTCGCCCTCGCCGCGTGCATACACGATCGTCACCGACCCAGGAGACCGCTAGACATCCTCGTTAGCCGCCCCATGCCGCACAGCCACCGCTCGCAGAACGTCGCGTGTTCCAGACCAACCCGCGCCGCCCCACGTCTCGCAACCGTATCGTTGAGCATCGCCAGGGAACACCGCACCGTCCCCTACCTTCGCCCATGCCAATAGCCGTCTGTACCATCGCCCCTGACGAGCTCACCGTGCGCCCTATCGGTCCCCTCGCTCGACTATAAATAGAGGCCACCCCCAGCCGAATTGAGCACACCATTCTACTCCCCTCTCCTCACTGATCGTGCCACACCATTCCCGGAGCAAGGCGAGCACCACCTCGTCGGAATTTCACCGGAGCCCGCCTCTAGAGAAGAAGGAGCCAACGATTGAGCCGCCAGAGGAGCCACCGATTGTGGAGATTCGCCGTCGTTGACTTTGTCGTTCGCCCACCTCGCCGACCCTACCCCCCGTGGTGAACCCCATCGCCGCGCTAGGTTTCTGTCTCGCCGACGTTGCCCAACGTCGACGATGACTCCCAGCCGTTGGATTAGAACCAGATCGAACGCACCATATCGCCACATACCGCCGCACTTACAGCCCGACGAGTGGGGGCCACTTAAGCATCAGCGGGCGCCGCTTAGCAAGCACGTTCACTTTTCCCGCGCAGCCCAGCTATTTGAATTAAAACTTTTCCATTTTATTTCAAACTCACTTCTGTACCTAGTTTCAAAAATCAACCCAGATCGATTCAGAGCATCAAATTGAATGAAACCAATTTTGTTAGAAAGTTCTGGGAATGCTGAATCCAAGCCCGTTGGATTCAAGTCATTTTGATCTATAGATCACCCATGGTAAAAATAACAAGGCAGAAGCTTTTCTGCATTCAAACATTTTTCAAATTAAAACCAAAATAGCTTTTGAGTTGATTCCAACTATCAAAAATCACATTTAGCCATAACTTTCAGAATATATAAAAATATATAGGTTTACTTACAGAAATAATGTTCAAGTAATAAAAGAATGCCCCATAAGCATTTCTAGTCACTTTATTTAATTAAAATAAAAGGGTAAAACCTTATTAAATTGTGACACCACTGTAAATCATATTCCCATGGACTAAAATATGTGGTGATGACATGTGTCAACATGATCCCATGTTTGGTTTGGAGAATATTAAATCTTAAGTAGTTTTTCAATGAGTAGAAATTACTTTTCTAAAAATAAAAGGAATTAAACCAAGCTTTAATCTTGTAATGTTAGAGATGATGTTAGATCATCTATAAGACCCTTGTGTGTGATGATTGCAAGTAGTTAAGTATTGTTTGGTGATTGTATACCACGTATTTATTTATAGACGCTAGTACCGACCAAGGATACGAGGAGGAAGGAGGATTCTACGAAGAAGAAGCCGAGGAGAACTTCAACCACTGCTCTGCACAAGGCAAGCTAACACTTGAAATTTAGCAAGCTTATATTGACACTAATGCAAACCTAATACTACCAGTTGAATGTGCAAGCTAGCACTTGCAAGATACTCTACTGATGCAACAAACCACTATTTGTTACAATACCAACTATATGCCTTAAGCATATATGATCATATCCACTTGATAAACCAATCCTAGTTTTGATTGCAAGCTTCTTACTTTATTTCTTTATCAAAGCTCTTACTTAGAGTTTACTTAAGAGACTTGTAGATACTAAAAAGATATGTGAAGGTTGCATAAAGAGCATAAAATTTGGCCTAAGTTAGATAATCTTGATGGCATCCTAAGACATGAGATTGAACTTAGTTAAAACTCGACTAGTTTACCACCCCTCATTAGTGCTTACCCCCACCTGTAGATGCTAGTTCTAAGCATAAAACTCGATCAACTTTAGATGGGAATACTTGGTAGAAAATGGTTATGAAAACCTTGGAATGATGGATCATTCTATTGAAATTTTTTGGACATGTGTTTCTGAACACCAGATGATTTTGGTGATGAAAATGTTGAGGCATGAGCCTTAGCCCTTTATAAAACTGATGGTTGTGTGGATGCGATACCATTCC
Source organism: Avena longiglumis (assembly GCA_030063025.1). Taxonomy (NCBI): domain Eukaryota; kingdom Viridiplantae; phylum Streptophyta; class Magnoliopsida; order Poales; family Poaceae; genus Avena; species Avena longiglumis. The sequence continues at coordinate 414,794,622 of CP125978.1, read as the reverse complement.
AATTATATCGCATAAACCACAATACCAAGATTGGGTAGGGCTTATGAAACTTATATACCTTAGTATTAGTTCCCTCATGGCCAAGGTCTGAAGCTGAGGCTACCTTGTGAAGATTGTCCACTGCAAGCACTCCAAGATGACAGTTGGTCATGGTTGGGAGGCCAAACTCACAAGAGAGGTGCTTATACTAGGGCGTGTAATTGAAAGGTTAGGATTGATTATCCGCATACTGAGTATGGTGAATTCAGGATTTGTTCTTGACGGATGTATCGAATGTTGTGGTGAAAGTGTACAATCTCTGCAGAGTGTCAAACTATTCAAAAAGCCGCATCTGTGGTTATGGACAGTTGGAGTGGCCATACTATTCCCCCGTCAGACTTTTCAAAATGACTTGTGAAATGAAGTGAGACTTTGACTTGACCACAATAGGATTGTGATATGAAATACAAGTTCCCATTTAGGTGTTATAAAACTTCAACTAGCATCCGTTGCTCCTACACTTAGTAGAGATAAATCTGGATTTTGCAAAACAACCTTAGAGCCTAGTGTCCTATTATCAAAAACCCCTTTCACTTGTTAGTACTAGTTTGCGAGTACTTAAAGAGTACTCATGGCTTTGTACCTGGATATTCCCATGGCCAGACTATGAAGAGGAGTACCTGGAGGACGGACCCCAGGAAGGTTACGACAACTAGGATCATCTCCCATCGTCAGCATTGCATGTGACCCCGAAGATGGAGCTTCGCCTATGCTACCGTTATTATTATGCATTCCGCTGCTTGATATTGTATTAAGAACTAGATCATGAGATCCCTATTTATGTAAGAACTTATGTACGGTTTGTAATGGATGATGTACTATGGTATCCAATTCTGTTATGTCTCGCAAAAATGGTAATCCTGGGATTGCGATGTATGGCATAACAGGCATCTGGGATTAAAAATCCGGGTGTTGACAAGTTGGTATCAGAGCCATCCTGACCATAGGAGACCCTAGTTAGACTGGACATTTGAATCAAAAACTTAGTTTCAAAACCAAAGAAAACAAATATTTACAAAAACTTATTCTCATTCTTATCCCTTTGATTCTTTCATGAAAATTCATGTTCCTCAAAACCCCTTGGAAAATACATAAAATTTTGACACACTTGATCACTCTACTAACTTACACATCCTATATTCTTATAGATGGACGTACAGACAAGTTTTATCTTGGGGAATGGAGGAGACCTTATCTTTGAGAGGATTTGGACCAGCTTTGAAACTTCTGGGCGTCACCCGAGTTCTTCGGAGCTCAGCTCAATGATCAAGGAGGAGAAGATCTGCAGTGGCTAATTGTTGCAAGTCTCAGAGGAAAGATTGAACATCCCACTGCGGAAGGAATTCAGTTTACCCTTAAGAGAGAACAACTGGCTCGATGGACTTGCCAGGGCCATGCAGGAAGCTCTTTCCCGTCTGTGTGGGCAGAGCATCAATCAGATCAAGGGTACTTGCTTTGAGTTTTGTCCAAGGCATGATGCAAATGGACAACCACTGGAAGACCCATACCACCCCGAGCTAAAGACTCAATTGGACCACCTTAGCTTCATGATGTACGATCATCAGCAGGAGTTGGACAACTGTCGTGACTACTCCAACCACAAGTCTGCCATCATCAAGACGAAGGACCAAACCAACGTCATGCTAGCAAAGGATCGCAAGTCTCGCCGCCGTCAGCTCGACAAGAAGGAGCACATAATTGCTCGTCTTCGCCACTGCATCTCATCTTTGGAGGAGACCATCCACGAGAGAGACATGCAGTTGGAGGAAAGGGAGAATGCCGGAGAGGATATTCGTGGAGACCCCTACTCCTATCTTAGCGATGATGATGATTTTCTGGAGGATCAGGCTATGGACTTCTTCACTGATGAAGACGATTTCGCCTTCATCGATGATGAGGAGGATGATGAGGCCACCGATTCCAAGGAGTAGTAGCACTTCAGCCGTAGTGAGTAATATCCGGTCCCACTGTATGGTAGTTTTCAGAATGGTTCTTAAAACCATCTGCTTTCCTTTGTTGTGGTGTGTGTTGTATCGTGTGTTATGAATGAATGATTGAATGAAAAATCAAGTTGCTAGAAAATCTGAGTCAAACTTTAAAAAAAAAATTAAGACCCAAAAACTTTATAAATTTCCCTCTTTTCTCATGATCTATCTCACTCTTCAGATGCCACGTGGAGGAAGTGGTTCATCCCCGGACCCGATGTTGCAGATTCTGCAAATGTTGACTTCTGACCGTGAAGCTGAAAGAGCCGAACGTCAAGCCAACCTAGCCACCCTTCAGCAGATAGCCCAGCTAGCCCATAACAACCAAGGCCACGGAAATCACAACAACCCCGACAACTCTAACAATTTCAACCGTTCCCCACCCAAGTTCAACAACAACAATGCTACCGCTAACACCAACACTGCCCCTAGGACTGGAAGAAATGTTGTGCATGTAGCAGCAAAGGACAAGTCGCAAGTGACTTGTTATGACTGTGGAAATAAATGCCACTATTCCAACGAGTGCCCCAACAAGAAGAATGCTATAGCCCCCAATGCCAATGTCCCACCAAGAAGAACGCGTCGTGTTCACCAAGAAGAAATTTGCCCTGTGGAATTCACTCAACCGCGCCGTCTTTTTTTCGTGCATCTTTGAAGAAGCTCGAAGCGCCAGGCCGTCGTGGGTATGTTTTCGTTAATTCAGTCTTGCAAGTGTTGTTTGATTCTGGTGCATCGCATTCATTTGTCCGAAGAATTTGCATGCACTAGTAAAATTCAACCAACCAAACTGAAACATGTTATGATTGTTCAAATTCCGGATCAACCACCAAGGCTAGGAAAATTTGCAAAGCCATCCCTATCCGAATCCATGGCATAGATTTTTATGCAAATCTGATAGTACTCGGAACTAAAGGATTGGAAGTAGTACTAGGAATAGATTGGATGTTCAAACATAAAGGATTGATTGGTATGCCAAAAAGCCATAACCATGACCAAGATGCAATGGAATATCGATCGAGCATATATCTGAAACCTTACCTCGCCAATTCAAATGCAACAAGAGTATAGCCCAACCTACCATTGACCAAGTCCGGATAGTCTGCGAATACCCCGATGTATTTCCAGATGTTTTGCCCGGTATGCCCCCAGATCGGGATATCGAGTTTATCATTGAACTAATTCCCGGAACAGGACCCATAGCCTAGAGACCATATAGTATGAACCCGTCAGAGCTAGCAAAATTGAAGAAGCAACTAGATTCCATGCTGGAAATTGGATTGATTCAACCCAGTGCGTCACCATGGAGATCACCTGTCTTGTTTGTGGACAAGAAGGACGGAGGTAACCGTTTGTGTACGGATTATCAAAAATTGAATGATGTCACCGTCAAGAACATGTACTCCTTGCCCAAGATATAAGATTTGTTTGATCAATTGACCGGTGCCAAAGTGTTCTCTAAGATTGATCTTAGAACTGGCTATCATCAACTCAAAATTCGTGCAGAGGATATTCCAAAGACTGCCTTTACCACCAGATATGGATTGTATGAATATACAATCATGTCTTTCGGACTAACCAATGCCCCCGCTTATTTCATGAATCTCATGAATAAGATTTTTATGGACTTCCTGGATAAGTTTGTCGTTGTTTTCATTGATGACATTCTGATTTATTCCAAATCAGAAGAAGAACATGAGCTACACCTAAGGACCATTCTTGGAACCCTTAGAGAGCATCCGCTGTATGCAAAGTTTAGCAAATGTGAATTCTGGTTACAGGAGGTAGGATTCCTCGGTCACATTGTATTACCCGGAGGAATTGCCGTTGACCCTGCCAAAGTGTAAGATGTAGAAGATTGGCAAGCCTCAACCACTCAAACCCAAGTTCGTGCATTTATCGGATTGGCGGGATATTACCGCAAATTCGTAGAAGGATTCTCTAGTATCGCCAGACCCATGACCCAATTGCTGAAGAAGGACAAGAAGTTTGAATGGACCGACAAATGTGAAGCAAGTTTTCAAGAACTCAAGAGGAGATTGATTTCATCCCCAATCTTGATCATGCCAGATATCACAAATCCCTTCGATGTGTATTGTGTAGGGGTTCGTAGCATGGAAAACAAAATTTTTCTATCGCATACAAACAAACAAGCCAAGATCTATCTACTAGATTGTAGCAACGAGTCGATGGAATAACTTACCCTCGAAGATTCCAAAGTGTTTAACGAGAGCGGATTCTCGTGGGTGATGTAGTCGTACTCTTTCCGATCTCAAGATCGTGTGGACGATCCTTCCGGCGCTGCGTTCGGCGGCGCTTCCATGATCACACGTTCGGTACTCGGCGAAGACCTTCCTCTCCTTGTTCCAACAGCGGAGGTTGTAGCACTCTCCTCGCGATTCGGCCTGCAGCGTGGTACCGAAGTAGAGGAGATCCATGAGCCTTAAGCCGGAGCGAGTATGGTGGATTATGAGAGAGGGCTATTAGTGGTCTAGAGATTAGACACACCAATTAGAAGGCTCTAAACCGCAGGCTAAAGCAATTAGAAGCTCTAAACCAAAGCGGCTCTAAACTGAGATTAGAGGTGGAAACTTGTGTGTCTCAAGGAGGAGCCTTGCCCTCCTTTTATGGGTGGAGGGCTAGGCGCGCCAGGAGGAGGAGTCCCTCCCAACTAGGCCTAGGGCTGGGGCGGCCTGGAGGTGGGACTCCTCCTCCAAGTTGGTTCCAACTCCTCTTGCTTGTTCCCACAGTTTCTTGTTTCCCACAGTTTCTGTTTTCCACGCTTCTGTTTTAGCCGTTTGACTTTCAAACTGGCAATTTGACTTTCATGTTTTGGAACAGCAAGAACACTTAGTACATGATGCAATCATTCAATGACACACTCATGTACCCTCCCCAGTCTTGGGACAATCCGAACCTTCTAGAACATTCAGATGAAAACACGGAATCATTCCCGAACTCAAAGCGGGACTTTCCTTATATGAATCTTATTCTCCGGACCATTCCGGATCACCTCGTGATATCCGGACCCCATCGAGACTCAACAACATTGGTCTCTTTCTCATAATACCATAACTACTCAAAACAACGTCGAATCCTTAAGTGTGTCTCCCTACGGTTCGTGAATTATGCGGACATGATCGAGACACTTCTCCGAACAATAACCAATAGAGGAATCTGAAATTCATATGGCTCCCACATATTTCTCGATTACTTTGCGATCGAATGAACCACTTACATACGATACCAATTTCCCTTTGTCTCACGATAGTTTACTTATCCGAGGTTATGATCGTCGGTATCTCTGCATACCTAGTTCAACCTCGTTCTGGATAAGTACTCTTTTCTTGTTCCGTGATATGTGATCCCTTGTGACCAAGTCACATGCTTGCAAGCCAATTGGATGACATTCCACCGAGAGGGCCAGTATATCTATCCGTCATGTGGATGGACAAATCCCACTCTTGATCCATGTGTTTCAACCAATACTTTCCGAACACTTAATGCCACCTTTATAGCCACCCAGTTACGGTGTGGTGTTTGATGTCATCAAAGCATCCATCCGGTAAAGGTGATATGCATGATCTCATGGTCGAAGGAATTAGGTTACTATGTATCAGAAAGCATATAGCAATTGAACTATTGAAATGACTTGATCTTTATGCTACTCTTATCAATAGGAGTATGTCCACCATATCATTCTCCTAACGATATGATCTTGTTGTTGATAACATCTCAATGTTCATGATATGGAAACCACAATCATTTAATCAACCAACAAGCTAGTGAAGTATAGAGGCTATACTAGGGACTTCAAATTAAGTTTACAAATCACACAAGTATTAATGTTTCCTTGTTAATACTATTATAGCATGAATATAAACATTTATCATAAACACAAAGATATAATAATAACTACATTTATTATTGCCTCTAGGGCATATCTCCAACAGTCTCCCACTTGCACTAGAGTCATCTAATCTAGATTACATGGTAATATCGAACACCCATGGCAGTTTGGTGTTGGTCATTTTGCCCTCGGGAGAGGTTTAGTCAACGGATCCGCCACATTCGGATATGTGTGTACTTTGCAAATCTTTATATCCCCATCCTGGATATGTTCTCGAATAAGCGTGAAAACGCAGCTTGATATCTTGACTTCTTGTGTGACCTTGGTTCTTGCGCATTGGCTATATGCCCATGTTATCACAGTAGATAGACATTGGGTCCAGCGCACTTGGAACCACACCAGCTCTGTAATGAACTCTTTCATCCATATCGCTTCTTGTGAAGCCTCTGAAGCAACCATGTATTCCGATTCAGTTGAAGATCTCGCCACAACGCTTTGCTTTGCACTCCTCCATTAACTGCTGCACCATTCAAAATAAATCATTATCCAGTTGTGATTTAGAATCATCCGGATCGGTGTTCCAACTAGCATCGGTGTAACCATTAACAACGAGTTGTTCATCACCTCCATAAGAAAGAACCATATCCTTAGTTCTTCTCAAGTACTTAAGGATGTTTTTGACCGCTGTCCAATGATCCACTCCTGGATCACTTTGATATCTGCTAGTTAAACTAACAGCATATGCAATGTCGGGTCTAGTACATAGCATGGCATACATTAGAGATCCTATGGCTGAGGCATAGGGAGTCTTACTCATCCTTTATCTATCTTCTGCCGATGTTGGACTTTGAGTTTTAATCAAGGTCGTATTGGGCAACATGGGCAAGAACCCTTTCTTGCTTTCTTCCATTCCAAACTTCTTTAGAACTTTGTCCAAATATGTACTCTGTGACAATGATATTTGGCGTTTCGATCTATCTCTATAAATCTTTATGCCTAATATGTGGTAGCTTCAAGATCCTTCATTGAAAACTATTATTCAAATATTCCTTGACACTATTAAGAAGGTCTACATCATTCCCAATCAACAATATGTCATCCACATATAGTATTAAGAATGCTCTGAGCTCCCACTCACTTTCTTGTAAATACAAGCTTCTCCATAAGTTTGTATAAAACCAAAACTTTGATTACCTTATCAAAGCGTTGATTCCAACTTCGGGATGCTTGCTTCAATCCATAGATGGACCGTTGAAGTTTGCATACCTTGTTAGCATCTTTAGGATCGACAAAACCTTTGGGTTGCATCATATACAACTCTTCATCAATATCTCCATTGAGGTATCTTGTTTTGACATCCATCGCCATATCTCATAATCATAATATGCGCGATTGCTAACATAATCCTCACGGACTTTAGCTTCTCTGGTGAGAAAGTCTCATCGTAGTCAACTCCTTGAATTTGTGAAACCCTTTTGCGACAAGTCGAGCTTTATAAACGATAACATTACCATCGACATCTGTTTTCTTCTTGAAAATCCATTTGTTCTCGTGACCTTCGGCCATCCATTAAGTCCACCAAAGTCCATACTTGGTTTTCGTACATGGATCCAATCTCGGTTCATGGATTCTTGCCATTTATTGGAATCTGGGCTCATCATTGCTTCCTCATATGTCTCGGGGTCATCGGTGTTGTCCACCAACATGACACTCATAACGGAATCATACCAATGCAGGTGGTACGAGTTCTCGTTGACCTCCGGGCTCTGCAACTTCAACCGAACTTTCATGATCATCATCATTAGCTTCCTCTCTAATTGGTGCGAGGCACCACAGGAACTTCTTCGGTCTTTGCGCTACTCAATTCGAGAGAAGGTTCGACAACCTCGTCGAGTTTTACTTTCCTTCCACTCACTTCTTTCGAGAGAAATTCCTTCTCTAGAAAGGATCCATTCTTGGCAACGAAGATTTTGCCTTCGGATCTATGATAGAAGGTATACCCAATAGTTTCCTTAGGGTATCCTATGAAGACGCATTTTTCCGCTTTGGGTTCAAGCTTGTCCGGCTGTAACTTCTTTACATAGGCCTCGCATCCCCAAACTTTAAGGAACGACAATTTAGGTTTCTTCCCAAACCATAATTCAAACGGTGTTGTTTCAACGGATTTAGACGGTGCCCTATTTAAAGTGAATGCGGCTGTTTCTAATGCATAACCCCAAAATGATAGCGGTAAATCTGTAAGTGACATCATAGAGCGAACCATATCTAAGAGTTCGATTCGACGTTCGGACACACCATTCTGTTGTGGTGTTCCGGTGTCAATTGTGAAAGTATTCCGCACTTCTTTAAATGCTCGCCAAACTCGTAACTTAGATATTCACCTCCACGATCGAGCGTAGAAATTTAATCTTCTTGTTACGTTGATTCTCTACCTCACTTTGAAACTCCTTAAACTTCTCGAAAGTTTCGGACTTATGTTTCATAAAATAGATATACCCATATCTACTCAAGTCATCTGTGAAGGTAAGAACATAACGATAACCACCGCGTGATGCTACACTCATTGGACCACACACATCGGTATGTATAATTTCCAATAAGTCCGTAGCTCGCTCCATCATACCAGAAAATGGAGTCTTAGTCATTTTTCCCATCAGACATGCTTCGCATCTTTCAAGTGATTCAAAATCAAGTGATTCAAGAAGTCCATCGGAATGGAGTTTCTTCATACGCTTCACTCCAATGTGACCAAGGCAGCGATTACATATAGGTCGAATTATCGCTTGATTTCAAACGTTTAGCCTCAATATTTTTGATATGTGTATTTCCACTATCGAGATTCAATAAGAATAGACCATCTATCAAAGGTGCATGTGCGTAAAACATATTACTCATATAAATCGAACAACCATTATTCTCTGACTTAAACAAGTAACCGTCTTGCAATAAACAAGATCCCGATATAATGTTCATGCTCAACGCAGGCACTAAATAACAATTATTTAAGTATAAAACTAATCCCGATGGTAGATGAAGAGGTAGCGTGCCGACCGCGATCACATCAACCTTTGATCCATTTCCCACGCGCATCGTCACCTCGTTCCTCGCTAGCTTCCGTTTATTCTGCGGCTTTGTTTGAGTTACAAATATGAGCAACCGAACCAGTATCAAATACCCAGGCACTACTACGAGTACTAGTGAGATACACATCAATAACATGTATATCAGATATACCTTTCTTCTTGATGTTGTCGTTCTTCAGATCCGCCAAGTACTTTGGGCAATTCCGCTTTCAGTGACCTTCTCCCTTGCAGTAAAAACACTCAGTTTCAGGCTTTGGTCCAACCTTGGTTTTCTTCGTCGGCGTGGTAACTTTCTTACCACCCTTCTTGAAGTCTCCCTTTTGCTTAGACTTGCCTTTCTTGAGTTTGGTGGTCTTATTGACCATCAACACTTGGTGCTCTTTCTTATCTCCACTTCTGCAGACTTTAACATAGCAAACAGTTCTGGCAACTCTTTGTTCATGTTCTGCATGTTGTAGTTCATCACAAAGTTCTTGTAACTTGGTGGCAGTGACTAGAGGACGCGGTAAATCCCCAAAGCATTAGGAATCACTATACCCAAGCTTTGAAGTTTGTTTGCGTGCCCAGACATCTTAAGCACATGCTCACTTGTGGCCTGCCCTCTTCCATCTTGCGGTTAAAGAACTTTTGAAGCCTCATAGCTTTCAATTGCCGCATGAGTCTCAAAATCAATTTGAGATCCTCGACAATATCATATGGTCGACTCTTCAAACCTTTTCAAGCTCGATTCTAAACCATACAAGATAGCACACTGAACTATGGAGTCTTGATTCTTCCGAGCAAGGTAAACATTCTTTACTTCATCGGAAGCATCACCGCAGTGGGTCACCAATGTGCATCCAAAGACATAGGTCAAATTACCACCGTGAGGACAATCCTCAAATTGCGGAACCAATCCCAAGTTGCTTCCGTTGTTTTTCAACTTTTCTTTCTCTAGGAACGCATTAAAATTGATGGTAGGGGCTGCCATTGATCTACAACATATTTGCAATAGTTTAGACTAAGTTTATGACAAATTGAGTTCAAATTAATTAATGAAATTAAACTAGGTGAACTCCCACTCAAAACAACATCCCTCACATTGTTTTAGTGATCACATGAACCAAATCCACTACATCAACACCGATCATCACGAGAGTTGATATAGTTTCAATGGCGAACAATCATCATGTTCATCATATCTTCTATACGATTCATGCTTTACCTTTCAGTAATCCGTGTTCGAGACCATGTCTGCATACATGCTAGGCTCACAAGATCAAACCTTAGTTTCGCATGAGCAAATCTAGCTTGCTCACGTTGTATGCACTTGCGTAATCTAACACACCCGATCATCACGTGGTGCTTGAAACAACAAGCTTTAGCAACGGTGCTAACTAAGGGCGAACACTTTATGATTTGAAATTCATGTGCATGAGGGATCATCTTATAATGCTACCGTCGTCTACTAAGCAATACAAGATGCATAAAGGATTAACATCACATGCAATTCATAATATGTGATATGATATGGCCTTTCTTCTTTGTGCTTCCGATCTCCATCTTCAAACACGAACATGATCTCCATCATTACCAGCATTGCATCAAGGTCAATGACGCTTCACCATGGTTGTCGTCCACCGGCTTCAACTATTACAACTACTTTGAATAGACACGGGTCTTAACGTAAATTAAAGACAACCATATGGCTCCGCCGTTGCCAACTTACAATAAGGAACATTGCATACATCAAATATAATCACAATCATGGCCATATCACATCATCAGACACCCCTGCAAAACAAAGTTAGACGCTTCTACTTTCTTTGCATATTTTACGTGGTTTGGGGCTTTCAATAAGTGTCGTTTTAACTTACGAACAAGAACCACAACATTGATACTAGCATTGTTGATTACCCGTTGTAAATTGGATCTTAACTATGCTAGGAGAAACAGGCACCCGCAAAGCCACTTATGCAATACAAGTTGCATGTCAAGCGTGGAGCAAGTCTCATGAACGATGTCATGTAAGGTTAGCCCGGGCCGCTTCATCCCAACATACCGCAAGATGCAAAGTACACAAAAAGCAATCGACAATAAAAGCATCAACGCCCACAATGACCATTGTGTTCTACTCGTGCAATAGATCTACATATAGACACGGCTCTGATACCACTGTAGGGGTTCGTAGCATGGAAACCAAAAAATTTCTATCGCATACAAACAAACAAGCCAAGATCTATCTACTAGATTGTAGCAACGAGTCGATGGAATAAATTACCCTCAAAGATTCCAAAGTGTTTAATGAGAGCGGATTCTCGTGGGTGATGTAGTCGTACTCTTCCGATCTCAAGATCGTGGACGATCCTTCCGGCGCTGCGTTCGGCAGCGCCTTCAGCCAGTCACACGTTCGGATTTCGACGAAGACCTTCCTCTCCCTTGTTCCAGCAGCGGAGGTTGTAGCACTCTCGCGATTCGGCGGACAACGGCGTGGTACCGAAGTAGAGGGAGATCCCAGGCTTCGCCTTAAGCCGAGTGAGTATGGTGGATTATGAGAGGGCTATTAGTGGTCTAGAGATTAGATACACCAATTAGAAGGCTCTAAACCGCAGGCTAAAGCAATTAGAAGCTCTAAACCAAACGGCTCTAAACCGAGATTAGAGGTGGAAACTTGTGTCTCAGGAGGAGCCCCGCCTCCTTTTATGGGTGGAGGGCTAGGCGCCAGGGAGGGAGGAGTCCCTCCCAACTCGGCCTAGGGCTGGGCTCCGCCTGGAGGTGGGACTCCTCCTCCAAGTTGGTTCCAACTCCTCTTGCTTGTTTCCCACAGTTCGCTTCCCACAGTTCTGTTTTCCAGTTTCTGTTTTAGCCGTTTGACTTTCAAAGCGGCAATTTGACTTTCATGTTTTGGAACAGCAAGAACACTTAGTACATGATGCAATCATTCAATGACACACTCATGTGCCCCTCCTCCCGGAGTGCCGGACAATCCGAACCTTCTAGAACATTCCCGATGAAAACACGGAATCATTCCCGAACTCAAACAGGACTTTCCTTATATGAATCTTATTCTCGGACCATTCCGGATCACCTCGTGATATCCCGGATCCCATACGAGACTCAACAACATTCGGTCTCTTTCTCATAATACCATAACTACTCAAAACAACGTCGAATCCTTAAGTGTGTCTCCCTACGGTTCGTGAATTATGCGGACATGATCGAGACACTTCTCCGAACAATAACCAATAGAGGAATCTGGAAATTCATATGGCTCCCACATATTTCTACGATTACTTTGCGATCGAATGAACCACTTACATACGATACCAATTTCCCTTTGTCTCACGATAGTTTACTTATCCGAGGTTATGATCGTCGGTATCTCTGCATACCTAGTTCAACCTCGTTACAGATAAGTACTCTTTTCTTGTTCCCGTGATATGTGATCCCTTGTGACCAAGTCACATGCTTGCAAGCCAATTGGATGACATTCCACCGAGAGGGCCCAGAGTATATCTATCCGTCATGTGGATGGACAAATACCACTCTTGATCCATGTGTTTCAACCAATACTTTCCGAACACTTAATGCCACCTTTATAGCCACCCAGTTACGGTGTGGTGTTTGATGTCATCAAAGCATCCATCCGGTAAAGGTGATATGCATGATCTCATGGTCGAAGTAATTAGGTTACTATGTATCAGAAAGCATATAGCAATTGAACTATTGAAATGACTTGATCTTTATGCTACGCTTATCAATAGGAGTATGTCCACCATATCATTCTCCTAACGATATGATCTTGTTGTTGATAACATCTCAATGTTCATGATATGGAAACCACAATCATTTAATCAACCAACAAGCTAGTGAAGTATAGAGGCTATACTAGGGACTTCAAATTAAGTTTACAAATCACACAAGTATTAATGTTTCCTTGTTAATACTATTATAGCATGAATATAAACATTTATCATAAACACAAATATATAATAATAACTACATTTATTATTGCCTCTAGGGCATATCTCCAACATATTGTGACGCATCCAAGATCGGTCTCGGATGTGTGCTAATGCAAGAAGGCAGCGTTATATCTTATCTATCTCGACAACTGAAGCAGCATGAGCAAAACTGCCCAACCCATGACCTCGAACTCCAGCCGTAGTTCTAGCCCTGAAAACATGGAGACATTACCTGATGGGAAACCGTTGCAAGATTTATTCGGATCACAAGAGCCTAAAGTATATATTCACTCAGAAGGAGCTGAATATGAGGCAGAGAAGATGGATTGAGCTAATCAAGGATTACCATCTGGACATTCACTATCACCCTGGTAAAGCCAATGTGGTAGCCGATGCCCTTAGCAGATTACCGTGCCGCTTGAACTCCATGATTTTGAAGGAGCAACCAAGTTTGCACAAAGAGATAGAAGATTTTCGAATATAATTAGTAAGTGAAGGATTTTTGGCTAGCATAGAACTCCATCCCACTTTGATCAGTCAGATTAAAGAGGCGCAGAAGGGAAATGCTAGTATTGACGGAATCAAGTGTCTTATCGGTACAGGCAAAGTACCCGGATTCACCGAGGACGAAGGAGTTCTGTGGTACAAAGGACGCCTTTGTGTACCAGCAGATTCTGAGTTGAAAGAATTTATCTTGAAGGAGGCTCATGATACTCTTTATTCTATCCATCCCGGAGGAACCAAGATGTATCAAGATTTAAAAGAGCAATTTTGGTGGCATAAGATGAAGAGAGAAATCGGAAGCTATATCGCCAAGTGTGATATTTGTCGTGAGTCAAGGGACATCAAAGACTCATGGATTGTTGCAACCATTGCAGATTCGGAATGGAAATGGGATTCCATTGGAATGGAATTTATCATCGACGCCTACTTCTAGTAGGAAATGACTCTATCTGGGTCATAGTGATGATTGTCCAATGTCGCCCATTTCTTACCCGAAGACCACATATCGAGTTCAAACTAGCGAGTTGTACATCGCTAGAATCGTTAGTTTGCATGGAGTCCCCAAGAACATCGTATCGGATCGAGGAACTCGGTTTACCTCGAGATTACGAAGAAAGTACAAGAAGGTTTAGGAACTCGCTTAGATTTCGATCGCTTATCACCCTCAGACCGATGGACAAACAGAGCGAGTAAATCAAATACTCGAAGATATGCTAAGAGCATGTGTGTTAGAATATGGATCCAAGTGGGAAGACTGTCTGTCATTTGCAGAATTTTCATACAAAAACAGTTATCAAGCCAGTTTGCAAATGGCCCCATTTGAATTCATGTACGGAATAAAGTGTCGCACCCCTTTGAACTGGTCGGAAGTAGGAGAGAGTCAGATTTTCGGACCCGACATCCTACGAGAAGCAGAAGAGAAGGTTCACAAGATTCGTGAGCACCTCAAGACAGCCCAATCTAGAAAAAAGAGTTACGCCGACAAGAGACGTAGAGACCTCGCCTTCAACATAGGAGATTTTGTTTATCTGAAAGTGTCGCCATTGAAGGGAATGCAGCGTTTCCAACTCAAAGGAAAGTTATCCCCCGGATATATCAGACCTTTCAAGATTCTGAACCGTCGAGGAGAAGTATCGTATCAATTGGAACTACCCGAAGAGATGTCAGCCGTGCACAATGTGTTCCATATCTCATTACTTCGCAAGTGTCTCGAAGTCCCCGAGAAGACCGAAGTGTTCAAAAATATCGACCATCGGACCATAGAGATCAACGATGACCTGACATGTCCCCTTTGAACTGGTCGGAAGTAGGAGAGAGTTAGATTTTTGGACCCGACATCCTACGAGAAGCAGAATATAAGGTTCACAAGATTCGTGAGCACCTCAAGACCGCCCAGTCCAGACAAAAGAGTTACGCCAATAAGAGACATCGAGACCTCGCCTTCAACATATGATATTTTGTGTATCTGAAAGTGTCGCCATTGAAGGGAATGCAGCGTTTCCAACTGAAAGGAAAGTTAGCCCCTAGATATATTGGCCCCTTCAAGATTCTGAACCGTCGAGGAGAAGTGTCGTATCAATTGGAACTACCCGAAGAGATGTCAGCCGTGCACAATGTGTTCCATATCTCATTACTTCGTAAGTGCCTCGAAGTTCCGGAGAAGACTGAAGTATTCAAGAACATTGATCACCGGACCACAGAAATCAACGATGACCTGACCTATCCCGAAGTACCCATCCGTATTTTGGAAGAAGCCTTCAGAACTACCCGAACCCGAAGCATCAAGTTTCTCAAGATTCAGTGGAGCAACCACACAGAAGAGGAAGCTACCTGGGAGCGCGAAGATCACATCAGGATAGAGTTTCCCGATCTCTTCAAATCCTAGGTAATCTTTTCGTCCTTTTTCAAATCTCGGGACGAGATTTTGTTTAAGGGGGGAAGGTTTGTAACATCCCAAAAATACTAAACTTGGATCATCAAACTCTAATCATCAAAATTTAGGAGTAACAAAAACTTTTCCAAATAAAAATATGAAAGCATGCATGTGTGTATGCATTCCAATTTGAATTCTTTTGAATTGCCTTGTTTATGTGTTTATTTGCTTGTAAATGGATGCTTAGGTGAAATAAACATCATCTAAACATTTCCCACACTTTTCCCAAAGACAAGTAAATCAAAACAAATAAAATAAGGGAATGGTCATTTTGAACAAATTAACTCCCATGCCTACTTTGGCTGTCTCAAACTTTCAGAACCTAACGAAAACTTTTCTGGATCTTTGCACCCCTTGATTGTACTCATAACAAAGTATCAAGGCCCACTTTGTGATCATCCAGAAACTTTCAACTGCATAGTTTAAATGATAATTCAAAATTGAATCTTTATCATATGGGAAGATCCCACTTTTTCAAAAACCACTCAAACAAGCTCAACTTTCAAAACCCAAGCATCTGCAGACTCACCAGCACCAATCTAGCACACCCACCAAAAATCTTTTCAAAATTCAAAACATGAATTCATGCGGCCATTTCATCAAACACTTGGCAGACCCAAATCAAACAAAATCAAAACACTATAGTGTGTAGTGTTTTGAGCCTAACTGGTTCCCTATCTAGCTCACAACCATCTCAGTAGATCATCTAGCAAGATTAACCAAGCACTAGCACCACTGTGAGCTTGCCAAAACCATCAATGGTGAACAGCCGAAGCCACCCTTGCCACTCCAGTGTAGACAGCAAGCTAGGAAGGAAACTAGCCATGCCAACCTTGTCTGGGAGATCACCCATGCCTCACCGCCTCTCGACCAGCCACCTCGAAGACACCGACCAGAGCACCCGAACGCCACGCCCATGCCTCGCCAACCGTGCAGAGCATGCCAGCGCCACCGACCGAAGCCCACGCATCGCCGCCGCCGGCGTGCATACATGATCGCCACCGACCCAGGAGACCGCCAGACATCCCCATTAGCCGCCCCATGCCGCACAGCCACCGCTCGCCGTCGAAGACGCCGCCTCTGTCGCGCAGAGCGTCGCGTGTTCCAGACCAACCCGCACCGCCCCACGTCTCGCCACCGTATCGTTGAGCATCGCCAGGAACACCGCATCCCCCTACCTTCGCCCATGCCAATAGCCGTCTGTACCATCGCCGACGAGCTCACCGTCGCCTCGGTCCCTCGCCGACTATAAATAGAGGCCACCCCCAGCCGAATTGAGCACACCATTCTACTCCCCTCTCCTCACTCATCGTGCCACACCATTCCCGGAGCAAGGCGAGCACCACCTCGTCGGAATTTCACCGGAGCCCACCGTCTCTGGAGAAGAAGGGAGCCAGCGATTGGAGCCGCCCTAGGAGGAGCCACCAGTACCAGGAGATTCGCCGTCGTTGACTTTGTCGTTCGACCGCCTCGCCGACCCTCACCTACACCCCGGTGATCCCCAGCAACCCCCACTGGCCGCGCTAGGTTTCTGTCTCGCCGGCGTTGCCCAACGTCAACGATGACTCCCAGCCGTTGGATTAGAACCAGATCGAACGCATCATCCACATACCGCCGCACCCCTGTCTCGACGAGTGGGGATAGCCATAAGCATGGAGCGCTACGCTTAGCAGGCCGGCCCGTTAAATTTTCCCGCGCAGCCCAGCTATTTGAATTAAAACTTTTCCATTTTATTTCAAACTCACTTCTGTAACTAGTTTCAAAAATCAACCCAGATCGAATCAGAGCATCAAATTGAATGAAACCAATTTTGTTAGAAAGGTCTGGGAATGCTGAATCCAAGCCCGTTGGATTCAAGTCATTTCGATCTATAGATCACCCATGGTAAAAATAACAAGGCAGAAGCTTTTCTACATTCAATATTTTTTCAAATATAAACCAAAATAGATTTTGAGTTGATTCCAACTCTCAAAAATCACATTTAACCATACCTTTCAGAATATATATAAATATATTGGTTTACTTACAGAAATAATGTTCAAGTAATAAAAGAATGCCCCATAGGCATTTCTAGTCACTTTATTTAATTAAAATAAAAGGGTAAAACCTTATTAAATTGTGACACCACTTTAAATCATATTCCCATGGACTAAAATATGTGGTGATGACATGTGTCAACATGATCCCATGTTTGGTTTGGAGAATATTAAATCTTAAGTAGTTTTTCAATGAGTAGAAATTAATTTTCTAAAAATAAAAGGAATTAAACCAAGCTTTAATCTTGTAATCTTAGATGATGTTAGATCATCTATAAGACCCTTGTGTGTGATGCTTGCAAGTAGTTAAGTATTGTTTGGTGATTGTGTACCTCGTATTTATTTATAGACGCTAGTACCAACCAAGGATACGAGGAGGAAGGAGGATTCTACGAAGAAGAAGCCGAGGAGAACTTCAACCACTGCTCTGCACAAGGCAAGCTAACACTTGCAATTTAGCAAGCTTATATTGACACTAATGCAAACCTAATAATACCAGTTGAATGTGCAAGCTAGCACTTGCAAGATACTCTACTGATGCAACAAACCACTATTTGTTACAATACCAACTATATGCCTTAAGCATATATGATCATATCCACTTGATAAACCAATCCTAGTTTTGATTGCAAGCTTCTTACTTTATTTCTTTATCAAATCTCTTACTTAGAGTTTACTTAAGAGACTTGTAGATACTAAAAAGATAAGAGAAGGTTCCATAAAGAGCATAAAATTTGGCCTAAGTTAGATAATCTTGATGTCATCCTAAGGCATGAGATTGAACTTAATTAAAACTCCACTAGTTTACCACCCCTCATTAGTGCTTACCCCCACCTGTAGATGCTAGTGCTAAGCATAAAACTTGATCAACTTTAGATGGGAATACTTGGTGGAAAAATGGTTATGAAAACCTTGGAATGATGGATCATTCTATTGAAATGTTTTGGACATGTGTTTCTGAACACGTGATGATTTTGGTGATGAAAATGTTGAGGCATGAGCCTTAGCCCTTTATAAAACTGATGGTTGTCTGGATGCGATACCATTCCAATTATATCGTACAACCACAATACCCGAAGATTGGGTAGGGCTTGGATGGAAACTTATATACCTTAGTATTAGTTCCCTCACGGCCAAGGTCTGAGCTGAGGCTACCTTGTGAAGATTGTCCACATGTGAAGTACCCAAGATGACAGTTGGTCATGGTTGGGAGGCCAAACTCACAGGAGAGGTGCTTATACTAGGGCGTGTAATTGAAAGGTTAGGATTGATTATCCGCATACTCAGTATGGTGAATTCAGGATTTGTTCCTGACGGATGCATCGAATGTTGTGGTGAAAGTGTACAATCTCTGCAGAGTGTCAAACTATTCGAATAGTCGCGTCCGCGGTTATGGACAGTTGGAGTGGCCATACTGTTCCCCCGTCAGACTTTTCAAAATGACTTGTGAAATGAAGTGAGACTTTGACTTGACCACAACAGGGTTATGATATGAAATACAAGTTCCCATTTTAGAGTTATAAAACTTCAACTAGCATTCGTTTCTCCTACACTTAGTAGAGATAAATCTGGCTTTTGCAAAACAACCCTAGAGCCTAGTGTCCTATTATCAAAAACCCCTTTCACTTGCTAGTACTAGTTTGCGAGTACTTAAAGAGTACTCATGGCTTTGTCCCTGGCTATTCCCATGGCCAGACTATGAAGAGGAGTACCTGGAGGACGGACCCCAGGAAGGTTATGACAACTAGGATCATCTCCCATCGTCATCATTGCCTGACCCGAAGATGGAGCTTCGCCTACGCTACCGTTATTATTATGTATTCCGCTGCTTGATGTTGTATTAAGAACTGGATCATGAGATCCCTATTTGTGTAAGAACTTATGTACGGTTTGTAATGGATGATGTACTATGGTATCCAATTCTGTTATGTCTCACAAAAATGGTAATCCTGGTATTGCGATGTATGGCATAACAGGCATCTGGGATTAAAAATCCGGGTGTTGACAGGTAACGAGGTTGAACTAGGTATGCAGAGATACCGACGATCAGACCTCGGATAAGTAAAATATCACGAGACAAAGGGAAATTGGTTCCGTATGTAAATGGTTCATTCGATCACAAAGTAATCATAGAAATATGTGGGAGCCATATGAATTTCCATATTCCTCTATTGGTTATTGATCGGAGAAGAGTCTCGATCATGTCTGCATAATTCACGAACCGTAGGGAGACACACTTCAGGATTCGATGTTGTTTAGTAGATATGGAATGTGAGTAAAGAGACCGGATGTTTTTCGGAGTCTCGAATGGGATCCAGGATATCACGAGGAGATCCAGAATGGTTCGAAGAATAAGATTCATATAAGGAAAGTCCAATTTTGGAGTTCGGGAATGATTTCGGTGTTTTCACTGGGATATTCTAGAAGGGTCTAGAAGGTTCACTGATCCAGAAGGGGAAGGGTACATGGATGTGTCATGACAAAGTGTAATGGTTGCATCATGTTCTAGGTCACTTGGCTGGACACTTGGAAGAGAGAAATCAAACTCTAATTTGAAAGTCAAAAAGGCAGTTTGAAAAAGTCAAATCCCAATATGGTTTCCGAGTTAGGGAGGGTTTCTAAGTTAGGGAGGGTTTCTACCTGGGTTGGGAACACCCTTGGACGCCTCCCCACCTATATAAGGAGCGGTGGGGGCGCACCCCAAGGTATCCCCCTTGCCCTAGGCGCCCAAGAAACCCTAGGTTGACCGCCGCCCCCTCTCTAGTTGCGACCAATCTAGATCTCCTCTAAACCGCTACCGACTAGCTAAACTCTAGTTGCTAGCTACCTCTAAACCTCGGCCATCTAAATCCTAGATCGCCGGGCTCCCTCTACTCCACCATACTCGCTCCGTCTTAGGCGAATCCCTACGGGATCTCCCCTCTACTTCCGACACCACGTCGTCGTGCTGCCGAAATTGCGAGGAGAGAGCTACAACCTCCGATGCCTCCTGGAGCAAGGGAGAGGAAGGTCTTCATCGAGTACCGAACGTGTGATCGATTGCGGGAGCGCTGCCGGAACACGGCGCCGGAAGGATTGCCTACGCGATATTGAGATCCGCAAGTGAACGACTACATCACCCACGAGAATCTACTCCCGTTAACCGCTTTGGATCTTTGAGGGTTAGTACTCTATCGACTCGTTGCTACAATCTAGTAGATAGATCTTGGCTTGTGTGTGTTAAAGCGATAGAATTTTTTTGTTTTCCATGCTACGAACCCTTATAGAAAGCACAAAGCAATAAGCATAGGAAAGCAAAACAAGTGCAACTTCAAAATATTCAACATAGAGAGGGGAAACTTAATATTTTTGAGATGCATAAAACCATGTTTCCCTCTCTCATAATAAATTTCAGTAGCAACATGAATAAAATTAACAATATAACTATCACATAAAACATTCTTATCATGAGCCACATGCATAAAATAATTATTACTCTCCACATAAGCATAGTCATTCTTATTAATTGTAGTGGGAGAAAATTCAACAAAATAGATATCTTTATTATTCTCATCACCATAATCATCAAATATAGGAGGCATATTATAATCACAATTAATTTTCTCCTCAATAGTAGGTGGACTAAAAATATCATATTCATCATTGCAATCATCATACATTGCAGGTATAGTATCATCAAAGTAAATTTTGTCCTCCGTTCTTGGGGGACTAAAAAGATCATGCTCATCAAAACCAGCTTCCCCAAGCTTACACTTTTCCATAGCATTAGCAACAATGGTGTTAAAAAAGTTCATACTAACAACATTTCTATTAGCATGCAAAAAAGTTCCATAGGTTTTTAAATTTTCTTTTCGAACAACTCATGTTCTAACTTGGGAAAAATACTATAAAGCTCTCTATTTTTTTGTTTTCCATTAAGCCTAACTAGTGAAAACAAGAAACAAAAAGAAAAAATTGCAGAATCTAAAGGAAATAACTTCGATCACTCACACACCAAGAGGATGTGAGTACCTTTTACCTTACCTCCCTGGCAACGGCGCCAGAAAATAGCTTGATATCTACACACTTCTATTCTTGTAGACAGTTGTTGGGCCTCCAAGCGCAGAGGTTTGTAGAACAACAGTAAGTTTCCCTTAGGTGGATTACCCAAGGTTTATAGAACTTAGGGAGGAAGTGGTCAAAGGTATCCCTCTCAAGCAACCCTGCAATCAAGATACAAGAAGTCTCTTGTGTCCCCAACACACCCAATACACTTGTCAGGTGTAAAGATGCACTAGTTTAGCGAAGACATAGTGAAATACAAGTAATATGGATAATTATAAGTGGTAATGGTGCCATAAAAGAGCTTCTGACGGGAAGGAAAAGACTAAAGGCAAAAAGATGGAAGCAAGCAAACATGTAATAGATCTAGTTGTGAACGGTGTTTCAATGTTTAGAAACAAGGCCTAGGGATCATACTTTCACTAGTGAACACTCTCAATAAATATATTCTCTTTATGATACTACCCTAAACTACTCTCCGGTTGGACACTCTAATCTATGGTAGGGCTACAAAAGCACACCTCAAAGTCTGCCTTCCCCATCTAGATAACCCCACACTGTCACCTTGAGCGCTAGATGGTTCCAACAAATACCACAATTTCATAAAGACATCCAACTCTAAATATAACTCATGACAAGTACTTATAAACTCTAGCCTAAGTGCCACCACAGAGCACACGTTGTCACTTTCACACACGTGGGGAGAGTAGAGATCTATTGAAGCACTTGAGTAGCAAGGTAGATCTACTTGATTACAAAGCTCATGACCACAACAAGATCATGCATAGAGAGAGATGAACACATAGCTACCGGTAGAGCCTTTAGCCTCGAGGAAGAACTACTCCCTCGTCATCATGGGAATCAACAACGGCGATGGAGATGGTGGTGGAGATCGATGGAGATGGCTCCGGGGGCACTTCCCCGTCCCGGCAGGGTGCCGGAACAGAGACTTCTATCCCCTGAATTTCCTCTTCGGTGGTGGCGATGCTACGGAGGTTTTCGTGGATTTAACCCAGATTATTTAAGGTTTTTGGGTCAAAGGCTTTTTATAGGCGAAGGAGGCAAGGTCGATGGAGGGCCAAGGGCCCACACCCCCTATGGGCGCCACTAGGGCTGGCCCGCGCCCACCTAGTATGTGGCCACCCTGGTGTCTTCCTCCATCTCTGCTTCGTGGTTCTGTGTCGTGCCTGGTAAAATAATGACTTTGGCTTTTGTCCCATCCAATTCCGAGAATATTGATTTTCTGCCTTGTCTGGAACTAAAAACAGAATAAAACAAGCAACTAGCACCGTGGCATCTTGTTAATTGGTTAGTACCAGAAAACATATAAAACACCTCAAATTATAGACAAAGCAAAATAAAGTAGATACTAAACAAGCATGGAACATCAAAAATTACGTTTCTGACGTATCAGATAGATAGCCGTACTATCAAAAGGGGCTCTCAAGCGGGCGTCTCAATCACATCGTTCAAAGAGAGATCAAACATTTGTATTCATAGCATCATCTTTCTTGGTTGTTAGTTGGTTCTTGTCCATGAGAGGATCTAGAGCTTGTGGTTATCATCATAACAAGCTCTAGTTTATTAAATAAGGATTTCCCTTGCATATCTTATTGTGGTTGTTGACCTTGCGAGTTTTTTGGCTCCACACCTTGAGAGATACATCACATATATATTAATGGTATTTTATCCCTTGGTGATACCCAATATTTTCAACATAATTGCTTTCTACATGTTGTTACCTTTCCATAAAAATTAATTTCATCTCATTTGGAGTTCGGACGCGAAAGTTATTGCAGTTTTGATTTCTGAAGTTTTGACTGGAAGTTCCGGCTACCCACCGGTAGTACCGCTAGGGCATTTTGCCGCCGGTAGTTCCGATGGAAGATCTGGTTCTTCTTCCGCTCACGTACTGTATCCTCCCTGTCTGGTTTGTTGTATTTGACGAAATTTGGATTGGAAGTTGCACCAAAAATTCTGCTCGGGCCTAGTTGCCGCCGGAAGTTCCGATTGAAAATCCGGCTCTCGTTCCACTCACGTACTATAACCTCTGTGTTTATATTCTCTATTTGACGGAACTTCGGTTTTCAACCTTGAACAATCTAGGCTTTTGAGTACCACAATCATCGGCAAGCATGAGAGGGAAATGATCCAACAAAGATGAGGATAGAGCATTGAGAACATGAGTGTCCAAGGTGAGGTCCCATTCGGAGTTGCAATAGAAGGCATCAAGCTTGCAAATGGTGGGGGTTTTGCCTCTCGCTCGACCAAGTGAAGCATTGGTTTTGCAAATGAATTCCGTTTAGCTCGCAATCTTGAAAGGTTGCACATAAGCGGTTGGGTTGATATGACTACGATTTTTATTGCGCTTGTTCTTATCTCACGCACGTCTATTGACTGAAGTCTCCTAGGGCTAACCAACGAACCCCATGTGTGGCTTTTGGCCAAGGAGCTCAGTGATTTTTTTCGTCTTTGCGGCTCGAGTGGGTTGGACCATAGACCATGTCCGTCTCCAGAAATTCGAGACCTCTGTACGAAACACAAAACAGGGCCCTATGCTTTGCAAAATCTCACATAAGAGTAAAATGTACTCCCCCTTTATTATATAACTTCAATATGTGTTTTTTTGTACAATATATAAAAATGTATCAAACATTAATTCCTCTAAAGGTACGACTATAGCATATGTTCTTTCTAGTGAAAAGCTACTACTATTCGTTTTCTTTTATATGCTTGGAAACACTAGAGTCGTAGTTTCTATTTCTAGAAGACATGATTAATCCTACTTTGTAAGAAAACTGAATTCAAATACATACATAAACTTTAGCCTTATAAGATAACATAATAGTAGAAAAAGTCAAGAAACTAGTTGACCAAACATATCTCTCGGAACGGAACTTTCGAAAGATGGTTGTTGGGCCTTTCACTGTGTAGCCAGTACCAATTGCCCAAAAATGTGCCACATTACTACCGTTGCCAAATGAAAAAATTGTGCCACCAGTTTCACAGCGTAGGGCACGGCTCGGTGTAAAAGGAGGTGACCCCATATTGATTAATACAAATGTATATTTTAAATTAACCGAGCGCCTCTTCTGGCGGTGCATCGCATGAGAAGACAAGGTTTGCACCATGCAGCTTATTGTTTATTCCTTTCATGAATCTTGTATCGGAGCAAGTAGGTGCATCGGTGCTCACAATTTTTTACATGGCATCGGCTGAGCAGTGTGGGGGACTGGCGCCATTTGTGGAAAAACGAATTTGGCACCGAGGCAAAGGTATGCTGTGGAAGGCTTAACAGCGGCAAGCCAGGACGAATCCCACAAGGAGCATGGCGGCAGCAAATGGCGTTTGGAACTACCGATCAGGATTTTAGGAGAAAAAGTACGAGATAGTGCCTACCCATAATGGGCCACCGGACTTGTAGGATCGGGACAAGGCCCTACCCCCCAGAATTTGCTGAAAAATTGAGAGTTCCACTGAACGGACTGGAATTTAACCTGGCCTGCCGCTGGCAACCGGGGCCCTCAAGTTTTGGGCGCCATATGCGGTCTCCCAGCTCGCACTTGATCTTGGACGCGCCTGTCATAGACCAAGTAATCTTGAGATGGCCGTCACCCGGGGGATCAAACCGTTTCATCCCCCGGCTCTGCTGTATATACACGTTGTGGACACCGCACTAGACCCTACCCACGCCTTATCCTCTTGTCTCATCTTCTTCACCGCAAAAGGACCAAAGAAACCAGCGCCTCCGTCGCTTGCCGCCGGCCCGAGTGTATCTCCTGCGCGCCTCTGCTCCTCCAGCAACGCGCCTCTGCTCCTCCCCCTTCGTTTCTCTCCACCTCCCTCGCCGTCGCATGCCCCAAGCCTGTCGTCGGACATCCCGTGAAGCCCCACACCGGCACCGTTGTCGCCTTCGTCGATGGCGAAGGTCGCAAGGCAGTCGCGGCAAGGGAAGTCCCAGACTGGATCCCTTTCAAGAGGAGGGCGTGCCGTACCCTCGCCTGGCCGCGCCGTGCCCCGAGCATGGCCGTCGGTGCAACGCCGCACACCATTGTTCCCCGAAGCACATCCCGCCGCTGCACAGCCCGCAGGTCGCACAACCTTCTCGCCTGCAGCTCCAGTAGCCACACGCCCCTGCAGCTCCGCCCGTGTATCTCGCCATGGTCATATGGAGCTCCGGGCTGTTCATGGGATTGTGCTGCCGCGCCAGTGATTGTGCTAGGAGATGCTACCGACGACGGACAACTTCGCTACAAATGGCGTCCGATGTTGTTACCATAGATTAGATTGCTTGCTACATGAGTTGACCGGTGTCGCTACTTTTGTATTTGTCTACGAACGTTTTGCTATTTTATCCTATTATTTTTGCTATATATTTTTTGCTACTTTCGTATAACTTTTTTGCTATAACCAATCCTACTATTTTGCTACGGGTTCTCCGACAAATCTCCGGCGATATCCTTTTGCTACATTAGAAAAAATATTCTGCTACACTCGTTTTGTGTATTTTCTACAATGGCGTAAATTGTTTGCTACGAGGCATCCAACGATATTTTTTCCGGCGAGTCTTCGGCGAAGTCGGTTTTGCTACATTAGCACAAGTTTCTTGCTAGATGCATGGCCAAGTCGTCTATTTTATATTTTCTGGACCGAATCGTTTTTTGCTACATGTAGCAAAAACGAGACTATTTGTGGCAAAAAACGGGTATGTTTGTAGCAAAAACGGGATTTTGGGGATTTTTAGGAACACGTGTCAGCTGGAGACCCGGGGGATTTTAGGGAAATATCCTCCGGGAGACGCGTAGTACGACCCTTAAAGTTAGGGATGTGGACATTTGCCGATAAGCAAAATTCGGTGATATGCACTTGAGAGATCTCAACCACGGGATCATCCCTGCATGACTAGTATAATCGTCGCGCACTAGCCGTCATAGGTCCCTCCTTGTTGCCGGCATAGCGCTTCGGCTGGGATCATCTTCCGCACCGTGGGGCACAGCGGGCACAGCGCTTCGGCTGGGATCATCTTCCGCATGGGACTTCCGCTTGTCGCCGGCAAACGTGTGGCCTCTGGCCTCGTGCTCAGGCTCGGTGCCTTCGACTGCGTCCTCGACAACGCATCGTGTTTCACTGGTAACACCTTCCCCGCCGGCGGCTCCATCATGCATTTTGGGGACATCCATGTCTACGTCGCCACTGTCGCAGAGGGTTTCCCCAGCGTGGTCACCCCCGTCCTCGACGTGCCCCTCGCCCGCGTCTCAGCCACAGGGGGGAGTTGCGTCGAAGTCATGATGGTGAACGCTCGCGAAAATCATCGACAGACCCAAGAACGTCGTGCAGGAGGAGAAAACTCCGCGCCTGAGCCGGAGCAAGACTCGCTCACCGCCTCCATCCAGCACCTGCGCACTCCGGTCGTCGTCGAGACGGATCCAGCTACTGCGGCGGCAGCGCTCGAAGCCACACGCCAGAAGCTCCTGGAGGAAGCCACCAAGGTCGCGGCTAACCAGCGTCGGCTGAACGCAACCGTGCATGAGTACAACGCCGCCCATGGATTCGTCAGGAAGATCCAGACCGGTAGCGACCAACCGAATCGATCGCGCCGAACTCACATGCAGTGTGGCGCGACCTGCCTCAAAGACTCCCGCCAAGAACATGAGGGCGGCTGAGGCGGCGGCCGCAGAGCTGAAGCACCTGGAGGGCGAGGAACTTCGTCGCCATCAGGAGCGTGTGCAGCTCCTCGTGGCCACTGCTAACAAGCAGCAGGCTGAGGGCGTCCCCAGCCAGGTGGGCAACTCCCGCGATATCGTCGTCCGCAAAGGCGCGGACCAAACAGCGCACGGAGGAAGCAAGAACCAGCAAGCCTCTTCTCCAGGAGGGGTCGGGCAAAACAGCCGCCCGCGTGGCGAATCTGGCAACCGCGGTCGTCACAACCGTGACGCCGCAGCCTCCAGTGTTAGTCGCGCAGGCGGAGCCTCCCAGGGGAAAAAGACGCGAGGGCCGGAGGAGGAAGCAGACACCAACAAGGACCCGCCTGCGTCACATCTGAAGTGCCGGCTCGGTCCTCGAGAACCAGCTGATGCGCGGGAGCGCATCGACCTCCTAGTGCAGCCACGCACCCTGGAGGAGGAGAGTCCGGCTGGCCCAAAGTGTTTTGGCCCGCGCATCCGGAACGAGCCATTCCCGAAAGGATTTTCGCTCCCAAGAGACACGCCAAAGTACAACGGGACCGTCAAGCCTGAGGATTGGTTGGTCGATTACACCACCGCGATGGGAATCATCAATGGCAACCTCCGCTTGGCCGTCCGCTACGTCCCCCTCATGCTCGTCGACTCGGCGAGGACGTGGATCAACAGCCTCCCCAACAACAGCATCAACGCATGGTTGGACTTCGAAGAGGCGTTCATCCGCAACTTCACCAGAACGAACAAACGGCCAGGTCGACCTCGTGAGCTCGCCCTCTGTGTGCAAAGCAAGGACGAGTCGGATCGCGCCTACCTCACCCGGTGGACCAGCATGCACAATTCGTGCGAAGGGGTGCATGAGCACCAGGCGATAGACTTCCTCACCAACGTCTGCCGAGACGGCACCATGCTGAAGCACAAACTCAGCCGGGCAGACCCGCAAACCATGGATCAGGTCATGGCCATCGCAGACAAGTACGCCACCGCGGACGCGGCAATGAAGAAGCCTATCGTGGTGGAAGACCAGGGCCAAATCGTCACGGACGAGCAGGCAGAGCGTCGTCAGCTGGGTGACCATCATCCCAGGCGGCACGGTCACGACAACCGCCACGGCAAGAGGAAAGACGGCCAGCCGGATAGCCAGTACGGTACCAAACAGGTAGCCGCGGTGCATGAGGATCCGTCTGCAGGAGGCAGTCGGAGGCAGAGGCCGGATGACAGATCACCTCGGTCTAAGTACACCATCGAGTCCATGCTCGATGGGCCGTGCAAGTTTCACACTGGCGGAAACAAGCCCGCCAACCATACGACTCGCCAATGCAGCTGGACAAAGAAGATGGCCGAAGCCGGTGGACTCCACCACCACCACCTCCACCGCCAGCCGGAACCCCACCGGATAATAGGGAACGGCGAAACCGCCGCGAGGATGACGAAGATGGTTACCCGCGGCAGGTGGGTAATTACCACATATTCCTAGCGGAGCCGGAAACGAAGCATGGCAAGCGGAGACGTGAGGCGGAGGTGAAATCAATCGTCCCACCCGTTCCCCAGTACCTGCACTGGTCCGGTCAGGCGATCACCTAGAGCAAGGAGGATCAGCCGGCCGTGTTACCAAGCCCTGGTAGCTACGCGCTGGTCCTGGATCCCATCATCATCTCCAAGAAGCATTCATGCCGCTTCTCTCGGGTGCTGATCGATGGAGAGAGCAGCATCAACCTCCTTTACCGGAGCAGCCTCGAGAGATTGGGCATCAGCGAGTCCCAGCTGGAGCCTTCAAGCACTTCGTTCCATGGAGCAGTATCGGGGCCGTCGCACTCTCCCATCGGCATGATCCGGCTGGATGTCATCTTCGGCAGCAAGAACAACTTCCGCCGCGAGCCAATTTGGTTCGAGGTCATGAATCTCTCCAGCGCCTACCACGCCATACTAGGGCGCCCAGCTCTGACCAAGTTCATGGGAGTACCGCACTACGCATACGTCAATATGAAGCTGCCAGGCCCAAAGGGAGTGATCACCATTGACGGATGCTACAAGCGTTCGATCGAGTGCGCCTCAGACGACTCCAAGATGGCCGAAGCAATGATCATCGCTGAAGAGAAGCGTGTCATAATGCAGAACGTGGCCCTCAGAAGGACATGCACCGGAGAGCCCAAACCGGCTGGAGAATCGCAGTTCAAGCCCTCGCAGGGAACAAGGAAGATCTTGCTGAACGAGGAAGACCCAATCAAGTTCGTCCTGGTCAGAGACGGCCTGGACAACAAATAGGAAAGCGCGCTCGTCGAGTTCCACCGTGAGAATCGGGACATTTTCGCATGGTGCCCCAAAGACATGTCAAGTGTCCCGAGGGAACTCGTCGAGCACTCCCTTAATGTTCGACCGGACACGAAGCCGGTCAAACAATATCTACGCCGCTTCGCAGAAGAGAAGATAAGAACCATTGGTGAAGAGATCACACGGCTGCTCGCGACCGACTTCATCATGGAAGTTTTCCACCTGGAATGGCTAGCCAACCCGGTGCTGGTGCTGAAGAAGAACAAGACATGGTGCATGTGCGTCGACTATACTAGTCTCAACAAGGCCTGCCCCAAGGATCCTTTCGCCTTGTCGCGAATCGATCATGTCATCGACTCCACTGCCGGGTGCGATTTGTTGTCTTTTTTGGACGCTTACTCGGGCTACCACCAGATCAAGCTCAATGTAACCGACCAAATAAAGACATCATTTATAACCCCGTATGGAGCATACTGCTACACCACCATGCCCTTCGGATTGAAGAACACTGGCGCAACCTACCAGCGCTGCATGTAGAAATGCTCAGAGACGAGATTGAAAGAACGACACGCTACGCCGATGACGTCGTCATCAAGACCAAGGAACGGCACACACTCCTTGAGGATCTGAAGGAAACATTCGACAACCTCCGCCGTTTCCAGATCAAGCTGAACCCGGAGAAGTGCGTGTTCGGTGTCCTAGCCGGCAAGCTCCTGGGCTTCCACGTCTTCGAGCGTGGAATCGAGGCGAACCCTGAGAAGATCGAAGCCATCGAGCGCATGGAGCTGCCACAAAACCTGCGCGACGTACATAAGTTCACTGGGTGCCTCGTTTCACTCAGCCGGTTCGTTAGCCGGCTGGGAGAAAAGGCCTCCCCATACCATGATGAAGAAGAGACTAATTAAATGCCCGACAGCTCGACGATGAAGCTTTCCGAGACCTCAAGCGCATGCTCACCTAGCCACTCGTCCTGGCGGCACCAGCCACAAAGGATCCCATGCTGATGTACATCGCTGCCACAAACAGAGTGGTCAGCGTGGTACTGGTCGTCGAGCGGCCAGAGGAAGGAAAGGCTCAGATGGTCCAAATACCAGATACTATCTCGAGTGAGGTGCTCGCTATCCAAGCAACTACCTCACTACCGTGTGGTATACGGCGTGTACATGGCTGCCAAGAAAATCAAGCATTACTTCCAGGAGCATTCCATCCGGGTGGTCGCATTGGCCCCACTCGCGGAGATCATCGAGAACAAAGACGCCACTGGCCGTGTGGCGAAATGGGCCACCGAGCTCGCCGCGTATAACATCCAATACGAACCGCGCACAACAATCAAGTCGCAAGCATTGGCTGATTTCATCGTCGGTTGGGTGGAGACACAATACATGCCCCCAGTGCCGGACTCAACTTACTCGAAGCTACACTTCGACAGGTCGAAAATGAGAGGACTTGGAGCCGGAATCGTGATAACCTGGCCCAAGGGCGACCGACTGGAATACGTTCTCCAGATCCACTTCAAAGCCTCCAACAACATCGCCGAGTACGAAGCGCTCATCCATGGGCTCAAAATGGCCAAGCAGATAGGCATTCAGAGGGTGCTGTGCTTCGGAGATTCGGACTTGGTGGTGCAACAAGTATCTGGCGAATGGGACGCGAGGGATGTAGGGGTTCATAGCATGGAAAACAAAAATTTTCTATCGCATACAAACAAACAAGCCAAGATCTATCTACTAGATTGTAGCAACGAGTCGATGGAATAACTTACCCTCGAAGATTCCAAAGTATTTAACGAGAGCGGATTCTCGTGGGTGATGCAACAGATTCTTCCCGATCTCAAGATCGTAGACGATCCTTCCGAGCTGCGCAGCGCCCAGTGGTCACACGTTCGTATTGACGAAGACCTTCCTCTCCCTTGTTCCAAAGAAAATGGAGGTTGTAGCACTCTCCTCGCGATTCTCGGCAAAGACAACGGCGTGGTACCGAAGTAGAGGGAGATCCCGCAGGCTTCGCCTTAAGCCGAGCAGTATGGTGGAGTATGAGAGATATTAGTGGTCTAGAGATTAGACACACCAATTAGAAGGCTCTAAACCAAGGCTAGTGCAATTAGAAGCTCTAAACCAAAACGGCTCTAAACCGGAGATTAGAGGATAGGAACTTGTGTGTCTAGAGGAGGAGGCCCCGCCTCCTTTTATAGGTGGGAGGGCGGCCAGGGAGGGAGTCCCTCCCAAGTCGGCCTTGGTTGGCGCCAGGCTTGAGGGACTCTGTAACACCTCGAATCGGACCTATGCAAGTTTGAGCAAAATTCGCCAAACCCGCATAGAAACGATTCAAAGGTGCCCACCAGCACTTTCGATGCGGGTGGAAACGAAGTAATAACATTACACAACAGTCCTCGATGGGACCCGTACAGATATATATACAAGCGAC
This sequence comes from Avena longiglumis, assembly GCA_030063025.1. Taxonomy (NCBI): domain Eukaryota; kingdom Viridiplantae; phylum Streptophyta; class Magnoliopsida; order Poales; family Poaceae; genus Avena; species Avena longiglumis. Next base: position 414,762,837 of record CP125978.1, on the reverse strand, counting down.
TCAAAAAGAGTCAAGAATACGAGATATATTATACAAAGATCCAAATCACCTTGAAAACGATAGAGCGTCCAACTACGGACAAGATGCAAATGGGGCTAAGAGCCACGAAGAATAACCAATGGCGCCCATAACTCGCCAAGCCGGAAGGGTAACCACGCTAACGACGTCGATCTCAAAACCTGCTTAAACAAAAGGGTGCCGACAGAGGGCAAAGGAAAAGAAGGAGCGTCGATCGAGGCCGGACAGCGAGGCTAGAATTCGCCCTCGCCTACATAGGTATGGTGGATCGAAGCGGCAGCAGATGCACTAAACAACCTATAGAGACTCGATACAACCGGGCGCAATCGAGAGGGATAAGAATGACCTAACCGGATCCAACCAAGCTATCACCAAACAAACCCATCCGGTGTTTCCTCGAGACCAAACGAGGAAGTCAACCGAGGAACTCACACGTTGGCGCTTTACTTATTCGCTTATAGTTATGCACTTTACTAGCCAAGTTTGGATAATCGCCCGATAAAGTAAGCAGGGCACTTTTAGTTAACCATTCGTTATAGTGGCAGCACTTACTAGTCGATGCATTTAACATGAGATAACCGATAAAACCCAGCAGCTTGTTGGTACTTTTATTCAGCCATTCCGCTAGAAGTTGCAATACTTACTAGTCGATACAATTGTCGCGACAACCAAACAAGCAATTGTGGGCGTATTAATTAGCCATTCCATTATAGTGAAGCTGATTACTAGTCATTATAAGTCAAATTTATAGCGAAGAACTTTAGTTATGCTTGTCTATGATCGAGATATCGTGCTCCAAGTCGTCCATATCCATGCGACACGGCTTTGAAAGTTTTACCCCGGGTGCACCAATAGCAACACACGCCGATCAACCTCGAAAACCAAATCAAAACCCAACGAGGCTTTCACGACCGAACAATCACGAGATTCAGAATATTTCAGGGGCCACCCTTAAGTAGAATCCGCAACGGAGTAAGCAAGCTCGAGACGGCCTCAAGGTTTGGCTAGACGGTACATGAACGATCGGGAACCCAAAACTGGGCTTGTCGACACCATGAATCGTGGTCCGATCCTAAACAAAGACAAAGTGTGCTATCTGCACAATTTAAATACGTAAAAGTAGCATGGCATAAGTACAGATCGAATAAAACCTCAAACTAGTTTGTGGCCCCAAGAAATAAGAATGAATCAAGCTCGCTCGGGGTCCCATATACCTCCCGGATGTGGATAGCGCGATAAATCAAGGAACAGTATCAAGTACTCGGGTCTTACGGGACACAAGTGGGCTCGAAACCAAATATTATCTATCACCCACCGATGCCTCGCTTATTTCAATTTTAGTTGTTAAATGAAATGAAAGTGACGATAAGTAAAACTAGAATCATCTCCAACATCAACATGCGGCAATACATCAAGAATCGGCATATGACGACACACATCAACACTTGAGCAAGCAACTACGACGCATAAGTCCAACTATCTACCAAACAATGGTAATAGGGTGTGTCCAAGGCAATATAGGGCTGCACGGTATATCACAGGCACGGAAACTAAAGAATCGCAACACAGATAGCAATAGCTCAACAGGAGGGAAGTAAATACTATAAAAGTAAGATAGGTAGAAAGGGGAAGATGCTCACCGAAAACATTGCCAAGGGTTCAACCAAGATCGCGAAGCTCACATCAACTCAACGGCCTTATCCGCGAAGAACCAAAACACTAGAAGAAACACCGGATGCAATATTTAATACAACGGCAGAAGATCGGCATGATGCATGCATGATGTATGGCATGACAAAGGTGCGATTCATTTAGGTCATATTAAGCGGAACCGGGGTCCCGACAATTAATATATGGTTCAAGTTATTTAACTACCCCGCAATTTATATGTTGTTTTAACATGGCCAAAATATAACACCGGTTCGCTATATCAAATTTAAATGAGGCCAATATAAGGCTAGATTTGCCCGCATATGGGCCCCATATTTAATTATTAGGTGAATTGGCATAAGGCCCCCAAACCACATGATAAGATGCATGCATGAACAATTATTATGCGACAAGTTGTTATTATGTTATAAAATAGGGTTTCGGGAAGGGGTCACACATCAGGGGTCTCGACGATCTTGAGGGTTCCGGGGTTCGGGGTCGGTCTCAGGGTCCAGGGTTCGACGGAAATGTTCGAGGTCATCGGGTAGATCTTGTCGCATCGGGGTCTCGGTGTCGGGGCGCATCGGATCTTCCGGGTCGGTGTCGTTCTTGTCGTCATGCAGATCTTGTCGGGTCCCACAGGGTCGGTCTTGCCGTTGCGAGGGTCTTGTCGGGCCCGCGCAATCGAGTCGGTGTTAGCGTTCGGGATGAAGAACTTGGCGTTTCCGTGTCGACGATCCGGCGCCGGTGCGGTGCTCGCATCGATCCGGAAGAAGCGCTTGTCGCAACTGGGGTCTTCGGGTACGGGGTCTCGGCGAACTTGGCGTGTCGAGGTTGGGTTTTCGGGTCCGGGGTTCCAGGAAGTACATGACGCGTCCGTGACGGAGATCTTGAGGGTTCCTGAACTCGACGGCTTGGCGGTCAGGGGAGCTTCCGGTGTCCCGAGGAGAAGACCTAGTCGGTTTCACCTCGAAGTCCTTGTTGTTCTGCAGTGGGGATCGTGGTTCCTCGGGGTCCGGCTCACGCCGCATTCGGAAGAAGGTCTCGGGATCCGGCCGTGGCCTTGGATAGACCTTCCTTCGGGTCGTGATAGTGCCGGTCTTGTCAATGAGGAGGTCTTGTCGAGGTGGGTCCGTGTTCACGATCGAAAGCCGGAGCATTCCATACCGTTCCAGGCCATCTCACGGACGGGCGCAAACGGACCGGGCAGAGCTGGGGAGGCCGTGGTCGCCGGGACGGCATGACTGACCGAGGGCGGCGGGCGCCGCTGCAGACGGAGAGGCGGGCTGGCCCGAGCGGAGGAAGAGAACCCGCGCGGTGGCGGGCGACGGAGGACGAGGGCTCGGGCGTGTGGACGGGGACGGTGGCCGCGGACGGAAGGGCGACCGGGCGCGCCGGCCTGCAGAGGAGGAGGCGCGCGCTGGTGCGAGGCCGCGACGCTGCCGTGGCGGCCCGGCGTGGCGGGAGTCGCTCCGGCGACAGGACCGGAGGGAGCCGGGCGACGATGTGGCGAGGCGTACGCGGCTGCGGGCGCACGGACGCGAGAGGAGCGGGAGAGGGTCGCCGGCACTGCGGAGCGGCTGAGGAGGAGGAGGCCTGCGAGCCGGCTGAGAGGAGGCGCCTGCTACGGCGGAGCGGGCTCAAGGGAACGGGAGGCGGGCGGGCGCTTGGAGGCCACGGCGCGCCATGAGGCGGAGAGGCAGGCCGCAGGAGGCGCAGGTGCCGGAGGCCGAGGCAGGGAGGAGAGGCGTGGTTGGGCGAGAGCGGAGGAAGGTGGAGCGGCGGGCGCTGGGCGAAAGGCGAGGGACGGGCTAGCGCTGGCGGCGGAGCAAGCACGACCGGCAGGCAGGCCACGGCGGAAGCCGAGGCGGCGGGCAAGCGCGACGAGGCGGGCTAGCGAGAGGGCGAGGGCGCAGCGGGCGGGCGGAGGCGAGGCGGGAGGAGGGGAGGCAGAGGACGGAGGAGGAGCGGCTGGGCGGAGGCGAGAGGGAGGCTACTGGCATAGGGACCTGCTGGGGGAGGAGGAGAAGGCTGAGGGAGATGAACAGGGAGGCGGGTGAGAGAGAGGGGACAAAGGCGTGGGTCCGCTGGTGGGTCCCAGCCAAAGGCGTGTGGGGGGTGGCCCAGGCGTGAGCGTGTAAAGTATGTGTGGAGTGGTTGCTGTGAGGAGAGAGAGAAGGGGGGGAGGAGGTTGGGTGATGTGGCACAGTTGGGTTGGTGGGGGAAAAAGATGAGGATGAGGTGGCGGCGAGCTATTGGCCGGAGTGATGTGGAAGGAGGGGGGTGGGTAGCGTTTTAGGTAGAAATAGGATTAGGTGAAGCTGGCAGGTTGGACCGTTTTAGTTTTCTGGGGTGGTCGTTCGGGTCGGGTTGGCCCGTTCGACTGCCCCTACTAAAAATAATTTAATATTTTATTTAATTTCCAAATCTTTTGTAACTAGTTTTTGACAAACAAAAATATCCGGAACATCCGGGGGTTGGCGTTGAAGAAAAGACGGGCGTTTGGAAAACAAACCGGATTTGCGAAAAATAGTTTTATGCAAACAATGCATGATGATGACGATGCAATGCACAAATTCAACGCGATTTTTCTAGTAGTGGTTTTGCGGGATGCCACAATTCGACACCACTAACAATGGATCTCGCCCTCGAGATCCGCCTCATGGTACCGGAAGGAAAGGTCGGCGATCTGAATCTTCTCGCTTCGTGTAGATCCTCGCGACACCACTAACGAGGGTTCCTTCTTCAACTGGGAAACGGCGACACCACCAACAAAGGTCGTTGTCCGGACCGTCGCGAGAACACTCCGGGAACAACAGGTCGAAGGTAGAGGTATCAACAATTAAAGCCACCCTAACTTCCGTGAGCGGAGTAAAGTTGGATCCACCGATTCGATGTACAAAAGCGAATGATAAGGGTAGTGGTATGGTAGCTACTCCATCCCGCACTCAAACCATTACTCGCATACCTAATAGGCGGATTATGCAACCGACTTCGGAATCAGATCAAGATCTCGACAAGCGAGGTTCGAACAAAGGAGTGATGCATCGATCGGATCCGCGTAGATGATGTCAAAGGCCGGAAAACACCGAAGGCACAAGCAAGGAACAAAGAATGATAGCACCGAGACGGATTCATCAGCAGCTTGAGCACCGATGGTAGAACACCGCTACTAAAGGAGGAAGCGAAACCCTAAAGGTACGGAAACCCAACCACGAGAATTCTCGGACTCAAGAAAGAGAAGAGAGCGGATTCAAAACGCGTGGATAAGAGGAGAATAGCAGAGGATAAGGAGTAAAATCAGACCTAACCGTAACTATCCAACCGATTTTGCAAAATAGTTTTGACAATCTACTTGGTAGTTAGCTAGGTTATCCCACAGTCGACTTGTGGGTATCGCAACCATCGAGCTCGATACCACTGAACACCCTCGAATCGGACCTATGCAAGTTTGAGCAAAATTCGCCAAACCCGCATAGAAACGATTCAAAGGTGCCCACCAGGCACTTTCGTGCGGGTGGAAAACGAAGTAATAACATTACACAACAGTCCTCGATGGGACCCACAGAACAGATATATATAACAGCGACTCAAAAAGAGTCAAGAATACAGATATATTATACAAAGATCCAAATCACCTTGAAAACGATAGAGCGTCCAGCTACGGACAAGATGCAAATGGGGCTAAGAGCCCTGAAGAATAACCAATGGCGTCCATAACCCTGCCCAGGCCAAGCCGGAAGGGTAACCCTGCTAACGACGTCGATCTCAAAACCTGCTTAAACAAAAGGGGTGCCGACAGAGGGCAAAGGAAAAAGAAAGGAGCGCCAAGATCGAGGCCAGACACTCGAGGCTAGAATTCGCGGTCCTCGCCACATAGGTATGGTGGATCAAGCGGCAAAGATGCACTAAACAACCTATAGAGACTCGATACAACCAAGCGGCAATCGAGAGGGATAAGAATGACCTAACCGGATCCAACTCGGCTATCACCAAACAAACCCATCTGGTGTTTCTCGAGACCAAACGAGGAAGTCAACCGAGGAACTCACAGCTGGCGCTTTACTTATTCAGTTATAGTTGCACTTTACTAGCCAAGTTTAGATAATCGCCCGATAAAGTAGGCAAGGGCACTTTTAGTTAACCATTCCGTCATAGTGGCAGCACTTACTAGTCAGATGCATTTAACATGAGATAACCCATAAACCCAGCATTTGTTGGTACTTTTATTCAGCCATTCCGTTGTAGTTGCAATACTTACTAGTCAGATACAATTGTCGCAAGCGACAACCAAACAAGCAATTGTGGGCAGTATTAATTAGCCATTCCATTATAGTGAAGCTGATTACTAGTCATTATAAGTCAAATTTATAGCAGTAAAGTTTAGTTATGCTTGTCTATGATCGAGATACTGTGCTCCAAGTCGTCCATATCCGCGGACACGGCTTTCAGAAAGTTTTACCCGGCCGGGGTGCACCAATAGCAACACACGCCGATCAACCTCGGAAAAACCAAATCAAAACCCAACGAGGCTTTCACGACAACAATCACAGGATTCAAATATTTGGGCCACCCTTAAGTAGAATCCGCAACGGAGTAAGCAAGCTCGACGGCCTCAAGGTTTGGCTAGACGGGCAGGAACGATCGGGAACCCAAACGGGCTTGTCGACACCGGAATCGTGGTCCGATCCTAAACAGCAGTGTGCTATCCGTCGCACAATTTAAATCTGAGAAAAGTAGCATGGCATAAGTACAGATCGTAAATAAAACCTCAAACTAGTTTGTGGCCCCAAGAAATAAGAATGAATCAAGCTCGTGGGGGGTCCCATATACCTCCCGGATATGGATAGCGATAAATCAAGGAACAGTATCAAGTACTCGGGTCTTACGGGACACAAGTGCTCGAAACCAAATATTATCTATCACCCACCGATGCCTCGCTTATTTCAATTTTAGTTGTTAAACGAAAATGAAAGTGACGATAAGTAAAACTAGAATCATCTCCAACATCAACATGCGGCAATACATCAAGAATCGTGGCATATGACGACACACATCAACACTTGAGCAAGCAACTACGACGCGCAAGTCCAACTATCTACCAAACAACAGGTAATAGGATGTGTCCAAGGCAATATAGGGCTGCACGGTATATCACAGGTACGGAAACTAAAGCATCGCAACACAGATAGCAATAGATCAACAGGAGGGAAGTAAATACTATAAAAGTAAGATAGGTAGAAAGGGGAAGATGCTCGCCTGAAAACATTGCCGAAGGGTTCAACCGAAGATCGGGGCGAAGCTCACATCAACTCAACGGCCTTATCCGCGAAGAACCAAAACACTAGAAGAAACACCGGATGCAATATTTAATACAACGGCAGAAGATCGACATGATGCATGCATGATGTATGGCATGACAAAGGTGCGATGCATTTAGGTCATATTAAGCGGAACCGGGGTCCCGACAATTAATATATGGTTCAAGTTATTTAACTACCCCGCAATTTATATGTTGTTTTAACATGGCCAAAATATAACACCGGTTCGCTATATCAAATTTAAATGAGGCCAATATAAGGCTAGATTTGCCCGCATATGGGCCCCATATTTAATTATTAGGTGAATTGGCATAAGGCCCCCAAACCACATGATAAGATGCATGCATGAACAATTATTATGCGACAAGTTGTTATTATGTTATAAAATAGGGTTTCGGGAAGGGTCACATCGTGGGTCTCGACGATCTTGAGGGTTCCGGTTCGGGTCGGTCTCGTGGTCCGTGGTTCACGGAAATGTTCGAGGTCATCGGGTAGATCTTGTCGCATCGGGTCTCGGTGTGTCGGGCGCATCGGATCTTCCGGTCGGTGTCGTTCTTGTCGCCATGCGTATCTTGTCGGGTCCCACAGGTCGGTCTTGCTGCGAGGGTCTTGTCGGGCCCGCGAATCGAGTCGGTGTTAGCGTTCGGGATGAAGAACTTGGCGTTCGTCGACGATCGGGGCGTCCGGTGCTCGACATCGATCCGGAAGAAGCGCTGTCGCACCGGGTCTTGCACGGGTCTCGGCGAACTTGGCGGTCGAGGTTGGGTTTTCGGTCCGGGTTCCGTGAAGTACATGACGCGTCTGTGACGGAGATCTTGAGGGTTCGAACTCGACGGCTTGGCGGTCGGGGAGCTTCGTGTCCCGAGGAGAAGACCTAGTCGGTTTCACCTCGAAGGCCTTGTTGTTCTCGCAGCGGGGATCGTGGTTCCTCGGTCCGGTCTTCGACGTCGCATTCGGGAAGAAGGTCTCGGGATCCGGCGCCGTGGCCTTGGATAGACCTTCGGTCTCGAGTAGTGCCGGTCTTGTCAACGAGGAGGTCTTGTCGAGGTGGGTCGCGTGTTCACGATCGAGTACCGAGCATTCCACACCGTTCCAGCGCCATCTCACGGACGGGCGCAGACGGCAGACCGGCAGCAGAAGCTGGGGAGGCCGTGGTCGCCGGGACGGCACGACTGACCGAAAGCGGCGCACGCCCGCAGATTTGAGAGGCGGGCTGGCCACCGAGCGGAGGAAGAGAACCCGGCGTCGGCGGGCGACGGAGGACGGGAGGCTCAGCGGTGTGGACGGGACGGTGGCCAGACGGAAGGGCGACCTGGCGCGGGCCGGCCTGAGAGGAGGCGCGGCGCGCTGGCGAGGTGCGCAGGGCCGCGGACGCAGGCGGCTCCCGCGTGGCGGAATGCCGGGCGCAGGGACCGGAGGAGCTCGGGCGACGATGTGGCGAGGCGTGGCCGCGGCTGCGGGGCGACGGACGCGGAGGAGCGCGGGAGAAGGGCCGTCAAGGCACCGGGCGGAGCGGCCAGAGGGGAGGCGCGAGCCGGCGGAGGAGGAGGCTGCCAGGCTACCGAGCGGCTGGCGGGAACGGGGAGGCGGGGGGCGCTTGAGGCCACGGGCGAGGCGGGTGAGGCGGGCGAGGCGCAGCCGAGGGCGGCCGAGGCGGTGGAGGAGAGGCGGTGTGGTTGGGCGCGGCGAGAAGGTGGGAGCGGCGGGCGCCGGGCGAAAAGCCGCGAGGCGGGCTAAGCGGCAGGCGGCGGAGCAAGCGCGACCGGAGGCGGAGAAGCAGCGGGCGGAAGCTGCAAAGGCGGGCGGGCGCGCCAGAGATGAGGGCGAGGCGGCGCAGGGCGCGGAAGGCGGCGAGGAGGGGTCTGCAGAGGCGACGGAGGAGAGGAGCGGCCGGGCGGGGCGATGAGCGGAGGCGGGCGCTGGCATAGGGACTGCTGGGCCGGAGGGGAGCAGCGAGGGAGATGAACAGGGGAGGCGGGGTGAGAGAGAGAGGGGACAGGCGTGGGGCCGGGGGTCCGCGGGTGGGTCCCAGCGGCAGGCGTGTGGGGGGGGTCGGTCGGCCCAGGCGTGTGTGCGTGTAAAGTATGTGTGGAGTGGTTGCTGTGAGGAGAGAGAGAAGGGGGAGAGGAGGTTGGGTGATGTGGCACAGTTTGGTTGGTGGGGGAAAAAGATGAGGATGAGGTGGCGGCGAGCTATTGGCCGGAGTGATGTGGAAGGAGGGGGGGGGGTAGCGTTTTAGGTAGAAATAGGATTAGGTGAAGCTGGCAGGTTGGACCGTTTTAGTTTTCTGGGGTGGTCGTTCGGGTCGGGTTGGCCCGTTCGACTGCCCCTACTAAAAATAATTTAATATTTTATTTAATTTCCAAATCTTTTGTAACTAGTTTTTGACAAACAAAATATCCGAACATCCGGGTTGGCGTTGAAGAAAGACGCGTTTGAAAACAAACCGATTTTATGAAAAATAGTTTTATGCAAACAATGCATGATGATGACGATGCAATGCACAAATTCAACGCGATTTTTCTAGTAGTGGTTTTGCGGGATGCCACAGACTCCTCCCCCAAGTCGGTTCCAACCACCTCTTGCTTGTTTCCCACAGTTTCCTGTTTTAGCCGTTTGACTTTTAAACTGGCCATTTGACTTTTCTGTTTTAGGATTCAATTTAATCCTTTATTTGGAACAGCAAGAACACTTAGTACATGATGCAATAATTCAATATGTAATGACACATTCATGTACCTCCCGAGTGTCGGACAATCCGAACCTTCTAGAACATTCCGATGAAAACACTAATCATTCCCAACTCCGAAACGGACTTTCCTTATATGAATCTTATTCTCCGACCATTCCGGATCACCTCGTGATATCCCGGATCCCATCCGAGACCGAACAACATTCGGTCTCTTTCTCATAATACCATAACTACTCAAACAACGTCAATCTTAAGTGTGTCTCCCTACGGTTCGTGAATTATGCGACATGATCGAGACACTTCTCCGAACAATAACCAATAGAGGAATCTGAAATTCATATGGCTCCTACATATTTCTACGATTACTTTACGATCGAATGAACCACTTACATACGATACCAATTTCCCTTTGTCTCACGATAGTTTACTTATCCGAGGTTATGATCGCTTTATCTCGCATACCTAGTTCAACCTCGTTACCGATAAGTACTCTTTTCTCGCTCCGTGATATGTGATCCCTTGTGAGCCGTCACATGCTTGCAAGCTAATTGGATGACATTCCACCGAGAGGGCCCAGAGTATATCTATCCGTCATATGGATGGACAAATCCCACTCTTGATCCATGTGTTTCAACCAATACTTTCCGAACACTCAATGCCACCTTTATAGCCACCCGCCACGGTGTGGTGTTTGATGTCATCAAAGCATCCATCCGTAAAGGTGATATGCATGATCTCATGGTCGAAGGAATTATGTTACTATGTATCAGAAAGCATATAGCAATTGAACTATTGAAATGACTTGATCTTTATGCTACGCTTATCTATAGGAGTATGTCCACCATATCATTCTCCTAACGATATGATCTTGTTGTTGATAACATCTCATTGTTCATGATAGGGAAACCACAATCATTAATCAACCAACAAGCTAGTGAAGTATAGAGGCTATACTAGGGACTTCAAATTAGGTTTACAAATCACACAAGTATTAATGTTTCCTTGTTAATACTATTATAGCATGAATGTAAACATTTATCATAAACACAAAGATATAATAATAACTACATTTATTATTGCCTCTAGGGCATATCTCCAACAGTCTCCCACTTGCACTAGAGTCATCTAATCTAGATTACATGGTAATATACCGAACACCCATGGCAGTTTGGTGTTGGTCATGTTTTGCCCTCGGGAGAGGTTTAGTCAACGGATCCGCCACATTCGTGATCTGTGTACTTTGCAAATCTTTATATCCCATCCCGGATATGTTCTCGAATAGCGTGAAAACGCATCTTGATATGCTTGACTTCTTGTGTGACCTTGGTTCTGCGCAAGATTGGCTATGGCGCCCATGTTATCACAAGAGATAGACATTGGGTCCAGCGACTAGGAACCACACCCAGCTCGTAATGAACTCTTTCATCCATATCGCTTCTTGTGAAGCCTCCGGCAGCCATGTATTCCGATTCGCTTGAAGATCTCGCCACAACGCGTTGCTTGTCACGCCTCCAGCTATCTGCTGCACCAGTCAAAATAAATACGTATCCAGATTGTGATTTAGAATCACCCGGATCGGTGTTCCAACTAGCATCGGTGTAACCATTAACAACGAGCTGTTCATCACCTCCATAAGAAAGAACCATATCCTTAGTTCTTCTCAAGTACTTAAGGATGTTTTGATCACGTCCAATGATCCACTCGATCACTTTGATATCTACTAGTTAAACTAACAAGATATGCAATGTCGGGTCTAGTACATAGCATGGCATACATTAGAGATCCTATGGTCGAGGCATAGGAGTCTTACTCATCCTTTCTATCTTCCGCCGATGTCGGACTTTGATTTTTACTCAAGGTCGATGGGCAACATGGGCAAGAACCCTTTCTTGCTTTCTTCCATTCCAAACCTCTTTAGAACTTTGTCCAAATATGTACTGTGACAATGATATTTGGCTTCGATCTATCTCTATAAATCTTTATGCCTAATATGTAAGATGCTTCACCAAGATCCTTCATTGAAAAACTATTATTCAAATATTCCTTGACACTATTAAGAAGGTCTACATCATTCCCAATCAACAATATGTCATCCACATATAGTATTAAGAATGCTACAGAGCTCCCACTCACTTTCTTGTAAATACAAGCTTCTCCATAAGTTTGTATAAAACCAAAACTTTTGATCACCTTATCAAAACGTTGATTCCAACTTCGGGATGCTTGCTTCAATCCATAGATGGACCGCTGAAGTTTGCATACCTTGTTATCATCTTTCGGATCGACAAAACCTTTGGGTTGCATCATATACACCTCTTCATCAATATCTCCATTGAGGAATGTTGTTTTGACATCCATCCGCCATATCTCATAATCATAATATGCGATTGCTAACATAATCCTCACAGACTTTACCTTCGCTACCGTGAGAAAGTCTCATCGTAGTCAACTCCTTGAATTTGTCGAAACCCTTTATGACAAGTCGAGATTTATAGACGATAACATTACCATCAAGATCTGCTTTCTTCTTGAAAATCCATTTGTTCTCGACAGCCTTCGGCCATCCGTAAATCCACCAAAGTCCACACTTGGTTTTCGTGACATGGATCCAATCTCGGATTTCATGGCTTCTTGCCATTTATTGGAATCGCTCATCATCGCTTCCTCATATGTCTCGGGGTCATCGGTGTGTCCACCAACATGACACTCATAACGGATCATACCAACTGGAGTGGTACGAGTTCTCGTTGACCTCCGAGGCTCAGAGCAACTTCAACCGTTTCATGATCACCATCATTAGCTTCCTCTCTTATTGGTGTACGCACCACAGAACTTCTTCCGGTCGCGCTACTGCAATTTCGAGAGAAGGTTCGACAACCTCCGAGTTCTCCTTTCCTTCCAGTCACTTCTTTCGAGAGAAATTCCTTCTCTAGAAAGGATCCATTCTTGGCAACGAAGATTTTGCCTTCGGATCTATGATAGAAGGTATACCCAATAGTTTCCTTCGTATCCTATGAAGACGATTTTTCCGCTTTGGGTTCAAGCTTGTCCTGTAACTTCTTTACATAGGCTTCAGATACCCAAACTTTAAGGAACGACAATCTAGGTTTCTTCCCAAACCATAATTCATACGGTGTCGTTTCAACGGATTTAGACGGTGCCCTATTTAAAGTGAATGCGCTGTTTCTAATGCATAACCCCAAAATGATATCGGTAACTGTAAGTGACATCATAGAACGAACCATATCTAAGAGAGTTCGACACGACGCTCGAACACACCATTACGCGTGGTGTTCCCGGTGTCAATCAGGAAAGTATTCCGCATTTCTTCAAATGCTCGCCAAACTCAGAACTTAGATATTCACCTCCATCGTAACGTAGAAATTTAATCTTCTTGTTACGTTGATTCTCTACCTCACTTTGAAACTCCTTAAACTTCTCGAAAGTTTCGGATTTATGTTTCATGAAATAGATATACCCATATCTACTCAAGTCATCCGTGAAGGTAAGAACATAACGATAACCACCGCGCGATGCTACTCATTGGACCACACACATCGGTATGTATGATTTCCAATAGGTCCGTAGCTCGCCCATCATACCGTAAAATGGAGTCTTAGTCATTTTCCCATCGACATGCTTCGCATCTTTCAAGTGATTCAAAATCAAGTGATTCAAGAAGTCCATCGGAATGGAGTTTCTTCATACGCTTCACCCAATGTGACCAAGACGACAAAGGCCACATATAGGTCGAATTATCGCTGATTTCAAACGCTTAGCCTCAATGTTGTTGATATGTGTATTTCCACTATCGAGATTCAATAAGAATAGACCATCTATCAAAGGTGCATGTGCATAAAACATATTACTCATATAAATCGAACAACCATTATTCTCTCGACTTAAACAAGTAACCGCCTCGCAATAAACAAGATCCCGATATAATGTTCATGCTCAACGCAGCACTAAATAACAATTATTTAAGTATAAAACTAATCCCGATGGTAGATGAAGGGTAGCGTCACCGCGATCACATCAACCTTTGATCCGCTTCCCACGCCGCATCGTCACCTCGCTCTTCGCTAGCTTCCGCTTATTTTGCAAAGACCGCTTCGAGTTACAAATATGAGCAACCGAACCAAGATCAAATACCTGTGCACTACTACAGTACTAGTGAGATACACATCAATAACATGTATATCGATATACCTTTCTTCTTGATGTTGCCGCTTCGATCCGCCAAGTACTTTGGGCAATTCCGCCCAAAGGACCTTCTCCTTGCAGAAAAGCACTCAAGATGTGCTTGGGTCCAGCCTTGGTCTTCTTCACGGCGTGGTAACTTTCTTACCACCCTTCTTGAAGTGTCCCTTTGCTTAGACTTGCCTTTCTTGAATTTGGTGGTCTTATTCACCAACAACACTTGGTGCTCTTTCTTGATCTCCACTTCGCAGACTTTAACATAGCAAATAGTTCGCAACTCTTTGTTCATGTTCGCATGTTGTAGTTCATCACAAAGTTCTTGTAACTTGGTGGTAGTGATTGGAGGACACTAAATTCCCAAAGCATTAGGAATCACTATACCCAAGCTTTGAAGTTTGTTATGCGCCTGCACATCTTAAGCACATGCTCACCGACGGAGCTACCCTCTTCCATCTTGCGCTTAAAGAACTTTTCAAGCCTCATAGCTTTCAATTGTCGCATGAGTCTCAAAAATCAATTTGAGATCCTCGACAATATCATATGGCTCTGAATTCTCAAACCTTTTCTGAAGCTCCGATTCCAAACCATACAAGATAGCACACTGAACTATGTAGTACTGATTCTTCCGAGCGAGGTAAACATTCTTTACTTCATCGGCAAAGATCACAGCAGTGGGTCACCCAAATGTGCATCCAAAGACATAGGTCAAATTACCAGTGAGGACAACCCTCAAATTGCGGAACCAATCCAAGTTGCTTCCATTGTTTTTCAACTTTTCTCTCTAGGAACGCATTAAAATTGATGGTAGGGGCTGCCATTGATCTACAACATATTTGCAATAGTTTAGACTAAGTTTATGACAAATTGAGTTCAAATTAATTAAGTAATTAAACTAGGTGAACTCCCACCAAAACAACATCCTCACATTGTTTTAGTGATCACACGAACCAAATCCACTACATCAACACCGATCATCACGAGAGTTGATATAGTTTCAATGGCGAACAATCGTCATGTTCATCATATCTACTATATGATTCATGCTTTACCTTTTGGTGATTCGTGTTCCGAGACCATGTCCGACATGCTAGGCTCACAAGATCAAACCTTAGTTTCGCATGAGCAAATCTGGCTTGCTCACGTTGTATACACTTGCGTAATCTAACACACCGATCATCACGTGGTGCTTCAAACAACAAGCTTTAGCAACGGTGCTAACTAAGGGTGAACACTTTATGCCTTGAAATTCATGTGCATGAGGGATCATCTTATAATGCTACCGCTGCCTACTAAGCAATACAAGATGCATAAAGGATTAACATCACATGCAATTCAATAATATGTGATATGATATGGCCTTTCTTCTTTGTGCTTCCGATCTCCATCTTCAAGCACGAACATGATCTCCATCATCAAGCCTAACATGATCTCCATCATCACCGCATTGCATCAAGGTCAATGACGCTTCTCCATGGTTGTCGCCCACCGCCTTCAACTATTACAACTACTTTGAATAGACACGGGTCTTAACATAAATTAAAGACAACCATATATTCTCGCCGGTTGCCAACTTACAATAAGGAACATTGCATACATCAAATATAATCACAATCATGGCCATATCACATCATCAGACACCCGCAAAACAAAGTTAGACGCCTCTACTTTCTTTGCATATTTTACGTGGTTTGGGGCTTTCAATAAGTGTCGTTATAACTATTTAACAAGAACCACAACATTGATACTAGCATTGTT
Organism: Avena longiglumis; assembly: GCA_030063025.1. Classification (NCBI taxonomy): domain Eukaryota; kingdom Viridiplantae; phylum Streptophyta; class Magnoliopsida; order Poales; family Poaceae; genus Avena; species Avena longiglumis. The sequence goes on along the minus strand of CP125978.1, from coordinate 414,747,201 downwards.
GATCACCCGTTGTAAATTGGATCTTAACTATGCTAGGAGAAACAGCACCAAGAAGCCACTTATGCAATACAAGTTGCATGTCAAGCGTGGAGCAAGTCTCATGAACGATGTCATGTAAGGTTAGCCCGGGTCGCTTCATCCCAACATACCGCAAGATGCAAAGTACACAAGAAGCAATCGACAATAAAAGCATCAACGCCCACAATGACCATTGTGTTCTACTCGTGCAACATATCTACATATAGACACGGCTCTGATACCACTGTAGGGTTTCGTAGCATGGAAAACAAAAAAAATTTATCGCATACAAACAAACAAGCCAAGATCTATCTACTACTTTGTAGCAACGAGTCGATGGAATAACTTACCCTCGAAGATTCCAAAGTGTTTAACGAGAGCGGATTCTCGTGGGTGATGTAGTCGTACTCTTCCCGATCTCAAGATCGTGTAGACGATCCTTCCGCCAAGCTTCGGCAGCGCCCGCATCGGTCACACGCTCGGACTGACGAAGACCTTACTCTCCTTGTTCCAAAGAAAATGGAGGTTGTAGCACTCTCTCGCGATTCCTAAGACAACGACGTGGTACCGAAGTAGAGGGAGATCCCAGGCTTCGCCTTGCCGGAGCGAGTATGGTGGAGTATGAGAGAGAGCTATTAGTGGTCTAGATATTAGACACACCAATTAGAATGCTCTAAACCGAAGGCTAGTGCAATTAGAAGCTCTAAACCAAAACGGCTCTAAACCGGAGATTAGAGGATAGGAACTTGTGTGTCAGAGGAGGAGGCCTGCCCTTTTTATAGGTGGAGGGGCTGCCAGGGAGGGAGTCCCTCCCAAGTCGGGTTTGGCGCCACGGCTTGAGGGACTCTCCCCAAGTCGGTTCCAACCACCTCTTGCTTGTTTCCCACAGCTTTGTTTTAGCCGCTTGACTTTTAAACGCCATTTGACTTTTCTGTTTTAGGATTCAATTTAATACTTTATTTGGAACAGCAAGAACACTTAGTACATGATGCAATCATTCAATATGTAATGACACATTCATGTACCCCTCGAGTGCCATAACTGAACCTTCTAGAACATTCCCGATGAAAACACCTAATCATTCCCAACTCAAACGGGACTTTCCTTATATGAATCTTATTCTCCGCCATTCCGGATCACCTCGTGATATCCCGGATCCCATCCGAGACCAACAACATTCGGCTCTTTCTCATAATACCATAACTACTCAAACAACGTCAATCCTTAAGTGTGTCTCCCTACGGTTCGTGAATTATGCGACATGATCGAGACACTTCTCCGAACAATAACCAATAGAGGAATCGAAATTCATATGGCTCCCTACATATTTCTACGATTACTTGCGATCGAATGAACCACTTACATACGATACCAATTTCCCTTTGTCTCACGATAGTTTACTTATCCGAGGTTATGATCGTCAGATCTCCGCATACCTAGTTCAACCTCATTACCGATAAGTACTATTTTCTCGCCCGTGATATGTGATCCCTTGTGAGCCAGTCACATGCTTGCAAGCTAATTGGATGACATTCCACCGAGAGGGCCCAGTATATCTATCTCATATGGATGGACAAATCCCACTCTTGATCCATGTGTTTCAACCAATACTTTCCGAACACTCAATGCCACCTTTATAGCCACCCGATTACGGTGTGGTATTTGATGTCATCAAAGCATCCATCCGTAAAGGTGATATGCATGATCTCATGGTCGAAGGAATTAGGTTACTATGTATCATAAAGCATATAACAATTGAACTATTGAAATGACTTGATCTTTATGCTACGCTTATCTATAGGAGTATGTCCACCATATCATTCTCCTAACGATATGATCTTGTTGTTGATAACATCTCAATGTTCATGATAGGGAAACCACAATCATTAATCAACCAACAAGCTAGTGAAGTATAGAGGCTATACTAGGGACTTCAAATTAAGTTTACAAATCACACAAGTATTAATGTTTCCTTGTTAATACTATTATAGCATGAATGTAAACATTTATCATAAAAACAAAGATATAATAATAACTACATTTATTATTGCCTCTAGGGCATATCTCCAACAAGGGACGCGAACATGGCCTTCTACCGCTTCTTCGTCCAGCAGTTATGCGCTTGCTTCGAAGGATGTGAGTTTCACCATGTACCCAGAGCCAACAACGAAGTCGCTGACGCTTTGGCCAGGGTTGGGTCAACAAGAGAAGCCATACCGCCTGGAGTTTCTCTCGAGCACCTACGCAAGCCCTCCATCGTTCCCTCACCAGAATCTGACTCCATCATGCTCGACGCGGATCCAGGAGCAGCCGGTGCCGCCCTACACCCGGGGACTGCCGCGCCGCACCCGAGGACTGCTTCACCGCGCCCGGGGACTACTGTGCCGCACCCGGGGATTGCTTCACCGCACCCGGGGACTGCCTCGCCACTTCCCATGGTCGACATAAGCACCCTTCCACCCGGCAGACCTCCCGACGCTCCGGAGCTGGTCGTCCGCGAGGAGGTCAAGCTTATCATACAGACGGTGCACACCATACGGGAGGCGCCCGACTGGGCGAAGCCGTTCATGGATTTCCTAGCCAAGGGTGAACTTCCAACAGAAGAGGTGGCAGCATGACAAGTGCGACGAAGGGCAAGCGCCTACACCATCATCAACAACGAGCTGTACAAGCGCAGCGTCGGAGGCATCTACCAGCGATGCGTCAGTCGAGAGGAAGGAGCCAAGCTTTTAACGGACATACACCAGGGCGAATGTGGCCACCATGCCTCGTCAAGGGTGATAGCAGCCAAGGCCCTTCGGCATGGTTTATATTGGCCAACAACGCTGAAGGACGCCGAAGAAATAGTCAAGACATGCAGCGAATGCCAGCGATTTGGCCAGTTGAAGCACACGCTGTCTACGGCGCTTAAGACAATACCGATCACCTGGCCATTTGAAGTCTGGGGCCTGGACATGGTTGGGCCATTCAAGACAGCTCGATCCGGCATGACGCACCTGCTCGTCGCCGTGGACAAGTTCACCAAGTGGATCGAGGCGAAGCCAATCAAGAAGTTGGATGGGGCGACGGTGATCAAATTCTTCACAGACATCATCATCCGGTTCGGCTAACCCCACAACATCATCACTGACAATGGAACCAACTTTGCAAAATGAGTCTTTGCTCGTTTCTATGGGGAAAAAGGGATCCACCTGGATCTGGCATCGGTCGCACACCCACAGTACAACGGGCAATGCGAGCGCGCCAATGGTTTGGTGCTAGCTGGAATCAAGCCAAGGCTCATCGAACCGCTCGTCAGGTCACCTGGATGCTGGATAGAGGAGCTGCCTGCAGTTCTCTGGAGCCTACGCACCATGCCCAATCGCTCAACCGGTTTCACGCCATTCTTCCTCGTCTATGGGGCAGAAGCCATTCTCCCCACAGACATCCAGTTCGACGCACCTCGCAAGCAGCTCTACACGGAGCAGGAAGCCAAGGAAGCAAGGGAGGACAGCGTGGACTTGCTCGAGGAGGCGAAGTTAGCCCCGTCAGACAAGAATTTACCAGAAGACCCGTGCACCGATACCATGCTAGCCGGATCCGGCCTACCTCTTTCCGCGAGGGAGACTTGGTGCTGCGCCTGGTCCAGAGCACCAAAGGAATGCACAAGCTGTCCCCGCCATGGGAAGGACCATCATCATCAGCTGGGCACTCCACAACAACTCGTACTACCTGGTCGACACGCAGCAGCCAATGAAGAACAAGGCAGACGCTCAGACGAGGAGACGGAGCGTCCATGGAATGCCAGCCTGCTCCGGCCATTTTACACTTAGAGAAGTGTATGTATCTTCCCTCTTTTATGTAACAAGTGAACAAGAATGAGAGCCTTGGCGCAGCGCTAAGGACTTCGTCCCAATTCTACGCACCATCTGCATTTTTTTCATGGCTGGCCTAGGCCCCACGATTTCTCAGACGGCATAATGTTGCACGCGCGCCTAGAGTAGCATCTTTGCCGCTTCAAGACGCACGGTCATCAACCCAAGAGCAAAAACTCAAAGGGCATGTGGCAAGAAGATGTCGACGTAGAAACCAAGGGCATCCAGGTGAACTGGTCGCTCCCTACAAAAGTTAAGCCAACAACAGCGAATCGAAGTATCGCGAGGCACGCCAACATAGTAAATCCTTCAGTTCCGGCTGCAGACCGCAACCCGGCTGATGGCCAGCAAGGAAAAATGCTAGAAGGGCCAATACTCGCTGAGAAAAGGGGAGTTGCTCGCAGCCTGACTCGAAGGGGCGCATGTCTATTCTTCTCCTATGATAATTACCAACTCACGCATGAGCATGTGCACAAGAAAACTAACCCAAAGCAACATTTTGTATTGCATGACCCGAGTCACAAGTTGGCAGGAAACAAGGGTAAGAGAGCTCGCCTGCTACTCCCACCGGCCCAACTCGGGACTACACCTGGACGCCTCCGCACCCACAAACTCAAGTCATAGCTAAGAGAGCTCGCCCGGGGCTACCCCACGCCCAACCTCGGGACTACACCCAGTGACGCGCCCGCCACCCACAAACTCAAGTCAAGGTAGAGAAGCTGGCTTCACTGGCTACCCCACCGCCCAACCTCGGGACTACACCCAAGTGGACGCTCCTGCACCCACAAACTCAAGTCAAGGTAGCTAAAGAGCTTCGCCCGGATGGCTACCCCAGCTAGCCCGAACCTCGGGGACTACACCCAGTGGACGCGCTCCCGCGCACCCACAAACTCAAGTCAGGGTAGCCAAAAGAGCTTCGCCCCGGCTGGCTACCCCAGCCGGCCCGAACCTCGGGGACTACACCCAGTGGACGCGCTCCCGCGCACCCAAAAAGCAAAGTCAAGACGGCAAAAAGAGCTCGACCCCGGGTGGCTATCCCAACCGGCGCGAGCATAAGAGACTGCAAATGACAAAGACACAAACAAAAGATTAGTAGAGGGCACCAAGCCATAAAGCGGAGCACGAAGGCTCCGCACAGATTAAAAGATCGGCGACAGAAGTCAGCCGAAGTGTAGCACATCAAAGTAACAATTATAACAAATACACCCGGCATCCCGGGGATCAAGAGTCAGGAGCTTGCGAAGTCGAAGGAGCGGTGGCTGGATCAGCAGGGGCGGCGCCAGCGTCAGCAGGAGGAGACTGGCTACTGGAGGCTACGTAGATGGGATTCCAAGGTGCCGGCACCCAGTGGAACGGCCGTGGCTCTTCGGGGGCGCTGAAGTCACGCTCTAGGTCCACATAGGTGTTGATCTTCACCTCGCAGGCCTGGAGCGCAGGAAGGCTCTCGCGAAAACCATCGTAAGTCGTCCCGAGGCGGAAGCTGCGGTCGATCACGCTCAGGTCGATGCCAGGATACCATGACTTCACCATCGCAAGCGTCATCTCCGCACCGCCTCGAGTAGCCCACTCCTTATGCACCTCCAGCATGTCGATTCCCTTGGACAACGCCACGGCCAGTCTGGCCATGTCATGCACGACCAGACCTGCGTCCGGCCAGATGTAGTGGAAAAGATCACTGCCAACGACGCACAAGCCGTTGCTCTCCTTCGCCACCTTGACCAGGTCGAGGGCGGTTAGGTCACGACCAACCTCCTCCAGCGGCAACTTCTCCGTGGCCATCTCGGTCGCCTCAGGATAGTGAGCTGCAGCCAGACACAAAGCAGAATAAACAAACAAGATCAAGCAAGTCATGGTGCAACGAAAGAGAGTAGCTAAAAAACTTACTAATGACCATCTCTGAGACGCTCTGGAGGTGCTGATTGAGCTCCTCCTCCCTGCGGCGAAGAGACTGGATTGTCCCCTCCTGCTGGGCGCAGATCGTCTCAAAGTTCTTCGCCGCTCACCCGGATATCACCGCCTTCTTGCCCCGCCTATGCTAACCTCAAGCTGGTGTTTGGCGGCAAGCTGGTCAACCGCGCTTGTCGCGCTTTGTTCGACTCCTCCACCGGGCAACCTCAGCCTTGAGGCGCCCACTCCTTCTCCTTGTCCGGATCATGGCTGTAGGAGGATACCCGATGGCCAACAAAAAGCGGAAAAGGAGCCAATCGCCAAGACAGATCCGAGAAGCAATCTACGGCCAAGGTCCCGGTGTTCCTCACCGACTCAGAATGCTTTCATAAAGAAGAAAGAAAATAAGCAACAGAGGCACGCCGCATTTAAACAGCGGAAAACGCTTGAAGGGCAAACGACTTACCTCCATCAAACGACAATTTTTGGCCTCGCCAAGGCTGCTCCATTCCTTCAACCAGTGGCGAACTTGGATGCGACAGTCTTGAGCCAAGAGCTGGGCAAGGATAGTCGGCGTCAAGACAACAGAAGCTTCGAGCCGGTGACGAAACTCGTCATCGCTGGCAGCTACACCAAGGCAGCCACCATCTCTCCTCCAGCCCAGACGGCATCCGCAGCCGCCACTGCGCCTCCACTCCTCTGCCGCCCACGATGACGGCATCGACAGAACTCGAGCATCGCTCCAAGCCGGGTTCACGCCAGCCCTTAGGAGAGGGAGGGGTTCTCCAGGTCCTGCGCAGCCGCAAGTAGCTGGCCCAACCGCGAAGACACTAGGGTCTGGTGCAGCATCCCCGTGGTCGGAGAGCCCTCAGGCGCCCTGGGCGGAGAGGGCAAGACCGATGTAGCCGGGCTGGCCGCAGCCGGGCCATACGCAGCCGGCGCGGGCGCAACCGGCGTCCTCGCCACCTCTTCAACCGGACGAGGAGGTGGAGGAGGCATGGAGGCGGCACCTCCATCGCCAAGTTCCATGGCTTCGCTGCAAAGCACAAAGAGTTAAAGGAGAAGCCAGCAAAACCGCAGAGTGCCAAGCAAGGGCAAGAGAGATACTAACCCGGCGACGGAGGGTGGAGCAACAACTTGATGCCCTCGACGCATCTTTTTCGTCTCAACTTGAGCGGGAGCGGCAACAGGTGCCGCCCTCTTTCCCCGGGCTCTTCCCACGGGTCTTTCTCGCGGACCCTCCTCGTGGGTGACATCGACTGCGGCATAAGCAAGGAGTAAAGACCATAACCTCAAGATCAAAGGTGAAAGAAAGAGCTGTGGACAGCAACCTACCATGAGGATCCGGGGTGCCATCGTCCGCCCGGATGGGAAACCCTTCGGGCTCCGTCTGGGGGTACTTCTTCGGCTTCCTATCCTCCAAGAAGGATGAAAGCGGGAATTCACCCATGCCATCTTTGGCCAGCTGCGCCGTGAACAACTAATCAAAAATGGGGGCATAAGGCACCCAAGGAAAGCTAGCAAATACAAGAGGCGAGGCGCAAAGTAACCAGAAACACTTACCGACGGCGGCAGACGGCCGCGATGGTACGGGGGGGCAGGAGTATGCCTAGTTGGCCTCGATGCGGAACTTGGAGATCATGGAGATCCAGTTCCGCGGGTCCTGGATGGGCACATCCTTCCGCGACGTCCTCATCGGATCGTTTGCGGTCGATAGATGGCACATCTTGTGCGACCGCTTCTGCATCGGAAGCACGCGACGCACCATCCACGGCAAGGTGATGTCCCGGGCGGTGAGCCTCTTCGTCCCCACCATCGTCTCCACCCGGGCGGCCATCCGATCGAGGTCCGCCACCGCGCCCATGCTCTTCGTCGTCCAGGCCCTCTGGGATGAGGGCATGTCGGTGAAGGGCGGGAGGCAGATCCAATCAATATCCATGGCATTGCTCACATAGAAGTATGTGCGCTGCCACATCTTGACGGTGTCGTGGAGATTGAACCGCGGCATCGGCGAGGAAGTCCGCTGGTAGACGGCGCAGCAGCCCGACCGCGTCAGCGGGCCACCCTTGACGATGTTCTGGGCTTTGAAGTGGAAGAACCGGAGAAAGTTCACCACCTCGGGCCACACCCCAAGGTATGACTCGCAGCAGTCAAGAAGTGCGACAGCGCCATGGCGCTGCCAAGGTGGTGAAGCTGGAGGTCGAAGAAGCCAAAGAGCTGGAGGAGGAACGAGCTGACGGGGAGGCCGAACCCGCGCGCGAAGTGTGTGAGGAAGATGACCCGCTCCCTCGGCTGAGGGTTCGGCACCCTCTCCCCCTCCGGCACAAGCAGGTGCTTCACAAGCAACGACGAGGGAAGAAACCTCCCCCGTCGATACTTGTTGATGAGCTCATCGGTCACGAAGGACCCGCACCAACCGCTGCGTTGCTCCAGCAGCATCTCGATAGAGGAGGAGGCCGTGGTTAGCGAGAAGAAGGTGGCTGGCGGCGACAGGTAGAGGACGCAAGAACAAGGAGCGCAAGGGCACAAGGAGAAGATAATCCGGAGGATGGACAAGTGTAGGAACCGATCCCCTCGGAGCCCTATTTATCCCCGCAAGCGGCAACGTCGTCCCTTCGGCTTCTGCGCGACGCGTGGCGTCACGGCGCCACAGCTGCGCGGCGTTTTGGCTCCAGATCCCCTGCGCCGTAGTGGTTGCCACAGAAGATCCCCGGGCTTCAGCGGGAGGCGAGGCGTGCGCCCTTGCCCCGAGGAAACGCTGCGGCACGTTTGCGTGCGCAGTTGCCAAAAACTGACGCAGCGACGCGGAAGTCAAACTGACGCGACATGCGCTAGAGCCGCAGGCGTGGGTGACGGCACCAATGACGTCATCTAGCCCAACGTTTCGTCTTCAGCTCCGCCATCCGGTATCTGCCTTCGCTGTTTACACCCAGTGTACAGCCATCGATTCCGCAGCCGGATTGACTCCAGCCGGAAAGCAAAATCAAAAGCCGCAGCCGGAGAAAGTAAAGCAACCACTCAGGAAAAGAAGGAGCACGGAAGATCTTTCCCGCCGGCCAAGCCCATACGTGCTCGGGGACTAGTGTCGGGGGAATAACCCTCGGGTGGGGAAAGCCAGGCGTAAGTGGGCCGGTTCCAAAAGATGCAGGCCGCCTGGCATCCAAGAAATACATCTCTAACCGTCTGGCGAGCAAGCCCGGCTGGGCTTATAACCTTCCCGGCTGGCCCGTCTAGCCGGGTGGCCGTTCCCACCCGGCTCACCTCGGATTCAATGAAGAGCACAGAAGGACTGACGCTCCGTGCGGGGTACGCTTCTGGCTCTCTCTCGTCATCAAGGAAGCTGGCATGCCGTCATGACCAGCACTACCAGACAAAGATAAAGCAAGGCGGTCGGCTGGACCGGCGAAAGCGGTCCGGGTGACCGTTAAAGCAAGGGTGACGCCCCAAAGGAAGCCCGGGTGACCACTAAAGAGAAGGATGACGCTAAAAGAAGGGCGGACTGGGTCCTGGCCCACCGGCTGGGCCCTGCAGCCGGCCCTGCCCTGTAAACCCATATCCAAACAGTAAACCCTAGGACCCGAATTGTAATCTGCCTCTAGACCCGTATATAAGAGAGGGCAGAGCCAGGGTTCTAGGTAAGGTGAAGAATAGAGAAAACAAGAGTAGAAGAAGAGAAGAGTTAGCATCTAGCTCCCATCTTCCTCTAGCCATCGACAGTAGCTAAGGAAACAGCTCAAGGAGCACTTGTACTGAGCATCGAGCTCCCATACATAGTTCATCTTGCAGGAGTAGGGGTGTTACCTCGCCAAGAGGGCCCCGGACCTGGGTACGTCTCTGTGTTTGCAGTGCATCGTGCCCAATATGTTGCGTGAGCCACCGAATGCATCCGTGTGTCCCTTTTTTGCTATCTCCGATGGCTTTGCCGTGTTTCACACCATGACAGTCAGCATATAGGGAAGGCTATCCGATAAGAAACGCGAGTCGCGAGGTAATGTTTGAAACCAAGCCCAACACTGCTAGTCGGTTCGTGAGCATGAGAAAGCAATTTTTTAGAACAGCACAACCATTAAAATCCTCGCCGAGTTACTAGAAAGGAAGAAGAACGGAGGAATCAAGTTTTGTTGTTGCCATGCGGGTTCCATAACCGTTACATAGAACACAAGTCGAAGTAATAATTTTCTTTTGAAATAAGACAAAAGATTTGGCATTTTCAGTAATAAAAGAGTTTAAAGAACAATTGGCTAGGACATGTCTAGGACTTTGAGAAAAGCCTGTTGTCCTGCAATTATATTGCTCAAAAATTTAGCTCCAGCTAGACACCAAGCTTTTGTCTCATTTTTAGTTCTCCCTATGACCACGGAAGCAGGAGAGACTCTCCGAGAGAAGGTGCTTCGAAAAACTCTAGCCGTTGCGTTTCTTTCCAAATCTTTCATGAGACTAGCGTGATCATCGAGATCATAGCCTTTCTCTCGTTTTCTTCTTCTAGAGCAACACTTGTCCACCATATTTTCTAAAGAAATGGAACCAATAAGCAGGATGGAAGAACATACGACGCTAGCCGCGCTACGAGAGGTCTAGCAATGTTCATCTCAGAAAACATATACAGGAGAGTCGGTACGATCGTGCCTGGTGCCCGGCCGCACCCATCATTTGGTCCGTTGAGGTCGTTGTGCAACTACCGCGTGATGTACAACTGCAGAAACTAGTGCGGTTGATAAGCCATTCAGGAATCTGGAGTGGACCTTGCCGTACATAATAGAAGTCAACACTGACATTCAGTGTATACTACTACCTCCTGTTTTAAAATATAAGCTTTTTTATCAGTTTTAATTTTAGCCGTTCAATTTAAACTATCAGAAAGAACCACATTTGGAACGGAGGAAATAGTTGATTATCAAGATTGCACAAACGGGAACTTGATATCCTAGCTCAGTGATGAGCACATAATGTTGGGCCAATGTTGTGTCCAGAGTCCCAGCAGTTCCAACAGATCAATGATTATCAGGTAGCCCATTAAGCTTAAATATCACGCCGTGGTTTTGCTTACTTTAATTACAAGTGCAGGTTGCTACCTCCGGCAACATCTACCAGGCCGCCGCCCAAGAGACAATTGCAGATAGCAGATTGCTTCCAATGAATCCAGAGAGTCTAAATTAAAAAAAAAAAATCATTCTACGAAGAACTCTCAAAATAATCACATATGCACATGGTTGAGTATCATAGGTAGACTATTATTTTGCCGCAAAATGGTCATTATATTTCAAGAATAAATCCAACATAGAAAAAGTTTTTATTCTATCCACTCATTCTTGTATTCTGTGTCAAGAATCCAAACTGTTTTCTCACCAAAATTTGCATGTACTTGTTACATGACCATATGTCTATGACTGTTTGTTTTAGAACTTTTGGAAACTTCAAAAAAAAAGTATTCCTAAACTAAAGGGTGCAAATGTGCCCGGGAGCACAAGATTTGTCCTCGATCAAGTTCCACTCATATTAAGAGAATTTGAAAATTTGGACTTTCTATCAACAAAAAAGACCTACTTCCATTGTTTACAAGTTCCTTTATCTGATAAACGGTGCAATTGAGACACATCTCGATTGCACCCAATTCTCAATTTGCACGTAATAATGCAGTTGAGGCATGTCTCTGCAAGATGCCAGGATCTTGTATTGACAGTTAGCGATGTCAGATTTTTAGGGTATATACATTGGTAGGTAATACAATTTCTAGGGCATGCCATTAAGTAAGGATAAAATGACATGTTATTCAATGTGTTACTCCCTCCGTTCAACGATATAGTAGCATGTCTTGGTAGACTAAATTAGTATGGAACAGAGTATATATGTTTTTATTGTTATTTTCACAATTATTTGTTTGCGTTCCCATAAGATTATGGCATGATAAAAATTAAAATGAAGATTCGTGGCTAAAAAACGACACTCGTACAGCAGAGAAAAATGACTTCTCTTTTGTACTACTATGATATATCTCTTCTTTTGTACTACTTTCCTAAGGGTGTGTTCGGTTCTAAAACAAGAGGGAATGGAACGAAGTGGGTCCATTTCGAGGGCATGGAACGGTTCCGACCCTGTGTTCGGTTCGGAAAAGAACGAGAAACGGAATGGTCCCATATTGTGTTCGGTTGGGAGAATTGGGACCGGAACGGAATAGCTATAATGATGCTTAAAATTCTAATAATTTGAGCTTAAATTTAACAATTGTAATTAACGGTAGAAAATATCTTTTTGTCTTAAAATCTTTGCTAAAAGTACCAAATCATAGAAATCTTTTTGTTTCAAAATCTTTGCAAAATATATTCAAATTAAAGGGCCGCGTGTTTTTGCAAGATTTTGTCGCTAATCATCTCAGCTAATCATCACCACAGCTAAAAAATCCCTGTTGATTCGGTAATTAATCATCTTAACTGGTTTGTTCGCGAATTAGCAAGTCATTCCGTGCGATCCGGCCGATTCGGTCGGACGGCCTCGTTCCGCATATTAGAGAAATATTCCGTTCTGAGGAACTACCTGGTTCCATTTCTTTCTTCCAACCGAACACACGAACGGACGCTAGGCATGGAACGGACCGGTTCCGTTCCACCTAATTCCAAAACAGAACACATCCTAAGGGTGTGTTCGGTCCTAGAACTGAGAGGGAATGGAACAGAGTGAGTCCATTCCGAGGGCATGGGACGGTTCCGACCCTGTGTTCGGTTCGGAAAAGAACAAGGAACGAAATGGTCACATATTGTGTTCGGTGGGAGAATTTGGACAGGAACAGAATAGCTATAATGATGCTTAAAATTCTAATAATTTGAGCTTAAATTTAACAATTGTAATTAACGGTATAAAATATATATTTTTATCTTAAAATCTTTGCTAAAAGTATCAAATCATAGAAATCTTTTTGTTTTAAAATCTTTGCAAAATATACTCAAATGAGAGGTCGCATTTTTTGCAAGATTTTGTCGCTAATCATCTTAGCTAATTATCGTCACATCTAAAAATCCCCGTTGATTCGGTAATTAATCATTTTATCTGAATTAGTGAGTCGTTCCGCGCGATCCGTCCGATTCGATCGGACGACCTTGTTCCGTATATTAGAGAAATATTCCGTTCTAAGGAACTACCTGGTTCCGTTCCTTTCTTCCAACCGAACACACGATCAGACGCTAGGCCAGCACAAACAGTCAACAACAATGTCAAGCAAGAAGTAGCTTGCACTACCTTCCAACATGCCGCCGGCTGTACGGACTATCCAGTGCGAACTACGCACCACGGACGTCGCTCTCGGTACCAGCAACAAAATGATCCGTGAAATCGCGGAAGCGGAACGGCGAACGACTCGCTGAACACAATGGAGAACAGCTCTTGGTTCTCCCCTCCCCTTCCCTCCCTAGCTGCTTTGAGAGTCGTGCGTGAGAGGCCAGGGCTCTCCCGTGCCCTTCTCACCGGAATAGCCGGCGGGAGGTGGTGGCGGGGAGTCGCCGGAGTAGCCTTAGGTTGTAATGTAGGTTTTGTAGTTGGCCTCGTGCCCGTAGTGGGCTCTTTGCCCGGATGCGGAGCTCTAGATCTCGCCCGGATCTTAGCTCTAGGGTTTCTTGTCGGTGTCCTAAAGCTCCTCTGGTCGGAGCTTTGGAAGGTGACGTGTTGGAGATATGCCCAAGAGGCAATAATAAAGTGGTTATTATCATATATTCACACTTATGATAAATGTTTACATACCATGCTATAATTGTATTAACCGAAAACATTAATACTTGTGTGATTTGTAAACTAAAATAAGAGTCCCTAGTAAAGCCTCTTGTTAAACTAGCTTGTTGGTTAATATATGATCATGGTTTCCTGATCATGAACATAGAGATGTTATTAACAACAGGATCATATCATTAGAGAGAATGATGTGATGGACATACTCCTATAGTAAGCGTAGCATAAAGATCAAGTCATTTAATATAGTTCATTTGCTATAAGCTTTACGACACGTAACCTAATTCCTTGACCATGAGATCATGCTTATCACCTTCACCGAAGGATGCTTTGATGACATCAAACACCACACCGTAACAGGTGGCTATAAAGGTGGCATTGAGTGTTCGGAAAGTATTGGTTGAGACACATGGATCAAGAGTGGGATTTGTCCATCCATATGACGGATAGATATACTCTGGCCCTCGGTGGAATGTCATCCAATTAGCTTGCAAGCATGTGACTGGTTCACAAGGGATCACATACCACGGAGCGAAAAGAGTACTTATCGATGCGAGGTTGAACTAGGTATGCGAGATACGATCATAACCTCGGATAAGTAAACTATCGTGAGACAAAGGGAAATTGGTATCGTATGTAAGTGGTTCATTCGATCGCAAAGTAATCGTAGAAATATGTGGGAGCCATATGAATTTCCAGATTGCTCTATTGGTTATTGTTCGGAGAAGTGTCTCGATCATGTCCGCATAATTCACGAACCGTAGTGAGACACACTTAAGGATTCGACGTTGTTTGAGTAGTTATGGTATTATGAGAAAGAGACCGAATGTTGTTCGGAGTCTCGGATGGGATCCGGGATATCACGAGGTGATCCGGAATGGTCCGGAGAATAAGATTCATATAAGGAAAGTCCTGTTTGTAGTTCGGGAATGATTCCGTGTTTTCATCGAATGTTCTAGAAGGTTCGGAATGTCCGCACTCGGGGAAGGGTACATGAATGTGTCATTACATATTGGAATGATTGCATCATGTACTAAGTATTCTCGCTGTTCCAAATAAAGGATTAAATTGAATCCTAAAACTGAAAAGTCAAATGGCGTTTGAAAGTCAAACGCTAAAACAGAAACCGAGGGAAACAAGCAAGAGGAGGTTGAAACCGACTTGGGGAGGAGTCCTCCTCTCCAAGTCTGGCGCGCTACCAAAGGCCGACTTGGGAGGGACTCCTCCCTTGGCCCCTCCCACCTATAAAAGGAGGCAGGCCTCCTCTAGACACACAAGTTCCTATCCTCTAATCTAAATCCTAGCCCTAAACTCCGGTTTAGAGCCGTTTTGGTTTAGAGCTTCTAATTGCCCTAGCCTTGATTAGAGCCTTCTAATTGGTGTGTCTAAACCCTAGACCACTAATAGCTCTCTCTCATACTCCACCATACCGCTCGGCTTAAGACGAAGCCATGCGGATCTCCTCTACTTCTGTACCACGCCGTTGTCTTGCGGAATCGCGAGAGAGTGCTACAACCTCCACTTCTTTGGAACAAGGAGAGGAAGGTCTTCGTCAGTACGAGCGTGTGACCATTGCGGAAGCTATTGCCGAACGCAGCCGGAAGGATCGTCTCTGCGATCTTGAGATCGGAAGTGTACGACTACATCACCCACGAGAATCTGCTCTCGTTAACCGTTTTGGAATCTTCGAGGGTAAGTTATTCCATCAACTCGTTGCTACAATCTAGTAGATAGATCTTGGCTTTTTTGTTTGTATGCGATAGAATTTTTTTGTTTTCCATGCTACGAACCCCTACAGTGGTATCAGAGCCGTGTCTATATGCAGATCTGTTGCACGAGTAGAACACAATGGTCATTGTGGGCGTTGATGCTTTTATTGTCAATTGCTTCTTGTGTACTTTGCATCTTGCGGTATGTTGGGATGAAGCGGCCCGGGCTAACCTTACATGACATCGTTCATGAGACTTGCTCCACGCTCGACATGCAACTTGTATTGCATAAGTGGCTTTGCGGGTGCCTGTTTCTCCTAGCATAGTTAAGATACAATTTACAACGGGTAATTAACAATACTAGTATCAATGTTGTGGTTCATGTTCGTAAGTTAGAACGTCACTTATTAACAGCCCCAAACCACGTAAAACATGCAAAGAAAGTAGAGGCGTCTAACTTTGTTTTGCAGGGGTGTGCAGTGATGTGATATGACCATGATTGTGATTATATATATGATGTATGCAATGTTCCTTATTGTAAGCTCAAATCGGCGAGAGCCATATGGTTGTATTTAATTTCTGTTAAGACCCGCGTGTCTATTCAAAGTAGTTGTAATAGTTGAAGCCGGTGGAAGACAACCATGGAGAAGCATCATTGACCTTGACGCAATGTCGGTGATGATGGAGATCATGTTCGTGCTAGAAGATGGAGATCGGAAGCACAAAGAAGAAAGGCCATATCATATCACATATTATGAATTGCATGTGATGTTAATCCTTTATGCATCTTGTATTGCTTAGTAGACGACGGTAGCATTATAAGATGATCCCTCATGCACATGAATTTCAAGTCATAAAGTGTTCACCCTTAGTTAGCACCGTTGCTAAAGCTTGTTGTTTCAAGCACCACGTGATGATCGGGTGTTAGATTCTACAAGTGTATACAACGTGAGCAAGCAGATTTGCTCATGCGGAAACTAAGGTTTGATCTTGACGAGCCTAGCATGTATGCACATGGCCTCAGGAACACGGATTACCGAAAGGTAGAGCATGAGTCATATAGTAGATATGATGAACATGTTGATTGTTCGCCATTGAAGCTATATTAACTCTCGTGATGATCGGTTTTGATGTGGTGGATTTGGTTCGTGTGATCACTAAAACAATGTGAGGGATATTGTTTTGAGTGGGAGTTCACCTAGATTAATTTAATTATTAATTAGAACTCAATTTATCATAAACTAAATCAAAGTGAATTTGCATAGTTGTTGTAGTCATTGGCATCCGTTTACCACCTTGCGCTTAGTTATAATTGAGATGATAGAACTATAAAATTCTGGTTAGTTACTTTCTGCTGGTATCGTATTGTTTTGAAGTGTTAATCTAAAGTTTAAAAGTCCTATTGCAAACTTTCAGTAAGTTCCGGTTACTCCATAAAGTTTAATAATTAGTATTAAATCAAGAGTAACAATTCCAAGTGTTAGTATATAAGTATCATGTTTGTCTCCATGATTCTTGATATTCTAAGGATTCTCTTAATATCAAGGTTATCTAGGATCTGAAAGAGTTGTTTCAGAAACCATGATGTGTGGAAGATATTGTGATATCTGAAACGAAGTTTTGGTTACAACATGATAGAGTATAATATGGCAAAAGTCATGTTCTCATATTTGATGAGAATTTGCAAAAGGTTGGAGACACTAGTTGTCCTAAAACCTCCAAAAGTTTTTGGGAGAGCAACATTATACCCACGTTTCACCGTTACAAGCTAAAAGTAGCTTGATCATGGATAATTCCATGACAAGGGTGAATATTTGATGTAGGTAAAATATTTACTACACCAAGAGATTACTAAAGAAAGGAATTTGAAAGAACACCAAACATTTGATGATAGGTGATCTACTTCAAAGTGCAAGTCCAAAGACATTGGTATTTAACTATACACGCTTTGGACTATGTGTCATATGTATGACTCCACTATTGATGTTGATAGATTCTTTCAAATGAAAGGAAAATCTTGAAGAGAATCTCATAAATATATGGCAGAAAATAAAAGACTAGAATTGTTCAGTTTAAGTATATAGATGATATACATGTTATGGATATATTCTTTGCTTATTAAACACTGTGGTTCTTAAGTATTTGATACTGAATTTGTTGGTGTGAATCGTCATACGAAACAACACAATTCATGAACTACAATGGCCTAAGTAACTAGCAAAAGAATATGTGATGATGTTCATCGAGAACAAATAAAGGGTTATTGTGTTGCTCGTTAAAACATCAAAGATTGCCTTCAAGATTTGTTTTATCAGGTATTATGAGAACAAAAGGGTTGTTCAAATAATTGTCGTAATCCATAAAAGATGGATGATTCACAAATCTCGTTGGAGAAATCACATCCATAAAACTAGTGCTAAAAATGTCGAAAGACAAATTGATTGAAAGATCACTTAGGAAGTGACATCGCAGTTTAAATTATATTGGAAAGAAAACATGAAGAAACTCCATATGGATGGAATTTTGGAGTCTATTTGATTTTGATCAAATGACGCTTGTAAAACTTTCCTAGAGATAATTAAAACTTCGTTCATAGGCCAAAAGGGAACGAATGACTAGCTTATTGGAACTTGTACATATAGTTGTACGAAATCCATTATGTATAGTCAAGAGCGATGGATTTCAACTTCATATGCTTTCTCCAAAAATTTGAGTGAATATATGAATATTTACTTAATAAGGATGAAGTGTGAAATATTTGAAAAGTTCAAAGATTTTCAGGATTAAGTGCAAAATCATTGTAACAAGAATATAAATAGTTTATGATAAGATCATAAAGGAAGATATTTGAGTTACAAGTTTAGCATAATACCTAAGATTTAAGGAATCGTTCCGTGGATTTGCATTTTCCCGAAACACCATAAGAGTATGGAGCGTTCGAGATATGTAATTAAACCTTGTTTGACATGGTAAGATCGAAGGTGTAATTCATAAAACTGCCATTATGTTTTAAAGATTAAAAGCTTTAGAGATTACCGTTTTTCCACTGAAAAGAGCTTCATCATAATCCGTTGAATTGACACCATATAAAGTTATGGTTTGGGATAAAACCCAAGTTGTCCTTTCTTAAAACATTGGTATGCTATGCATAAGAAAGATGTTTGCAACCAAAGTCAGATGAACATGTCTTTGTATGTTATTTCGAATAACTGTTAAGTAATCCTCCATAACATCGGAGACAAAAGTGTTTGTCACTTAAAACGTCAAGTTTCTTTGAGAAGGAATTTTCCGTGAAAAGTTAAGTGGGAGGACAATAGAACTTTGATAAGGTTAAAAGAACCTTAGCTGTATGTGCAGAGTTCTTGGCGCGAAAAGTGTTCCGGAGGCAGCAACAAAGCTCATGGCTCACGTACCTCAAAGGTTGTGGTCACGGAGATCCAAGTTCCTATTGAAACAAGTAGGTCGGATGAACAATCAAATACCAAGATTTTAGGGTTGAATCATTATTTGAGAATAATGAACCGACTACATGCAAAGAAGCGATGATGGGCCCTGACTCCATCAAATGGCTTGAAGCCATAAAATCCGTGATAGTTCCATTCATGAGAAATCAAGTTTTGAACTTGAAGGACCCTCGAGAAAGGTGTAAGACCTTACAGTTGTGTCTGGATCTATAAAGAAATAGACATGGATGTTTCACATCTATAATCGACATATTGGGAAAGAGTTCACAACAATGTTCAAAGGTTGACTATGACAAGATTTGATCTTTCATAGTGATATTTAGTCTAGACGGATTAATGTAGCAACCACTACATATAATTTTGATATATGATAGTTGAATAAAGAAAACAAGTTCTTCTAATAGAATCGTTACCTAGGACATGTGCATAACACAGTCCATAGGGTTTTGTTAATTCATAGGATGCTAAAAGCATATGCAAACTTCAATGGTTGAAGTGAGCATCATGAGTTGGAATCTTCACTGTGATGAAACTTAAAGGAGTTTAAAAGTTCATTAGAGACAATGAAGATGCTTGCATTTGCAAGAAATTAAGTGGAGCGCTAAGACATGTTTCTAATACATTATGTGGAAGACATATTGTTGATTGGAAATAATGTATCTTTTATTAACACATATTAAGAATTTCATCCCGATGAAAGACTTAGGCAAAACCAAATATTTGGCATCAATAGACGCTAATATGGTTGTGCGCCGTAGTACATAGACGAGATATTGAATGAGTTCAATATAGAAACTACAAGAAAAGGTTCTTGTCGCACGAGAAAGGATTGAAAGAGTTCAATGTTGATGATATATTCAAGTGTATTGACATTTGGTAAAGTGAAACAAATAATCAAGTATAGATTGATACTTGATGTATGAAATCACAAAGAGTATTTATATCAATCATCTTTGTGATATGTACAAATCCAGATATGTCCTATGCTCTAAATGTTGTGAGCATATACCAGAATGATTCGTAAGATGATCATTGGACAATAGTAAGGATATTCTTATGATCTTTTGGAAGAACTAAGAGTATATTATTTGTAGAAGTGACAAATAGATGGTTAGTTCATTGTAAAAGTACTACATTGATACTAGCTTTGTCACAAAGTACAAATTAAAGTTTATCTCAATCTAAACTAAGGGTGGCACAATATAATGGAAAGTGATTTCCATAATGGATTTGGATGAGTTCCAAAGTTAAGACATTGTGACATATACTACAACAAAAGGCTAAGTATATGACTGCTATTATAGCAGCAAAAGAGGGCATTTGTGTCAAGTAGTTTGTTATCAAACTAGGTGTAGTTCACAGAGGGATAATACTATGAAGATATATTGTGCGACAATATTATCAACATGTTTTAACCCCAAAGAACTAAAGGTCACACCGAAAGACCAAATTTATACAAAGCCATCTCATTGGAGAATGAGTGATGCATAGAGACGCAAAGACATGCAATTACACACGGACCTGGAAGTGTCAGATCCGGAGATCAGTTGACCACTAGCAATCGTGTACATACAACACCGGAAAGCCATAAGTGTTGAATACACAAAGGTTTGAAACTAGATTATTGACTCTAGTGCAAGTGGGAGACTGTTGGAGATATGCCCAAGAGGCAATAATAAAGTGGTTATTATCATATCTTCACACTTATGATAAATGTTTACATACCATGCTATAATTGTATTAACCGGAAACATTAATACTTGTGTGATTTGTAAACTAAAATAAGAGTCCCTAGTAAAGCCTCTTGTTAAACTAGCTTGTTGGTTAATATATGATCATGGTTTCCTGATCATGAACATAGAGATGTTATTAACAACAGGATCATATCATTAGAGAGAATGATGTGATGGACACACTCCTATAGTAAGCGTAGCATAAAGATCAAGTCATTTAATATAGTTCATTTGCTATAAGCTTTCTGATACGTAGTAACCTAATTCCTTCGACCATGAGATCATGCTTATCACCTTCACCGGAAGGATGCTTTGATGACATCAAACACCACACCGTAACAGGGTGGCTATAAAGGTGGCATTGAGTGTTCGGAAAGTATTGGTTGAGACACATGGATCAAGAGTGGGATTTGTCCATCCATATGACGGATAGATATACTGGGCCTCTCGGTGGAATGTCATCCAATTAGCTTGCAAGCATGTGACCTGTTCACAAGGGATCACATACCACGGAGCGAAAAGAGTACTTATCGATGTAGGTTGAACTAGGTATGCGAGATACCCGGATCATAACCTCGGATAAGTAAACTATCGTGAGACAAAGGGAAATTGTCGTATGTAAGTGGTTCATTCGATCGCAAAGTAATCGTAGAAATATGTGGAGCCATATGAATTTCCAGATTCCTCTATTGGTTATTGTTCGGAGAAGTGTCTCGATCATGTCCATAATTCACGAACCGTGGAGACACACTTAAGGATTCGACGTTGTTTGAGTAGTTATGGTATTATGAAAGAGACCGAATGTTGTTGAGTCTCGGATGGGATCCGGGATATCACGAGGTGATCCGGAATGGTCCGAGAATAAGATTCATATAAGGAAAGTCCGTTTGAGTTCGTGAAAGATTCCGTGTTTTCATCGGGAATGTTCTAGAAGGTTCGTAATGTCCGGCACTCCGGGGGAAGGGGTACATGAATGTGTCATTACATATTGGAATGATTGCATCATGTACTAAGTATTCTCTGTTCCAAATAAAGTATTAAATTGAATCCTAAAACTGAAAAGTCAAATGGCGTTTGAAAGTCAAACGGCTAAAACAGAAACCGAGGGAAACAAGCAAGAGGAGGTTGAAACCGACTTGGGAGGAGTCCTCCTCTCCAAGCCGTGGCGCCACCAAGGCCGACTTGGGAGGGACTCCTCCTCTGGCCGACCTCCACCTATAAAAGGAGGGCAGGCCTCCTCCTAGACACACAAGTCAAGGGTTTCGCGACATAGTAAATCAAAATTTTCTCGAGCGAGCAGGAAGGAAAGCCAAGATCTAATCTAGAGCAAACAACGAGAGAGATTGGATTAGATCTTCATACTGAAGATTCGTGATAGCGGGCGTTCGTCGAAACGTGGGTGATGTAGTCGCACTCGCTTCTCCTCCTCGTGATCCGATCCGATCTAGCACCACAAGTGGCGGTGCCTCCGTGAGATGCACACGTGCAGCACCTCGGCGTCTCCTCCTTCCTCGGACCAGCGAGTATGGTGGAGATAGATTGGATCTACAACACGGCGTGGTGTATATGGTGGAGAATTTGCTGCGGGCTTCGCAAACAAATCGGGAGGGAGAGAGGAAGGTAGCAAGGCTGCTAGGGCTTGGAGGAAGGTGTGTGTGTGTGGGAGGCGCACCACCCTCTATATATAGAGGGCGGCCAGCCCTGCCCTCCTCCAAGCCTATCTCTAGTTTAAACAATTTAAACTCTCCCTTATCTAGAAATCCTATCTCTAGTTTAAACAATTTAAACTCTCCCTTATCTAGAAATTCTATCCGAGATTTAAGCAGTCAAATCTCTCTAGAATCGGCTGGGCCCTATGGGGCCTTGTGCCCCGCCCAATGCGGCCAGGACTCCCTCATAGGCCCATGCCCCCTCCCGGAAGGTGGGGCCACGTTGGTCCCCTTCCGGAAGGTTCTAGAAGCTTCCAGTACAATACCGATTAACCCGGAACAATTCTGAACTCCAAAAAACTGCACTGCCTTATATGAATCCTATTCTTCGGACCATTCCGGAACCTCTCGTGATATCCCGGATCCCATCCGAAACTCCGAACAAAAATTCATAAACCAATTATCCAATCTATCCTAGCGTCGAGATACGTTAAGTGTGTGACCCTGCGGTTCGAGAATATCTGTACATGATCTTCTATCAATAATCAACAGCGGTCTGGGCACCCATATTGACTCCACATTCATCGATGATCATATCGGATGAACCAGGATTCAATCAATCCCATATATATATTCCCTTCGTCTCGCGATATTTTACTTGCTCGAGATTCGATCGGTATCGTCATACCTAGTTCAATCTCGTTCTGACAAATACTTTACTCGATCCGTAATCCGATATCACTTTGTGATTAACTCCTTAACCACATGCTTGCAAGCGGTGTTGATATCGATTAAAGTGGGCCAGTATATCTCTCCGACTTGGGAGGGACAAATTCCATCTCGATACATACAACCCAATAGATACTTTCCGATCACGAGAGACACCTTTATGATCACCCTCTCATAGGATGAAGTTTGATGACCTCAAAGCTTTCTTCCGATACCGGGAGTTGCATTATCTCATGGTCTAAGGAATACAATATTTGACATAGGAAAAGCTTCAAAGACGAACACGATGACACGATCTAATTGCTCGCTTTGTTTGGGTCTATCCACCATATCATTCTCCCAATGATATGATCTCATTATCAATTGACAACTCATGTCTATGGTTAGGAAACCTTAACCATCATTGATCAATGAGCTAGTCCATAGAGGCGTACTAGGGACACGTGTTGTTCACAAACCACACAAGTATTAAAGTTTCCTTAATACAATTCTAGCATGGAATATAAACTTTATCATGAACAAGAATTAAAATAATAACATCTTTATTATTGCCTCTAGGGCATAATTCCAACAGTCTCCCACTTGCACTAGAGTCAATAATCTAGTTTACATCGGCAACAATCTCACACCCATGGCAATCGAGGTGTTGATCATGTTTTACGTGGAAGAGGTTTAGTCAATGGATCTGCGACATTGAGATCCGTATGTACTTTACTAATCTTGGATCTCCGCTATATAATCTCGGATTATATGAAACTTAAGTTGATATGCTTGGTCTTTGGATGATATCTTGGTTCCTTAGCGAGTGCTATGGCGCGGTTTGTCACACAATATCTCCGGTGGGTCCAATTCACTTGGAACCACGCCAAGCTCGATGATGAAGTTTGATCCAAACTCCTTCACTTGGCCTTCTGCAGCCATGTATTCCGCTTCTCTGTAGATCCCGCGATCACGCTTTGCTTGCAGCTTCTCCACTCACAGCTCCTCCATTCAAAATATAAGCGTATCTGTCCGAGATTTAGAATCATCCTTGTCGATTATGAAACTAGCATCGACGTAACCTTTACGACAAGCTGTTCATCACCCCATATACTAAGAACATTTCTTTAGTTCTATTTAGGTACTTTAGGATGTTCTTCACGGCTGTCAGTGTTCCTCTGGATCACTTTGATATCTGCTCGTCAAACTAAGAGCATTGGACACATCGGTCTAGTACACAGATGGCATACATGATGGAACCTATGGCCGAGCATAAGGCACTTTGCTCATAGCTTACTTATCATTTACCGTAGCTGGACACCGAGCCTTGCTCAATATCTTACGACAACATAGGCATTGAACCTTTCTTTGCCTTATCCATTACGAACCTTTTGAACTTTGTCTAGGTATGTACTGCTTAAAGCTATCGGCGTATGTCTATCTCTATAGATTTTGATGCCCAATATATAAGCAGCTTCACCTAGGTCTTTCATTGAAAACACTTGTTCAAATAACTCTTCACATCGTTAAGCATGTTGATGTCATTTCAATAATCAATATGTCATCCACATATAGTACGAAGCGTCACCGAGCTCACACTCACTTTCTTGTAGATACAAGCTTCAGTAGCAATTTGGAACAAATCCAAAGCTCTTGATCACTTGATCAAAGCGAAGGTTCCAACTCCGAGATGCTTGCTTCAGTCCATAAATGGAACGCTGAAGTTTGCATACTTTACTAGCATCCTTAGGATCGACAAAACCTTCGGGTTGCATCATATACAACTCTTCATCAATGTTGCCATTGAGGAAAGCGATCTTGACATCCATACGCCATATTTCATAATCATGAAGCGCAGCAATTGCTAATAAAATCCGAATGGACTTAAACATCGCTACGGGAGAAAGTCTCATCGTAGTCAACACCTTGAACTTGTCGAAAACCTTGCGACAAGTGCTTTATAGACGGTAACATTACCATCCGTCTGCTTTTCTTCTTGAAGATCCATTTGCACTCAACGGCCTTTCGGTGCTAGGAGGTCCACCAAAGTCCATACTTGGTTTTCGCTCATGGATCCCAATTCGGTTCATGGCTTCCAGCCATTTCTCGATCTCATCATCGCTTCCTCATAGTTCGTGAGTTCCTTTGTCTTCTACCAACAAGAGGTCAAGGCGATTGCCGTACCACTCGGGAGGGGCGACCTTGTCGACCTACAACGTTCGATGGCAAGATCGTCCAAGCTTCATGATCCTTGTCATTAGCTTCCTCTATTGTTGGTGCGGCACTGGAACAATTTCAGGTCTTTGCGCTACTCTCCAATTCAAGAGAAGGTTCAATAACCTCGTCTAGCTCTACTTTCCTCCCACTCACTTCTTTGAGAGAAACTCCTTCTCAAGAAAGGAACCATTCTTCGAAAAACACTTTGCCTTCGGTTCTATGATAGAAGGTATACCCAATGGTTTCCTTAGGGTATCCTATGAAGACGCATTTCTCGCTTTGGGTTCGAGCTTGTCCGCATCAACTTCTTGACGTAAGCTTCGCATCCCCAAACTTTAAGAAACGACAACTTAGGTTTAGCACCAAACCACAGTTCATACGGTGTCGTCTCAACGGATTTAGATGGAGCCCTATTTAAAGTGAATGCAGCGGTTTCTAATGCATAACCCCAAAATGATAACTGCTATTAGGAATGACCACGGCGGCAATCTGTCAATGAGTAGTAGAACGAGGGCAAGGCGGCCAGCCATCTGCGGTGCGAGATGAGGGCAGAGACACAGGGTTTTACCCAGGTTCGGCCCCCCGGAGGGTAAAGACCTACTCCTGCTAGATTGTATTATGGAGGTGTTTACAATGGGCGAACTCGGCGACTAGGCGGAGAGTTGCTTGGGCGTATGAGGGAACGTATCTCTACTCACCCCATAGGGAGGTTTATATAGGCTCACCTCCCCTAGGGTTTACATATCTCAACCGATTTGTTTACAGCTTCGGTAATCGTTTAACCTAGACCGACTGGGCCTATCTACTACTTTGGGCCTTCAACTTCAATCGCTGATACCTTCTTGGGCTTTTGATCCACTGGTTCTGCAGCCCACTGACCCTTGGGCGTCGGAAGCGTCGTGAGTATACCCGGTGGCGTATCCCCATCGGTAGTCCCCGAGGCCGTCGTTGATTAGGCGTGAGTGGATCTTGGCGGTCGGATATCGACTTCAAGTTGGCATCCGATCGAATCGTCGTGAGCTCTGTATAAAGGAAAAATCCGTGAACCGTCGCGTCTGGCGAAGTCGAGCCAGACGGTCTCGGCGGTGACTTAACGAGCCGAGTGGCGGAGTTGGACCGTCGGCGTGGTCAAACTAGCCGTTAAGGTAACTCAGCGGTAACTGGCGTAATCGCCGCGTTAACGGCCCCACGATTTGGCGGGCAACTCACGCTATATAAGAGGAATGGTAGGCTATCGCAGCAACGCCCACCATTTCTTCGAGTGCGCATCTCCCTTCCTTTGCTCCGCGATCCAATCGACCGAAATCTTCGATCCCCAACCAACCTCTTGACCATGGCCCTCTCCACCGAACCTTGGGGCGATCCAAATGCACAAAGCGCGGTGGCCTCGTTCGAGGCGAAATCCTGCGACTGTTGGCGTATCCCAGCGGAGAAACGACCCCAAACCCACGAGAGAGAGAGTTTATGCCTTCACCGTCATCTCGGCGGGGTTAGGGTTTCCCATCTCTGTTCTTCGGCGTTTTTGCCTACTACGAGATCCAGCCTCGGATCGGGTCCCCACGACATCGGCAGCTCGCCATCTTCGTGGCGTTCATGAGTGCTACTGGGCTGCCGCCCTACTTTCCCTTGTGGCAATCATTCCATGGACGGTCACCCGGAGGCGAGGCGGCCCAATGCTAGCCGCGGCTGGACGTTCGACTCAAGTCCAAAGCTTCCTTCTTGACGTCTGCCGGCCAAGGCAGCGGCGATCGAAGAAGTCATGGTTCTACGTGACCGAGGCAACTCCAGAGGGCGAGGCGGCGATCCCATGTACTCGGCCAGCCGTTCCGAGCCACGCCATCTCCAGTCGCAAGCTTCCGGCGACCAGCGGATGGTCGTCGACGAGATGCTCCAGCCATCCGTGGCGAAGAAGAAGGGCTCAGCGATAAACTTGTACAATTGTTGGCTTGGGCGGCGGCTCGTTCCGCTTCAGCGATCATTACATGTACCGACACGGGTCGAGGAGACTCGTGAAAGCGCCTCGGCGAATGGAAGCTGGAGGACTATATCCCAGCGTTGAAGAAGATCACCAGTGGTGTATGCGGATCGCAGCCGGGTCCCCCCCACCGTGAAGCGTCCGGCTCGACGGTAATTTCTTTATCTTGTTCGATCGCAGCGTATGCGATCGCGATAATTCTAACTCTGTTCGTATTCATCGCTGTTCCAAGTGGTGGAAGGTGGCTCCCACGCCGATGACGTGAGCCGGGGCCATCCACCGGGATACAAGCGAGTCGCCGCCGCGAAGAACGAGGACGACGAGGGGCGAAGAGGAAATTGCCCCACTGGTCCGAAGACCGGGCAACGTCGCCAGAATCGAGCGGCGGGAGCCTCGGCGTCATGATGACGACGAGCTCCGAGACCACCTCGCGCAGCCCACTCCTTCAAGAAGAAGAAGGAAAAAGGCGAGGCCCCGAGAGGAAAGCGAAGCCGCCGAAGATGGCCTCGCCGCGACTCGACGAGCAACTCGATGGCCACAGCTCGGCGGTGTGGTAGCGACCCAGCGCCACCGCGCTAGATCGCCATCTGTGGAAGTGCCGGGCCTCGATGCCTCCTCCGCCAGCGGTCTCAGCTAGGAAGGCTCCGGCTGTGGCGACTTTCGCCTGAGGAGGCGTGGCGGTCTCTCCCGCAAGGAGGCTCCGACCGCAGGCTCCATTCAGCGAGAAGCCCCGCGAAAGGTGTCCCAGGCGCCGGCCGGCCTCAACGACGAAGAAGCCGTCCGTGTCTTGGGCCCACGACGTCACAGGCGGGGCTTAGTCGAATGGCTGGCCCGAGCTGGAAAAACCGGCCGGCCTTCGTAGTGGGCTACGTTTCATTCCAGTCGCCAAGTGAGTGCATTCGGCCTTCTCTATTTTCTATAAGTACTTCGATTGTGTTTTATTGATTTGATCGATATGCGGACGGAGTGAAAAAGATGGGCCACCGACCGTGGCCAAGGTGCCCTCCGCGTGGCGAGGAGGATCCTTCCGCAAGAGGAAAGTGGGCGGTCGCCGTCTCAGCGGAAGGCGGCAAGAAGGCCAAGGCGGCGTCGCCATCTGTCTCGGCAGCGCGCGCACCGCCGGACCAGTGGAAGCAACCGCATCTACAAAGGATGGCGTTCCTTGCCTAGACCGAGGCGACTTCCTTTGGGGCGGTGCCTCGATCGCTACCTTCCCGTAACGGCGGCCAAAGCGGGGCTGCGCCCGAGCCTCGCTCGGGACCACCGGCTGAAGTCGACCAACGTCGCGGGCACACGCCTGGCGCTGCTCGCGTCTGTGGGCGCAATACAACTCCATGGCATGCTTGGTGCAGCCATCCGGTACCTCCGGTCCCGAGGATCAGTCGGTGCTTAGCGGCGTGATTCTTTAGTTTCGTTTGTACTTTCGCATCCGGTCCCCGATGCGCACTAAATTTTAGCGGGTGGAATCGAGCAATTTCGTCGCCCGGTCCCGAGTGCGCTTTTCGCTAAATTTTAGCGGGTGGGCACCGTAATTTCGTGTTTGCTGACTTTGATGATGTGCAGGGTCTGCAGATGGAGTCGGCGGAGCGATTGGCTGCGAAACAACATGCTGAAAATGAGCTGGCCGTTATCCGAGAAGCAAACAAGGAGCTTCAGGCTGTTGCTGCGCAGGCGGAGGTGGCTCGCCGGGAGCTTGTCCCTTCTGGTGAACTGGTGGCGGTGCGATCTGCGTTAAGTGCTGCTGAGGGTCGCCGACCTCGGCGCGAACTGCGGGAGGCAAAAGAAGCAAGCTCGAACAGGCGAGCTAAGGCCGCCATTGACGCGGAGGAAGACCGCAAGGTGTCGGAAGCCCTCGTTGTTGGGCTTCGGGCGATTATTCGTCGCTTCAAGCTTCATCACGGACTCGCCCGCCGTTGCTTGGTGAGTGCGTCTTCCTGTCTTTCAGTTGTATTGTTTGTGGTTTCCATGGTACTCATACTTGTCTCCTTCTCGCAGGTCGTGTTATTGGTAGCCAAGAAGAAGCGAGCTCGCTTGACGCGAGGAATGCGTAAGCATGCTTGTCGACTTCGGCGGCGGCGATGCATCCGCGCCTATCTTCAAGAAATGTCGCGGAGGTTATTCAGCGACCTTGTCACGGTGTGGGAGTATTTGGAGAAGCGCCCATCGTAGAGTTCATGACGCGGCGTTTGGCGTGGGCGTCGGCGGTTTGAGCCTTGGACTCGCCCACTTCCCGAGGACTTGACCTCGGCGATGTGGCGAGTGGGTATCCTTCGTCATTGGCGCGGTGGATCTGTCCGAGGTTCTCAAGCTGCAGAACGTGCGCCGCTTACTCGGGCGTGTATGGGCGATGGGCGACCTCCTTCCCTACCGAGAAGCGTCGTCGCGCTAGCGACCCGGTAGCTGCGCATCGTGACTTCAAGGTTGAGCAACCTTTCGCTCGGCGATGGCGGGCGGCGGACGTATCCGTCAAACCCGTACACCGTTCATCCGTGGCGCCGGGATTACGGCGGCGTCGTCGTGGCTGCAGAATAGTGTAGTTTGCCTAGATGTGTTAGCGGCGATTCATAAGCGGGCATAAGTTGTAACATAAGACAATGCGATATGCGATTGAATGAGACGTTGTGTCCATTTTGCTATTTGTGTGTTTTGGATTGATTTTGGGCGAGTCCCGAGCGCGTCCGCCCTTTTGTGGGGTTAACCTCGTATATGATGTTTTTGTTATCATGTGTTTTGTTAGTTTAGTCGACTACCCGAGCTCGGAGAGCCGATCGCAAGGCGACTCCTTGAGTGCTCATGCTTTACCGTTTTCCCGTCTGTGAGCGGGGTCGGTGGCCGAATCCCGGCGTGGTACTTGGTAGTTCAAGGCGCGACTCGAGGGTGGTTGAGGACTTAGCGTTGGTGTGGCGTCACTCCTGCCTGGAGGTCGATCGCGTGGCAGTCCTGGTATGCTCTCTTACTTGGCGTTTTCACGACCGATCGCGACGAACTGGTATTCAGTCCCGGCGTGGTACTTAGCCGTTCGAGTCGCTATGCCGAGGATGCGGAGGACCGAGGTCGCCGTGAGCGAGGGCGATTGTCTTGGTTCGCAAAACCAGTCAAGCTAAGCGACTCAATGGGGCTCGGTTTGGCGTTTTTCGTGGGACGCATAAGACATGAAATGACTCAGTGCTCTTACATCGCACTACTTAGCCGTGCCGGTCGCTGTACCAAAGGTTGACTTCTGCATTTTAGCATGACGCTGTTTATTACGAGTGCGAGTGGCACAAGGCATGGAGAGTAGACGCAATTTCCAGTAACCGTTTCTTTTATTTCATAGCGACTGGAGAGTACATGTGTGGGGTTCTAGGAGTAGAACTTCCGTAGGAGATTTACATTACACGGTCGCTTGACGTCGAGTTCGCCGTCCCCGCGGACGTCGATGAGGTAGTAGGCGTCGTTGCGTCTGGCGCCCGATAGCGAACGGGCCTTCCACGGAGGGAGAGCTTGTGCATGCCCTTCTTGTCTGGATGAGGCGTAACACCAGGTCGCCTTCACGGAAGGTCGAGTTTTCACTCGTCGGCTGGTAGCGGCGGAGTCCTTGCTGGTAAATGGCGGTGCGATCGGCGGTCGCGTGCTTCGTCGAGCTGGTCGAGCCCATCTTGGCGGGCCAGCTCGTTCTGCCTCCGTATAGTGGGCGACCGTGGCGAGTCGTGTTCGAGGTCGGTGGGCATGGCCGCTTGGCGCCGTAGACCATGAAGAAGGGAGTGAATCCGTCGACCTGTTCACCGAGGTGCGAATTCCCGGATGACGGAGGGCAGCTCGTCGACCCAGCATCCAAAGTGCGCTCGAGTGGTACTTGGAGTCGCGGCTTGGGCCGTGGAGGATGCTTTGGTTGGCTCGTTCCGCTGGCGTTGGATTCGGGTGGCGGCGCGATCGAGCGGATGTGATGCTCTTCGCAAATTCGCCATTGCTCCTTGGCGAAGTTTGTGCCGTTGTCCGTGATGATGCTATTGGGGAACCCGTGGCGGTATATGAGCTCGTAGGAACTTAGTGGCGGTCTTCCGTCGCATTTCCGGCTTGGCCTCTACCCACGTGAATTTGTCGGCGACTAGCAAGTGGGTGTATCCATAGGGGCCTTCTTGAAGGGCCTACCATGTCCATGCCCACAGCGAATGGCGGTGATGGGGATTGTTTTGGCGGAGCTCGATACGTGCGTCGATTGGCGTGCCGGCACCCGGCGCATCGCTGGACGATGTCGGCGTCGGCGTGTCCGGTGGGCCGGTGAAGCCGTGTCGCATAGCCTTGGCGACCGAGGGTGGCGGCGGCGTGGTGGCGCGATCGCTGAGTGGATGTCGTGGAGGATTTTGCGTCCTTCACGGTTGGGCGCAACGTTGGAACGCCGGTGATTCTTGTGTAGCTCGCCGTCGATGATGGTGTAAGACTTGCATCGGCGATCATTCGGCGTTGTCTCGTCTGCTGGCGGTGCGGTTTCCAGGTAGGAGATGTAGGGCTTGGTCCAGTCGTCTGGCTCGGTGATGAGTGCGACCAAGGCTGCCTCTGGTTGGAGCGGGACTCCGATGTCGATCTCCCTCGGGGGAGAGGCTGATGGTTTGAATATTGTGTCGAGGAACACGCCGGGGTGGTGCGAGTCGAGCCGACCCGATGCGAGGCGTCGGCCTCCTCGTTTTTTCCTGTCG
Organism: Avena longiglumis; assembly: GCA_030063025.1. NCBI lineage: Eukaryota > Viridiplantae > Streptophyta > Magnoliopsida > Poales > Poaceae > Avena > Avena longiglumis. The sequence goes on along the minus strand of CP125978.1, from coordinate 414,715,598 downwards.
ATCCACTCGGCAGTAGCGTGATGGCCGCCCACCTTGTCCACCTCTTGGCGATGCCCGCCATGGTGGAGGCGTCGCGGTGCGGCGACTTGCCTGCGACGGTCGGAATCTCCGTAGAATCAAAGGCGATTGACGCTCATCTCCTTGCGGCTCGCATGCCATGGAGTAGGGCCTCGTATTCAGCCATGTTGTTGGTGCGGGCGTGAATTCGGGCGGAGGATGTAGCGGAGCTTGACGCCTTTGGTGAGGTCAGCACTATCCCGCTCTGCGCCGTCCGCGTTCTTGGACCCGTCGAAGTGCGAGCTCGATGGTGGAGGTATGGCGGCTTCTCTGGCTCTGGGCCTCTTCGATCGGCGATGAAGTCGCGATGCTGCGACTTAATCGCCGCCGTGGCTCGTATTTAATGTTGTGGGCCGATCTCGGCCCACTTGGCGACCCGCCGGTCGCCTCGCGATTCGGATGATGTCTTGTAGTGGTGCCGAGGAGGCCGTGATCGGGTGCTCCTGAAGTAGTGCGGCGGCGCTGAGCCTCAAGACCGCGTATAACAGCCAGCTTCTCGTGGGTATCGCTGGCGCGACTCGGTGAGAACCTCGCTGATGTAGTACACCGGCCGCTGGACCGGGGGCTCCTTTCCTTCCTCTGGTCGTTTGACAACCATTACGGCACTGACGACGCGATCGGACGCCGCGACGTAAACCAGCATAGGCTATTTGTCGGTGGTGCGGCGGTAGTGGTGCGCGGTATCACCTTTTAAGGTCGCGTCCGCCTCCTTGTCCCCTTTGGAAGGTGGGGTTCTTCTTGCATCGGTATAGGGGCATCGCCTTTTCCCCGGGGAATGCGGTGAGAGCGCTACGCCCAGCTTAGACGTCGCGAGCACTCGGGTTTGCCGAGTCGGGCGATCGTGTCGATCTTCGTTGGGTTTGCCTCGATCCCTCGTTTGGAGCAGCGTACCCGATGGTTGCCCGGCGGTACACCGAAGGTGCACTTACTGGATTGAGCTTTATCTTGTACCTCCAGATTGGCGAAGGTCTCCTAGGTCGGCGGTAGGTCGCCTTGGCGGCGGATTTCTGACGTCGTCGATGTGAGCGTGGATGTTGCGGCCAATTTGGCTCGCGAGGCATTCTTGCATGCACGCTGGTAGGTTGCCCGGCGTTCTTGAGGCCGAAGGTCATGGCGGTGTAGAAGGCTCGAATGGCGTGATGAACGCCGTCTTCTCCTCATCCTCGACAACCATTTTGATCTGGTTGTACCGGAGTAGGCGTCGAGGAAACATAGCGACTCGAACCAGCGGTTGAATCGATTATCGATCGATCGCGGGAGAACTTAACTCCTTTAGGCGCTGCTCAGGTTTGTGTAGTCGATACACATTCTCGGTCCCGTTTTCTTCTCGACCAGACTGGGTTTGCCAGCCACTTAGAGTATTTGATTGGCGGATGAAGCCGACGGCGAAGCTGTACTTCCTCGGCGATTGCTCGTGGCGTTCTTCATTGAAGGGCCGTGGCGACGCTTGACGGGTCGCACTTTGGGGTCGGCGTTTAGTTTGTGCTCGCGAGCTCCCTAGGGACACCGGGCATGTCGGAGGGTTTCCATGCGAAGATGTCCCTATTCTCACGAAGGAACTTCGATGAGCGCCTTCCTATGCTGGGCTCATGCTCATCCCGATCGTCACCGTCTGCTGGGGTCGCTGGGACCAGCTCGGCAGTCGGTGTTCGTCGTGGCCTCAAAGGTTGAGGTGTTTGTGCCCTCGAGTTGGGCTTCTTGAGTATTGTGGGGTCGTCATTGTTGACCCGCTCGCGTGTTGGCGAGCTCGTCGGCGTGATTAGCTTCGCCGCGATGGCGTCGTGACGAGCTCCTTTGGCCTCGCATTGGCGGCCATGTCGGTCGCCGTTGATGGTGATGACGCCCGCGGCCGGGAGCTTCATCGCGTTATGCGCGTGGTGGCGCTGCCATGAATTTGGCGAGCGCCCAGACGCGATGGTAAGGCTGTCGAAGGGCACCAGCTCGAAGGCGATCCGCTCGGTGCGGAAGTTTGCGAGTACCGAAGGTGACGGGTGGCGTGACTTTGCCGATCGGTCGCCTTCCGACCGGGGCGATGCCGTGGAGCGTGGTGTGGGTTGTCTCGATCATCATTGCGGGGTCGTAACCGCTGAAGGTGTCGAGGTAGAGGATGTTGATGGAGCTGCCGCCGTCCATCGTGTCTTGGGGAGCGATGGTCGCCAACCTTGGGCTTGACCAAGGCGACTCGTCCTGGGTACTCGATGCGTGGCGAGTGGTCTTGCGGCTCCGGTGATGGGCTGTTCCGACCAGTTGAGGCGGGGGCGTCTGTTTGGGCCACGCGTTGGCGGCGGCGATGGGCGATGACCTTCTTCGCGCTTTGTGTTGAAGCCTGTGAAGGTGTGGGCGAGCGGCTACTTTGCGAATTTTCCGCCATTTGGCGGGTCGTTGTCGAGGTCCTCCAGCGTCTGTGCCTTCTCGATTTCCACGAGGTGTGGCGATCGGCGGTGGTGTGCGTGGCGGGCTTCCTTCCTGCTGTGAAACGCACATGGTTGGTTAAGGAGGGCGGGATCGAACCTTGGCTTGTTCTTGTAGTTGCCGCCATCGCCGCGTCGTTGCCCTCCGTCACGGCGGTAGCTCTTGGGCTCGCGTTATGCGTGCCCGGCGTTAGCGTGAATCGACTTCGCCCGTCGTTCGGCGCTTGCACGTGAGGTGCTGCTATAAGCGTGGAGTCGGTTCGGCGTCCGCCGTCGTTGCCGTCTTGGCGTTGCCCTCCTGACTCGTCGTCGATTTCTTGGTTGGGGTCCTCCTCGGCGTACCGTTTGGCGATCTCGAGGAGGTCGGGGATGTTGTCGAGTGTGCGGGCGTGTCGCTTGAGCTTGGCGACTAGAGGCTCGTAGCGACACGAGGTCTTGAAGCAATGGATCGCGGTGTCCGGGTGGATGCCGACCGCGTTGAAGGGTTCGCAGCATAGAAAACAAAAAATTTCCTACGACGTGAACTATAAACCAAGATCTATTTATACTAGATACAAACAACGGGCGGATGTATATCCGTAGAGAACATACCCTTGAAGACCGACAAAGCTTAACGAGTCCAAACTCGTGGTTGATGTAGACGATCTCTTGCCGATCTCAAGATCGAGAGGAAGTCCTAAGCGCGCAAATCAGCAAGCGCATCCGTGCTTTCGCCACACACGTTCGAGGCACGAGCAACCTCCGCCTCCTCGCTCCAGCGATGCAGCGAAGCACAACTCTTTCTTGCCGAAAGCCACGGGAACATGTATCTCGCTAGTCGAGACCATGGGGAATAAATTCTAGAGGGAGAGATCCTTCACGAGGAGGTGAGTGAGAAGTGAGAGGAGGGCTCCTTTTATAGGAGGAGGAACCCCAAGGGGTGGTGGCGCATGGGGCTGCCCTTGCCCTCCCTCATCATGTGGGTGGACACTCCACTCACAAAATGACCCTTCAAAAGTCCACTCAAAATCCTCAAAAATCCCATTAAATTTCCACCAAATTTAATGCAAACTCTCATTAAATAAAACTCTTTTATTTTATTCAGAATTTTGTCAATTACTTTAATGACAAACATTCACAAATAACCTTGCTAGAATTCTATTTCACATGCATAACCACTTTATGCAATTTCACAAAACTTTGGTATCTAGTGAAATAAATTCCTGCGCTTATTTATTCTTTCGGCATGAAACTTTTGCTCCAATTGGATGTCGGTGTCTCTTAAGTGTGTCACCCTACGGTTCGTGAATAATGCGGACATGATCGAGACCCCTCTCGGATCAATAATCGAGCGGGATCGGAGACCCATCTTGACTCCCACATTCAACGATGACTTTCTTGTGATCGTCGGAACCTTTTACGCTAGTATCTTAATCCCTTTGTCTCACGATATATTACATGTCCGAGATTCGATCATCGGTATCTCCATACCTAGTTTGATCTCGTTCGACATGCACTCTTTTCTCGTTCCGTGATATAACATTCTAGTGATCAAATCACTTGCTTGCAAGCTAATCAATGTGATATCACCGAGAGGGCCCAGTATATCTATCCGTCATCGGGATGAACAAATTCCACTCTTGATCCATGAGCCTCAACATAACACTTTATTAGTTCTGAACCCATCTTTATAATCACCACATTGCGGTGTGACGTTTGATGTTATCAAGAAACTCTTAGGTGTTAGTGATTGACATGATCTCATGGTCTAAGGATTAGGATCACTTATAAGTTGTTATAGCAATATAAACTCAATGACTTTGATCGTAATGCTATACTTCGGATGAATGTTCATCACATCATTACACTAATGTTGTGATCCGTTATTAACAACATCCAATGTCCATGATCGAAACCTTGATCATCTTGTTAATCAACGAGCTAGTTTATGAGAGAGGCTTAACTAGGAACTTTCTGTTTGTTTATTAAACACACATGTATTAACGTTTCCGTATTAATACAATTATAGCATGCAAAATAAACATCTATCATATACTTGGAATACACATAATAAACAATTTATTATTGCCTCTCGGGCATATTCCTTGATCTCCACTTGCACTAGAGACAATAATCTAGTTACATAGTGATATATCTAACACCCATTGAGTTCGGTGTTGATCATGTTTTGCTCTAGGAGAGTTTTAGTCAACGGATCTGCTACATTGAGATCCGTATGTACTTCTACAAATCTTTATATCTCCATCCTTGACATGCTCATGGATGGGTGAAACAGCGCTTAATATGCTTGGAATGCTTGTGAGACCTTGGCTCTTTGGCATTGGCAATGGCACCATTGTTGTCACAATAGATCACCATTGGGTCCAACGCTTGCCACAACTCCTAGTTCGGATATGAACTCCTTCATCAAAGCGCTTCTGAGCCGCCCGGCAAAGCGACAACATATTCTCCGTTGTTGATCCCGCTACCACGGGTTGTTTGGAGCTCCTCCAACTAACGCTCCGCCATTCATGAGAAATACGTATCGGATTGAGACTTAGAGTCATCCGGATCGTGTCAAAGCTAGCGTCGACATAACACTTAGCGACGAGCTCTTCTTCACCTCAGTATAAAAGACACATATCCTTACTTCTTCTCAAGTACTTAAGGTTATTCTTGACCGCTATCGATGTTCGAACACGGATCCGATTGGTACCTACTAGTCAAACTAATAGCGTGCCACATCGGTCTTGTACATAGCATGGCGTACATTATAGAGCCTATGGTGAAGCATAGGGGACTTTGTCCATTATCTCTCTTTCTTCCGACGGACTTTGAGTCTTACTCAATGTCTTGCCTTGCAACATAGGTAAGAACCCTTCTTACTTCGTCCATTTTAAACTTCTTTAAAATCTTATCAAGGTATGTACTTTGCGATAGCCCTATTAGGCCTAGATCTATCTCTATAGATCTTTATGCCTAATATGTAAGGCCTTCACCTAGGTCCTTCATTGAAAATTTCTTTGTTTAGATAACTTTTAACACTTTTTTAAAGTTCTATATCATTCGATCAATAATATGTCATCCACATATAGTATCGAAATGCCACATTGCTCCCACTCACTTTCTTGTAAATACAAGCTTCTCCATAAGTTTGGACAAATCCAAACTCTTTGATCACCTCATCAAAGCGGAGATTCCAACGTGATGCTTGCTTCAATCCATAGATGGATCATTTGAAGCTTGCACACCTTGTTAGCATCCTTAGGATCGACAAAACCCTTTGGTTGTATCATATACAACTCTTCTTCAATATTACCATTGAAAGCGGTTTTGACATCCATCCGCCATATTTCATAATTGAAATATGCAATTGCTAACATAATCCTAACGACTTTAGCATCGCTACGGAGAGAAAGTCTCATTAGTCAACTCCTTGAATTTGTCGAAACCCCTTTGCGACAAGTCGAGCTTTATAGATGGTCACATTACCATCGACATCGGTTTTCCTTTTGAAAATCCATTTGTTCTCCACGGCCTTTCGGTGAGGTAATTCCACCAAGTTCCAAACTTGATTTTCATACATGGATTCCATCTCGGTTCATGGCTTCTAACCATTTGTTGGAATCCGGGCTCATCATCGCTTCTTCATACGTCGCAGGTCATTATTTTCATCAACCATGAAATTTATGACAGATTTCCGTCTGACTCGGGGGCTGCAGCGTCTGTTTGACTGCGAGGTTGAGTACTCTCTTTCGGAGTTTCATGATCATTATCATTAGTTCCTTCTTCAAGGTGGAGCCAACTCCGGAGCGACTTCCATTGCCTTACTGCCATACTTTGAAGAGAAGGTTCCATAACCTCTTGAGTTCTACCTTCCAACTACTCACACCTTCGCGAGAAACTCTTTCTCTAGAAAGGATCCATTCTTAACAACAAAAACCTTGCCCTCGGATGCATGATAGAAGGAATACCCAATAGTTTCTTTAGGGTATCCTATGAAGACGCATTTTCCGCTTTGGGTTCGAGTTTATCCGGTTGAAGTTTCTTCACATAAACATCGCAACCCCAAACTTTAGAAATGATGACTTAGGTTTGTTTCCAAACCACAATTCATACGGTGTCGTTTCAGCGGATTTAGATGGTGCCCGATTTAAAGTGAATGCAGCGGTTTCTAGTGCATAACCCCAAAATGACAACGGCAAGTCCGTCAGACATCATAGATCGAACCATATCTAATAAAGTGCGATTCTGACGTTCAGACACACCATTTATTTGTGGTGTTCCGGCAGTGTGAGTTGTGAAACAATTCCACACTCTTTCATGTGAGTGCTAAACTCGTAACAGATACTCACCTCACGGTCGAATGTAGAAATTTGATCTTTCTATTACGATGATTTTCCACTTCATTACGAAATTCCTTGAACTTTTCAAAGGTTTCAGACTTGTGTTTCATCAAGTAGATATAACCGTATCTACTCAAATCATCCGTGAAAGTAACAAAATAACGATATCCACCTCGCTGACACACTCATTGGACCACATACATCTGAATGTATGATTTCCAATAAATCATGCCGTTCCATTGAACCTAAAGCGGCGTTCTAGTCATCTTGCCCATAAGGCATGGCTCACATGTATCAAATGATTCATAATCAAGTGATTCTAAAAGTCCATCCGAATGGAGCTTCTTCATCGTTTAATGCCAATATGACCTAGGCAGCGATTACCACATATATGCGGATATATCATCACTAAGTTTAATCCTTTTAGCATCAATATTATGAATATGTGTAACATTATCATCGAGATCCAAGAAATAAACCATTCAACATTGGTGCATGACCATAAAGATTTCATTCATATAAATGGAACAACCATTGTTCTCGATTTGAATGAAAACCACTTTGCATCAAACATGATCCGGATACAATGTTCATGCTCGGTCGGGCACCAAATATGATTATTTAATTTTATAACTAATCCGGCGGTAAGTGGAGAGGTAGCGTTAACGGCGATCACATCAACGTTTGATCCATTGAAACCGCATCTTGACCTCACCTTGCTAGCGATGCTTTATTCGCAGACCCACGATTCGAGTTACAAATATTAGCAATGGGAACGGTATCAAATACCGGTGCTCTGCGAGCACTAGTCAAGTACACATCAATAACATTTATATCATATATACCTTTGTTTGCCTTGCCGGCCTTCTTATGCCGGATACTTGGGGCGATTGCGCTTCGATGGCAGTCCTTACAATAGTAGCACTCGGTATCGGACTTAGGTCCAACTCGGGTTTTCTTTTCGAGCGGCTTGACAACACGCCCCTTACTTCCCTTCGTTTTCCCTTCTTGTCTTTCTTGAAACCAGTGTTCCTATTGATCATCAACACTTGATGTTCCTTTTGATCTCCACTTCTGCAGTTTAAGCATTGTGAAGCTCGGGGAAGACTTCTTCATGCCTTGCATATTATAGTTCATCACGGCTCTTATAGCTAGGTGGCGAGCTTGAGAACGATGGATGCCTAAGTCAATGGGAATCGTTATTCCCAAGGACACAAGCTTATCGGCGTAACCCGACATCTTGAGTACATGCTCACTAGCTTGTTCTCTTCCATCATCGACTAAAGAACTTTTACGAAGCATTGTAGCTCTCTGGCGACATGTGTGTCGAAAATCATTTTCAACTCACCCATTGTATCAAAAGCATTGCCGTTTTAAGCGCTTTGAAGTTCGGCTCTAGCCCATACAATATGCGCAATGAACTAAGTTGTGGTCCTCCTGACGAGTCGAGATAGACATTCTTCTCCTCGTCGGGGCATCGTCAAAGGTGGGGGCCTAACAGGCGCTTCTAGCACATATTGCTTTTGCGTGAGAGAGGAGAATCCTCAAATTCATGGCCCATTCGAAAGTTGCTACCGTTCGTTGCTAGTTTCTCTTTCTCCATGAGCATTGAAATTAAGCGGTGGTGCCATCTACAGCAAATTTGTAAAGTTTAGACTAAGTGTATGATAGATTGAGTTCAACTAATCTATATTACGAATGAACTCCCACTCAAGCGACATCCCTCGTGTCCTTTTGGTGATTACATGAACCAAATCCACTACACCAAGTCCGATCATCACGTGAGTGGTATAGCTTCAAGCGAGCATCAAATGGGCATCATATCAACTATATGACTCATGCTTAACCTTTGGTCTGTGTTCGAGGCCATGTACATACATGCTAGGCTGCCAAGTTAGAACCTTAGTATTTTTGCGTGTGTATGTCTTACACCAGTATGGTCGAGGATCCAAGTACACCCGATCATCACGTGATGTCTTGGGCCGAAAACATAATCGGTGCATACTAAAGGAGAACACATTCTTATCTTGATATTTAAAATGAGGATCATCTTATTATGCTTAACAAAGCGCTAAACAAGCAATATAAGATGCAATCAAACATCATATGTTTAATAGTGAAATTATATGGTTCCATGGATGATCTCTATCATGTGCATCGTGGTATGATCACTATCATACCTATATGTGTAAATCCATAATCTATGGGTTTTACGCTATGTGTGTTGTAAGAGTATCATCTCATACTTCTACTTACAACACTACCATATCATAACACTAGCCTTGACAACAATCTAAACTAGGCCTTCTAATTTATCCATTGCAAGTTTTACGTGGTGAGGCTTCGAGATAGAACCGTTCTTACCTACGAACATGAACCTAGCGAGGATAATCAAATTGTTGACAACTCGCTTGCAAAATAGATATTGACTATAGTAGGAGAGACGGACACCGCTAGCCACTTATGCAAACTAGTTGCATGTCAAGCGTGGAACAGGTCTCATGTGCGAGGACATGTAAAGTTTGTCCGGGCCGCTTCATCCCACTATGCCACCAATATCCAAAATCACAAGAAAGGAAACAACATGATCATCATCGCCCACATACTCATATGTACTAGTGTAAAGTATCTACGCATAGATCGCTCGATACCCTTTGAAGGGTTATGACATAGAAAACAAAAATTTCCTACGGCGTGAACTATAAACCAAGATCTATTTATACTAGATACAAACAGCAGGCGGATGTATATCCGTAGAGAACATACCCTTGAAGACAAAAGCTTGAGTCCAAACTCGTGGTTGATGTACGATCTCTTGCCGATCTCAAGATCGAGAGGAAGTCCTAAGCGCGCAAATCGTGGCGCATCCGTGCTCGCTTACACGTTAGAGCACCGAGCAACCTCCGCCTCCTCGCTCCAGTGATGCGAAGAAGCAACTCTTTCTTGAAAAGCCATAGGAACATGTATCTCGCTAGTCCGAGACCATGGGGAATAAATTCTAGGGAGAGATCCTTCAGGAGGTGTGAGTGAGAAGTGAGAGGAGGGGCTCCTTTTATAGGAGGGGGGGGAACCCCAGGGGGGTGGCCGGCGCATGGGGGCTGCCCCCTTGCCCTCCCCTCATCATGTGGGTGGACACTCCACTCACAAAATGACCCTTCAAAAGTCCACTCAAAATAAAATCCCATTAAATTTCCACCAAATTTAATGCAAACTCTCATTAAATAAAACTCTTTTATTTTATTCAGAATTTTGTCAATTACTTTAATGACAAACATTCACAAATAACCCCTTGCTAGAATTCTATTTCACATGCATAACCACTTTATGCAATTTCACGAAAACTTTGTTTCGGTATCTAGTGAAATAAATTCCTGCTTGTTTATTCTTCGGCATGAAACTTTTGCTCCAATTGGATGTCGGTGTCTCTTAAGTGTGTCACCCTACGGTTCGTGAATAATGCGGACATGATCGAGACCCCTCTCGGATCAATAATCGAGCGGGATCTGGAGACCCTCTGACTCCCACACATTCAACGATGACTTTCTTGTGATCGTCAACCTTTTACGCTAGTATCTTAATCCCTTTGTCTCACGATATATTACATGTCCGAGATTCGATCATCGGTATCTCCATACCTAGTTTGATCTCGTTCGACATGCACTCTTTTCTCGTTCCGTGATATAACATTCTAGTGATCAAATCACTTGCTTGCAAGCTAATCAATGTGATATCACCGAGAGGGCCAGTATATCTATCCGTCATCGGGATGAACAAATTCCACTCTTGATCCATGAGCCTCAACATAACACTTTATTAGTTACGAACCCATCTTTATAATCACCATTGCGGTGTGACGTTTGATGTTATCAAGAAACTCTTCCGGTGTTAGTGATTGACATGATCTCATGGTCTAAGGATTAGGATCACCCGTAAGTTGTTATAGCAATATAAACTCAATGACTTTGATCGTAATGCTATACTTGGATGAATGTTCATCACATCATTACACTAATGTTGTGATCCGTTATTAACAACATCCAATGTCCATGATCGAAACCTTGATCATCTTGTTAATCAACGAGCTAGTTTATGAGAGAGGCAACTAGGAACTTTACATTTGTTTATTAAACACACATGTATTAACGTTTCCGTATTAATACAATTATAGCATGCAAAATAAACATCTATCATATACTTGGAATACATAATAAACAATTTATTATTGCCTCTCGGGGCATATTCCTTCAGCGTTGTACGAGCTCTTGCCACCGTTGGAACCCGATTCTTGAGTTTCGCGGTCCACGGACCATCGTTCCAGGTCCTCGATGGTGGTGGCGCGGGTGTAGGAGCTTTCGAAGTGCTGACGGCGTCTCGCATTTCCTCCCGGTCGATACTATCACGGGGGCGTGTTGATCCATTGCCTGCACGTCCCTCCATCATCGTGGGAGGTAGCAGGCGTGAGGCTCGATGTGACCCGATCCCCATTGCCATGAGGTATGTGTCGAGCAGACCCGGGGTCGTCACAGTCGTATTTTCTATCTCCTTTGGCGCCTTGAAGTTTGGCGGGTACTTTCGCCTCGGATCATCGGTCAAAACTTAAACCCTAATCATTGGCGACCCCATAGGCTCGCCATCGTGGCGGTTAGTTAGGGTGTCGCGGGGTCGTCGAATGGCGTCTTGGCCGGTTTTGTTGTTGATGATGTGAGTGCGGCGTCGATGGGTTCTCCGTTAGCGGCGGCGAAGTTGATGCGCAGGATCGTTGGTGGAAGTGCAGCGTTCACGGGTGGCGTTGGAGCTGCGATTCTGGCGGCGGGCAATTGAGGGTGTTTACGCGGCTGGCGGCCGCTTGAAACCGCCCTGCTTCGAGCGGTATACTGGCCCTGCGGTCGGCGCCCGCTCTTCTGCTCCACGGCCTTTGCGAGCAGGGCCTTGGCGTCTTGGATTGTAAGCGCCATCGCGGTGGCGTGATGCTGCTATCCGCTTTTTTCGGCTGCCACGAGGTTGTCCATCGGAGTGGAAACGGTGGGAGGGCGTTCGTCTCGCTCCCGTGAGAGCGACTATCGGCTGGTCCCTAAGGGTGCGGTTGGGTGGTGGTGACCCATCGCCCGTCGATCTGGCGGGGGCAGGCGCTTCCTCTGGTGGCGTTCTCGCGATCGGCGCTCGGCTATCGCGAGTCGTTCGTCGTTTAAAGCGTCGAAGTTGGGGGCCCCACGAGCGATGGGGTTGACGTGAACTGATCCGCTGGTGGTAGCGTGGCGGTTCTTGTCACTTGCTGAGGCGAAATTTTTCAGCGTCGGCTCTTTTGCTCTTGTCTTGCCCGCCAATTTCAGCGGAGTTCCTCGACCTCCGTTGCCGTGGCGTTAGGAGGGATTGGGGTGGAGAAAGGATCCTCCGGCGGATCGGCCTTGGTATGGAGTCGCATGACATGGCGGTGGTTCCGTCGTGGAGGTCGGCGGAGTTTTCCGACCGGTCGAATTAAAAGATCCAGGATGGAGGGGTCCTCGAAATCTCCGTTGGAGACACAGGCGATGGAGACGCGGATGAGGCGCGGTGATGGATCCGCCAGTGGCCTTGGGGCCCGATCGGCGTCGTCGGTGAGCCGCATCTTCTGCGGCGGCGAGTTCCAGCCGCGTTCTTTGTGGGCGAGTTGTACTCGGGCGGCGGTGGATCGTGCGGACTGGCTCTCGAAGCCGTCGGCGTGGCGGCGACTTCGCGGATCTGAGCGAGTCCTCCGGTGATGGCGTCGGTGAGGCGGCGAAGAGGCTTGATCGTGCGATTAGCGGGATTACGTTGTCGTGTGGTCGCGCCAGCCGGGGCGTAGCTGCTCGGCGGATCTGAACATCTCGCCGATCGCTATCATACGGCGGTGGCGACCGTCTCGTTGATGGGAAGATTGGATCTCGCCGTAGAACACCGGCCCGGACCGACCCCACGGTGGGCGCCAGCGTAATGTGGGAATGACCACGGCCGAGCCAGCCTGTCGGCGGCGGTAGTAGAAACGAGGGCAAGGCGACCAGCCATCTGCGGTGCGAGATGAGGCGAGACCACGAGGTTTTACCCGAGTTGGCCCCGATAAACCTACTCTGCTAGATTGTATTATGGAGGTGTTTACAATGGGCGAACTTCGGCGACTAAGCGGTTGCTTGGCGTATGAGGCGTATCTCTACTCACCCCATAGGAGGTTTATATAGGCTCACCTCCCTGGTTTACATATCTCAACCGATTCGTTTACGGCTGAATCGTTTAACCTAGACATTGGGCCTATCTACTCTGCTGGGCCTTCAACTTCCGATGCTTTGATACCTTCCTGGGCTTTTGATCCACTACATGAATTCTGCGGGCCCTTTCATGACCCTTGGGCGATCGGAAGCGTCCTTGAGTATACCCCAGTAGGCGTATCCCCATCAATAACGGCAAATCAATAAGAGACATCATTGATCGGACCATATCTAATAGGGTTCGATTCGGTGATCGAACACCATTCTTGTTGTGGTGTTAAGGTGGCGTGAGTTGTGAAAGCGATTCCACTTGCTTTAAGATGCATGAGAAAATCATAACTCAAATATTCACCTCCACGATCGGATCGTAGAAACTTAATCTTTACATTACGATGGTTCTCACTTCATTACGAAATTCTTTGAACTTTTCAAGCGTTTGATTTATGTTTCATTAAATAGATATACCCATATCTACTTAAGTCATCGGTAAAAGTGAGAAAATAGCGATATCCACCGTCGAAACACTCATCGGTCGCATACAGCCGGTATGTATGATTTCCAACAAGTCCGTTGCTCGCTCCATCATCTTGGGAGAGCGGGTTTTGATCATCTTGCCCATGAGGCATGGTTCGCATGTGTCAAATGATTCAAAATCAAGAGACTCCAAAAGTCCATCGAATGGAGTTTCTTCATCGCTTTACACCAATATGACCTGAGCAGCGATTGCCACAAATAAGTAGTATTATCACTATCTACTTTGCATCTCTTAGCCTCAATGTTATGGATGTGTGTTTCATCCTTCGAGATTTAGAAGAAATAAACCATTCACAAGAGGTGCATGACCATAAAGATGTTACTCATATAAATAGAACAACCATTATTCTCCGATTTAAATGAATAACGTCTTGCAATAAACACGATCCGGAAATGATGTTCATGCTCAGCGCGAGCACATAATAACATTTATTAAGGTTTAAAACTAATCCCGAAGGTAAAACTAAGGAGAGTGTGCGGCCATCACATCAACTCTTGATCCGTTGCCAACGCGTATCACCTCATCCCTATAGCCGCCATCTATTAGTAGCTCTGTTTGAGTTACAAATATTAGGCGAACACAGTATCAAATACCGGGCACTAGCGAGGGCTAGTAAGGAAAACATCAATAACATGTATATCAAATATACCTTTGATGGTACCAGCCTTCTTGTCCACTAAGTACTTGAGACGATTCGCTTCCGGTGACCCTTGTCCTTGCAATAAAGCTTTCGATTAATCCTTAGGACGGACTTGAACTTCTTCTCGGCGAGCATTAAACTTAGCCCTTCTTGAAGGGTTTCTTTGCTCCTTACCTTTCTTAAAGGAGGGCTTGTTGACCATCAACACATGATTATCCTTCTTGATGTCCACTTCGCGACCTTGACTGCGAAGAGCTTCGGTGATAAATATCGATGGAACCAATCGATTATGAGTCACTACAAAACTTTTGTAGCTGGGAGAGTGATTGTAGAACCACATCAATCTTGAGCTCCTCTGGAATCGTGCATTCGGTTGCTCAAAAGCGTTGAGTGTAGCCGACATCTTTATGGCGTGCTCACTATGGAACTCCTTCCTCCATCTTGCAGTTAAAGAACTTCTCGGAGATCTCATATCTCTTAGAGCGGGCTTGAGTCGAAACATGGTTTTGACTCTCGAGAATCTCAAAGGTCGGGATAGGTTTCAAAAGCGATTTTGAAGCTCGGTTCCATAGCAAACAACATGGTGCTCTTAATCACACCATAATCATCTTTCTTGCGTTGATAGACAGCTTTCTCATCGGTAAGTAGCGATTCTTGTGAGGGTCACTAACGCTTTCCCAAGGACATAGTCCTTTTGTCCATGAACAGAATGATTCTTAGATTGCAGAACCAATTGGTGAAGTTAGACCCATTGTTTCTAAGCTTTTCCTTCTCGCAAAAAGCGTTCAAGTTGAAGTTGGATTTGGCCATGTGATCTACGGTATTTGCAAGTACAATTTAGACTATGTTCATGATAAATAGTTCAACAATCAAATTACTAGATGAACTCCCACTAAATTCAACATCCCTCAAGTTGTTTAGTGAACACGATCCAAATTCACCACACCTAATCCGATCATCACGAGAAGAGATGTGGTTTCAATGGTGGACAACGAAGTGTCGATCATATCATTCATATGACTCATGCTTAACCTTTAGGTTCTTGTGTTCGAGGCCATATGCATACATGCTAGGCTCGTCAAGTTAGACCAAGTATTTCCGCGTGTGCAAAGCGGCTTGCACCGTTGTATGTGGCGTAGAGTCTATAGCACCCGATCATCACGTGATGCTTGGAAATGAAAAACTTTCATAGCGGTGCATACTTGGGAGAACACAGTTTTATCTTGATCTTTAAGTGAGAATCATCTTATAATGCTACCGTCGCGATCTAAGCATAATAAGATACATAAAGGATAAACATCACATGCATATAACTTTATGTGACATGGTATAGCCAATCTCGGCGCAATGATCTCCATCTTGTGCGTTCGGCATGATCTCCATCACTCCACCATGATTGCCTCCACCACGAATAGCAACTACAACTATTGCTAACTACTTAGCGATAAAGTAAAGCTATTACATGGCGTATAAAGTTGACTCATGGTCATACACAATTATAAAGACAACCATATGGCTCACTGCCGGTTGTGTACTCATCGACATGCAAGTCGTGAAACATTACAAAACATGATCGCATACAATATACACATCACATCTTGGGCCATACCACATCACGGAAAACACTCCTGCAAGAACAAGTTAGGCGCCTCTACTTTGTTGTTGCATGTTTCGTGGATTATGGGAGTAGATGCTAAGAACGATTCTTACCTACGGAAAGCCTAGCGGTGATATTATGGTTGCCAAACTCCGGTGTTAATCCCATGACAACTATAGTGAGGAAACTGGCATCCACCGACGCATGTGTGGAACAAGCCACGTCAAGTGCGGGCGGTCATGAGCGGCGTCGCGTAAGGTTGGCTGGACGCTTCAATCTCACTATCGCGTCATAAGAACACAAACAAAGAGGCTTGCAGCAGAAAACATCAGCGCCTGCAACAACCATGTTGCGTTCTACTCGTGAAACACATCTCATAGATCTAGCTCGATACCCTTGAAGGGTTTAGCGGCATAGTAAATCAAAATTTTCTGGAGCGAGCAGGAAAGCCAAGATCTAATCTAGGAGATGCAAACAGAGAGATATTGGATTAGATCTTCATACCCTTGAAGATTACGCACGGTGAGCGTTCGTCGGAGCGTGGGTGATGTAATCGTGCTTCTTCTCCTCCTCGTGATCGATCCGATCTAGCACCACAAGTGGCGGTGCCTCCGTGAGATACTGCGTGCAGCACCTCGATGTCTCCTCCTACCTCGGACCAGCGGTATGGTGGAGAGATAGATTGGATCTACAACACGGCGTGGTGTATATGGTGGAGAATTTACAGCTGCTTGGGCTTCGCCCAAGCGATCGGGAGGAGAGGAAGGTACCAAGGCTGCTGGGGCTTGGAGGAAGGTGTGTGTGTGGGGGAGGCGCCACTCTATATATAGAGGCGGCCGACCTGCCCTCCTCCAAGCCTATCACTAGTTTAAACAATTTAAACTCTCCCTTATCTAGAAATCCTATCTCTAGTTTAAACAATTTAAACTCTCACTTATCTAGAAATTCTATCCAAGAGATTTAAGCAGGTCAAATCTCTCTAGAATCGGCTGGGCCCTATGGGGCCTTGTGCCTGGCCCAATCGGCCAGGACACTCCCTCATAGGCCCATGCCCCTCCCGGAAGGTGGGGCCACGTTGGTCCCCTTCCGGAAGGTTCTAAAGCTTAGGTACAATACCGATTAACCGGAACAATTCGAACTCCAAAACTGCATTGCCTTATATGAATCTTATTCTCGGACCATTCGGAACCTCTCGTGATATCCGGATCCCATCAAGACTCGAACAAAAATTCATAAACCAATTATCCAATCTATCCTAGCGTCGAGATCGTTAAGTGTGTGACCTGAGTTCGAGAATATCTGGACATGATCTTCTATCAATAATCAACAAGCGGGTAGTGCAGGCACCCATATTGACTCCGCACATTCGCCGATGATCATATCGGATGAACCACGATGCGAGTTCAATCAATCCCATATATATATTCCCTCCGTCTCGCGATATTTTACTTGCCGAGATTCGATCGTCGGTATCGTCATACCTAGTTCAATCTCGTTCACGGCAAAATGCTTTACTGAATTCGTTCCGTATCGATATCACTTTGTGATTAACTCTTAACCACATGCTTTGCAAGCGGTGTTGATATCGATTATTAGTGGGCAAGTATATCTCTCCGACTTGGGAGGACAAATTCCATCTCGATACATACAACAGCGGATACTTTCCGATCACTGAAGAGACACCTTTATGATCACCTCTCATGGGATGGCGTTTGATGACCTCAGCTTTCTTCCGATACCGGGAGTTGCATTATCTCATGGTCTAAGGAATACAATATTTGACATAGGAAAAGCCGCAAAGGCGAACACGATGACACGATCTAATTGCTACTTTGTTTGGGTCTATCCACCATATCATTCTCCCAATGATATGATCTCATTATCAATTGACAACTCATGTCTATGGTTAGAAACCTTAACCATCATTGATCAATGAGCTAGTCCATAGGCGTACTAGGGACAGTGTTGTTCTGAAACCACACAAGTATTAAAGTTTCAACAATACAATTCTAGCATGGAATATAAACTTTATCATGAACAAAATTATAATAATAACATCTTTATTATTGCCTCTAGGGCATAATTCCAACAACAAGTTCCTATCCTCTAATCTAAATCCTAGCCCTAAACTCCGGTTTAGAGCCGTTTTAGTTTAGACCTTCTAATTGCCTAGCCTTGGATTAGAGCCTTCTAATTGGTGTGTCTAAACCCTAGACCACTAATATCTCTCTCTCATACTCCACCATACTCGCTCGACTTAAGGCGAAGCCCTGCGAGATCTCCCTCTACTTAGGTACCCACGCGTTGTCTTTGCCGGAATCGCGGAAATGCTATAACCTCCTCACATTTTCTTGGAACAAGGGAGAGGAAGGTCTTAAGTCAGTACGAGCGATGTGACCCGGCTGAGCGCTACGGAGCAGGCGCGGAAGGATCGTCTCAGCGATCTTGAGATCGGAAGTGTCGACTACATCACCCACGAGAATCTGCTCTCGTTAACCGCTTTGGAATCTTGAGGTGAGTTATTCCATCAACTCGTTGCTACAATCTAGTAGATAGATCTTGGCTTTTGTTTGTATGCGATAGAAATTTTTTGTTTTCCATGCTACGAACCCCTACATGACGAAGGCCACCGCATTGTTAAATAAAGCTAGGACACATTGCTTCTTAGCACAGGCTGCTATTTG